>CM019180.2:5089535-5689535 GCA_009739505.2 Apolygus lucorum
GCATCGAGGTTGAAGCTCAGAAAGTCACTTTTTTTTCATACAAATATTCTTTTTTTCTTCATAACATAGTAACCATTTGTTCTGGGAGACTTGAGATTCAAATGAATCAATATTCCGTATAACAGAGTGATAAAGATACATCAAATCGCCTTGAGGTCGGTTTCATACACTGGAGTGTGGTTTCTATGTGTATGCGTAAAAAGGCACATTTCCTAAAAACGGACCACGTTTTGAGATGGAAAAGCTGAATAACATAATTTTATTTATTATATTATTTAAGAAATTTCATTTTATTTTTAGAAAATCACTTGTGCCAACCCTCTAAAAGGTGCCATTTGACTAGAAAATGAGATTCCCAAAGTTTTAGGTCGATCAGATAACATTAACCCGTGCCACATCGGGGTTTAAGCTCAGAAAGTCACTTTTTTCATACAAATAAACTTTTTTTCCTCATAACATAGTAACCATTTGTCCCGGAGACTTGAGATTCAAATGAATCAATATTCCGTATAACAGAGTGATAAAGATAAATCAAATCGCCTGGAGGTCGGTTTCATACACTGGAGTGTGGTTTCTAGGTGTATGCGTAAACTGGCACATTTGCTGAAACGGACCACGTTTTGAGATGGGAAAAGCTGAATAACATATTTTATTTATTATATTTATTTAAGAAATTTTATTTTATTTTTAGAGAATCACTTGTGCCAACCCCCTAATAGGTGCAATTTGACTAGAAAATGAGATTCCCAAAGTCTTAGGTCGATCAGATAACATTAACCCGTGCCGCATCGGGGTTGAAGCTCAGAAAGTCACTTTTTTTCATACAAATATTCTTTTTTTCCTCATAACATAGTAACCATTTGTTCTGGAGACTTGAGATTCAAATGAATCAATATTCCGTATAACAGAGTGATAAAGATACATCAAATCGCCTGGAGGTCGGTTTCATACACTGGAGTGTGGTTTCTAGGTGTATGCGTAAAAAGGCACATTTTCTAAAACGGACCACGTTTTGAGATGGGAAAAGCTGAATAACATAATTTTATTTATTATATTTATTTAAGAAATTTTATTTTATTTTTAGAAAATCACTTGTGCCAACCCCCTAAAAGGTGCCATCTGACTAGAAAATGAGATTCCCAAAGTTTTAGGTCGATCAGATAACATTAACCCGTGCCGCATCGGGGTTGAAGCTCAGAAACTCACTTTTTAGGACGTCCCACAGTAAGACTTGGGCGTCCTTATGCGATCGATCTGGGGTGAAGTTGGACAACACTCAACAGAAAAAAAAATAACCACACAGTAATCCGTTTTAGACCATTCTGAATCCAAATCCGCGAAAAAAACCATAGGTGTATGTCCGTGTGTGTGTGTGTGTGTGTGTATGTGTGTGTGTGTCTGTGTGTGTATGTGTGTGTGTGTGTGTGTTTGTGTGTGACAAAATCTTGTGTCGTCTGCACAGGCCTTAGTACTCAACCGATTTTCCTGGTTCTTTTTTTGTTCGACGCGGAAAACTATCTAGTTGTGCACTACGTTGCCGGAATTTCGAATTTTGCTTTTAAGGGTGGGAAAGGGGGGGTTAATGCTCAAAAAACGTGCGTTTTTGGGCATAATCTTGTGTCGTCTGCCCAGGCCTTAGTTCTCAACCGATTTTTGTGGTTCTTTTTTTCATCGACGCGGAAAACTATCTAATTGTGCATTACGGCGCCAGAATTTTGAATTTTGCTTTTTAAGGGTGGGAAAGGGGGGGTTAATTCTTGAAAAACGTGCGTTTGCGGGCGTAATCTTGTAAAATCTGCCCAGGCCTCAATTTCCAACCGATTTGTGTGTTTCTTTTTTTGTTTGTCTCAAATAACTTCCGAGATGTACATAATTTCACCCGAGTACCAAAATTCGCAAGGGGAGGGGGCAAGTGGGGAATAATATTCACAAAATATCCGATTTTTCAATATTTCGGTTACTTTACTGCTTACTAATTGTACCCAAGCTTTGAAATTGAGGAAAAATTCTCATTATACCTCCGGATTTTCATGAATTATTCTCTGTACCACCATGGAACTAATAGTCGTGCCACCGTGGTGCCAAGACACCATAAACCGCACATTTCGTGTTTTTTTTTTTTTTTTGTGTTTCACCTTCAATACGGATGTGAACCTCGACGGACCGCCTACTAAAACTAATAGATGAAAGTTCAATGTTACGACGTATTCCCGCTTTGGTGCCAGACTGGCACCATTGGTGGTGGTGGTGGTGGACCGGTTGGGGGGGGGGGGGGTGAACTCGAATTTCCATGTTGGGTGTCGTAGATCATGGATTTTAAAATGCTCTTCAGATTCGAGGCTCCCATGCCGCTAGAAATGTTATGGTAGATAATGGTGAGGGGGGGTCACTATTTATTGCCTAAAGTAGGTAATAAATAAATTACATCGAGTGAAACAGTTTTATCGCTTACCAACTGGTATTAATTGACCTAATGCTTATCCAATGGGACGTCCCCTGGAATGCATGCATTACTTAACAATATGTTTTTCATACAAATATTCTTTTTTTCGTCATAACATAGTAACCATTTGTCCTGGAGACTTGAGATTCAAATAAATCAATATTCCGTATAACGGTGATAAAGACACATCAAATCGCCTGGAGGTCGGTTTCATACACTGGAGTGTGGTTTCTAGGTGTATGCGTAAAAAGGCACATTTGCTAAAACGGACCACGGTTTGAGATGGGAAAAGCTGAATAACATAATTTTATTTATTATATTTATTTAAGAAATTTTGATTTATTTTTAGAAAATCACTTGTGCCAACCCCCTAAAAGGTGCCATTTGACTAGAAAAAGAAATTCCCAAAGTTTTAGGTCGATCAGATAACATTAACCCGTGCCGCATCGGGGTTGAAGCTCAGAAACTCACTTTTTTTTAGGACGTCCCACAGTAAGACTTGGGCGTCCTTATGCGATCGATCTGGGGTGAAGTTGGACAACACTCAACAGAAAAAAAATAACCACACAGTAATCCGTTTTAGACCATTCTGAATCCAAATCCGCGAAAAAAACCATAGGTGTATGTCTGTGTGTGTGTGTGTGTGTATGTGTGTGTGTGTGTGTGTGTGTGACAAAATCTTGTGTCGTCTGCACAGGCCTTAGTACTCAACCGATTTTCCTGGTTCTTTTTTTGTTCGACGCGGAAAACTATCTAGTTGTGCACTACGTCGCCGGAATTTCGAATTTTGCTTTTTAAGGGTGGGAAAGGGGGGGTTAATGCTCAAAAAACGTGCGTTTTTGGGCATAATCTTGTGTCGTCTGCCCAGGCCTTAGTTCTCAACCGATTTTTGTGGTTCTGTTTTTCATCGACGCGAAAAACTATCTAGTTGTGCACTACGGCCCCGGAATTTTGAATTTTGCCTTTTAAGGGGGGGAAAGGGGGGGTTAATGCTTAAAAAACGTGCGTTTGCGGGCGTAATCTTGTAAACCCAACCTTTGAAATTGAGGAAAAATTCTCATTATACCTCCGGATTTTCATGAATTATTCTCTGTACCACCATAGAACTAATAGTGGTGCCACCGTGGTGCCAGGAGACCTTAAAACCGCATATTTCGTGTTTTTTTTTTTTTTTTTTTTGTGTTTCACCTTGAATACGGATGTGAACCTCGATGGACTGCCTATTAAAACTAATAGATGAAACTTCAATTTTAAGACGTATTTCCGCTTTGGTGCCAGACTGGCACCATTGGTGGTTGGTTGGTGGGGGGGGGGGGGGGTGAACTCGAATTCGCATGTTGGGTGTTGTAGATCATGGATTTTAAAATGCTCTTCAGATTCGAGGCTCAAGTTGTTGGAACAGCAGCAATGGACTGGATGGCTGCTGTTCCAACAATCAGGCGGAAGCGCTGGGTCTCGTGAAGGCTCTGGAGTGGATTAAGGCCATCCACCCACAGTACCGAGATACCGGATTCTCGGTATTCACAGACAGTAAGGTGTGTCTTGATTCACTCAGGAATCCAGACTGTCATTATCAACTGATTGAAGCAGGTAGAAAGCTGATATCTGAACTAAGCGTGGCTTTGGTGCCCTTGAGCGTCCGATGGGTGAATGCACATGCGGGGAATGAGCGGGCGGATGTGTTGGCAAAGGAGGCATCATTGGAGACAGTCAGAGTCACTTCATACTGTCTCTTTCCTAAGACCACTCTGAAGCTGTCTTTGATTGGCGACGGGGTGAAGAGCTGGGAAATACGCTGGAATGCTACAACGAAAGGTGAACACACCAAGAAATATCTCCCATCAATTGAGTCGCGGCAGCAGGTGATCATCCCTGACGATTACCGACTGACGCAGATATTGTCGGGCCATGGTCGCTGCAGGCATTACCTCCACCGTTTCAGCTTAATAAGTTCGCCAGCGTGTTCTTGTGATGACTCGATCATCTGCTTTTTGACTGCCCCCTTTTAGAGCAGCATCGCGCCCCCTTCATCAGGGATGTGGTTGTCAGGGGAGGAGTTTGGCCTCCGTCGGACCGTGACCTCATAGATCTACATATCAAGCCCCTGCGGAAGTTTGTGTTGCATTTGGATGATTTGGAGATCCCTAGTGACCTATATTTTCTTTCGTAATTTCTTTTTCTTTCCTCTCATAAGTGAATCACTATTTTACCTTATTTTGTTATCTTTATTTTCCTCTTTATTTATTAAAATGGATGTGTAATTAGTTTTTAATAAGTACCAAATAACATGTAGTACAGCAGTGGAGCATGTTGTAAATTTCATTTAAATTTAAAAAAAAAACGTTCATTATCAACTTTTTCAAACAATCGAAGGTAGATATAAGCCTTTGAAGATGTCATTTCTCTTGAGTGAAGCAACAAGTTTAGAAGATTTCAACGTTCATAATCGACTTTTTCGAACAATCGAAGGTGAATATAAGCCTTTGAAGATGTCATTTCTCTCGAGTGAACCAACAAGTTTAGAAGATTTCAACGTTCATAATCGACTTTTTCGAACAATCGAAGGTGAATATAAGCCTTTGAAGATGTCATTTCTCTCGAGTGAACCAACAAGTTTCGAAGATTTCAACGTTCATAATCGACTTTTTCGAACAATCGAAGGTGAATATAAGCCTTTGAAGATGTCATTTCTCTCGAGTGAACCAACAAGTTTCGAAGAATTCAACGTTCATAATCGACTTTTTCAGACAATCGAAGGTGAATATAAGCCTTTGAAGAGGTCATTTCTCTCGAGTGAACCAACAAGTTTCGAAGAATTCAACGTTCATAATCGACTTTTTTAAACAATCGAAGGTGAATATAAGCCTTTGAAGATGTCATTTCTCTCGAGTGAACCAACAAGTTTCGAAGAATTCAACGTTCATAATCAACTTTTTCAAACAATCGAAGGTGAATATAAGCCTTTGAAGATGTCATTTCTCTCGAGTGAAGCAACAAGTTTAGAAGATTTCAACGTTCATAATCGACTTTTTCGAACAATCGAAGGTGAATATAAGCCTTTGAAGATGTCATTTCTCTCGAGTGAACCAACAAGTTTCGAAGAATTCAACGTTCATAATCGACTTTTTTAAACAATCGAAGGTGAATATAAGCCTTTGAAGATGTCATTTCTCTCGAGTGAACCAACAAGTTTCGAAGAATTCAACGTTCATAATCGACTTTTTCAAACAATCGAAGGTGAATATAAGCCTTTGAAGATGTCATTTCTCTCGAGTGAACCAACAAGTTTCGAAGAATTCAACGTTCATAATCGACTTTTTCAAACAATCGAAGGTGAATATAAGCCTTTGAAGATGTCATTTCTCTCGAGTGAACCAACAAGTTTCGAAGAATTCAACGTTCATAATCGACTTTTTCAAACAATCGAAGGTGAATATAAGCCTTTGAAGATGTCATTTCTCTCGAGTGAACCAACAAGTTTCGAAGAATTCAACGTTCATAATCGACTTTTTTAAACAATCGAAGGTGAATATAAGCCTTTGAAGATGTCATTTCTCTCGAGTGAACCAACAAGTTTCGAAGAATTCAACGTTCATAATCGACTTTTTTAAACAATCGAAGGTGAATATAAGCCTTTGAAGAGGTCATTTCTCTCGAGTGAACCAACAAGTTTCGAAGAATTCAACGTTCATAATCGACTTTTTCAAACAATCGAAGGTGAATATAAGCCTTTGAAGATGTCATTTCTCTCGAGTGAACCAACAAGTTTCGAAGAATTCAACGTTCATAATCGACTTTTTTAAACAATCGAAGGTGAATATAAGCCTTTGAAGATGTCATTTCTCTCGAGTGAACCAACAAGTTTCGAAGATTTCAACGTTCATAATCGACTTTTTCAAACAATCGAAGGTGAATATAAGCCTTTGAAGAGGTCATTTCTCTCGAGTGAACCAACAAGTTTCGAAGAATTCAACGTTCATAATCGACTTTTTCAAACAATCGAAGGTGAATATAAGCCTTTGAAGATGTCATTTCTCTCGAGTGAACCAACAAGTTTCGAAGATTTCAACGTTAATAATCGACTTTTTCAAACAATCGAAGGTGAATATAAGCCTTTGAAGAGGTCATTTCTCCCGAGTGAACCAACAAGTTTCGAAGATTTCAACGTTCATAATCGACTTTTTCAAACAATCGAAGGTGAATATAAGCCTTTGAAGATGTCATTTCTCCCGAGTGAACCAACAAGTTTCGAAGATTTCAACGTTCATAATCGACTTTTTTAAACAATCGAAGGTGAATATAAGCCTTTGAAGATGTCATTTCTCTCGAGTGAACCAACAAGTTTCGAAGATTTCAACGTTCATAATCGACTTTTTTAAACAATCGAAGGTGAATATAAACCTTTGAAGAGGTCATTTCTCCCGAGTGAACCAACAAGTTTCGAAGATTTCAACGTTCATAATCGACTTTTTTAAACAATCGAAGGTGAATATAAGCCTTTGAAGATGTCATTTCTCTCGAGTGAACCAACAAGTTTCGAAGAATTCAACGTTCATAATCGACTTTTTCAAACAATCGAAGGTGAATATAAGCC
Source organism: Apolygus lucorum (assembly GCA_009739505.2). NCBI lineage: Eukaryota > Metazoa > Arthropoda > Insecta > Hemiptera > Miridae > Apolygus > Apolygus lucorum. Next base: position 5,096,573 of record CM019180.2, read on the forward strand.
TTTGAAGATGTCATTTCTCTCGAGTGAACCAACAAGTTTCGAAGAATTCAACGTTCATAATCGACTTTTTCAAACAATCGAAGGTGAATATAAGCCTTTGAAGATGTCATTTCTCTCGAGTGAACCAACAAGTTTCGAAGAATTCAACGTTCATAATCAACTTTTTCAAACAATCGAAGGTGAATATAAGCCTTTGAAGATGTCATTTCTCTCGAGTGAAGCAACAAGTTTAGAAGATTTCAACGTTCATAATCGACTTTTTCGAACAATCGAAGGTGAATATAAGCCTTTGAAGATGTCATTTCTCTCTAGTGAACCAACAAGTTTAGAAGATTTCAACGTTCATAATCGACTTTTTCAAACAATCGAAGGTGAATATAAGCCTTTGAAGATGTCATTTCTCTCGAGTGAACCAACAAGTTTCGAAGAATTCAACGTTCATAATCGACTTTTTCAAACAATCGAAGGTGAATATAAGCCTTTGAAGATGTCATTTCTCTCGAGTGAACCAACAAGTTTCGAAGAATTCAACGTTCTTAATCGACTTTTTCAAACAATCGAAGGTGAATATAAGCCTTTGAAGATGTCATTTCTCTCGAGTGAACCAACAAGTTTCGAAGAATTCAACGTTCATAATCGACTTTTTCAAACAATCGAAGGTGAATATAAGCCTTTGAAGATGTCATTTCTCTCGAGTGAACCAACAAGTTTCGAAGAATTCAACGTTCATAATCGACTTTTTCAAACAATCGAAGGTGAATATAAGCCTTTGAAGATGTCATTTCTCTCGAGTGAACCAACAAGTTTCGAAGAATTCAACGTTCATAATCGACTTTTTCAAACAATCGAAGGTGAATATAAGCCTTTGAAGATGTCATTTCTCTCGAGTGAACCAACAAGTTTCGAAGAATTCAACGTTCATAATCGACTTTTTCAAACAATCGAAGGTGAATATAAGCCTTTGAAGATGTCATTTCTCTCGAGTGAACCAACAAGTTTCGAAGAATTCAACGTTCATAATCGACTTTTTCAAACAATCGAAGGTGAATATAAGCCTTTGAAGATGTCATTTCTCTCGAGTGAACCAACAAGTTTCGAAGAATTCAACGTTCATAATCGACTTTTTCAAACAATCGAAGGTGAATATAAGCCTTTGAAGATGTCATTTCTCTCGAGTGAACCAACAAGTTTCGAAGAATTCAACGTTCATAATCGACTTTTTCAAACAATCGAAGGTGAATATAAGCCTTTGAAGATGTCATTTCTCTCGAGTGAACCAACAAGTTTCGAAGATTTCAACGTTCATAATCGACTTTTTTAAACAATCGAAGGTGAATATAAGCCTTTGAAGATGTCATTTCTCTCGAGTGAACCAACAAGTTTCGAAGATTTCAACGTTCATAATCGACTTTTTCAAACAATCGAAGGTGAATATAAGCCTTTGAAGATGTCATTTCTCTCGAGTGAACCAACAAGTTTCGAAGAATTCAACGTTCATAATCGACTTTTTCAAACAATCGAAGGTGAATATAAGCCTTTGAAGATGTCATTTCTCTCGAGTGAACCAACAAGTTTCGAAGATTTCAACGTTCATAATCGACTTTTTTAAACAATCGAAGGTGAATATAAGCCTTTGAAGATGTCATTTCTCTCGAGTGAACCAACAAGTTTCGAAGATTTCAACGTTCATAATCGACTTTTTCAAACAATCGAAGGTGAATATAAGCCTTTGAAGATGTCATTTCTCTCGAGTGAACCAACAAGTTTCGAAGAATTCAACGTTCATAATCGACTTTTTCAAACAATCGAAGGTGAATATAAGCCTTTGAAGATGTCATTTCTCTCGAGTGAACCAACAAGTTTCGAAGAATTCAACGTTCATAATCGACTTTTTCAAACAATCGAAGGTGAATATAAGCCTTTGAAGATGTCATTTCTCTCGAGTGAACCAACAAGTTTCGAAGAATTCAACGTTCATAATCGACTTTTTTAAACAATCGAAGGTGAATATAAGCCTTTGAAGATGTCATTTCTCTCGAGTGAACCAACAAGTTTCGAAGATTTCAACGTTCATAATCGACTTTTTCAAACAATCGAAGGTGAATATAAGCCTTTGAAGATGTCATTTCTCTCGAGTGAACCAACAAGTTTCGAAGAATTCAACGTTCATAATCGACTTTTTCAAACAATCGAAGGTGAATATAAGCCTTTGAAGATGTCATTTCTCTCGAGTGAACCAACAAGTTTCGAAGATTTCAACGTTCATAATCGACTTTTTTAAACAATCGAAGGTGAATATAAGCCTTTGAAGATGTCATTTCTCTCGAGTGAACCAACAAGTTTCGAAGAATTCAACGTTCATAATCGACTTTTTCAAACAATCGAAGGTGAATATAAGCCTTTGAAGATGTCATTTCTCTCGAGTGAACCAACAAGTTTCGAAGATTTCAACGTTCATAATCGACTTTTTCAAACAATCGAAGGTGAATATAAGCCTTTGAAGATGTCATTTCTCTCGAGTGAACCAACAAGTTTCGAAGATTTCAACGTTCATTCGCTACAGAAACGGGCAGTGGTGCAATGTTACTAGTCGGGATTGAATTCATTACCCCAGAAATACTTGATAATATCAAGTATTTATAATATTATTATAAAATATATTCTGAAAAATTGAACTTTTTAGCTTGAAAAATACAAGTTATACCTAAGAAAAATATAAATTCCAATGATCATTTATTTCAACGAATTTGCTTGAAATGCAATATTTCTGGTTAAGAGATCACAATTTCAGTCTTCAGTATAGACAGTATAGAAATATTAAAGGACAATAAACGATAAACGAATGACTTAACAAAATCACAGAAAAAGTCAGTTGCACATTCGATAACTTTCAAATGAATTGCAATGGTAAATTTCAAAGTTAACCCACGAGTAAATAATATTGTAAATCACAACTTATGAGACCAAAGCACGTTTATGTTCATATCATTGTTGTAAAGTTTCGGTAGGGGCGCGTACCAAGCTTTTTTTCATTTCTTCTCCCCATCTCTTACTTCTGCAACATGACATACACTAGAAACCTTACATTCAACACTGCGAAAATTATGAAACTCAAATATTCTTTGAGATTAAATAAGAAAAATATGAGTGAGGCTACCTTATCCCAACCTTTATAGTGGAGTGAAGAAGGTTTTTGGAGTAGTTACCATCAAATTTTTGGTAAACAAAGGCATAACTAAGAAAACACTTTTTTGAGAATTCGAATAGTGTATTTTGTTTAAATTAAGATATTGAAAGTGATATGATGAGGGCTTGCCTGGTAAATCCACTCCAAACACCTGATATGGAAGAAATTTTGGAGCACGAGAAACAGGACAAAACAGCTGAACAGGAAACTATGACTGATAAAAGCCGTATCGATTCTCTGGGATGTGGAGTATAACGAAAACACAATAGCTAACTTTTATCTAAGTTCTACCACGCTTACGTCACAATTGAAGATTCTCACTTTTTGGGGTAAAGTTTGACGGTTTTACGGTAGTTTTTAATATATGTTGCTGCTAAAGCGTTTCGGCGATAAAAAATTTCTCCGCCACAGGGGACCAACGCGTTTTTTTCCCACGTTCAACGTGTTAACAAAAATTTCTTCGATTCAAAGGTTCGTTATTGAAAATAATAAACCAAAATACTCATTTTGAACTTTCGGCAAATCCATTACGTTTCAACAACTACTGGAGTCCTTGTCCACCTTCATTCCTTCTACAATGTTCAATAAAGTGTTTTTTCTCTCTCTCATAAACCAAAATAAGGCCAAAAGAGATCCTTGTGTTGCACTTCAGAAGAAGGGCGAAAGGAACTCGAAAAACATTCATCACGTAAAATTCATAATTTATTCAGTGATCAAATAAAATTACAATTCAAAATGTTTCAATGAAGCGGCAAAACAAAAACGACGTTAAAGCGTAGGTAATACACCGATCGAAATAAAAACACTAACAGCTGACTCGGGATGAACACGGGAAACGCCTAGCCAATCTAAACACCTATAATTTATTATGATACCTACGAATTAGTTACGATTAAATCAACGGTGAAACAAAATAGAAATATTTGTACATTAAAAACAAAGGAAAATCTCCCACATCGTTTCTTTCTTCAAATTATAATACCAAAATTTACACATTTATAAGTTTACATCAAAAGTGGAATTAGAGAATGTAGTCGAGCTCATAGCGCAAATACTGGTTCTTGGGGTCATTGTGTATCCTGGGGTAGCCTGCGACGAGCGTGTCCTGGCCTCCGATGTACAGAGAGTTGTATATCTTCCAGTAGACGTCTCGAACTTTGCGCGCAGGGTGGAATAAACCCTGAAATAAATAAGGTCAAAAATGTAGATTTATTTTCATTATTTCAGTTTGGTAAGGTGCAACTGAAAAACACAACTGTAGTCCCAACTGAAAGGTTTTCAATAAATAATGAGAGTATACTTGTGGAACAACTACTCATTCGCTTGACTGAGCGGTACAGAACAGTACCTCAAGATGAGATAACGGATAATACGTACTGACACACCTGGTTAGGGGGGGGGGGGGACTTATTCCTCTACACTTACAAATGTTTATTCACGAAAACAACAAAACCAACGAATAATAGTTCAATGAGGAATTACAGTATGTCGGAATTTTCAATTTTTCGACTTCAAAATCAGGTGCAGCACCTCGGAAAAACGCCTCCAGCAAACTTTCACCCCACACCTCTGAAATTTCGTGACAGCCTTTCATACCACACTTATGTAACATTTTTCGAATAGCCCAAGGCTAAAGCGTGTTCCATGCAAAAAACCAGCGGCCATTTTATGATTACGGTTACCCGGAATAGTTCTGGTACCAGTCGCTTGGAGCTGATATGGTGGAATCACACTTTGGATAGTCCTCAGAGGCAGTTGTAATAATCTCCAGTCCGGGATCTGATTACTGGGAAATAGGGGAGAAATGACACACGTATTCTGACGGGAATGAAGGAAGTATATTCGAAAATTACTTACCAGATACGTGAAATGGGAGGTGGGGGACTTAAGGAACAGAGACGTTGAGGCGCCTGTGACCACAGATCTACTGACTTGTGACGTGACCCCGACCCCTCCTGTCGCAGACTTGCGAAATTAATGAATGTTTAAAGAGTTTTCGAAATCATGATTGTTTCAGCTTCAAAATTTAATTTTTATTGTTGACACATGCGAACTAAATTGAAATTTGAAAGTTATCAGGTGTTAAGTTACAATGTTGATGCGACCGAAAAAGTTCATTGAATAAAGAGGATTAAGTACGAGAAACAGAGATTTAATAGTCTTAAAAATATCAGAAAGAAAGAAAGAGAAGAACAATAAAAATCCACCAGCTTCCACCACATGGTAGCAGAGAATGGACAGATTGACAACAAGAATCAATGACCTCGCGCGGAAATTGAGAGGAGAATTAGATCTTTCAAAAGCATTGCTTGCTGATAATGCTAGTCCTCCTAGGGATCTCGAGGATGCTTTGGCACGTCTTCAAGGGGGCCTATCCTTCTTCAAAGAAACAGATGACCAGCTTACCAATAGACCAGCAGGGTCCAGTAGGAGACGACAAACTCCGGATCCTGATGAAGCTCAAAGTGCCGCTACGATCGTTGACACTCGGTGGGAGGCGGAGCAGACGCTAGCATTGTTGAGTATGAGAATAAGGAAACTGGATAGGACCGTCAGCAAGTTCCTCCAATATTTCCCAATGCAGAAAGGGTTAAAGTGACCCTTCCAAAGTTAACTATTCCTATGTATAGCGGTAACATGTTAGAGTTTAGAGCGTTCTGGCAGCTTTTTCATTCCACCATTGGAAACAATGACAATTTTGATGATATTCAAAAATTTCAGTATCTACTGTCTTATCTTTCCGGAGCAGCTAAGGAAAGAATATCCGGACTGGATATTACGAATGAAAGTTATGCTGTAGCAGTAGAACTTTTGCACGAAAGGTATGGAGACCCGAAAGTATTAGTGTCAGTTCATTACCAACAGTTGAACATGCTATCTCCAGCTTCTAATCACCACTCAAGCATGCGTGCTACATTTGACTCTGTTGAGAAGCACTTGCGAAATTTACAAAACTTGGGAGAGAGAATTGACTCTCCTTCATTTCACTCGATAATCCTCAATAAATTTCCTCCCTCATTGAGAATTGAAATTGAGCGCCAAAGGATACAGAGAGATCTTACGACTGAGGATTTGCTTGATGCATTGAAGGTTTTGATTACGGCTCAAGAGCGTGCTTACGCTACCATTGTCGGTAACGTACCAAGAGAATCCTCCTCAAAACGTTACTTCACTACTGAAGCTCTTCTGGGAGCGCCTGTGATGCCCAAATGTGCCTTTTGTGAAGATGAGCACTGGAGTGATGAGTGTGGAAATTATAGAACGATCCAGGCTAGAAAACTACAAATTAGAGGCAGATGTATCAAGTGCCTAAGAAACCATGCACCAAGTAACTGTCCTAACCCTAAACCATGTTTTCATTGTCGGAAGGTTGGACTGCATCACCAAAGTCTTTGTCCAAAAATCTTTCCAGAAGAAAACCTCCTCTGCAGTCGCCATCATTGCTGGCATACCATTTTTAGGTTCCATATTCTGTCTGTGATCTGCAAGTAAGAGGTCTTCTTCTGGAAAGATTTTTGGACAAAGACTTTGGTGATGCAGTCCAACCCGAGATAGTTCCCGTCGAGATAGTTTAAATTCAATGCTGTCAAGTATGTTGTAACTTTTGTTGGTTGATTTCGCCCAAATAAAAATACTGACAAATTTTGCTTACCCTCCTGAGGAAGGTCAAGATTTTTTCTCAGTTCATCCGTAATGTATGTACGCTGACTTCCACTGTCCAACACCTCCCTTCCACTACTCGGGGGATGTCATCTGTCCTTGAAATCGTCACCCCCCCCCCCCTCCCAACCCACTGGTGAGAAAATTTGGGGTCATGTGGGGGACTGATGACGCCAAATTTCAACTGATGGTGAATTTTATAAAGCATCCCTGAGGAAACCGTCCTATCCTGGCCCACCCATAGCGCTCAGACGTTGTTTTACAGTTGGCTGGTCAGTAGAAGCCGTGCTTTCGCTTATTAATTATTCGCAGAGTGGCCACCAATTTGGGCAAAGTGGGTGACACCCACTGGGCTGAAAGCTGAAGCTGGGAGCCCTAGAAGCGTTCTGATTGGTGGAGCTCCATGACGTAGTTCTAGATGAGAGCAACAGATCGCGTTCATGATCGCTTTTTCCCAACCTCATTGAAACAAGTCACCTTGTTTAACACATATTTTTCTCCTAGGGGTGTTACCGGCCGCATCTAAGTAATTAATTTGATGAAATTTAGTTATCCTTCAGTGAAAAATATGGTTGGATGGAGAAATGATCGTCTTTGTGGCAGCTCGGGAAGCTGAAGAGGAGGAGGAAATTGCTGGAAGAAGAAGGAGGCAATGTATCCATCCAATTAACACAATAAGAATGGACTGGGGGACACACAACCACCTTTTCCAAGATTCAGCGATTTCCTCTCAGCTTTTCTCCTTCACTGAGTTGTTGTGGTAGTTAGGGTTTGATAGATCGTCAAAACATGGGATATGCTTGCACTGCCAACACTAGAAGCTCTTCATTGAATTCGGTAAGTCTAGGAGAGAAAACAATTTTTTGCAAAACTGTGAAAGATTATAACCTTGTTTTGAAGGTAACATAAGCAATTTGTCAGAGCGCTGACGAAAATAGCCAAGGTCGACAATTTTTTGCTTCGACCTCCATCCACTAGGTCGATGGGGCATAGTGCATAGTGCATGGTGCATAGTGTTTTGGCGTCCCACCGAGCCGCGCTGGCAACCTAGTGGAAGGCCACAAAACAAAATATATATATAAATCGTCCCACGAAACACCGAAAAGAGAACCTCCTCCGTCGCAGGCCCTTGGCCCTTTGAAAGCGATCAAATATAACAGGAGACTCATTTTCCTCAATGATTTTCATCTTCCATCCCTCAACATAAACTATTTAGGAAAAAAGCAATCAGATTCACTGAAATTCCTCTTTGAAGTGCTCCTCATCAACTTTTCTCCCTCATCTCTCTCATCGTTTTAAAACAGTTGTCAGTTTTTGCGAGAAGAGATTTTTTAAAATTAGAATTAGAATTTTTTAGCAGTAATTTAGATGTCTGTTGCGGACTTTCCCTGATTAGCATTTTCTATCTTTCCGGAGGTCCGCTGAATTTAATTTAGAATTTCAAAAGCTCCTTCAGACTCAAGTGACAGAAATGATGATGAAGTATGAGACAGTTTCCATCGCTGACGCCTCTTCAGCAACTAAAGTTTTCAAATAAATGTCAACTTTTTCAGTAATTTACCTGGAGAGCATACTGAAGGATTTTGATGGGTCCCAAAGCGACTCTGAGGCCTTCGACAGCGTCCATGAAGGCTTGCACGAGATGAGGGGAGGTTTCGAAAATGTTGGGCCACACGTGGTTGAGGAGGTGAACCAAAGCATCTTCGCAGCCGAACCCGTAAACTCCGAGGGCCATGTGCTTTATGGCCGCGCAGGCTGTCTGCCTGTGCACTAAATCCCTGTGGAAAATATCGAAATGAGTAAGGATGACATGAAAACCCAAACTGAGTCCAGGAACTCAGACATAGTGTTATATACCCATTCATTAATATTGATCGATAGGTAGAATCGGGGAGGAGCGACTGAACTCCCCACCCCTAGATGGACAGTTCCACTAATCTATTATTGCTAGATATCATTCTGTTATCTACATTACCTACCCTTTGACTCAATTAAAAAACCACTGTCCCGAATTTGCATAAATTATTTCGACAATCGTCACCATAGGTACCTAGTAGACAGTACGAGCATTCCCAAGATATCCGAGTTTGGTTAAATATTAAATGTTGTAAATTTTACAACAATGAATATTTGGAACAAAGCAAGAAAAATAGTTAAAACCCTCAACATTTGTAGTTTTGCGTTTCAAGGAGCTTAAAATCCAAAAATCGTCTGAAAAAAGCCCCTTACCATTGACCAAAATGAACAAAATTTCGTCTGTGGGTCTAGTTGTGCCCCGAAACTTAGGGGGGTCTCAATCGGTCGCGTGTTCCGGGTTAGTATTTCCCGAAATTACCGGCGCTCAAACGTTAAAATTTGTACCTAAATTTGAAATTCATAAGTGCATCAGTCTAGGGAATTGAAAATCATCTAAATCAAACTATAATTGCCGGGGAAAAATGAGAAAACCTAACAAATAAACGGATTTTCCCATTTTTCGCCGGCAATTATTGTTCGATTTTGATGATTCCAGCGACAATATTTTAGCATATCAAATCCCTAGGCTGATGCACTAATAAATTTCGAAAATCCTTGAAAATTTCAAATTTAGCTACAACTTTTGACCGACTGAGACCCCCTTAATGGTCTCTCACAGCCGATTCTAAAGGGGTGACAAACAAGGGATAAAATGCCATAGATCGATAGCTTCCAATTGAATAGTTCATTTCTGTTTTCATCTAAACATCTACCCACTTTTTAGAATCGAATGAGACCATCGAAAGCTCAATAGGACCATCCTTAAGGCTAAAGGGGACGACAGTTGTGCGAGTGAGAGGGAGAATACCAAACTTTAATCTGGCTAATCTCTTCAACCGATCAACCGATTTTCATTTTTCAATGCATTTTGAATTTGTCTCGACGTAGCTAAACGCGCTGTCATGCAAAAAATTCAAAACAATTCACCAAAAAAAAGTTGACCTTTTATAGTACTCTTATTTTGCCTATAAATATACTTTGAGCGATTTTTTCCGCAAAAACGATTACAGCCGCCATTCTCAAAGATGTCATGTAGCTCTCAGAATATCCCTCATAAATAAATATGGTAATAACCCGCCCGAAATTGAAAAAACGCTGCAAATTATTACACAATGGTTTATTATTTTTCTATATTGATCGTCCTATATTGACTCATCTGCAAAGCCACCAACATCCAACATGAAGAAAAACATCGATCGCATTTCGGTCAGCTAAAATTTGAACGGAGATTAGGCCTCTTTTGCGATTCACACTCGTGTTTCTGATTTATCGTACGTCCAAACTTTTTATTCTCGTAGTGAGCGAACGGTTTGTCCTACAGAGCTCCGCGTGGTCTCAAAAAATTCTATAGAATCTTAAATTAAAGGAAAAACAATACCTTTATTTCAAAATTTTTTGAGTTAGGGCGATTTCAATATTCATTTTTGAACCCTTAGAAGTGACCCACATCAACCAAAATCTTCGGGGCACAACTAGATCCCAAATGGAGCCCACATACCAAATTTCATGAAAATCGGTCAATGCTAAGTGGCAAAAGTGCCGCGGACGGACGGCCAAATTTTTATTCGATTTTTGGATTCTACGTACCTTGAAAACGTAAACTATCTAAATTTTGAGGGGGTGTTGAAAAAAAAAGTTTCTTGGTCGATTCCAAAGGTTCATTATTGAAAATAATAGACCAAAATGATGACAACTTATTCAGGTAGGTAGGCCGCTTCGCATTGAAGTCGCCGCTGTGCCCTTTCCAGACACGAACACACGAAAGTAAATTCCACTTCCATCTGGTTAGTAGTAGGTAGCATGCATCGATAGTGCAATGCAAAACAGGAATAAGAGTGGATATCATCATGAGAGGGTCAAAAGTCTTTTCATCGGTCTATTAATATTTTATTCTAAAGCAGTTGTTTAATACCAAGTTATTTTGCGAAGTCACAATATTGCTAGTTTTCTGATTCTAATTCAGGCATTTCATATAGTACATCTGTAGACACTAAATCAGCTAGTTTAGATACTAATTTCCTATTTCAGATACGAATAGGTATCTTTCTTTTTGACCGACTTCACAACCACCATTAATGTAGGTACTATATTCAAATTAAAGTTCAGATTTTGAGCTGAAATGAGATGTTTTGTATGACTCCATTATACGCTTCAAATCGAGGCTTGCAATGAGGAATTTCACCGAATTCTGTTCGCATTTTTCCTGAATAGTTAATGGTGTGGGATAGATGAAAATCGGGCTGATCTCGGAAAATAAGTCTCCTGTTGTTTTTGGGAGACAATCAAAATTTTTGATTTCAAAACTAACCGGGAAAACGGACGTGAAGCGGGAACGCTCGCTGATTGGGCTGTACGGATCGCTGTCTCCTCCCAGTGTTGCCCATTGGGACGACAAAATCGTGTTTTCTAAGAGAAAAGATATCAAACAAAAACAGAGGAAACCTAATTTTCCCCATCTTGCTTTTCCTATTTTTTTTCTTCAGTTTTTCGATTTCGAACTTTACTTTTTCATGAAATTTTGCATCTGGGGACTATAGATTTCTAGATCTCAGCGCTTCAAGCGGCCATAAATGAACTATTCCGGAATGACGTCATTTTCCCGGTTTTTTTAAACATTCGTGTTTTCCATACTGTTTTGTTCATTCGTAAATTAGGAAGTTCGGGCTGAAAGTTTGCCTTAGGGGGTTTTTCGGGGTGCTGAATCCGATTTTGGGGTCAAAAATAGGAAATTCCGACATGGTGAAATTCCTCATTTCAATATTCCCTGACTTGGATCATGATGTGTTAACGAATAGGTACTTACAAATAATTTTCTTTATCATGAAATATTAATTCGTTCTTTATTATTAATTAATTGCAAGAATATTACGTGATCGTACTAATTCAGCAATAGTTGTTCTATTAGGTATTTGTTCTTACCAACCTAGGTCGTCAACTCTCATAGATAAGGAATGCAGGTACCTAATTATTCAAAAGTAAAAGCAAGGAATGCCTTCCCACCTCAGATAAGGAATGCAGGTAGCTAATTATTCAAAAGTAAAAGCAAGAAAAGCCTTCCCACCTCGCGTACTTATTAATACCCCACTTATTAATACCTCACTTATTTATTAATGAAGTCAGAAATGTCTTTTATATACCTAATCATAAAATTGCAGGTAATATTTCAAACCCAACTGCCGGTTTGAAAACAATTCAGTAGGTTACCTACCTACCTTTCCGATACAAATTCGTTCACTGTTCCCACAAAGTAGGTACCTCTATGTATTAGCAATCCTTATTTAATACCTACTATGAAAATAAAAAAATCCTCATGAGTATCACAACGTAAAGACAATTTAATTTTTGAATTAGGTGATACCTATTCCATGACAATAGTGTGATTATTCAGTCCTGTAGAGCCCCGACTTGTTTACGTACGTAAGTAGGTACCTACCTATCCAATAAATTATTTCGTAGTAGGGGATTCGTAGATATATACTGGGTTGCATATAACTTTTGAGAATTTGGTTATTCCGTTGTAGGTTGTGTAACAACGTTGCCTCGTTATTTGCCAGTCACCTAACCAATCCTTGAATTGTCCGTGTTTTCTCTTAAATTATATAGGTCTTGGTACCTAGATAAGGAAACAAAACTTAAATCGATAGGTGAATCGATAATCGATTCTTCGAGTCGGGGGAAGCGAAAGGCCACCATTGCCAGAGTTATAGGACAGTGGGGTGCCAGCGGGTGACCAGACTATGGCGAGGGGTGGTCTGCCTCCAAGCAGTTGCCAGGCCCCCCCCCCCCCCCCTCAAATTCAGTCTAGTCTTCCCAGGGCCACGTTTTTGGGTCTCATTTTTCGCTTTCGGCCTCTAATTTTCTCACAAATTATTTCGTGATAATTCCATCGTACACTAGAATAGTTTCCAAACACCGGCTGTTTTCGAATTTTTCAATTAAACACATACCTACTTCAATTATTAATTAAAATTTTCAAATTTTTTTTTTTTTTAATGTTATTTTTTGTAACATGTTAGATGATGGCGCTTAAGATTTGCTTGTTCTGATTACATTCATATGGTTAGATTCGAAAAGAATGTTCTTCCAAGCTTAGATAAGCCGGATAAAAGTATGGGGCAACACTAGGGCCATCTCTCATTTCAGAATCATACTAGACCCCCGTCCCCTTTAAGCCTTAAGCATAAAATCAGGTAGAAACACATCAGCGATTAAATGAAAATCTGCAGTCTCGTTCGACATGACTCGCCAAGAGTCTAGCGAACACCCATAGATGTTAGTAATTAACGTAGTAATATAGTTATTAACACCTTCAATGCGGGTCCCAAAGTCGTCCATATGGCAGGTATGCAGGGATGACCGGTCGACCAGTCATCTGCACTGAAGGTGTTAATATTGAAATCTGTACCGTATTCACCCCGTTTTTACGGCAATTTCTCTTATTCACACAGATGACGCAGGATAGTTCCCAGACACCATTCAGAACCTTCAATAAATCAGGGCGTCGGAACTTATGATGTTCAATGCACGCCTGAATTACTTTTTTTTAATCTTCAACGGTAAATTTACAGTAAACCAAAGTGTATGGAAGATCTACATACCTATCCATCAGGGCATCTTCAAGAAGTGGTGTGACAGCGTAAATGTAATCTTTTCCCATTTCGCCGATGTACTCGAAGAGGAAGGACAGTGACTTGAGAACGCCGTTCTGGACGTTCAATTCGGGAACTCGATACTCGTTCATGAGAGCAGGTAGAACCGTGAAAGGGGAGCAGGTCTCGGCGACTATAGCAATAGCTACAGTTGTGCACACGCGGTTCTGCCGTTCTTGCACTTTGAGGTTGTTCAGTAGGGTCGCCAAGACGTCATGTGGTCTGTAATGAAACATACATTGATGGATTAGCAATGTTAAATATATTGTGCAGTTTTTCAACTTTCCTCCAAGCGAAAAACCGGTTTAGACCCACTTTCACCAAAAATTGTTGTAACGGAGTTTAGCCAAACTAGTTTATAGTTAATCACAAGGGTTAAACCCGGCAAAACGGCGGGCTTTTTCTCCAACCCGAATCATAGTTAAACTTTGTTAGAGATAATCTTGAAATGTCGAGCGGGATGAATAAAAGTCGGACATCGTGACGTACTGGGACAATGCAATGCTTGCTATCAGTAAATTCCCGACTTGTGCATCTATAACAGCATCAGTTTTTTGGTTTAATTTTGCTGATTCTTTTTATTACCTATTGAGCTAATGCGCATCATCACACAATGATGTGATCGCTATGAGCGCAATAATCCAGTATTTCTCCAGACTCATGTACCTTCCTTGATGAATTCTGAACGGTAGGCATGAACTTCGACCATCTAAATTATCACGGATGAATTTAAACACGAAGAAGAGGGGCCCCCGATTTCACTTCATCAGAGAAATGTATTTTGGTAGAGCTGGTAGGGAGAGAGGGTTTTGTCATTGATGTTGATTTATTTATTTTTTTTATTTATGGCGTGCCCCCTCCGTCAGAGAGACATTTTGTCTTTGAGAGGAGTTCCTTAAAAAAAAAATAATAAATAATGCCGTCAGCAGTTCTGAGAAGAATGATGCCGATTTATAAAATCCTGTCATGTATGGTTTTATAGAATCAACCAAGGAATGTAGGGCGCACTATTCAACTATTAGAAAAATCAAGTATACAACCATTTCAGATTGGATTTTCTTCCGACTGTCATTCCTGGCGTCGTGGACGTCAACAGCTGTCTTCCAAAGGGAAGATCAGAATTTGTTCTGATGATTTCGTTCATGGCTTCCCATTGCCTCACCGCCATGGGTTAGGCAATGGGAAGCCATGAACGAAATCATCAGAACAAAGGAGTTTTAGCTCGGCAAAGGAGTTTATTCCGAGCACAACTTTGCCGAGCTTCAGGATTCTTCAGGGTTGAAGGACATATTACTCAGTGAGCATACCAAGAGTCAGTACAAAATGAGCTAATGGAGACGCCACCGTAAATATTGAAAATTAAATTTTATGGTATTAAATAAAGAAAGAATGAATAAAACGCCAGATTCCAGGAACATTGGAAGTCAGAACAACTGAACAAATGGAAAAATGTATACACAGCTTGGGGAGAATAATAACCTCGGCAAAGAAGGAATTTATTCCAGTTGACCCCATTCCTAATCAGTTGACATAGTGTTTTCATGGGTCAATCTACATATCTGCAATATGATTACCCAATGACCATTATTTAACTCACCCAATAGCCTTAGCGATGTATCCAAAAGTATTGACTGTAGCTCGTCTGATGGCCTTCTTGTGAGCTTTGAGTAGCTCCAAGAGCTCAAAACAAATTCGCATCCACTCTCTCGCCGAGACGTACTCCGGACCGCGATCGGCGATTCGGCCCACCAAGTCAATGCAGTTTTCTTGTACCTGAAAAAGAAAGTAATCAAATGATTAGATGAAGAAATCGAAATATACCATTCAATCAGTCAGACTTGTTACCTTTTCGTGTCTGTTCTTCAAAATTGGAGTCAATCGAGGTAGCAAGTCTTTGATGGGAGGAGTCATTTTGGTCATGCCGATGACGTTGACGATGGCCTTCAAAGCCCCAAGAATGCTGCCCAACACTTCGGGATATTCTTCTCCCAAGTATTCGTAAAGTACAACACCAAGATGGCCCATGAGTTTTTCCTGAAATTGAAACCAAACTTCTCTACAGGATCGTACATAATAGATAAAAAATATAGATCAACTGCAACACTTGTCGAAACCATTTTGAATTGAGTAAGAGAAATTCTTCAGAATGGACCCCCGGTAGTTGGAAAAGCCAAACCATCACCTTGGATTTTGGAAGAAATAGTAAACATCTGACAAAGATGCATCACAAAAATATTACAATCAGACAAGGATTATTGAATAAATGGACGGCATTAACCTGAAGGGAACCAACCATAAAAAATGGCAAAATGACTTCAGAGCACTGGAAAAGGGCTAGGTCGGTCTACGCTTTCAGCAAAAAAGATCTACTGTTTTGATAAAGCTTTCCCACCGAAATTTGAATTAGACAAAGTCATTGAATCCAGAATGGGCTTATCTGTTTCTCAAAGAAGAACCGCACGAGTCACAAGTTTTGACTGAAAGGGTTTTTGTAGTTGGTTGCCTTCTGGTTAATGCCGTCCAACTAAAACTCCCTTAAAAAACTATTACTCCACACTTAATGGTAATGGTTTCATCTACGGTACCTCTTGGCACATCTTCATGACTACAGCGATCCGGGATATCAAATCGGCGGCTTGCTGTCGAACTTTGGCCGACTTATTGTTCAAACGCCATAGAATGGTACCGCAAATCTGAGGTAGATAGGGCTTCACTCGCTTACCCAGTTGATTCACGATGGTGCCGAAGCCGTTCAACATCACAACATCCTGGAAACGAAATTATGATTTTTATTAGTGAAGACGTCAGTTCTTTTATTTTATCAGAAAACTAAGGTAGATTGATGATTTCGGCGAATTGAATCGTTTTTGGTTTATTATTTTCAATTATCGGTGTATTCATGGTCTGATTCGATCGTCGAATCGTCGTACACAGAAATTGCGGTAACTCGAGGGTTTCATGAGGCTCCCACATTTTTCCCAGTCGAATCGTCGAAAATCGAATTGTGCGTAGCGCTCCTTGCGGCATCAGTCGATAACCAAGTCAGTATTATTACCTAACATGTTCACTGATTTCCTTTAAGCTAAAAAATGCACACGAATGAAAAAATCTAGGGCTACAATTAAAAAAGGAGCTCAAAAGAAAGCCCTTGCTACTTCCGTCACACAATTTTAAACGCATTTTACTTTTAGGTACTTAGCTCATGGCTGAAACATGTTCCAAGCTAGAAAGGAGAATGGGGAATTTGCCTCACATTTTTTTATTTTTTTTTCGAATGAGGGTTTATTTTTATGGAATAAAACCATAGTGAGCTGCTCGAAAACGCATCCAAAAAATTTAGAGAATTTAAGGAAGATGGAAATTTTAAATGTGGTGGCAATGTGTAAGAGGCAGCCATGTTTGAAACGTGACGGATATTCTACCAATCTGACTTCAAAGGAGGTTCTGTGGCGCTTACCACAGAAGCGGCACATACACGAATTTTCACCTTCCGAGTAGTGCGCACAAGAGTGCGCCACGATCTGGCAGGGAGAACCCTGACACAAAATTGACCAAAAGAAACAGTATTACTCACTTTTTTACAATACGAATCTATCTACTAGTTTATCAAGCATTATTATTCTTCATCTTCTCTTATTTAGTTTCAAGATTTGAATCACATTATTCGAGTAGCCATTTCACTGGATCGTTTTGTGTGGCGTGCTAGAACTCTGTCTGTTGTCGTTGCTTTCGCGTCGTTTTTTTTTTTTTTTTCGTATGACGTCAACAATACTCCTCGATTTTCGCGGTGTTTTGTAACAGAGGTTCACTTGTTTAGTCATTTTCTCCTACGGTAATTTTTTTCCGTTGGTTATTCCTAGTGTTAAACGTTATTCTAGGGCCCTATAATAGGATTTGCCTTGAAATTCCAGAATCTAAAATTGAGGCAAATTCCCCATTTCACTTAACATGCAGCGCTTTAATGCCAGCTAGCAACATTTCCGATTCTCCCGCAGACCATCTGAAGGTCGCATTTTTCCTTAGCCGCATGGGTGGCTCTGCTCCTCTCATTTAATCGAGAAAAAATCCACTCTGAACGGAATAAAAACAACTAAAACGAAACAAACGAACGAAAAAACGGAATAAAAAAGGAAAAAGTTGTTGTTGAAAGAAAGACTCAGAAAGAAAGGGAGAAAATTTGTTTGTTGATGTTATGATAGTTGCTTCGCACAACTACCACTAGGATCGCATTTGTGTTTCGACGTCGAATCTGATCAAGATTTGTGTTTATGACGCCTTCAGCCCGTGGAAATCTAATCGTCGAATGGGCTGGAGCGCATGCGCATTGACTCGCGTCCAATCTCCAAATTCGAAGATTCGACGCTAATTGACGTCGAATCTCCCGGACCATGAATACCCCTATAGTAAGATGAGTATGTGCCTTTCAAAACTCGACCGTAATGTTCTATTGGTACTTATATAGTTCTCACAACGGACGCCCGAGCGCTGAACTCCACATTTCTTTCCCTTATCAATCGCGTGATTGGATAAGTGGAGACTAGTACTTTTGGTTTATTATTTTCAATAATAAGCCTTTGGAATCGAGCAAGAAAAAAAAAATTTTAACCCCCCCTCAAAATTTGATGTTTTACGTTTCAAGGTACGTAGAATACGAAAATCGAATAAAAAAATTTCCGTCCGTCCGCCGTACGCGGCACTTTTCTTAGCAACACTGGACCGATTTGGTTCAAATTTGGTATATGTGCTCCATTTGGGGTCTAGTTGTGCCGCGAAGCTTTTGGTTGATGTAGGTCACTTCTAAGGGGTGAAAATTAAGGGTTGAAATTTTCAAGAGTGCCCTAGCTCGAAAACTCTCGAAATAAAGGTATCGTTTTTTCACCAATTTTAAATAGTATTGAATTTTTAAAAATTTTTGAGACCACCCGGAGCTCTGTAGGACAAACCGTTCGGTCCCTACGAGTACTTGAAGGTTTTCCTTCGATAAAACAGAATCATGATTGTGAATCGCAAAAGAGGTCTAATCTCCATTCAAATTTTATCGGACTAAAATGCGATCGCTGTTCATTTCTTCGATTTGTTTACAGTTTTGCCTTCTGCGTAACCAGTAATCAAATTTCCATATGAAGCTTTCTATTATTCCAATCGAGTGTGAAGCGTTTAGTTCTTTCTAATAAACTTGATTGTGAAGGTGTGAAGCCAGTATGGTGTGGTAGGTAGTACCTAGCTGGTAGGTAAAAAAAGTTGGTAGGTAAAAAAAATGTTGGTGGGTAAAAACCGCTGCAAATTATTGCTCAAAGGCTCTTCAGATCACTGATCAGCTGAGTGAGCTCCGAAGCCATTTTCAATCCTTTTGAATGGAAGTGCCCTTCCAGGCGTCTCCAGCATTCGAGGAGATCTTCTTCACTCTTCAGATCACTGATCAGCTGAGTGAGCTCCAACGCCAATTTTTACTCCTATTGAATGGAAGTGCTCTTCCAGGCTTCTCCAGCATTCGAGAAGATCTTCTTCACTCTTCAGATCACTGATCAGCTGAGTGAGCTCCAAAGCCATTTTTACTCCTATTGAATGGAAGTGCTCTTCCAGGCGTCTCCAGCATTCGAGGAGATCTTCTTCACTCTTCAGATCACTGATCAGCTGAGTGAGCTCCGAAGCCGTTTTCAATCCTTTTGAATGGAAGTGCTCTTCCAGGCGTCTCCAGCATTCGAGGAGATCTTCTTCACTCTTCAGATCACTGATCAGCTGAGTGAGCTCCAAAGCCAATTCTACTCCTATTGAATGGAAGTGCTCTTCCAGGCGTCTCCAGCATTCGAGGAGATCTTTTTCACTCTTCAGATCACTGATCAGCTGAGTGAGCTCCGAAGCCGTTTTCAATCCTATTGAACGCAGGAAGCTGAAATTTGAGAGGGAAGGTCAAGGGAGAATACAGATGGTGGTAGGTGCTATTGATGGAGAACCAGTGATCTATACAGAAGGGTGATCTATACAGAAAATAATAAACCTTTGAGCAATGATTTGCAGCGTTTTTCCTTGTTCAGTTTTGATTCCTATCATTTTACTCGGTAAAATGAACCCCAAAATTAACCTTTACAATCGAGCAAGAAAAAAAATGTAGCCCCCCCCCCTCAAAATTTGATGGTTCATGTTACAAGGTAGGTGGAATCCGAAAATCCAATAACGTAGCACTTGGCTGGTATATCTGTTACATTGGGGGTCTAGTTGTACCCCGAAGGTTTCGTTTTATCTCAAACACTTCGAAGTGGTTTTTTCATTAATTTTAAGAATTTTTTGACACCACCCAGAGCTTTTTGGGACCAAATATTTGCTTAATGAGGATTATTCATGGGTGTTCATCAGTGTTCAATTTTTAGAAACTAATGATACCACCCTGACAATTAAAAATGGTTGAATGTAATGTAAAATAATAATTAATAAGTTAATGTAATGTAAAATTTATCCGAACACAGCTAGCTAGTGAAGAGCTATCCTTGTAGACTAGCTAGTGAATACCTCAAGACCGAGATAATGTCACTCTGAGGGTTGGAAGAATGAAGAGTCAGAAACACGATTGTGATTCTAACATGAACTTGTACATTTGGGAAATGAACCAAATTTCAGCTGTTTCTTTCTTTGTGGTAAGCTGGGTTCACATAGGTGCGTAAGTCCGTAATGCGTAATGCGCAAAAAGAGAAGTGGGGGTGTTCCTTACTTGGGTTCGACCGCAAAATGAGCCAGGAGCGCACCTCACGTCTTCATTTGATTATGATTCAAAAACTATCAAGTCAATTATTTTCAAACTTTCACAAAATATTCTACACATCTGTACTAAACTACTGTGAACATCTGAATCGGTTGCGGTAAGAAACAAAAATTACAAAAATCGCCAAAGACAGATTTCCAAACAACAGAAATACCCAATTTATGTACCTTTTTCTCAGAAACGGTACACACCAGTGAAACTATGTTTCGAAACGTTGTAGGTATAGTCTTCATGAACATTGTGGTGGAAGGGATTTGAAGAAAACGAACCAGGGTGGGTGGGGACGATCAAATATTCAATGTGGTAAATTAGCCCGTTTTTCAAAGGCTTCAGTTAACTTATTTCAAAACGAAAATATTGACAATTCGTCTCATACCAGTACGCACAAACAATAAACCTTGAAAACAAAAAAAAAAATCAAGTGGATACCTCCAGAACGTCGAAAAACATCATTTTTCAGAACAGCTGATTTTCTGAAGTCATGTCAACCAGCAGTGTTACCAAGCAAGTTCGCGCTCTGTGCAACTCTTCCATTACTCTTGTGTAATTATTCTTCTTCTTTCTAAGGCCAGCTACTTTCATTTTATACTATCCATGTTCCGAAAAGGAGAGGAAGAAGATGTAGTAGGTTACAAAGATACAGGTTTTGTTTATTTTACTGTTGGTGTTGTGTTGTCTTGGTCAATTTTTCTGTGGTTTTTACCATCGTGTTACCTAAGATTTCCAGTTATAAATGTCCGAATTGTTTTTTTTAACCTTGAAAAGGTTTTAGCGATGTGACCCCCCGACAGGAAAAATCGACAGTAAAAAGCGACAGGAAAGTAGCGCTATGATTTATCATATGCTTGACGACCTGATGTTATTATGAATAAGGAGGCATCTTAAATATTACAGTGGAAGAAAGATACAAGAGGGAGAGGGAGCAAAAACCTTTTCAAGGTATGTCACATTTTAGCCATTAGGCTCTAAGCGGAAATCATCCGGGGGTGCAGGGGGCGAAGCCCCCGCCGAGGCGCGCAGCGCCGAGTTTTCTCAAAAAATGCCTCGAAGTTCGCGAGTGTACAAAAAGCGACCTAAATCGCACGTCCTCAACATGAATAAACGACGACAATCAAAGAAGGCGATGAACCATCCAACACTCCGGGTGGATATTGATCTATGTTTGAGAGGCTGAAAAACATATTTCTACTTAGAATTTTGAGATATTTTTTTTAAATGTTCATAAAACTGTCTAGTTTAATAAAAAATTATAAACCAAAAATCGAAAAAAAAAATTTTGTGGTCGAACCCCCTTAATGCAGAAAAGAGCGTTCACATGGCTGTATGATTACGCGATTACGCAGAAGTGCGCATTACGTTCTGCCCAGAATTGTTTCCAAACCAAAAAATGATTCTGGTTATTTTGTCAATAAACGAGACCGAGTCAATAAACTTTCTGTGAACAATTGACGTGAGTTTGTTACGAAGTTAACCGAAGATTGTCGAAGTTGATCCGTAATGCGCAAAATATCCCATTTTTCAAAACGATACACTCAGCTCCAAAAGTCGACATCCGCAAAGATCAGCCCCGCCCCCTCAATTGGCTCCAGCAAATGGCATCCAATTACACACTACGGAATACGGACATTACGCACCTATGTGAACCAAGCTATAGATGTCACTCAGTTGTGCTTCCCTAGCAACTGAGTGCCGAATATGAGTGTTTTATGTATGAGTAACGATGTTTTGCTGGTAGGTCCTCTCTATTCAAGATAAACTTTATAATGAAACCTGCGCGAAAATATGGTTGGTAAGTACCTACTGGCTATGACAAATAAGTGTTCATTGCAGCAGATTTATCTAAAAAGAAAAATAATAAACCGCTGGGCAATCTTTTGCAGCCTATTTACATTATATTAAGATAAAATAAGAAAAGCAATGGTTCTATTTAGTATTAGCTGCTTCTTACTCACCTCAGTAGTCTGTTCTTGGAAGGCGTACAGAATACCATCAATAAGTTGTTCTTCTAATCTACTATCAATGTCAGCGGCTCCCAAGTTACCCATTGTTTTTTCAATGCTCTCCATCACCATCTTTCTGTACTGTTCATTTTCATCCTTCAAATCGTCAACGACTCGGTTGATGATCTCACTGGCGCCGACTTTGTTGGCGATTTCAACGGTCGTGTCGACCAGTTGTCGGTAGTTGCGGCGGTCCAAAGCCATCCGGTGGTTCCAGAAGTGCTTGAAGAAATGTGGAAGGATCTCGTCTTTGATGTACTGAGCTTCCACACCATCGGTGCCGCAGCACTGCTTCACGACCTGTAAATCGAACGCACTTATATGAAGAAAGGCAGAAGAAGAATAGTAAGGATGTGATCGCCAAGGGCACAGAACTGACCATGTACTCAATTTTCCTTATAGAAAAACTATCTATACTAACTTTAATGGTTATTGTTTTAATTTCAACCGATTACGTCTCAATCAATATTCACAAAATTTGGCACCTATATGCTCCAAGTTAGAATAGGATGTTTTGGGGCATTGTGAATAGTGCGCGATTGTGCTCAACTTTTGAAGCGTTACACCGATTATGTTGACTGGAATTTCTTCATAATGCTCATTAACCTCTTCAATGAAGGATCCTGAGATGATTTCGAATACTTTTCTCCTCCAGCTTCGCTAACACATGTTCATCGATCTCACGTGTTTGTTTGTTTGTTGCGATCCCACCAAATGTAATTTCATTCTTTCAAATGTATAGTTACTGCTTTGAAGTTGATTAAAGCCTCATTTCTCCAAAAGGTTTTACATCTATTCTTGATCATTTCAATTTAATCAACTTCAAACATGGATAAGATCCTTAAACCAACTCGACTCGAAGTCGACCCTGACTCATCAACGGCAGCAAAGGAATGGAGTTATTGGCTACGCACTTTTGAGAACTTCATTGAAGAATCGGAGGTAGTTGAAGACGATAAGAAGCTCAAGGTACTCATTCATCACCTTTCTTATTCTATCTATGAATACAAATCCGAATGCACTTCCTACGATTCAGCTATCACAACTCTAAAGGGGTTATTTGACAAATCGAAAGGTGAGGTATTTTCAAGGTTCCTTCTAGCCACACGCAAGCAGAAGCCTGAGGAATCTGTCGACCAATTTTTCGAGGCGCTTAAAGTACTCAGCAAGACTGCAAGACTGCAATTTTACAGCTGTCTCGGCAGCTAAAAATCGTGATGACTGCATACGAGACTCATTCATTAGTGGGTTGGCGTCCTCAGAAATGCGACAACGGCTCCTAGAAAGCCAGACTTTGGAGCTGGCTGATGCGTTGTCCACTTCAAAGGCTATTGAGTCTAGTATCAAGCACGCCCGATTTTATTTACTGGGTAATGATCACGTTAACGCTTCTATTTTTTCTGAGGTCTCTAAATCTGAATCTTGCGACAATGTTGTATCTTCTTCCTCTAATTTCCCTGCTCGTAGAAATACTCGTATTTTCAAATGCTATTTCTGTGGTAGTTCGGCTAGGCATTTCAGAAATGACTGCCCAGCTAAGGACGCCACGTGTTCTTCATGTAGTAAGAAGGGGCACTATTCGAAAGTATGCAAATCGCGAAAAACTAATAAAACTACTTCAGCAATCACCCATGACAGTTCTGACGATGATGCGACCACCGCTACTATCATCGCAGCAAATCCTGGCCTTCTATCCAAAGCAGTTGTCCCAGTACTGATAAAAGGTTGCAAGGCGAATTGTTTGATAGACACTGGTAGCTCGAACAGTTATATCAATGAAGATTTTGTAGTTTCTCGCAAATTTATGATCAACGAGCCCTCTCAACACAGCAAAGTTTCGATGGCATCAACAACACTATCTACTGAAATCAAAGGTTTCGTACTTGCTGATCTAAGTTTAATGGAGCACAAATATAGAAATCTGAAATTATCCATTCTTCCAAATTTATGTGCCGATATTCTCATAGGTCATGATGTGCTAAAGCAGCATTCTAAATTGCATCTATCATTCGGGGGGCAAAAACTACCCTTGACGATTTGTAGCGTTGCTCAAGCTCTTGTTGAACCCGTCTCGCTTTTCACTAATCTCTCCCCAGATATCAAACCGATTGCCACGAAATCTAGACGATACTCCCCTGAAGATTCTGCTTTCATATGCAATGAAGTCAGGGCATTGCTGGCAGAAGGGGTTATCGAAGAGAGCACGTCTCCGTGGAGAGCACAAGTTTTGGTCGTGAGAAGCGAGAATCGTAAAAGACGAATGGTAATCGATTACTCGCAAACCATTAACAAGTACACCTTACTAGATGCCTACCCTGTTCCCAATATTGACAAGATGATTACTGATATTTCCAAGTTCTCTTACTACAGCACGCTTGATTTGAAGAGTGCTTATCATCAGGTCCCAATACCTAAGACAGATAGGCCTTTCACGGCTTTTGAAGCAGGGGGAGCCCTCTACCAACGTTTCATTGATAAAATCGTACGTACCGAAAACCTCTCTGGCGTATTCGCGTACATTGATGACGTCACCGTTTGTGGCAAAACTAAACAAGAACATGACCAAAATCTGACTGCCTTCCTAAGGGCCACAAAAAAGTACGGTCTCTCTTTGAATGAAGATAAATGTAGGTACTCCATCAATACTATTTCAATTCTCGGACATTTGATCTTCAATCACACTATTCGACCAGACCCCGAAAGAATGAAATCTCTTCTTGATTTTCCCCCACCTACCAATTCCAAATCGCTTAAACGAGTTTTAGGAATGCTAGCCTACTATTCAAAGTGGATTCGGGGGTTTTCAGAGAAAATTCGCCCGCTTGTCACATGCAATACATTTCCTATGCCTAAAGACGTCATTGACTGCTTTTCAAATCTCAAGAGAGAAGTAGCTGATTCATCCATAGCTACTCTTGAGGAAGGAATTCCACTAGTAGTAGAGACTGATGCTTCGGATTTAGCTCTAGCAGCGACACTCTCACAAAAACACCGACCTATAGCTTTCTTCTCGAGAACTCTCACGGCTAGTGAAAGAAACCATTCTTCTATTGAGAAAGAAGCTAGTGCAATTGTGGAGTGTTTAAGAAAATGGAAGCATTTTCTCATTGGCAGACATTTTACAATCATAACGGATCAAGAAGCTCTCTCTTTCATTTTTAATAAAAATCATTCAAGTAAAATTAAAAATGATAAAATACTTAGATGGAGACTTGAATTGTCTAGTTACAGCTTTGATATAAATTACCGCCCCGGAAAAGATAATATCGTAGCCGACACGCTTTAACGAATTTGCGGAGCTATGAATAGCGACAATAAATTATACGAGCTACACGAATCTCTCTGTCATCCTGGAGTAACGAGATTTTTCCACTGGATCCGATGTCAAAATTATCCGTTTAGTCTTGATGAAGTCCGAAAAGTCATTTCCAATTGTCCATTATGCGCAGAAGTCAAACCCCGATTTTTTAGAAAGACTACCGGCACACTCATCAAAGCTACCCAACCTTTTGAACGTGTTAGTGTAGACTTCAAAGGTCCACTGCCATCCAATAATGGGAAACCTTATCTTCTAACCGTCATTGACGAGTTTTCACGCTTTCCTTTTGCTATTGCTTGTAAAGACATGAGCTCATCAACTGTAATCAAAGGCTTCGAGATTTTCACCATTTTCGGCATGCCGAGCTATGTGCACACGGATAGAGGACTGTCTTTTATGTCTCGCGAAGTCACCAGCTTCCTCCACTCCAGAGGAACGGCGACTAGCCACTCTTCTCCGCACAACCCGGAAGGAAATGGACAAGTAGAAAAATTAAACGATACCATTTGGAAGGCCATTACACTCGCACTGAAAAGTAGAGGTCTTAATACTAACCAATGGGAGAAGGTTCTCCCTGATGCTCTGCACTCCATACGGTCGCTTCTCGGTACCAGCACAAACTGCACACCTCACGAAAGGATTTTTCAGCATAATAGACGCTTGTTGAAGAGGTGGATCTGCTAGAATCGAACCCTGAGTACGCAGTGATCCGCCACAACAATGGAAGGGAGTCAACTGTAGCCCTCCAGCACCTAGCACCAAGAGGAGATCCTAACTTGGGGGTACCCCAACCTGAATCTCTTGAATCAGAGGAAATTCCTATTCAAGACTCGAACTCCGAATTATCTCCCATTATTTCTGATACCACAGGGACTCCAAAAATTCAAGAATTTCTGGCACCAGAATCAACCTCCACCCCGACTACTAGTATGCAGAGACCATCAGATTCTCCACGGCCCCAAAGAACCCGTCAAAGGCCTACTCATCTGGATGACTACGTCCTTTACTAAAAGGAGGGGCGAATGAGGTGATTCCGAATACTTTTCTCCTCCAGCTTCTCTAACACATGTTCATCGATCTCACGTGTTTGTTTGTTTGTTGCGATCCCACCAAATGTAATTTCATTCTTTCAAATGTATAGTTACTGCTTTGAAGTTGATTAAAGCCTTATTTCTCCAAAAGGTTTTACATCTATTCTTGATCATTTCAGATCCCTAAGTCTGAATCGTTTCTCTGCTTGGGCCGGAATATTGTCCATGTAAAGAAATTGTGTGGGTTGTCTTTCGGAATCAACTACTGCCTAACACAGAATCTGGTGTTTATTGGTCATTTATTCGTCAAAACGCAAAGAGTTTGACAATAGTCAGCGTTCACATAAAAATTAGTACTTGAAATTAAGATTTAAAAAAACTAGATATTACAGGCCGAGCCCGGACCAAACCGACCACGGCGGCCAACCTATGTCCTGTGGTTATGGGGTACATCGCAATATCATGTATAAGTGATTATTTTGCAGATAGTGAATAATATTCTTTCAATTCATTTTATATATTACGTTAACCTTGTTGTCCATTTAATATGTTACTGTGTAACTATTTTTTGAGGAATAAATGTGTCTTTCATTTCTTTTTACATCAATGATCGCCTTTGATGATTTTGGTTGTATTTTCTTCATCCTTGGCATTTATTAAAACCTCAAAAGGTTATCCTGCACGCGAAGGTAATGAAAGTAAGTGTCTTTTGCCGTTTCGTATTTCCTCAACTTTTTTTCATCTCGAGATTTAGCAATACATAAAATTTCGATGGCATATTAACCCTTAGCTACACGCTAGGCGGAGATTTGCCCGCATTTTCAGAAAAACAGAAATAGAATGATTAACCGTTCACTATTGTCCCTCCATTGTCCAAGGTATCTTTTCTCAGACCTTTGACTGAGTAAAAAATGATCCCCTTAACATTATTTACCTTACCTTCAGTATGCAATCAGACTGCGAAGTTTGATATACACATATGATTATGATTATAATCATACTACTTCTACTATTACGATTTCACACGTTTGTTTTTTTTGCTTGATATGTAGTTTCACGTTTCCTCATGTTTCCTCGTTCTTGAATAATCATAATAATAATTTTGATTATTATGATAGATATAAATTTTGTTACTTATGTATTTCCTACTTCAAAATTCATGTTTTTATTACCTACCTGTTGAATGAAAAAATGTATTGAGTTGAAGCTCATCCTATATTCATGACTTTTTAAAACCAATTCGTGCCTTTCAGTGTATCATAAATTAATAATGAGGAATTTCACCATGTCGGAATTTCCTATTTTTGACCCCAAAATCGGATTCAGCACCTCGAAAAACCCCAAGGCAAACTTTCAGCCCGAACTTCCTAATTTACGAATAAACAAAACAGTGTAGAAAATACGAATGTTTAAAAAAACCGGGAAAATGACGTCATCCTGGAATAGTTCATTTATGGCCGCTTGAAGCGCTGAGATCGAGAAATCTATAGTTCCCAGATGCAAAATTTCACGAAACAGTAAAGTTTGACATCGAAAAACTGAAGAGAAAAATAGAAAAAGCAAGGTGGGGAAAATTAGGTTTTCCCTATTTTTGTTTGATAACTTTTCTCTTAGAAAACACGATTTCGTCGTCCCAATGGGCAACACTGGGAGGAGACGGCGATCTGAACAGCCCAATCAGCGAGCGTTCCTGCTTCATGTCTTCACGTTTTCCCGGTTAGTTTTGAAATCAAAAATTTTGATTGTCTCCCAAAAATAACAGGAGACTTATTTTCCGAAATCAACCCGATTTTCATCCATCCCACACCATTAACTATTTAGGAAAAATGCAAACAGAATTCGGTGAAATTCCTCATTGTGTTGAAATAAATGTGCGGGGATTTCCACGCTAGCGTGTACAAACGTAACTCCCCACCTAGCGTGTAGCCAAGGGTTAAACCAATCCAAACGTCACGGGGAATAATACATATCACAGACGCAACGATACTTTAGTCAAATTCCTCTACCTGATACGTATAAAATGAGTCACTCTCAAACTTACCTTCAACACAATTTTCTTCATTTCTTCGTCAGGAGACTGGAACTCTCTGATGAGAATCAACATCACTTCTTTGGTGTAGTAGTTAGCGTATTCGGCATCCATAAGAGGGATGAGGTAACCAATGGCTTTGAGGAACGCAGCTAAACCCTACAATCGTACAAGAATGAGATGTATTTGGCACAGTTACCAAAGATCATTAATAAGTCTTCACCGCTCTGTCACAATACATCAAATATGGTGACTAAGGGATTGCCCCGTCCCATAAAAAGTCTTCTGGCAGAAATGTCAAATGGTCTTCAACATTTAACTTGGAAAAATGATCGAATGTGTATTTGATAGCATGTCACTACATTAATATTAATCTACCAACCCGAAAAATTTTCCAGGTTACCAATTACTCTGATTATTACTAGGTTACCTATAGGGTCTGCGCCTGGGTAGGAAAAACTGTTTATTGTTATTTTTAATCTAAGTTAGACCTCACTCTGAGAATTTTGGTACCAACCGCGACCTTCTAGCGTGAGAAGATCTTTTTTCTATGAATTTTTAAAGTTTCGACCGTTTATGACGTCACAGTGGGCTGGGGGCTCCCCAGGCGTAGGGGCGCGTGACATCATAAACGGTCGAAACTTTGAAAAATCATAGAAACAGATCTACTCACGCTAGAAGGTCGCGGTTGGTGCCAAAATTCTCAGGATGTAGTCTGCTTTCGATTAAAAATCTTTAAAAAATCAAGGCGCACCCCCCATTAACCCGATTATTAGGTTACCAATCCCGATAATTTCCTGGGCTGGCTATCCTTAACTTCGATGATCTTAAGGGAACCGGTTCATTAAACCAGCTAATGGCAGTTGGTTGAAGAAAATTTGAACGTAGAAAACTATCAACAATATAAATCACGCGACATCAAGCGGTAAGAGTATAATTCATTCTGGAATAAAAGAAGGTAAGTCGTTTTCGAGAGGCGCTGATTGCAGTTAATAGGCAATTTTTTCAATCTTTAATTGGGGTAACATTGATTGCGAGGGTAACAAAATTTCTTCAGGGCTTGAAAGTTTTGATACACTTGGGAGACAACTTCAGTTTTTCTTGAAAGCTCTGGTGGGTGAGCGTTTTCTTCTTCTTCAGAACTCTTTTTGGTTTATCATTTTCAATAACGAACCTTTGGAATCGAGCAAGAAGAAAACGAAACCCCTCAAAATTTGGTGGTTTACGTTTCAAGGTATGTAAAATCCAAAAACTGAATAAAAATTTGGCCGTCCGTCCGCCGTACGCGGCACTTTTGCCACTTGGCATTGACCGATTTTGATGAAATTTGGTATGTAGGCTTCATTTGGGGTCTAGTTGTGCCCCGAAGCTTTTGGTTGATGTAGGTCACTTCTAAGGGTTCCAAAATCAATTTTGAAATTTTGAAAACGCCCTAACTCAAAAAATTTTGAAATAAAGGTATTGTTTTTCCTTCAATTTTGGATTCTATAGAATTTTTAGAATTTTTTGAGACCACCCGGAGCTCTGTAGGACAAACCGTTCGCTCCCTACAAAAATTTACGGGTTTCATATTGGATGGTTGGTGATTTTGTTGACGAGTGATCTATATAGAAAAATAATAAACCATTGTGTAATAATTTGCAGCGTTTTTAGAAACGTATGGTACCACCCAGACGATCTACTGTTCAACTGTATTAGTATCCCTGACAGGTAGTCGCAGTGGAACCACAACTCCTTCCAACAACCAACCCTCTAATTGATTACTGTATCAAATTGATTCGTATCAAAAACGGCGAAGAATGTTGTGAACCACGTTGCAGTCTCGATCACGGAAGGTTACATTGTGGAGGTTCCTCATTCTTTTCCCTTACACAGAATCTCTCAATACCTCAATACCTTTTCAACTTTTTCCCTTCAACGTACCACCGAAAACCAACAGAATGGGCTATCGAAGTAAAATTCAGATAAAATGGACCTTCCCTGTTCCATTACCCATCATATCAGGTACTTACTTTGCCTCTGTGTGTTCTGATACCCTTCCAAAGAGGTTTGAGGACGGAGTCAAAGCTCTCGATACCGTAGGGAGTGGCGGCCTCGGCAAGAGCAGCCATCGCCAAAGCGGTGATGGTTCGCACTTTTTGCTGCTCATCTACCAGACCGTGTTCGATGATTTCTACCAGGGATTTCAAGTGAGGTAGGATTGCACAACCCATCAGAATAGCGATCTGCTGAACGATTTTGATACCTACACAGAATCACAAAAAACTGGATTAATTCTACTTAGAGATACATACCATCAATACAGGGCAATATCTAGATTTTAAAGCGAAAACATCAAAAAAGGGGATTTTATTGTTCATGTAAACAATTGTGTTAAGTACATACAGGGTCTGTCGCAAAAGTATTTGACAATTTTTTGATAATAAACGCACTAACACTTGATTTTCTTCAAAATAAGCCTCTTGGCACTTTTGGTACAGTTTCTACCATTCTTGAAAGGCACCCGGCAGCAGAAGACGGAACAACACCGCGTGGAAGCGGTTTTCACCAACATCCAACGACTCCAAATGGTGTTCCTTCTACAGGGTGCGGCAGAAGTAATCACTCGGTTTTGACAGGCTATAAAAAAAAGTACTCAACGTATTTGAAAAAATCTTTTTTATTAGAATCAGTATACAATCCCTTTTTTTCGTTAGGTTTTAAAAATTACTTCAGCAAGATGGCGGCCTTCAGCAGCAATACACTGATTTAGTCGATTTCTAAAGCTTCTGACCGCTTTCTGGCACATCTGAGGTGGTATCGCCCTGATTTCTTCTCTGATTCGGTACTTGAGGTCTTCGAGTGAGGACGGTGTTTAAAAATTTTTCCTTGAGGTAGCCCCACAGGAAAGTCACAAAATTTGTGACTTCTGCCGCACTTGAGCATTTAATGCTCAAATCAGGTGAGCGAGCGGGCCACTGGACGTCGCCTCTCAGGGAGACCAGGCGCGCGGGAAACATTTGTCGCAATTTGACCATGGAAACACGGGTTGTGGCCCCGTCTTGTTGAAACCAGAAGTCTCCCAGAAGTGTTTCCTCACTTAATTCCTCCAGTTGAGGTTCAAAAAAGGTTTCCAGCATCGAAACATAGCGGGCAGCAGTCACCGTCACAATGTGACCCTCCTCCTCAAAGAAATGAGGGCCAATGACTCCCAAATGTGAAACTGCACACCACACGGTCACTTCAGGTGAGTGGAGAGGTTTCTCGTGAAGTTGTCTTGGGTTTTCACCCGCCCAGTAGCGGAAATTTTGCTTGTTAACAGCTCCACTAAGATGGGCGATACCACCTCAGATGTGCCAGAAAGCGGTCAGAAGCTTCAGAAATCGAATAAATCAGTGTATTGCTGCTGAAGGCCGCCATCTTGCTGAAGTAATTTTTAAAACCTAACGAAAAAAAATGAGATTGTATACTGATTCTAATAAAAAAAGATTTTTTCAAATACGTTGAGTACTTTTTTTTTATAGCCTGTCAAAACCGAGTGATTACTTCTGCCGCACCCTGTACAGGCTTCGCTTGATGTGGATGAACAAAAAGAAGTCCGCTGGTGCGAAGTCGTGACAGTACGTCGGATGAGGCAGCGTCGCCACGCTTAGTTTAACAAAAAACTACTTGACGACGAGCTGAGTGTTCCCTAGGACACTCAGCTCTGACTCAGTGTGCATTCCAAGTGTGGGAGAAACGCTACCAAAAGTGACGCCAAGGGGCGTATTTATTAATACTACCTAATATTTTATTAATTCTATCATTAATCGATATTGCATGTAGTAAGTACCTGTGTGTCTAGCCTGCCAAGATTTCTTGCTGCGGCACACGGCTTTCAGGAAAGGCAGCAAGGAGGGAATACCCAAGGCCGACGCGACAACTGCGAACGCTCTCGCCGTGGTGTTACGTACGTACTCATCGATGTTATCAATATCGGGCCTCATTGTAGAAATCATAGTGGCAAGACCAGCAGCTTTAGCGAGGTTAGAAATGATTTCACGACCCTCCACACGAGCGTAGTAGTCTTCATCGATGAGCAACGGTTCGATAACGACAAGAATCTGAAAGATGCATAGTTAGATTAGTACAGCGATTACTGGTTAGGGAGTTGCAACAAGGGTAGCACCCGAAGAATCATTCCCGGCACCTTGTTATTGCTCATAATTATTATCTAGCTGTAATCTATAAGCAACGCAAAAGGTAAGAGGAGATTTTCCTGATTACCTATAATATTTTGGTGTGTTCCACTACTCTACCAAGTTCAGCCGAATTATTATAGCACAAATCATGAATATTTTCTTTGTAGGTACATGAGATATTATGGACAGCAGAACAAGTACCAGTCCAAACGTTCTAAAACTTGCAATTTTTCCGTTGCAAATTTTTTTTATCCTGGCTCTTGCGGTAACCCCATAAAAACGAAGTAACCATAAATGTATAAAATTTAAGATTCAAGTTATCAAATGTCCGCATTCTCTCGGACAGCCAAGCTGCGATCAAGGCTTCCTCCATTAACTCAAAGTTAGTGTAATGACACATTGACCTGGAAACCGCAAAACGCATCCTGCTGCGGGAATCCGCCAGCAAGTGTTTTCTTATGGGCGATGACAAATTAGGAAAACTGCGCCGCGGCGACCGCGGGCGGTTTTTTTCTGCCGCGACCTGTCGTCGGTTTCCAAAACTATGCTTCCGCCACTGTGGCGCGGTTTGGATGGGAGAACCCAAAGAAACAAGTGCCTAGTGACAAATTGGGCTGCAGAAACGCACGCCGCATCTTTTCGCCCGCTTTGCATCTTTTGTGAACTTACTATTCGCTGTTTTTGGTTTATAATTTTATTTTTTTTTATTTTTGTAATGACGACGGAAACACTTATTTCGCTGGTTGAGAATCAACCGCCAGTATGGGGCAAAGGGGCAGAGGTGTATCGTGATAGATATGAGAAGAAGGCGTGGCTTGGAATAGCAAGCTGGATGTACCCGGATTGGGATGCTTTCTCATCTGAAGAACAGCAGAAAAAAAGTAAGTACGAAAACTAGCTACCTCGTTATCTGCCAATAATTATGTACCTAGCAGTGAAAATGTTGGTGGGGAATTTCTGAAATAATGTAGGTACCTCAGAATTATTGCAGTGTAATAGTAATTTATTCAAATTATTCCATTTATTTCAATTTTAATTCAACTCCGATTCAATTTAATTCGATTCCTCCACCCACCAACTACAACCGGTTTTCTGCTCAATATGTCATGTAGCTCCAAAACGCGGTTTGTGGCCGCGGTTTTGCAGCTGCAGAGAACCGCTAACCGCTGCCGCTTAATGTGTAATTACACTTAGTGAGGGACTGCTTCCAAACTCTCTGCTTCCTGTCGCAACACAACGAAGTCTCTCTGGAGTGGGTGGCAGGACAGTGGAGTAATGGTCCACTCCCATTCCACCTCAACCGCATTGGGGTAAACCAGAATACAACCCTCTGCAGGCTGTGTGAAGGGTCTGAAGAAAAATCCTCCCACATAATATTCGATTGCGAAATGCTATCAAATCGCAGGTTTCACCTCCTCGGGTCACCTACACCCATGGAGGCTTTTCCCAGCACAAAACTAGCCAAACCGCTACTGGCCCTTACCAAAGGGCCAAGACTCTTTGACTAGGAACAGAATCCGCGGAATAGCACAATAAGCCACTAGGCTTCAGCGGATTCAGCTGCAATCTACTATCTACCAGTCCAAACGACCGAAAACTTGCAATTTTTCGTAGCAAAATTTTGTATCGTGGCATTTTGCGGTAACCCCATAAAAACGAAGTAACATTAAATTTATAAAATTTAAGATTCAAGTTTTCAAATTTTGTAAAATTGGTCGTGAACTAGTTATTTAAAATAAATAAATAAATAGATCCATCCAATCACCTTGTGGACGTAAGGTCGAACCAAGTCATCAAGTTTGTAAAGAATCCTGTCAATGACTTTCACGAGTAGATGCCGCTCTTGGTCTTCGAGAGTAGGACTCATCAAGAGCGGGAGAATCTGGTTGAATAGTGGGCCAGCGCCGAACTCCCTGGCTTTGTCCGTGATTTGCCTCAAAGCAGCTTTCCTCATCGGTGGCGTTCCGTTTTTGATTTTCAGGAGAAGGCGCATGATCTTCCGCTCTTTTTGCTCTTCCGGAGAAAGCGATTCTTCGTCGACGTCAACCTGGGACAAAAAAGAAACTGGGTAATCCAAGTGAGCATGTAGCAATTGCTGCGAGGAGAAATATATATGTGGTGGTGGCGATTGCTTAAGCAAGTTCTTCGAACCTAGACATAAGTGATGTACTTGCTCAATAGCGAATACATATATGTTTTATAACAGTGCTTAGGGTATACGCTTTTATAGCAGTGCTTAGGGTGCTTTTATAACATCAAGTGCTTAGGGTATACTTATTCTGTACAGTTGACTACGTCACTCTGATATGAAAATAACTTACAAGCAGTTTATCGAAATACTGAGCATCTTCGGGTTTGAGGAAGGGTAGATTCCCTTTAGGCTGGTTGTCCACATATTTGGCTGACTTGTCCTCCTGTTGCATGAAAAATCCGGTAGGGGTTCCGGCGACTGGGGTGGGAGTAGCGGTCAACCTTCGAGCTGGAGTTCTAATCGGTATGTAACCTGTGATAAGGAAAAATTGAGATATTATAAATTTTCGATTTGTTGAATTGCTCAAATAAAATTATGTTGAACTGCTGGTTCAAGGTTGAATTCCATAAAGTTGTAGTGAAATGTGATACAATTACGCAGGTAGAAGAATCATAACACAACTTCTTACCAGCTGGAGGTGGAAGCACTTTATACCCAGGAGGGAACATGGATTCCAGTTCATCATCAGTCAAGGGCCGATTACGTTCATCGATTTCTCGTTCCCAACGGTAAGCCTGAAGCTGTTCTGGCGTCATAGTCATGAGATGGCCAGGTGTAGGGGTAGCCATAGCCATGGCCTTTTGACCAGTGGGAGTGACAGAAGGCGCCATCAATGGCGTTGCACTTGCTGCTGGAGTCGATGGCGTCATGGCACCTGCAGGTGTTGCTGAAGGCGTTTCATCCCATCTTGACCGTCTCTTGCTGGCAGAAGGAGTGGGTGTGTCCTGAATAAGGTCAGCACCACCTGTGCGGTCTGTTCTAGGAGTTTCAGCCCAACCACTGTGACCAGGTGTTTCTGGAATTGTTATAAAATCTTAGTACTGGTTCGTACTTGGAAAGCTGCGTAGATAATACGAAGGAATTAAGATTTTTCGAACTTATACTACAAATATGCTTCGTGCTTACCTCTCTCCGTTTTAGGTGTTTCATCCCATCTGTTTCTTCTAGATGTACCTCCTTGCGCCGGAGTTTCCCTCCCTGGAGTGGCATGTCCTGGCGTAGCGTGGCCTGGTGTAGCATCCCACATCCTTGTGCTTGGCGTGGCTCCAGGCGTCTCGCTACCTTTTTGGTGACCAGGAGTTTCATCCCAACGCACTTGAGCTGGTGTCGATTGCTGCGAAATGAGAAAAGTTGTGGGTATAAAAAACGTGTGCGGGACCAGATGAGTATGCAAAACCCTGAAGGATGTTGGTACAGAATGCGGGAGGATTAGCTTCAATCCAAATTCTGTTCAAATCCTTTGACTTGGGACCATCATAGTAGGTAATCCACATGGTGATTCTCAAAAAAGGAATGTATAAACCGTGTTATTACCTCATCCTTATCCCAGGTGGTAGGAGTAGTAGCTTCAGCTGACTTCTTCTTTGCGACGACCCCTTCAGAATCCACCGTCTGATCCCAACGTCCCCGCTTCTTCGCCTTGGTAGCGTCTCCGTTCGATTGCACAACCTTCAACGTCCCGTCCTTAGCTTTCTCTACCAATTTTCTTCGGATCTGGAAAATATATAATGCATCGGTCACGATGGCTCGAGTTCTCAACACGATCCTTGTGCCTCTACAAGCATAATTGAGATTTGTGCACCAAATAAAAAATGCCTATCTCCCCACACAAAGAGAACACAATATAATGTTCAATAAGGTAATTACTCACTTCTGTTTCTTCTCCTCTGACCATCTGCTCCCTCATAATTTCCGTGTACGTCCTCGAGCCGACATCTGGTGTTTTCCCACCTAAAATTTGCACAAAAAAAGAACAAAACGATCAGCGTTAGAGAACGTATAGTATTTTCATCGTCGTCCAATGGCCAAAAACCTTGCCCATTTAATTACATCGCAGTTAAAGTCCTCAATGCAACACTTAGAAGGGCAAAATCAAAAAACGTTTCGAAATTAAACCAAAATAAGACTTGACTGCTATTATTACGAGTGAGGACAAGATGGAACAAGAGCGGAGTTTTTCAGAATGATTTCTTCTAAATTGGAGAGCTCTAGTTAGCGTCTATGATGAAGGTGCTTTTAGTATTGAGGACTTTTCATATCAATGCACTGAGTTTACCAACCTAATAATTATTAATAATGATCACCAAGTCAATGGACTATTGATATAAAAACAACAATAATTATTATCAAACATGATCCTATTGAATAATTTTATCAATTCCAACAATTACTATTTTTAAGAGAAAAAACAAACCAAAAAACATGGAATTCCGTAATATTACGATCTGAAGTACAAAAATGTGAGTTCAAGTCACTGTGCTTCAAAACGCTTCCCCCAAAGAAGTGTCTACAATATTCGGTCTCCTGGGATGAGCAACCAAGAAGTGCTTTCTTGTCCACTTACACTATCGACGAATATATTGCGGTTGATGAAACTATGGGTACGAAGGGAGAGATGTGACCAGTCAGATAAGATTAGACTTTTTGACTTTTCCTAAGATTCTGGGAGGTATAAAGGGGGTAGTCCCAGTCATCTGAAGAATACACCTATGATAAACTCAGTGCATTGATCTTAAACTAAAATACATACGTACGTAGTGGCCACTCCTCGGCTCCATTTCTTCAACAATCCAAAATCTCAGCAAGAGCAACCTGCAAATAGCTTGGGGCGATTAATAAGTGTCTACCGTCCTCATTCACACACATTCGCTCGTATCGATAGAAAAAAAAATATACATATTAAAAAAACCAGCAGTTGGAAGGGTTCTCTTTACCACGAGGAACTCGTTAAAATCCACATTGGCCGACTGTGACAAACTGAAAATGTGACACAAACCCATTAGAGTCCAAGCAAGAATTATCACCAGAACGATGATGAATCGTCATTCTCTACTCTGCTAGGAAGATGTGTTCGTCTCGTTGGGATTGTAAGGTAAGTCAGTGTTCAAAATTATGATGAATGAATAAAATTTGAAATTGTGTTTTGTAGCGACAAATAAAATGTACATTCAACTAGGTGGAAGTTTTGCTTCCTCGCGTCCACAGCACCCCTCCGGAAATTGCCATTACACAATAAAATCGTATCGGTCCGGAGTCCAGAAATGGTTTTTGTACAGGAAAAATACCAAAATCGCGAAGCCGGGTTGGTTAGAACTCAGAAAAAACTGATACCAAAACGAGGGCAGTATAGAAAAGCAAGTTGCTATGCCAGTTGCAATCGTCTTGGTTGGGACCTTTCCAAATCATGAAAGTTATAAGCAATGTGGCATTTAGAACAAAAACCCTGTGTTGTTGCCTGTAAAGTCGGTATACGGGCGAAAGTTTTACGTGACAACGACTTTGAGTGGTAAAATAATTTTAATGTTAATATTCATTCGTATAGTAGGAAGAAGGATAAAATAAAATTCTTTGTCAAGTTGCACAGAGTAGGTATTTCCCGTAGGTAGTAGGTATTTCCAATGGGTGGGGGGGGGGGGAGTGAGTGCCAGGGAAGGGGGGCGGGGCGCTCCCGCTTTTGTGAGTGCCGGGGCCGCCCGCCTTTAGGGAGCGCCGAGCTGCACCCCCTCCGTGAGCGGAGCGTAACGCAGTTTCTTGAAGTGTCTCCCGGTAAACCAATTTATAAGACGTTATCACGTCAAAACCAGGCAAGAAACTATTTGTGCTACTCACACTTAACCCTTAATTTCCCACTTTTTCAAAAAATTGTTTTTTCGGATTCTTTAAATTTAAAAAAATATATTTTGAGCTAAAGGTAACTCAAAGGCCCAATCAGAGTATGTCAGCTCTAGAATGATCTTTCCAAGTCTTTCTGCGTCAGCAGAGTCTGCCTATATACCCAATTTTCTTGGAGTAGAAGAAGGAAACTTGGAAACTTGGAAAGGAAGAAAAATCCTTGGTTGGATGTTGAGGTCAGTTATTTTCATAAAGTACAGAACCAAGGAATAAGGAAGAGAAGGTTCACTTCATAGAGGGATCTGGGTTGTCTTAGACAGTGGCGCCATTTCTGACAAGGAAAAACCTACAAGGTGAGAAATGAGGGTAGAAGGTACCTCGAAGGCCCTATTACTGTCTGCCAACTGGAGAATTATTTTGTTTCTCCTTTGAATTTTATGTATTTATTGTTTCATTTTCTTACTCAATCGATAG
Source organism: Apolygus lucorum (assembly GCA_009739505.2). Taxonomy (NCBI): domain Eukaryota; kingdom Metazoa; phylum Arthropoda; class Insecta; order Hemiptera; family Miridae; genus Apolygus; species Apolygus lucorum. Next base: position 5,135,718 of record CM019180.2, read on the forward strand.
TTTGAGTATCAAGAAAGCCAACGGCTATCATTTTTGATTTCAAAGAGGATTAACAATGGCAGATAAAAATTGAACTTCCAACAAGATACTTCAGGATATTAAGGGTTAATACCAGTTAGAAAGTAGACAAGCTAGGAAATCGTCATGGATATAGTAAGTCGCTTCTCAGAAAGGGTGTGTCCATTGTTTCAGTACAACCTACCAGACACTCAAATTCTATGACACCACGATCGTCTATAATTTATTTTACTTCGTTTGGTAGAGTACAAATTCAGCACAATATTTGAAAATTCCCATCCACTGTGACCACCCACAACGAAGAAATACAATTTGTGTACAAATAATCCCCCAGCAACTATTCTCAAATTTCTTCCAGTATCTACGAACAACTCGAACAAGGAATCCACTGATACAGCGAGGAAGCAAAACTAAGTTAGATTTTTAAAGCAGAACCATGATTTAAACGTCAATTTTGCCTAATTAGAGACGGACTATCATTTTAAAAAAAGATAAAGAAATTTGACAAGTTCAGTCAAAAAAGGCGGTAAGGTTGACGGAAGTACCGTTTCAAGTTGATCAAGAATGTGTGTCTTCAGAGTTGTGGGCGTATAGCCAACAGACGTATGTAAATTGATTTCAACACAATAGGAGATTTTATTGATACCCCCGCACGGTATAATCTTGAGAAATTGATAATTACAATATTATGGGCTTGCAATCTATGTTGAATAGTGATAAATTCCGACCGAATACAGAATAATTGATTAATTGTTTGTTATTTTTCAAATTGCTGATCGTCCAATGGGGTAGTTGCATGGGTCGGAATGTCGTGTTTTTGACGTGAGATTCGAATTTAGCGCACTTGGAAACGTTCCCGTACCAGGTTTCAGTTCGAAATTCCATTTAGTTTAGCCGTATTTCAATAAATAAATACCGCTCTCAATTGCGTTGGCGGGACACTCCTCTTAAGACACCCCTAAACGAGAATCTCACTATAGAGTGCGTTGAGATCACCACAATCGAGGGCAATTCAAGAAGAAAATTCTGCACATCTAAAAAAATTCAGTAGGAAACCACCACAGACGAACGTAAACAAACAGAAAGCTCTATAACCTTGCATCAGGGTAACAATGGTGTAGTGGTCTCGTGGCCCCCTTCTCACTTGTGACGTACCCCCCACTCCGTAGCATCCAAGCCGTGTGAAGGATTTCCCGCCTGAATCCGAAAATCCCGTTCTTTGAAAGACTCTAAATTTTTGGGAAGCGTTTCTAGGAGTTTTGTTTGCAGGTACGTAATTAAATAGAGATTCACTACACAGAAAAAATATTAAAAAATATCATGCAACTACCCCATTAAACACAAAGATCGAAAAGAGAAAATTTCACTTGAAAGTGGCGGAGGTATCAACATCACAATGCCTTAATTGACAGGCTTAATTGTCGAGTATTTTGTTTTTCAAATTAAGCTATTAATTTCGTCGAAGTAAAGCTCTGTAGAAAATCCTTGGTGAAGAGGAGTGAAGTTCTTCCATCGGGCATCTGGGAGAGAGTTAGACCTCTCAAAGAAAGAAACCCTCTATTAGTAATGCGTAAAAAACATGTCCGCCGGTCTTATCTTAACAAGTTAGGTGCAGCAAAAAGCTTCTGGATTAGAATGATTTTAGAGATGTATACTTATGAGACTTCACGGAAAAGAGGGCACCTGTAATCAATTAATTCGGTGAATTCTCAGTAAATACGTCTATCAAAGTTGCTACTGGAGTTGGGAAGAGACTCGAAAGAATCGACGGACAATGAGGATGTAGAGAGTGCAGGAATCCGAACAATAAAAGGAGGGTACCAATGAAGGGTATGCTGTGCTCACATGGAATTTATTGTTGATTTATGTAATTCAGCTATTAGCATTCAGTAGCTGTATCTAGGGACCGAATCGACCCCCTCTTAACTACCCCTGTTGGGGAAGTTCTGATTCCTGCCAGTTCTTTGCCTCCATTTGTAATGTCTTGTGTGCTCTCGCTAATGTTTAAATAAAATCCAGTTTTCATAAAGTCTCTTCCCATTTAACTCTACCCAACAACATTTATTATCCACACACGCATCCTGATGTCTAACTACGTGTATGTGTGTTTCAATCGTCACCTGCCTTTCTATTTCAGGGGTTAGAACGTTGCTGTAAAAAAGTGACAGTTGGGAGGAGACTAGCGCGAGCAAAGATGATACTATGAAGTTGAAAGAGGAGGCCTCTTTAGCTGTGGAATGAGATTTCTCTCAGGAGAACCCTTTTATTGTTGACTAGCTGAAAAGCCTACTAAAAGTAGGCAAAAATGATTGCTACGACCCTCACCTCCACCCACTCCCTCTGACTCCTCCCACCCTCAACTCCTCCTGCCTCCAATTCCGCTGACTCTCCCCACTCTCACAACCCCTCTAACCCCTCTGTGCATACGTACGTATGATTGGCGTTTTATGTATATAGATAGATGTCAGGCAAGGTCACAGTCCCCTGAGGGCCCCGTGCTTTGTGAGGAGGTTCCATGGGCCCTGTAGGTGAACAAAAAAAACTCGAGTGTGACCAGTCAAGTATTCGAGGGAACCAGACAATCGCATTTGCATTTATATACATTCGACAAAATACAAAAGTACATTCCTGGCCAATGCACAAACATTTAATTCAATCTTAATTTCTTCTGAAGAAGCTTTTTGCTGCACGGGAAACACAAAATCTCTACAAGTTTAGAGAGTGCAAGACATAAAGTAAACATTTTCTCTCTCATACACTCACACATTCATACAAACATACCCCAATAACATATTTATTCGTCAGGCAGGGGCTAAAAAATGAAGATGGCATTTCAACCCAATACATAATATACTGTTGACTTGGTAGATAATATCAATATTCTGAGGTTCGTACAATCAGTTTTGGTGGTTGTTGATCTCGTATTGACAGATATTGAATCTTAGCTTGGAAATTTACACTATCCATCACTAGTGGATTGAACTGGAGAGTTCTAAATTATTTATATTAATAAAACAAAAGGAAAGGTATTAGGAATTCTAAATTCAGCTCCTAGGTTGCCGCATCAAGCTCTCCAGGCAGCAACTTATTTAACGAAACCCATTACTATCCAAAGAACGAAATTCGCATGCATTTTTATCCTTAGATTATTACTTTTCACAATGTTTCGTTCGTTTTTTGACCAAATTTCATTAACACTTTCCGTGCGGATGATGGTAATAACCATCATGCCGAGTTTCGCGAGTGGCGTATGATGGTTTATACCATCACAGCTCTAAGCATATCTCCGAGCTGTTCATCGTTCTGCTACCTAGTGGAAAAAAAAAAAAAACTCCAATGCCCGGGCTTTTTTATTTTTGTAGGATAATCTCCTTTTTGCCACAACAACTAAGGGGCGAAACTGTGGACCTTTTCAAGTGGGGCACCTCATAGGCGATCCACGATACCCCGGAGTTTCCCGATATCGTCGGTACCCATTGCCTCACCGCCCTGGGTTAGGACGAGGGGCCGGCAGAGAGATTCGAACCTGAGAACTCGTAGCGAACCGAGTGAACGGCCCGTCATTCTCTCTGCCCGAAGTGACCGCGCGTTTAACCGCTCGGACACCCCGATCCCCAGACCTAGTGGATGACTTAAGAACCTCTTTCAGATTTTTCTCGTGCTCAGTAGGTCCTCTTGTCGCCACCAGAGTGCTCCGTTTTCACTTCTGGGGATTCTGTTATCTTTAAGATTTGCGGGTTTGCACTACCGAATTCCTGACAAAAAGGTCTCCCGCCACAGGCGAAAACCAGTTTTTTAGGTCCGCACGGAAAGTGTTAAAACGGTTATTTTTTTAATGTTTAGAGTAAAGGAAGTACTCAGGATACAGAGGGACTCCTACATTTCCGATCTGCCTGAGGTGTTTTGATTTATTAGTATAGTAATAATTACTATATCCTTCAGGGAATTTTAGGGCATTATTAACGTTGTAGTAGGTTTGTTTGGAGGAGTCCAAGCGCCTCTTTCCCCTCCCCTTTCCAGTTCCAGTTTGGTTCTGAACTGGTTCCAGACTGCTTCTCTGAACAGACCAAGTGTAACTCCCAAGAACACGCTTTTCTCGGCTTCAAAGAAAAATATTTGAAAATGCGCGGAATTGCAGTTTCAAGTGAGAAAAATAAGAGTTTCATTTCTCCGATATTAGTGGCTGTGGCGCGTCAAGATATCTTCTGAGTCGCATTGGAAGTAAATGTTACAAAAAATGGACTAGGAACATTCTACCTCTCGTGATTAGGTATCACAAATGAATTCGTCGTTGTTGCCTAACTGAATGTTGGGGACGTACTCATTTATTCGCATTTAGCTCTGGTTAACTTTAAAAATTGAGTGGAGTATGGGACATACTCGTTTTATGAGTGCTGGATTTGTCAAACCCCTATAATCAACGGCAAAAACTCTTATATTTACATTGTAGTAGAAGTGGACTGGGAAAAATTAATTATAACAATCGACGAGGAACTCGGACAGATTGGTTTCGTTACACAAGAAAGCCACGAGGAACGCCTGGCCGGTGACAACTCAGGCAGCTTTATTGAGACTCTCCTGTAAGGTATGATGTTTAAAATGAACCGTAAATCTGTCCACATGATACACGGAGTTGAGAGTTTGCACAAATAAACATCTGAGAATGAAGATTGCATTCTAATACGAAATATAAATGAGTGTTAACTTGATGTGATCGAGGACGGTAAATTAGCCCGTGCTTGATTGTTAAAAATAGTATTCTTAACATCTAACAACGACGAGGGATTCGCCGGGTATTTCGCGAATCAAGGGTCTGATAATATGATTAACCCACCTTCGGCGAAAGGATCAACTCGTTCGGGCGATATGATCATCCGACGCCGTTTCTGACGGTATTCATCTTCTTTTTCGGCAACGGTTGGCCTCCTGCGATCCGCGAAGGGATCGTAATCTTTTTCACTCTGCAAAAGAAGACATCTCGATCAATGATGAACTCGACAAGGAGTACCTACTGCTGCTAAGTGGCAAATTTTTCGGTTCAAGGAAGAAGACATGGAAGATTAGTTTACCACAAAAGTAGATTCAACTTCAATCACACTAGTTCACTAACGCCAATACAGAATATACCAGTCAGGGTGTGTTGATGAAATGTCAATTCTGTAGGCTTTTGTGTTTCTTCTTCCTTAGTTACAGTGAACCGAACTACACATGCAAAATCCTGGTAGGCATCAACGGTAGGAATACTAGCACATGTTGAGTACAAATTGAAACTCATATCGACGAAATGGACCCTCCATTCACGGCTCTGCATAACTATATAGTGCAGTTTTGACCTTTCCACTGCCTACAGAATACTGCGATATATTTTGTGATATAGTTTTGTCCCTCTTCAATGTTCGTTTTTCTGTAACTTAGTTGTAAACTGTGTGCTTGTATGTGTGTGCTAGTGTGTCTGTAATTTATTGAATGATTGTTTAAGTGAATTATTTTGATATTTATTTATTGTTTGGGTGGGTTGTCTCTCCTCTGTTTGGGTGGGGGCGCTCGGTTGGCCGCGGGCGGCGGCTCTCGAATTCGCTTTTGCGAAGTTGCTGGCCTTTGTCGGTGGGATGGGTGGTCCTATTTTGTGGCCGTTCATTCTGACGATGGCGGTCTGGTATCTGGAAGCCGCCATGGTGGGTGGCCCCCGGCCGGCACAGGGGGGAGTCCTAAGTGCCCCCTCACACCTGGCACGCATTGCAATATGCACAGTGACACGATAAGACACAGTGACATTTTATTATACACGACCGTTCCATTGTTTTGTTATATATCATTTCTATCCATTGTTTATTATTTGTTCATTATCTGCATTTTTGACAATTGTGATATACCTGTATTGTATTTCCACAAATATACACACTCTCTCTCTCTCTACACAGACCGTATCAATTCTTCACACATTCAATGTATTGACCACCATTTTGTGATTGCTGGAATTTAATCTTCAAACTAATTCATTATAAATCAATTTATTAGTTACATAACTTAGAGGATTTGGAGGTTCCTGTGATGATTCTGATCTTTAGTGATATTGTTAAAATTGTAATTCTGAAAGTTCATCCGTGATCGTGCGTTCTTACAAAGTAGAGCTCTCCTTCCAGGGCTTCTACCCACTATCTAATAATATGGGAAGGACCGAACATCCATTTATGAATATAGACGTATTTGTATATTCATGAAACTGCAGTACCTGAGCGACATCGTTGAGGAGAGCAGCTGGCGCGGTGTATCCTGCTCTTCCTTTATTCTGATTAGAGAATGACAACGGTTCATATTCGTCGTCCTGAAAGAAAAACAGAAATTCATTTAGTGAGGTATTCAAGATGTATTTTTCAGGAAAGATAGTGCTTTTCTACAAAAAAATCTCAAAGATTTTGTTTCTTCATTCGCATAGTACTTTTCCCCTAAAAGTATCTATACAGAGACCCCCTCTGTAACATATAATACCAGGTAAATATTTAATTCTTGGATTTTACCAGGAAAATAAGCAATTTGATTAAAGAGCCTGTGATTTTATTGGTTGAACATGTGGGATGTCTCTCAGTCTTTAACCCTTAATATCCTGAGGTAGGTATCTTTTTGGAAGTCCGATTTTTACCACCAACATTTTATTCACTTTTAAGCCAGAACTGATAGCCATTGGCTGTCTTGATACTCCAACTATTGATTAAGAAAATGTAATGTAAAAACATACCTATAACTCAAAGAAATAATTCTCGAGTTGGCAGACTGTAATTGGGCCTTCGAGGTACCTTCTACCCTCATTTCTAGGCTATTAGTTGGGTTTCCTCGTCAGAGATGGCGCCACTGTCTAAGGCAGCACAGATGAACCTTCTCAGTCTTATTCCTTGGTTCGGTACTTTACGAGAAATAACAGATACTTACATCCCACCCAGGATTTTTCCATGTTTCCAAAATTATAACAAAATTAGGGTTATAGAGAAACTCTGCTGAAGTAGATAGCGCTAGTGTGGCCCTTGGAAAGATTATTCTTGAGCTGACAGACTGTAATAGGGCCTTTGAGGTGCCATCTGCTCAAATATTCTAAAGATTTGTCAAAATACCTACATCTAAATTTACATTAAAAATCCGAAAAAACAAAATTTGTCTTGAACAAGTGGGAAATTAAGGGTTAATGGGGTGTGCGGGTCGGAAAAACTGTTTATTGTTATTTTTAATCTAAACTATACCTCATTCTGAGAATTTTGACACCAACCGCGACCTTCTAGCGTGAGACTTTGATGTTTCAAAGTTTCGAATGTTTATGACGTCACAGTGGGCTGGGGGGTAGCGTGGCGTCATAAACATTCGAAACTTTGAAAAATCATAGAAAAAGATCTATTTATCCAAAAAGAGAACGGCTGGTGTCAAAATTCTCAGGATGAGGTCTACTTTCGATTAAAATTTAAAAAAAATCAGGCGCACTCCCCATTGTTTCCAGAGGTCCATGTTTTGGGCACAGACGGCTTCATCAATGCTTGGACACCAATAGTTGTGACACAGCGACGTATGGACGGCCTAAGTTACGTCTGAGTTTTGTTTTTAACTCTCTTGTCGTCCCTCAAACCCCTTTTTACCTAGTTACAATGTAACTGTAATGTATAATGTCATTATCAGGAAAAAGGGCACCAAAAGAAATCTGAATGAGAAAGAACCGGAGTCTGAAGCACAGATTCGGCAGTGCTGCTAGAAAACGCATCCAAAAAATTTAGAATATTTAAGGAAGATGGAAATTGTAAATGTACCGGGAGTCTGTGACGCGATGAATTTCTCCTTACGGTAGTGCTACCTCTGAAAGCGCACATGAAACCATTAACTTATGTGATCGAAAGAGTGCGTCGGGACCTGGCATAAAGAACCCAGACACGAAACTGACCAAGTGAAGCAATTAAAATTTAAATTGCTCACTCTTTTTTACAATACGATTCTACCTATTAGTATATCAAGCATTATTAGTCTTCAATGTCTCTTATTCAGTTTTTATGTTAGTTAGTTTTGATATTTGAATCACATTATCTGAGTGGATCGTTTCACGTGGTCGCCTAAAACTCTACCTGAAGACATTCTCTGACAGTGTTTGCCGAAACTCCTTTTACGCTTAACCAGAGCACCGTTTTCTGGGAGGAACACCAGGGAGTGACGTAATCAGTTTCCCTCGATCTTCGCAGTGTTTGACAGAGGCTTCACTCGTTTAGTCATTTTCTTCTACGGCTAATTTTGTTCCTTTGGGTATTCCTGGTGTTAAACGTTATTCTAGGGCCCTATTATAGGATTCGACTTGAAATTCCAGAATCTAAAATTGAGGCAAATTCCCCCATTTCCAGAATTTTAAGAATAGAAACGCAGCAAAAATAATTCATCATCTGAGCTATACTGCCATCTAATACACAAAAGCAGTAAGTAACTCACTCAGGAGAAAAATGAGGTTTTGTATCGACTAATTAAAAGTAAAATTTCAGCGTAACCCTTGATTTCTTTCTTCTTTTAATGAGAATAGTTTTCTCGTGCAAAACACCAAATACACACTTAGAATTCAAAGAACTGTCTTTTATCGTTGTATTTCGGCCCCGTTACGACTGTTATCACAACAGCATTGCTACAACGATACAATACTCTTTCGCATTCTAACTAAAAGTTGCTGTTCATTGTAGTACGACCAGACATTTATTGACAGCAACTCGTGCAGTTCTGATGCAACGCTGAAAACAGCAACGTATTTACAGGGTAAAGTACAACGGGAAATCACAACCTTCCAACCCGGCTGCTGTTTGCCATATTTTACCATGAAACAGAAGCCTCTCTAACCATGAAGTACAGTTTAGCATCGAAACTGCGTATTTTGGTTACTGTGAAATAACTGTTTCCACCCATGTACCAACTTGTATCAGTAAAACTCGCTTTTCTTGAATAAAATTCATAATTTTCAAGTAGGTAAGGCTACTTCACAATTTTATATAAATAGTACGAGGAGACGGTTCCAACGGTACTAAAAATCGATTACTGAAATCATTCGAGTAACTGTTTTTTACTATTGGCCGGCAGTCACTGTTGAGGGAGCAAAAATCAATATTCCCAGTATTAGCAATGCGAACCTGAGCGTGAAATGAACTTCCTTCATATAAAAATAAAACTGTTTACCTCAATTTCATCATTAGCAGCGATAGATGTTACGTATCCTTCGAATTTTCCTCCTCCTCCATAAATGTCTCGATCGAAATAGCCGCTTTCTCCGAGACCGACTCCGCTTTTATCCACTCCATCTTCATCTGTAACGGCTTTCTTCCGAGACTGTATCTCTCGAATTTGAGCCTCGATATCTGTGAATGATTTTACAAAAAAGTTTTTTATAAATGAGTGAATTCTGGTACCTTGAGAATTGACCAAAACTTCCCCAACGCCCTCTCTAGTACACTACTATCACACACCTAGAGAAATACATTCCAAACATTATATTTACCCTAAAGTTTGGGAAGGAGTATTCGCTCACTCCACATACTCTCATTCGTTCTTAAGGTTGACGTTCAATAAGTAAAATTTAGGTAAGCGGATACAAAAAAAAAAAAGAACCGTTCCCCAGCGGAAATGCCCCCGCCCACCTACTAACTCCTCTAGTTTTATCATGGTGTTACCTACCTATAACTAACTTTTACATCACCAATAATTTCATCTTTTCAGAAATATGAAGTGGAACTTACATAAATGTAGTCATAAATATCTATGAACTAACTAGGTACCTAGTAGGTTTTGTGATATGATATTTATTATAAGAAACGATAAAGTACATCAACATCAAATGTTTTGTAATACACAAACCAACTACCTAATTATTGACACAACGTAAGCAAACATGGAGGGGATAAATGTACAGGATGAGGAATGGTCGCCTCAATCAGGTCATAGTAGAAGAATTCGAGACGCCAAAGCAGAAATTAATCCAAAAAATTAATGAGGAAAGTTTTAATTTTACAAAAACCAGAAAAATACCAAAGAACAACCACTAATTTTGTGAATTAGGTGGGTACCTAGCTTGGTACAACTAGAAAGAAAACATCGGGGACAACCCCAGACTCAACGACGTGATTTGAACCTACCACAAGCTCAACGTACAATCAGCGGTAGATTCAGAATAACCTTCAACTTTTATGGAATTAATAATCAGGATAATTATAACTAATATTTGTAAATTTAGCTTCTATCATGAGTAAAATTGAAATAAAATGAAAAATACCTTCATGCGTCTTGGGGATGTTCGCCATCTTTGAAACTTTCTGTTATACAATTGCTGCCAACCTTTTGAGTTTAAGACCAAAAACCCTAGAAACCACATCTTCCTTCAATCCATGGAATTAGGAATTTTGTAGTATTTTGGACAGGAGTTTGTATGAACATAAAACAATAATAAAACAAGAACATTGTAAGTATGTAAATTACTTAGATGGTTCTAAAGACAGCAGAAAACTATCTACAAAAAATTAGCAGAAAAGTAAGACCTCCATGCTTGAAAACGACTACCATGGACCTCATTCCATGGACCTAGTATACTTGGTAGGCATAGTAGGTAGGTCCATGTGTGGGAACCGCTGAAGGAACTGATTCTAGGTGTAGGTGTAGATCTTTAGTACCTAGTAAACCAACTCGCCTGGGAGACGCAATTAATCTCAAGTTTTCAAGTAATTCTTAGGTCCATGGAAAGTTTCTAGTTCCATGTAGCATGGAACATGAAGTAAAAATCCCATTTTGTTTGTATTCCATGGTAAGTAATGAAAGAGTTCTATGGAGGCATAGAAAAACTCCATGACAGCAAAAGTCGAATCAAGTCAGCTCCTCCATGTTTCAAGCATGGAAGACGACAGATAGACATGGATGCTAGGCCCATGAAGATAGGCTATCTTCTTCCATGTCTCAAGTGTTACAAGTTTTGTAGGGTAGTTTGTTGTCTTGATTTTGCCTGATTACAATTTCTCTTTCTCTCCAGTAAGGAGTACGGTGAAATCAAGTGTTTTGTTCTGTGATATCACGAACTCGTGTTTTGTTTGGTGGTGTACATTTTGGTTGTCAAATTGTAAGTAATACCTACCCATTTTCTTTTGTCCATTTTTAGCTTGGTAAGGTCTAACTATCGATCTCTTCATTCGTAATTTTCAAAAGGCAACAATTAAGTAGTAACATTGTTTCCCATATCGATTAACTAACAAGGCTGAAATGGACGATTAGAGTTAGCAAGAGAAACTAGCTAACCCCTTACCTTCGGATTGCCAGCATTGCCATGGATATCGAGACCCGGCCCATACCCTACTAAACAACAGGGTTAAACTAGGTATGTTCTTCTGGATTATGACATAAAAATGTACTTCATCTGTAAAGATGATGTGTTCGTAAGGATAAACCGATGGAGAATCAACAGGCTGCTATATTTATGGCCCATTATGTACGACGATTTCATTTCAAAATGACCAAAAACTCATTCTCATGAACAGCTCAAGTCTCTGCCGCCTTAGATAACAGCCTAGTACCTGGTATTGAAGGAGGGTCGATTATGGTACGTTAATAGTTGAATCATATCAAAGAATTGCAAATTTCGTGTGGGTTCGTGATCGGCACTGAAACGTAAAGTACACAACCATTTCAGGTTGGATTTGCGTCCGACTGCCATTCCTGGCGTCGCGGACGTCATCAGCTGTCATTTTTTTCTGATGATTTCGCTCATGGCTTCCCATTGCCTCACCACCCTGGGTTAGGACGAGGGGGGCAATGAGAGCCCCGGCCGCCGAAAAACGCACGGTGAGTTTTGAACCCACGATCCCCGCAGAGGTCGGTCCAAAGTCCACCGCCAAACAACGACGTCCCAACGACCGTATTCACACCGCTGTCCCCTGCACTGAAACGTCTGTCCTGTTTCTTTCTGGGAGAAGGACCGAACTAGGAGACGACAATAGGAACCACAACCCTTGCCTTCCTTCATTGGGATATTGTTGTCATAGATTGCTCAAGGTTGACCAATCTGACATGGTGTACCAGATAATAATGTGGTCAATACTTCGTGGGGTGATTCGGCTTCCAATTTGCATTTAAAAAATCCATCAACATATATTTTTTACTCAATTTGAAATTTGACCTTTTCATTTTTTTAAATATCCAACAAGAAAACGACTTTGCTTGTTTCATTAAAACGACTGTAATTACCATAATTAATTCAGTAAGCTCAAATCTGATAATATCTTTGGAGATAGCCTAAAATAATCTCCTTTCACCCAGATGTCAAACCATTTTTTTTTTTTTGTGAAAAAACTGCCATAACATAAAATTTCCTCGAGAAAGAGAAATTCCAAATTTTTTTACCGGCTGTAACTGTCCTATATCTGAATAATTTTTTTGTGTAACTCTACTGTTCAAAACTGGTCAGAAATCTCTACTTTCCAATGGTTTGATTTTTAAAAATGTACAATCGAATTCAGGAGAGAAATGGGCGCTTGAACTCGAAAAAACGTGAATTTTGCATACGAAATTAGCGTTCCGGCATCAGACTGAAGAGCTGAACAAGGGGGGGCAGTAGGTTACATCCATTCATGCTTCAAGAATCGATTCTAAAACTAATTTGCAACAAATTTTCTCTTAGCACTTTTTTTCCTCGCTTTAAATGCCAATTTCTTCCCCTTTTTTCTCGTGTTTTCGACCTTGCTGCATTGAAATGGTCGTAACTCCCTAATTTTTCATGAAAATTAAAATCTGATTACACCACTGGAAATAGCGCCAAATTTTCCATATGACGAGCTCCAGACCAGATTAGAAAAACTGTACACTATGTCTTTCTACCTCAAACTTTAAATTTTGTCAATTTCTGTTTTTTTTTTTTTTTTTTTGTAAATTTGGTGATTTTATCCCGTTTCAACACGGTTTTCTCCAGAGCCCCTTTAAAGATAAAAACATGCTCCATCTCTTAAGCTTTCCAATGGTAACCTTTTTTGATTTACTATGAAATTTGAGTGGAAAATGGTTTTTGAATGCGAAAAAAACGTGTGATTTTTTTAAACAAAATTAGCGTTCTGGCCTGAGATAAAGGGTGCTTATATATATTGCTCCGCCGACCTTCCCCGTTCTGCATTATTATTGGAAAAGACAATTTTTAGGCCATTTTTACTTGCTCCAATGAAATTCCATTGTTTACTTTTATTCTTAGCCCAGTTTTACTGACTTCACTAAAATTTCAATGTATACTTATGTTTTTTGATATTTTTTATATTGTATTTTTATTTTATTTTGTATTTTTGTTTTTTATTTTTATTTTTATTTTATATTTTTTATTTTATATTGTTTTTTTATATTGTAGATGATCAGCAGGGTTATGGTGCAACAGTCGTACTGAGGAATTTCAGTAATCTAGTCAAGTGTAATTAACTGGTAAGTAAGCCTTTTTTTTTCACTATTATTGAATGGGGAATTTGCCTCAAGTTTAGATACTGGAATTTCAAGACAAATCCTATAATAGAGCCCTAGAATAACGTTTAACACCAGGAATAACCAAGGGGAAAAAATTACCGTAGAAGCAAATTGCCTGAACAAGTGGAGCCTCCGTCAAAAAACACCGTGAAAATCGAGGGAGGCTTAGCATGTCACACTCCGGGGTTCCTCCCACAATACGACGCAAAAACTGACCGAATTCTCACTGCTGTGCTCTGGGGAAGCGTAAAAGAAGTCTCAGCAAATATAGTATAAGCAAACTGAATTATACCTTCAGCAAACTGAATCCTTTCGCAAACTGAATTAACTTTTCGCAATTTGATTTAAACTTTTTGCAAACTGAATTAAACCTTTCACAATTAGAATTCAACTTTTCGCAAATTGAATTAAACCTTTCCCAATTACAAGTGAACCTTTCATGAAATTAATCCTCTGCACCAAACATGATCAGAGAACATGAGAGTGAGTGAAGTCCCCAAAACAACACCTTATCTGTGGACGGTCAATATCTTCCCTGTGGATGGTCAATTACTCCCCTGTGGACTGGCAAACTTTGATTGACCTCTGTGTGGAGCCACCCTTCCCTTCCCGTCAACATTCTCGTCATGAAAGTGTTCGTAGTTTTTTTTTCTCTTTTTTTTAAATTTTGTGAGGAACATTGTTGTGGTGATGAGCGACAGCGATTCAAATATTAGTTCAGTGAGTATTGCTGAGTATTGTGAGTATTGCTGTCCCGTTGAAAATGGTCATGTATCTCGTACTTCCTGCTGCAAAAATTGTTTGTGTATTGCGAAAAGTAGCTTATCTCAGAACATCAATCTGTAAGTATACCTTCAGTCCGGGGCGATGATTTTTATCTACAGGGTGTTTCACGAAAAGGTTACACCCCCCTTCATTTTCGCAAAATACAGCGTAAAAAATTCCGACCAACGCAATTCTTCATGATTTTTTGTGAGGATCTCAGGAAAAATACTTTTGCGCGAAAAAGTTGCGCGCAATCGTTCGCAATTGACACTAACTTCATTTTTTCAAATGGAACTCCCCCTTTTTTATTACAGATTCGGATTCTACGTCAAATTTCATGAGAAATTCATACCCTCATCGATTTGTTTTATTGCGCGCAACCTGGCTTTTTGAACGCTCTAAGTTGCGCAACTCCACAATGGGGAATTCGCCTCACTTTTTTTTTTTTTTTTCGAATGAGGGTTTATTTTATGGAATAAAACCATAGTGAGCTGCTCGAAAACGCATCCAAAAAATTTAGAGAATTTAAGGAAGATGGAAATTTTAAATGTGGTGGCAATGAGTAAGAGGCAGCCATGTTTGAAACGTAACGGATATTCTACCAATCTGACTTCAAAGGAGGTTCTGTGGCGCTTACCACAGAAGCGCAACATACACGAACTTTAGCTTACAAGTAGTGCGCACAAGAGTGCGCCGCGAACTGGCAGGAAGAACCCAGACACAAAAGTGACCAAAAGAAACAATATTACTCACTTTTTTACAATACGATTCTACCTACTACTTTATCAAGCATTATTAATCTTCATCTTCTCTTATTTAGTTTCAAGATTTGAATCACATTATTCGAGTAGCCATTTTACTGGATCGTTTTGTGTGGCGGTGCTAGAACTCTGTCTGTTGTTGGAGTTGTTTTCGCGTCGTTTTTTTTTTTCGTATGACGTCAACAATATTCCTCGATTTTCGCGGTTTTTTGTAACAGAGGCTTCACTTGTTTAGGCATTTTCTCCTACGGTAATTTTTTCCCCTTGGTTATTCCTAGTGTTAAACGTTATTCTAGGGCCCTATTATAGGATTTTACTTGAAATTCCAGAATCTAAAATTGAGGCAAATTCCCCATTGCGCAAAAATTAGATTTTGGAGAACCCTTAGTGTGGCACATGTTTTTTCGTCATTTTTTAACGCTAAATCACACGGTGACATCCGTTTTTCAATTTTACTGGAATTTTTCAAAATAGCGGCCGAAAATTCGGTTGTTTTTAGTGAAAAAATCGCTCTTTTTAAATCGTTATGAGTTCTTAGGTAATTTTATTCAGTTCAAGCATGATCATGCTGTCAGTTTTTATTTTTAACTCCATCGTAGACGGTCCCAAGCCCGTGGTTCTAAAGGAGGTGAGAAAATAAAAAATAAACTTGATTTCGACCTCAAAACTGATGTTTTCGTGAAAGAAATGTTAATTTTTCCTCTTAAATCTTGGTTTTTCTCAAGACGGATGACACCCTGTTATTCAGCGTTAAAAAATGATGAAAAAACATGTGCCACACTAAGGGTTCTCCAAAACCTAATTTTTGCGCAATTGTGGAGTTGCGCAACTTAGAACGTTCAAAAAGCCAGGTTGCGCGCAATAAAACAAATCGATGTGGGTATGAATTTTTCATGAAATTTGACGTAGAATCCGAATCTGTAATAAAAAAGGGGGGGTTCCATTTGAAAAAATGAAGTTAGTGTCAATTGCGCACGATTGCGCGCAACTTTTTTGCGCAAAAGTATTTTTCCTGAGATCCTCACATAAAATCATGATGAACTGCGTTGGTCGGAAGTTTTTAAGTTCTATTTTGCGGAAATGAAGGGGGGTGTAACCTTTTCGTGAAACACCCTGTATACTCTAATCCGCACAATCCCTAAAATTTTCATCGAAATTGGATGGAAACTGTAGAAGTGGCTATCAGTTAGAGGGTGATTATTTTCATAGGGGGCCATCTGGAACCCAATTCGCTCAATTCCTGAATATTTAACCGAAATCGAAGAATAACTTAGAATAGTTTTGCCCGTTACGAAGATTTCATGGCAGACACAACAGAGACTTCAATTCTTGGATAAAGTATACAAACTTGTATAGAAATCATCGAAACTTGTTGGTTTGCTAGAGAGAAAAGACCACGTTTTGGAAACAGCCTACATTTTGCGTAGCAGGACTACGCTATTATGGCTATTTCAATCTATTATGGCTATTTCAATCTATTATGGCTAGTTTCACGGAATAAAATTACTACCTACTAACTTTTTGGATGCGTTTTCGATCAGCACTCTGGTTTTCTTCCATATCAGTGAACCCTCTTTCGATAGAAAAAAAGAAATGTGAGGCAAATTTCCCATTACTGTAGCATTTTCACGCAAAACTAATAAATAAACCAGATAACTGTCGAGCAACTCATTGTAATGAATGGAGTAATATTCCATTACTCCTCAATACTCAATGGCGATTCTTCCCAGCTAGGAGGATTATAATAATTATGGCGCTGCACGCTCACCTTTCTAATGCTCAAAGCTCAATAAATTTTATCTTCACTTGCTTCAAAACATAATAAAATCCTTTCTTGCTTATTGTTACACAATGTTTATGTCTCAGGTCTCGAAAATGCCGAAAAAATTCGCTTCTGAAAACACCAAAGCCGTCGCTGCTAGAGAGCGTAAAGCCACGGCGAAGGAACAGGAAAAGAAGAAGAAACAGCAAGCTGAAGAAGATGCTTATTGGCAGGATGATGATAAAAGCGCAAAAAAGAAGCAGCAGCGAAAAGAAGCGGCGGAGCAGAAGAAACTTGAACAGTTACAGAAAAAAGCGGAAGCCAAAGCACTCCTTGAAAGTGAAGTCGGGAGCGTTCTGAACGTTAGGAAACAGGCTGTCTCCAAAGTTACTCGTGCTCAAATCGAAGACGAAAAAGAAAAGAGACAGGCAGCTGCAGTAAGTGCATCGGTTAAACCCAAGGTCGAAACTCACCTAAGCAAACCCTTGGAAGAAAATATAAATCGACTGGTGGTTGAAGGTGAGGAGGCAAGAAGCGTTGATGACGCGATTAGAGTTCTTTCTTTGAATCCAGATGCAGAAGATAAGCATCCCGAGAGGAGGATGAAAGCGGCTTACAATGCATATGAAGAGAAGATGTTACCCATCCTAAAACAAGAAAATCCTGGACTCCGACTTTCACAGCTTAAACAAATGATATTCAAACAATGGCAAACATCTCCTGAAAACCCTCTCGTTGCTGCTAGATCTTAATAGATACCTAATGAATTATAAACGAACTAGAATTTTTCATCATCATCTACATTATGATCGTAAATTTAATCGTGAGCCGTGTGTATTTAAGATGGTTGTTGACAAGCTCGAATAATTGAATAAACGTCATTTTTGTTGAGTATTCTTTCGTCTTGGTTCGACAACGGTATTTCCCCATTATGCCGAAGAGGGATGTTCAGTTTGTAATATCATAACCCTAGGCTAGCTCAAGTTTGGATGATGGACGCCGTTGTGGTGTTTTCTAGATAAAAATGCTATTTTCAAAAACTTTGCTCACAGAAAAAAAATTCATGAAATAAAAAGCATCAAAATGAGATCGTACCTACTACTTATCTTGAATATTCTTGACGAAATTGATTAGTGATTACCATAGTGATAACTTGCTCAGTTACGGTTTGAATTTTTATTAGCCAATCTAGAAAAAAATTGTATCCATGAATGTTTGAACAATGAAGATCTACTTAACAAAACGAATCGCAGAGCTGATTAAACCCACGCTCAAATGAATTGAATCAGTTCTCACCTACCCAATCGTTATTCAAAGATGTCTTTGGCTGAGTCATGAGAGGATTTGAAATTAGTTCAAGTACCACTACCATTCTTGAGAGGAGAAATTGGCTGTAAGAAATGAATAATATAATAAACATGGGCGACAAATATTGTGGTCTTGGAAATATTGTCAAAGGAGTCAAGAAAAGAAAGAAGAAGAGCGATCTTGGTCAACGAAATTGTGAGTGCTTTTTTTTAAATGAGGCGTCCTTATGTATTTTGAAATACTCGGACTTCCGTATACCCTCTAGCAAGTCCTGGTTGGTCAGGTGATAGGAAAAAGGCGACCTCCAAGGACCCTACTTAATTTTCAAGAATTTTCCCAAGTTGAACGTAGAATCCCAAAATTTTATGTCTATCGCAAAAGTAGAGTAAAAAAAGGTAGGCCCTAGATCGCAAGCAGAGAAAATCAAGGAACCTAAGAGTTGGGATCGTAATTATGAGTTGGGAAACCTAATTGGACCACGGTTTCACTAGTGTCACCGAAAACATCTTAGTAATTCCACAGCTGCCAAGGTAGATTAACTAAATTTAAATTGCAACTTAAAAATTAACGAATTTTTTAAACCATTTTTTGAAAATTATTAAGTATAAAAATGAAAAAATTGAAATTTTTTCATCGATTTCCTTGGACATTTTAAACTCTATTTTGAGACTTCCACTAGTTTAAAAAAAATCTGCTGTCCATCAAATTTTAAATTGGAATTTAATTTTGATTACTCTGGTGATACCAGAGAGATCTGTGGAGTTCCTGAGATGTTTTCGGTGACACTAGTGATACCATGGTCCAATTAGGGTTAAATGAATTTTTTTTTTTTTTTTGCTTGAGCGTGAAGAAAAAAAAATTACTAAATAACATTGCTCTCGTCCTATCACAACCAGCTCAATAATTTTTATTAGGTTCGCATTTATTTAATTTCTAGAACCTATGTTATAATTTTTACGAGATTGCAGACAATTAGATACGACTCAAGTTGTCAAGATTTTATATCTAACGCTCTAGATTCATTTGGTTATGATGATCAGTTGAGGACTAATGAAAGCGTTCACACACTGCTGAGCAAGTTGGACATCGTTGACAAGAAACTTGAAAAGTTTGATCAGAGTAAGTTGTGTGTATTCAACATGCGTATTCATTTCATTTATCTGATTATTATTGTTTTTTAAAAGTATTTTAGCAATTTGGAAAAACTTACTATCAAGAGTCAGCCCAATGGTAGAGAACTATAGCAACCACTTCTTAATTCACGATTTTATGTCAGATAGCTCTTAATATTTAGCACGACTTATTCTAACAACAGATCATCCTCTGCCTACTCACCAACAAGGCGTCCTGGGCAACATGGATAACTGCTACCCTAAACTCCAAGTTCAGCTACCTGAAAATTGGTTAGAGCTGATGAAGGAGTGCGAAAGTCATGGAAAAAAACCGTGCCTTGAAGTTTCCGTGAAGTCTGATTGTAACTGCAGGGAGGAGTCTCAGAAAGGTATATTACCTTGATTCCTATTCTTACCCACTCACAGCAAACAATACCCTTTTACACCTACTTACATTTTAGGTTTACTACTTACCACGTGCAATCAAAACATTTTTCTTTCAAAGCCACTTTTAGACAGTACTACTGATGAAACACAGAAACGCTTAGAGTCGCCCTGTAGGAGCAACTGTTGAAAGATCATGATGATGATGCTTAAATTGTAGAGTTCCAACTCTCTTAGACTACCATTTATAGTTACAGTAGAACTTATTGCTTTTTTCCCAAATTAGATTTCATCATTATCTTTGGACAGACAAAGATCACACAATTTCCTATGATACAATACTAGTAGTATAACCAAATTATCTTTTAGGTCGAAATGCGTCCTCAATTTTGAAATTTTCTTTGTAGGAGCTACCTATAGTAGACAAGAAGAGAATAATAGATCGAGGTCTGACAGGAGATCATGTTCATGTGAGAAAGCAAGGAGGAACGTTCTTGACACATGTTGTAGCTCAACATATCAACGACAAGCTAACTATTTGGATGATCGACGAGATGAGTATCCGTCAAGCTCCAGTAATAACCGTCAGTATGGACTAGTCGAGAGTTCATTGCCATGTGGAGAACCTCCGAACCAAATCCCACCTTTGTCGTCTCTCTGTGGAGCTACTTCCGAGTTGAGCGAATTCGCCCCAGCCACGAGCAGTAAAAAAAATCGCCTCCACTGTAGACCACGCATACCCGAGATGGAGCCAAGATGCGAGGAATTCGATGAAGAAGCAGATTACCCCGACAATAACCAATTAGCTACATCCGAGTTGAGCAAATTCGCCCCAGCCACGAGCAGTAAAATAAATCGCCTCCACTTTAGACCACGCATAGCCGAGATGGAGCCAAGATGCGAGGAATTCGATGAAGAAGCAGATTACCCCGACAATAACCAATTAGCTACTTCCGAGTTGAGCAAATTCGCCCCAGCCACGAGCAGTAAAAAAAATCGCCTCCACTTTAGACCACGCATAGCCGAAATGGAGCCAAGATGCGAGGAATTCGATGAAGAAGCAGATTACCCCGACAATAACCAATTAGCTACTTCCGAGTTGAGCAAATTCGCCCCAGCCACGAGCACTAAAAAAAATGGGCGAGAATATGATGCTGAAGACAATGCACCGTACAATTCGGATTGTCGCTTATGGAAGGCTTCTTCAAAATGCCGAGAATTTCAATCAAACCCTTGCCCAAGTTGTAGAACAGCAACACCTATTAATTGTTGTCGGGATGCCACCCAACAAAATGATAGCGAGGTCATTGGGCCATCTAGAATTAAAAATAGAGCTCTCAAAGAATATAATAAGTGTGATACGTCTCCTAACTGTCTCTGTGCTCAAGCCATCTGTATGATACAGAATTGCTCAAACCGCAAACAACGAAAATGTAGTCAACAATCTGGCCCGTCTCATGCTGATGAACCTGCATATAAAAAACCATGCTGCACAATTTATGGAAACTGTGAATCTCAGTTTTCCACTTTGGTTGTCAATATTCCCAGAACTCCCATCGTCACATCGTCACCTGCAGATGAAAGCTCCTGTATACAAAACGTGGTCTGTGGGTTCCAAGGAAATGGTAAAGTTGAATTTGGCCGTATAACTCCAATCAAGTCCTGCGAATGTGACACCAAAAAAGATATCATCGGTGCATCCCAATGTAAGTTTTGTATTTTCTCGAGATATTTTGGTCCAGCATAGGTACACTTGTACACAAGAGGAGGGAAGGGGGTAGACTATTAGATTGGCAGCTGTCGTAGGATGAATATAAGTGTACACTTGGGAGTCGCCCACCTACAGATGAACGCACTGAACTGTATGAAGGCTGCCATCATCTATCATTCCAGACAATCTTGGCCTCCGAGACATGATTGTGCATACATAATTTAGTTAAACTTTACGAAATTTACAGTAGTGTGAGTGATGTGAGGAGACGATAGAGGCATCTGGATCTTGAGGACTATTTCTTTTTATTTATTCATTAGTTATATATAAATACAGGCAATATGCCTAGTTACATTGATATCACAGGTCAAAAATTACTGGTTAAAATAACAATAAAAGATAACAAGTATGGTAACTATTCCAGATAAACATATTGTAATTAACTTTTCACTCCCTTTTAATAAAAACGGAGTTGAGTAGAATGTTGTCTATTTCCACGAGAATAATGAGTTACAAGTTAAATCGATTTCGACGGTTAGGTCATCATCAGTAACAAACAATAACTGAAGGTACATCACAAAGAGCATAGCTTATATAGGTACAAGTGAAAGGGAGCTTGAATCCCATTGGTCGTGAAAGTGAAAGTCATACCCAATCAGATAAGTGAAAGGAGAATCCTATTGGCTCAGAGAAGTGAAGGGACCTGGGAGGATCATCAAATGCCAATCAAGGCAGACAAAGTGAAAGGGGGCTCAAACATTGGTGAGGGTTACATTGTGAAGGGGAGACCAAGCTATTGCAAGAAGGAACCTATCAATGGTGAAACATGTTGAGGGACCACCTCATTCATACATTTACCAGACCTATCACTCTTAAGAATCTCGAACTTTTCAAGCACATCCAACATACCTCCCTTCGGGCAAAAATGAGGAAATTCTATGTACTGTCCGTTTGTTAGATCAAAACTGAAGTTATGATTGGATTCTCTCAGGTGATTCGCAAAAGCAGAATCACCTTTGCTATCCCTGAAATCCTTCTCATGCTCTTTTATTCTTTCCTTAAATTTCCTACCAGTTTGACCACAATACTCAAGCCCACAAGAACATTTCAGCTTATAAACCCCACTTTTATCTTGAACGCTAATTTTATCTTTAACAGAACCCAACGAAGCTTTAAGATTATTTTTATTTTTAAACCCTACTTTGAAACCTCTAGATGATAACATTTTGCCAATTTTGTCAGAAATCTTTCCATAATAAGGTATACTTATCCACTTTTTCTCTTCTAATACAACTTCTCTAGCCAAATTAGAAACCCCGTCTCTACACTTTTTCCTAAGAACCTTGTTCCATATGGAATCAATGAGACATCCTCCATATCCATTGCTTGCGGCTATACTCTTGATAATTGTTTTTTCTTTAGATACATTTTGATCACTCATTGGTATTGACAAAGCTCTATTGATCATACTATGGAAAGCAGCATGTTTATGAACTAAGGGATGATTTGATGTACTATGAATAGTGATATCACTGTAGGTATCTTTTCTATAAATGGAGAAATCATGTTTTCTGTTAATCAATGAGATGGACAGATCAAGAAAATTAAGCTTATTTCCACCTAGTTCAAGAGTGAATTTAACAAAAGGATCTAGTGTATTGATTTTTTCATGAAAAGAATTTAGTTGCCTTTCAGTTCCTGTCCATAGAATTATTATATCATCAACGTACCTATACCAATATAAAAGGTTGTTTGATTTACACTTTTCAAAGATTCGTTTTTCAAGATGATCCATATAAATATCCGCAAGCAAAGGAGACAGCGGTGAACCCATGGCTACCCCTGGCTGAGTATAATATTTACCTTCAAATAGAAAACAGTCCTGATCCTTACAGACATTAGACTGCACAGTTCAACCATTTCAAAAACATCGAGATTCGACCCATGGATAAGCCCATTAACCACATCTTTGCAGCTAGCTACATCGATATTGGTAAACAGACTAACCACATCAAAGGAAGCAAGTTTGGCATTCGGAGGCGCTTGAATGTCACTAATTTTAGAAACAAAATCGTATGAATTTTGAACAGTATTATGGGGCCGAAAATTGATCTTATTTCTAAACAAAGTATTTAGTTTTTTGCCTAATTTGCAAGCGGGTGGACCAATATAAGACTCAACTGGTTTCATTGGTGCTCCTATTTTATGAATTTTTGGAAGACAAGATAACCTAGGAGCATGTAGATTCATTTCTAGAAGGCTTGGTTTGTACATACGTTTAAGAATATTTTCTGAGCTGTTTACTACTCTACGGATTAATTTCTGATAGTTAGCCGTTGGATCTGATTGGAGAGCTATGCAGTTATTGTCATTTAAGAATTTAAGAGTTTTGTCAATGTAATCTTGCTTAGTAAGAATAACTGTTGTATTGCCTTTATCTGCTTTAAGAGCTACAATCTTCTTGTTGTTGAACTTCTTCTTCAAGTCGGCCGCCAGTCTTTCCTCTGGCAACTAAATTCTTTTCATGAAAAAATCAATGCACAGTATCCTTTTGATAAATTCACTCTTGAACTAGGTATAAATAAGCTGAATTTTCTTTATCTGTCCATCTCATTGATTCAGAAAGAATATGATTTCTCCATTTATAGAAAAGATATTCATAGTACATCAAATCATCCCTTAGTTCATAAACATGCTGCTTTCCATAGTATGATCAATAGAGCTTTGTCAATACCAATGAGTGATCAAAATGTATCTAAAGAAAAAACAATTATCAAGAGTATAGCCCCAAGCAATGGATATGGAGGATGTCTCATTGATTCCATATGGAACAAGGTTCTTAGGAAAAAGTGTAGAGACGGGGTTTCTAATTTGGCTAGAGAAGTTGTATTAGAAGAGAAAAAGTGGATAAGTATACCTTATTATGGAAAGATTTCTGACAAAATTGGCAAAATGTTATCATCTAGAGGTTTCAAAGTAGGGTTTAAAAATAAAAATAATCTTAAAGCTTCGTTGGGTTCTGTTAAAGATAAAATTAGCGTTCAAGATAAAAGTGGGGTTTATAAGCTGAAATGTTCTTGTGGGCTTGAGTATGAGTCCCGGTGGGATCTTGGGCGCCTTCTTCATTTCCTCAGCGCACAACGCCTTCGTCACGTAGGGTCCATCGGAAGCTTCAATGGAGAAAGCTAGGTCCCTTGATGATGGAGCCCCGAGCGAGACGATGGGGTTGTGCTTCAGTCCCTTCTCAAGAAGGGATACTTCTGCCGATGAAAAGGTGACATTCGACAGGTTCTCCACTTTCTTGAAGAAGGTCCCTGACGGAGGTGAGGCCAGGGGAGTTGGCGTCTGGTTCTTCCGGAGTTCGCCAAGCTTGCGAAGTAGACAGGCTTTCTTCTTCAGTCCTTTCTGCCAGGCAACGTCGATGGCATGCCGATCGATAAGGTCCCATTCCTTGGCATCGTATGAGACGGAGAGTTCCTGAAACATATAATACATCTTCTCCCTGGCAGAATCTCGAACACCGTACCAATGGTGGAGCTCACTCTTAACGAGCTTGAGTTGAGCCTCCTTGATAATACGGGTCGCAGCACTTGAAGAATGCTTGCACTGTATATGAACGTAATTTGGAATGAGTCGATTGGATATGCATTGTTGATTGAACCAAATGTTCCTCTCTGCAATAGATATACGTATCTTCAGTTTGATGAACCAACTCGCGATTTCTGCTCGACTTGCAGTACTGATACGAATAAAATCACTCGCGATGAGATTGTGGAAAACCATTTTAATAAAAACGGAGTTGAGTAGAATGTTGTCTATTTCCACGAGAATAATGAGTTACAAGTTAAATCGATTTCGACGGTTAGGTCATCATCAGTAACAAACAATAACTGAAGGTACATCACAAAGAGCATAGCTTATATAGGTACAAGTGAAAGGGAGCTTGAATCCCATTGGTCGTGAAAGTGAAAGTCATACCCAATCAGATAAGTGAAAGGAGAATCCTATTGGCTCAGAGAAGTGAAGGGACCTGGGAGGATCATCAAATGCCAATCAAGGCAGACAAAGTGAAAGGGGGCTCAAACATTGGTGAGGGTTACATTGTGAAGGGGAGACCAAGCTATTGCAAGAAGGAACCTATCAATGGTGAAACATGTTGAGGGACCACCTCATTCATACATTTACCAGACCTATCACTCTTAAGAATCTCGAACTTTTCAAGCACATCCAACATACCTCCCTTCGGGCAAAAATGAGGAAATTCTATGTACTGTCCGTTTGTTAGATCAAAACTGAAGTTATGATTGGATTCTCTCAGGTGATTCGCAAAAGCAGAATCACCTTTGCTATCCCTGAAATCCTTCTCATGCTCTTTTATTCTTTCCTTAAATTTCCTACCAGTTTGACCACAATACTCAAGCCCACAAGAACATTTCAGCTTATAAACCCCACTTTTATCTTGAACGCTAATTTTATCTTTAACAGAACCCAACGAAGCTTTAAGATTATTTTTATTTTTAAACCCTACTTTGAAACCTCTAGATGATAACATTTTGCCAATTTTGTCAGAAATCTTTCCATAATAAGGTATACTTATCCACTTTTTCTCTTCTAATACAACTTCTCTAGCCAAATTAGAAACCCCGTCTCTACACTTTTTCCTAAGAACCTTGTTCCATATGGAATCAATGAGACATCCTCCATATCCATTGCTTGCGGCTATACTCTTGATAATTGTTTTTTCTTTAGATACATTTTGATCACTCATTGGTATTGACAAAGCTCTATTGATCATACTATGGAAAGCAGCATGTTTATGAACTAAGGGATGATTTGATGTACTATGAATAGTGATATCACTGTAGGTATCTTTTCTATAAATGGAGAAATCATGTTTTCTGTTAATCAATGAGATGGACAGATCAAGAAAATTAAGCTTATTTCCACCTAGTTCAAGAGTGAATTTAACAAAAGGATCTAGTGTATTGATTTTTTCATGAAAAGAATTTAGTTGCCTTTCAGTTCCTGTCCATAGAATTATTATATCATCAACGTACCTATACCAATATAAAAGGTTGTTTGATTTACACTTTTCAAAGATTCGTTTTTCAAGATGATCCATATAAATATCCGCAAGCAAAGGAGACAGCGGTGAACCCATGGCTACCCCTGGCTGAGTATAATATTTACCTTCAAATAGAAAATAGTTTTGATCCATACAAACAGACATTAGACTACACAGCTCATCCTTCTCAAAAACATCGAGACCCGACCCATGGATAAGCCCATTAACCACATCTTTGCAGCTAGCTACATCGATATTGGTAAACAGACTAACCACATCAAAGGAAGCAAGTTTGGCATTCGGAGGCGCTTGAATGTCACTAATTTTAGAAACCAAATCGTATGAATTTTGAACAGTATTACGGGGCCGAAAATTGATTTTATTTCTAAACAATGAATTTAACTTTTTGGCTAATTTGTAAGCGGGGGCACCAATATAAGACACAACTGGTCTCATCGGTGCCCCTACTTTATGAATTTTTGGAAGACATGATAACCTAGGAGCATGAGGATTCATTTCTACAAGGCTTGGTTTGTACATACGTTTAAGAATATTTTCTGAGCTGTTTACTACTCTACGGATTAATTTCTGATAGTTAGCCGTTGGATCTGATTGGAGAGCTATGCAGTTATTGTCATTTAAGAACTTAAGCGTTTTGTCAATGTAATCTTGCTTAGTAAGAATAACTGTTGTATTGCCTTTATCTGCTTTAAGAGCTACAATCTTCTTGTTGTTGAACTTCTTCTTCAAGTCGGCCGCCAGTCTTTCCTCTGGTCCCGGTGGGATCTTGGGCGCCTTCTTCATTTCCTCAGCGCACAACGCCTTCGTCACGTAGGGTCCATCGGAAGCTTCAATGGAGAAAGCTAGGTCCCTTGATGATGGAGCCCCGAGCGAGACGATGGGGTTGTGCTTCAGTCCCTTCTCAAGAAGGGATACTTCTGCCGATGAAAAGGTGACATTCGACAGGTTCTCCACTTTCTTGAAGAAGGTCCCTGACGGAGGTGAGGCCAGGGGAGTTGGCGTCTGGTTCTTCCGGAGTTCGCCAAGCTTGCGAAGTAGACAGGCTTTCTTCTTCAGTCCTTTCTGCCAGGCAACGTCGATGGCATGCCGATCGATAAGGTCCCATTCCTTGGCATCGTATGAGACGGAGAGTTCCTGAAACATATAATACATCTTCTCCCTGGCAGAATCTCGAACACCGTACCAATGGTGGAGCTCACTCTTAACGAGCTTGAGTTGAGCCTCCTTGATAATACGGGTCGCAGCACTTGAAGAATGCTTGCACTGTATATGAACGTAATTTGGAATGAGTCGATTGGATATGCATTGTTGATTGAACCAAATGTTCCTCTCTGCAATAGATATACGTATCTTCAGTTTGATGAACCAACTCGCGATTTCTGCTCGACTTGCAGTACTGATACGAATAAAATCACTCGCGATGAGATTGTGGAAAACCATTTTAATAAAAACGGAGTTGAGTAGAATGTTGTCTATTTCCACGAGAATAATGAGTTACAAGTTAAATCGATTTCGACGGTTAGGTCATCATCAGTAACAAACAATAACTGAAGGTACATCACAAAGAGCATAGCTTATATAGGTACAAGTGAAAGGGAGCTTGAATCCCATTGGTCGTGAAAGTGAAAGTCATACCCAATCAGATAAGTGAAAGGAGAATCCTATTGGCTCAGAGAAGTGAAGGGACCTGGGAGGATCATCAAATGCCAATCAAGGCAGACAAAGTGAAAGGGGGCTCAAACATTGGTGAGGGTTACATTGTGAAGGGGAGACCAAGCTATTGCAAGAAGGAACCTATCAATGGTGAAACATGTTGAGGGACCACCTCATTCATACATTTACCAGACCTATCACTCTTAAGAATCTCGAACTTTTCAAGCACATCCAACATACCTCCCTTCGGGCAAAAATGAGGAAATTCTATGTACTGTCCGTTTGTTAGATCAAAACTGAAGTTATGATTGGATTCTCTCAGGTGATTCGCAAAAGCAGAATCACCTTTGCTATCCCTGAAATCCTTCTCATGCTCTTTTATTCTTTCCTTAAATTTCCTACCAGTTTGACCACAATACTCAAGCCCACAAGAACATTTCAGCTTATAAACCCCACTTTTATCTTGAACGCTAATTTTATCTTTAACAGAACCCAACGAAGCTTTAAGATTATTTTTATTTTTAAACCCTACTTTGAAACCTCTAGATGATAACATTTTGCCAATTTTGTCAGAAATCTTTCCATAATAAGGTATACTTATCCACTTTTTCTCTTCTAATACAACTTCTCTAGCCAAATTAGAAACCCCGTCTCTACACTTTTTCCTAAGAACCTTGTTCCATATGGAATCAATGAGACATCCTCCATATCCATTGCTTGCGGCTATACTCTTGATAATTGTTTTTTCCTTTAGATACATTTTGATCACTCATTGGTATTGACAAAGCTCTATTGATCATACTATGGAAAGCAGCATGTTTATGAACTAAGGGATGATTTGATGTACTATGAATAGTGATATCACTGTAGGTATCTTTTCTATAAATGGAGAAATCATGTTTTCTGTTAATCAATGAGATGGACAGATCAAGAAAATTAAGCTTATTTCCACCTAGTTCAAGAGTGAATTTAACAAAAGGATCTAGTGTATTGATTTTTTCATGAAAAGAATTTAGTTGCCAGAGGAAAGACTGGCGGCCGACTTGAAGAAGAAGTTCAACAACAAGAAGATTGTAGCTCTTAAAGCAGATAAAGGCAATACAACAGTTATTCTTACTAAGCAAGATTACATTGACAAAACGCTTAAGTTCTTAAATGACAATAACTGCATAGCTCTCCAATCAGATCCAACGGCTAACTATCAGAAATTAATCCGTAGAGTAGTAAACAGCTCAGAAAATATTCTTAAACGTATGTACAAACCAAGCCTTGTAGAAATGAATCCTCATGCTCCTAGGTTATCATGTCTTCCAAAAATTCATAAAGTAGGGGCACCGATGAGACCAGTTGTGTCTTATATTGGTGCCCCCGCTTACAAATTAGCCAAAAAGTTAAATTCATTGTTTAGAAATAAAATCAATTTTCGGCCCCGTAATACTGTTCAAAATTCATACGATTTGGTTTCTAAAATTAGTGACATTCAAGCGCCTCCGAATGCCAAACTTGCTTCCTTTGATGTGGTTAGTCTGTTTACCAATATCGATGTAGCTAGCTGCAAAGATGTGGTTAATGGGCTTATCCATGGGTCGGGTCTCGATGTTTTTGAGAAGGATGAGCTGTGTAGTCTAATGTCTGTTTGTATGGATCATAACTATTTTCTATTTGAAGGTAAATATTATACTCAGCCAGGGGTAGCCATGGGTTCACCGCTGTCTCCTTTGCTTGCGGATATTTATATGGATCATCTTGAAAAACGAATCTTTGAAAAGTGTAAATCAAACAACCTTTTATATTGGTATAGGTACGTTGATGATATAATAATTCTATGGACAGGAACTGAAAGGCAACTAAATTCTTTTCATGAAAAAATCAATACACTAGATCCTTTTGTTAAATTCACTCTTGAACTAGGTGGAAATAAGCTTAATTTTCTTGATCTGTCCATCTCATTGATTAACAGAAAACATGATTTCTCCATTTATAGAAAAGATACCTACAGTGATATCACTATTCATAGTACATCAAATCATCCCTTAGTTCATAAACATGCTGCTTTCCATAGTATGATCAATAGAGCTTTGTCAATACCAATGAGTGATCAAAATGTATCTAAAGAAAAAACAATTATCAAGAGTATAGCCGCAAGCAATGGATATGGAGGATGTCTCATTGATTCCATATGGAACAAGGTTCTTAGGAAAAAGTGTAGAGACGGGGTTTCTAATTTGGCTAGAGAAGTTGTATTAGAAGAGAAAAAGTGGATAAGTATACCTTATTATGGAAAGATTTCTGACAAAATTGGCAAAATGTTATCATCTAGAGGTTTCAAAGTAGGGTTTAAAAATAAAAATAATCTTAAAGCTTCGTTGGGTTCTGTTAAAGATAAAATTAGCGTTCAAGATAAAAGTGGGGTTTATAAGCTGAAATGTTCTTGTGGGCTTGAGTATTGTGGTCAAACTGGTAGGAAATTTAAGGAAAGAATAAAAGAGCATGAGAAGGATTTCAGGGATAGCAAAGGTGATTCTGCTTTTGCGAATCACCTGAGAGAATCCAATCATAACTTCAGTTTTGATCTAACAAACGGACAGTACATAGAATTTCCTCATTTTTGCCCGAAGGGAGGTATGTTGGATGTGCTTGAAAAGTTCGAGATTCTTAAGAGTGATAGGTCTGGTAAATGTATGAATGAGGTGGTCCCTCAACATGTTTCACCATTGATAGGTTCCTTCTTGCAATAGCTTGGTCTCCCCTTCACAATGTAACCCTCACCAATGTTTGAGCCCCCTTTCACTTTGTCTGCCTTGATTGGCATTTGATGATCCTCCCAGGTCCCTTCACTTCTCTGAGCCAATAGGATTCTCCTTTCACTTATCTGATTGGGTATGACTTTCACTTTCACGACCAATGGGATTCAAGCTCCCTTTCACTTGTACCTATATAAGCTATGCTCTTTGTGATGTACCTTCAGTTATTGTTTGTTACTGATGATGACCTAACCGTCGAAATCGATTTAACTTGTAACTCATTATTCTCGTGGAAATAGACAACATTCTACTCAACTCCGTTTTTATTAAAATGGTTTTCCACAATCTCATCGCGAGTGATTTTATTCGTTTCACTCCCTTGCTTAGCTTCTGTCCATATTTGCTTCAACACGCGAATGCATCCCCCTTTGAATGTTCCAAATGTGTCATGGAAGATATCCAACTCCGAGTTAATCGTAGAGACCTGGTTGAAAGCAATTAGCAACCGTTGGTGCAATGAGTTGCGGTGCGCTACTGTACGGCTGATGGTCGGATCAAACAGATCTGTCTGCCGACTACAAAAAATGCGCAAAAAGCGCAGTGTCTGCAAAAAGAGCGCACTCGTATCGGAATGCTGGCCAGTGACTCTGGTGAGTCCATCCCACCTCTCAACACTTTGTACAGGAAGGCCAGATCCGACCATTGGCGACGAACTACCAAGGGAACCAACTCATAGTTTTGACAGAGTACAGCGTAGTTTGCCCTGGAATTATATGTGCCCGAGTCCTAGTATTTCAGGTACCTCGCAAATCGTTTCTGGATTTTTTCAAGTTGAGAGATATATTTCTCTTGTGATGGGCTTCATATTTCACTTGAGAACTCCAACTGAGCCACGCACAAGCGAATAATTGACCACCCTCTCATCAGTCAGCCTGTAGATTCGTAAAACACTCGGTCAAAACTATTAGTTTTCATTAAGTAGGTCAGTCTACAACAAGTAGGGCGCCAAAATTGGATGGTGGTCATCTACAGGCTCTCCTCTCACGTTCTTCTCCAGCGTTCTCACACCATTGAGCTTTTTAGAAGGTTTGACGACAAGAGAACAACTCAAGAATGTCAAGTGTCTTATTTTTCTGCATATTGGAAAATAATATTGAAGTTTATTTTAAATGTTGAATCTCAGCACTTCAATGCCCAGTTGCCCCCCTT
Organism: Apolygus lucorum; assembly: GCA_009739505.2. Classification (NCBI taxonomy): domain Eukaryota; kingdom Metazoa; phylum Arthropoda; class Insecta; order Hemiptera; family Miridae; genus Apolygus; species Apolygus lucorum. The sequence goes on from CM019180.2 coordinate 5,167,710, forward strand.
GAGGCCACAATCGGTCAAATCCCAGTTCAGCTACGCTATTTTTTCTCATCTTTTTTCTTTAAATTGCCTATTATTTAAAAAATACATAATTATGCAAAAACAATACATTTAATAGGTATATAATGTTTTCAAAATGGCCTTCAAATTTAGGTTTTTTAAAGACCAATGAATATGTATTTGCAAGAAACAAAATGGGGAATTTGCCTCAATTTTAGATTCTGGAATTTCAAGTCAAATCCTATAATAGGGCCCTAGAATAACGTTTAACACCAGGAATAACCAAGGGGAAAAAATTACCGTAGGAGAAAATGACTAAACAAGTGAACCTCTGTTACAAAACACCGCGAAAATCGAGGAATACTGTTGACGTCATACGAAAAAAAAAACCGACGCGAAAACAACTCCGACAACAGACAGAGTTCTAGCACCGCCACACAAAACGATCCAGTGAAATGGCTACTCGAATAATGTGATTCAAATCTTGAAACTAAATAAGAGAAGATGAAGACTAATAATGCTTGATAAACTAGTTGGTAGATTCGTATTGTAAAAAAGTGAGTAATATTGTTTCTTTTGGTCACTTTTGTGTCTGGGTTCTTCCTGCCAGTTCGCGGCGCACTCTTGTGTGCACTACTCGGAAGCTAAAAGTTCGTGTATGTTCCGCTTATGTGGTAAGCGCCACAGAACCTCCTTTGAAGTCAGATTGGTAGAATATCCGTTACGTTTCAAACATGGCTGCCTCTTACACATAGCCACCACATTTAAAATTTCCATCTTCCTTAAATTCTCTAAATTTTTTGGATGCGTTTTCGAGCAGCTCACTATGGTTTTATTCCAAAAAAATAAACCCTCATTCGAGAAAAAAAAAAATGTGAGGCAAATTCCCCATTGTTTCAGTGTGTCTGTTTGCAAGGAGTTGACAGTGCTCATCTTTTATATTTCTCCAGCGTTTATAAGTTTAGGTGATAACCAATGCACCTTGAGGTCATGCCATTATGATCGTCGCCTCACAGCACTCATCAACGTTCGGTTCAAACTACAAGTTAATTTACTTTACGTCATGACATTACGTTTTTGTGGGTTACAGCCCCTCAACAAACCACTAAATCTCAAACCCAGGATCATGACGATGCGCCAAGATCTTCCACAAACTCCCACGAGGAACCAGGGCAACTAGAGAAAGAATGTTCAGTGCCTCCGAAAAAGAACTCCCACCATGAAAATGATGAAACAGACGATAAAGGTTGGGAACTTGATCGGTTAATACTTGCAACCTGATTGAATCAGGAATGGCTCGCTTCAATGTCCTGCTATTATTATTATAAATTTTTTCTTCAACTTCACAATAACCCATATAGTTATGGGTAGCATACAAAAGTATCGTATCGATACTCCTGTTTCGTTTGGCATGAATATCAATTTTTCAAAATATCGAGTATCGATACTTAGTGTCTAATATTCTCAAGGAAAATATATTTTTTACATTTCTTACTATCAAGAGTCCAAATTGAGTGTATTTACACAACATACCGTTAATTATTAGTAACTGTGTTTATATTATTGAACATTTTCTCCACAATATGGATTAACCCTTTTCTACACGCGCCACCCTGGTTCAATCTTTGGAATAACTCACAGTTCTCCTCACTCAGGGAGATGGCGTTCCGGGTATTCTCCTTCTACAATGGGGTATTTCGGTGGGTCGGAAATTCAGGTTTTTGACCTCACATTTGGATTCAGCACCCTTGAAAACCAATATACTCCAACTTTAAGCTCAATGATACTATAACATGTGGTAGAAAAATTAATTAAAGAGATCACACGTTTGAAAAAAAGGCGGGTCGCCATAAATGCACACACACTCACATGCCGCATGCGTGTGTGAGTAGTATTTTGTAGTATCCAAGAGGTCCTCCAAGGGTTTCATCACTTCTCTGTGCATGGATACTTTTTTCAAAGACAGTTAGCTAGCTACGTCACACCATTCAAATCTTCAACTTCCCTTAGCTTCTCTGATTTTTTAAAAACATTTTCTCGACGAACAGACCCGATTACTGTCATTCCTGAGCCATACTCTTTTGAAAAAAAATTGACTGAAATACCCCATTGTTCCAGCAGAGGCCGCGTGTAATTTTTCCGAGAAATGACCCAGCAACCCCTCTACCTTTTTCATCTTTTCATTCTTTGGCCATTACGACGAATTGTCCGCGAAAACTGTATCGATATTCGATATTTAGAAACGTCGGTTTCAAAAATATCAGGTAATGCAGTATCGATACTAAAATATCGAGTAACAGTACAAAAACCCCTCCCTAAATTAATGCTGCACATGTCATTTCCACTCAACTCAATAGTTAGTCATTATGGGGGGTAAAAAGTACACATCAATTTAATTTTTCTGAAAGGTCCACCATACTTATTAACGAAAAGTCCTTTAAAGACTGCATTTGGAGTCCTTAGAAACTAGACTTTCTACATCACGCAAAAAGCTGAAAACCAAGTTTTGAAGGTTCTGTAACATAAAAGGTCTTTGGCGGAAAAGCTAATGAGTAAATTTGTGGGCGATTTTTGTCATTAGTGACATACTGGCGTGAAGAACTTTTTGAAAGAAATTAATTGGAGGTTCTATCTTCCAACATTAATTAGTTCGTTTTATTGAGGTTGTTCATTGTGGAATAATCAAAAAATATTTAGAGTTAAATTTCATTATACCTGTTAATCTGAAATATCAATCAATAAAGGGTTAACTCCAAGTGCGAGAACCGTGTCATATTGATTCAAAAATAAGATCTTTATCGAGGATTCACGGAAAATTAACGTATCGTTAATTTCAGAGTCCCACCATAAACCAAAGACGACACCAGGAAGGAAAGACAGCAAAGGTTCCCACAAATGCGGGAGTTATTGCGTTGGCGATCATCACCACACAAAATGTAAATCTAAAAGAGCAGTTCGTTATAGTTCTACCGCATTCAAAAACTTCTTGAAGGTACTTTCGGAACTTGGAAACTGTTTGAAGTAGTGAAGCCACTGAACTTGCCTTTGTTTGATTGCATTGATGTCTGGCCAAAACGGTAGTAAGTAGGTGTCCTCCCAGTACAGTAGGACTTGCTTGGTATGTATAGCTACCATTGGAGGCCATATTGGGAACAAAAGATGAAATGTACTCGTAGGCCCGAAGACAGTTATCCTAGAAACATCGCTCATTTGCCAAGAATATATAGTATTTCTTGTTGTTTATTATTCGACGACTAGTCTAATTAATAATGAAGGTTTGACTGAAATTTCTACAAATTTCAGGGGATTCTCCAAAGACCAAGTCAAAACCTCAAAAGCAAGATGACACAGGCTCCCAAAGTGGAAATACAGACCTGGGTAGAGCTTCAAAAGATGGTAATGTGACACATACATACCGACCCAACATCGATATTTGGGAAAATATGATATTTTTACAAAGATTAGAGCAAAAAGACTTCCCGTCTCTTTATATTAGGTCAACAACAGTTTTTTAGAGGTACCTACCAGGTTCCATTTCCACCAGAATTGGTAAATGGGATCTAATAGCGAGCATTCAGACTAATTCAACTGGAAATCGCCTCGAGTCTTGTAAATTCGCCTTCAAAAATTAATTAATCCATCGTTTACAAGAGGCCAACCTAACAAGGAGAAGTGATTGTAATCAATTGATTTCAGAGTCTCCACAGAAGTCCAAGGCAACACCTGAAAGGCAAAATGTCAGAGGCTCCCAGAGTGGGGATACCGATCCTAGCAGTGCTTCCAAAGATGGTAATTTGACTCATTACATCTATTTTATCCACATTTTTACTTATTATAGAACAATTCATTATTCTGGTAAGTAATAGGTTGGTAGACACTTTCAAATTTTGTTAAAGCGCTGAGCAGCAGGAAACATAGTTTATATTGGTTGATTTCAGAGTCTCCTCGGAAGCCCAAGGCGACACCTGAGGAGCAAGAAGTCAGAGGATCCCAAAGTGGGAATAAGGACCCTAGCCGTGCTTCCAAGGATGGTAATTTGGCATATTAAATCTATTTTATCCATATTTTTACTAATTTGAGTAAAATGTATTATGTGAGGTAGGTACGAATCGCAATAGGTTGGTGGACACTTCTAACTTTTGTTTAAGCGGTAAATACCTACAAAGTAATATTTTTCAAGATACAATTAACATTATTTGGCGAGTAATTGCATGAAAAAACAGGACTTGGCTACTTTCAGCGTCACCACAGAAGGCCAAGACGACAGAGAGTGAAGGTGCAAGAGGTTCCCAAAGTGGTAAGACAGAACCTAGAGGAGCTTCCAAAGAAGGTAAGCAAGAAGGATTTCATCAAAATTCACCCCATAAAGCCAAGTGGATGTGTACCACACCATCCTCATAAAAATCATTGAACATCTCGAAAAGTATTCAAAGCAGATTGAAATTATGTCTAGGTTCATAATTTTTTAACAGTTTCTATTGAAATAGAATCGTTTCAAGTGATCGTAACGTGGTTATTTTTTACTAGGCACTTTTCTTATTTCTACGTAGGTAGGTACCGTCAACCGGGGTGATATGAATCAGCCGGGGTGATATGGATACTTTGGAGGCAGCAATGCTTTTAGCGATTGCAGGGCTACCTGGTGACGTTTGGATGTGATCTGGTAGCAGAATATTGAACTAGGCATTTTGCTTCACCACCTTCATCCATGATTCAGTCGATTCAAGGATGTTAGAAGGTCATCCATGAAGATTATCAGACCCATAGAAACGCCGCACTTTTGTGTTGTTTGTTTACGTTCATCTGTGTAGCCAACCTATGACCAGAAAACTTGATCTGCGTATTTTTTATCATATCAACAACTTCTCATGAAAAGAGATCGATTTTGTGTTTTGTTTCAACTTAAAACCCCCCTTGTCAGTGATTGATTTTGTGAATTTCGGAGTTTTTGAGGGGTGAAGTGAATCGGGAGAAAATGCCTCGACATTACCAGGTCATTGGGCATCTCAAAAGAGCACGAGCACTTATTACTTGGGACACTGTCAATGATTATTTTACTGAACTGACGAACAGTCAAAAAAGAAAATGAAAGGTTAAAAAAAATAAAAGGGCTTTGAAATGAGGAAATTGACGGTGCATTCAGGCTTCGATGGACTGAAGCCTGAATGCACCGTCAATTTCAAAGCCCTTTTCTTTTAACACAGAATGTGTTTTTGCGATGACCTACCGAAAAAAAATCGTCACGAAAAAGCGACAGAAAAAACATCTGGTGATATGTTTATTGGTTGTCATGTTAATGTCAACTCCACATTTATTATTGTTGTTTTTTATTTAACGGATGACTAGCATCGCAAAAACACATTCTGTGTTCCTATGATTTCATACAGAGTATGGAAAAAGAAATAAACCGGGGGGTGCAGGGGGGCGGAGCCCCCCGCCGAGGCGCAAAGCGCCGAGTTTTTAACCTTTCATTTATTCGATATTCTATTTTTTTAAATAATTTTAGTGATTCATTTCACCTCGTTACTGGATTGGAGTGAATTTTACATCGGTTTTTGGCTTTGATCCATACCACCCCGACTAACGGGGTGATATGTATAATGTTTCATTAAAAAAATAAAAGTGAAAAAAGGTGCAAATCACAAAAATTGACATGGTACCGTCTTCTTGACATCTCAGAGAATCTATATTCGGAAAGCCAGCTCGCTCTAAAAAGAGTGGGGTCTAATTTTTCAATAAAAACTGCAAAAAATTATCCATATCACCCCGGTTGATGGTACCAAAGAAACCTGAACATGGGCGAGCCATTCAAACAAATGTAGCTCTTGGTGAAAGGGCACCCCTGTGGCGAAATACTTGAACCGTCCGAATCGTGAAAGGGGAAAACCAGAGAGTCATGCTTTTGTAATGACAGCCTGTTCAAACTCGACTTTCCAGCATTATCTTTTTTACCAATTGCCTCACCGTCCTAGGGACATGGAGGACTGCTGTGTACAGATTCGAATCAAAGATCTCGGAACCATGGAAGAAGATAGGAGGAAAGCTCACTTCAGTGGGCCGATGCATGCTCCTTTTTCCTTTATCCCGACAGTAGTGTTCTCTTTAGGTGGCGAACAGAGTTAAGAAGTACTATTCACGGTCACTAGAGCTCGTAACGCTTCCCCTCCCCCCCAGCACTGATAACTGTTACCCCAACGTATTTTTTCGATGTGTTTCTCGTTGCTAATGTGTTTTCTCGTCTTTCTGTTTGATAGTGGTTCGTCTCTTAAAGTTTAATTTTCTCGTCTTTCTGTTCATCTACAGTGGTTCGTCTCTAGTTGGCTTTTCACTTATTCAAAACATGAAGTAGTGTTGGAAGATGTAAATTCCGATAACTTGAGTCCATCAGTAGGTACGCCTCGGCAGAAATGCAGTGATAAGAGTGGTGCAGATGATAGTTGATGATATTGTAGTTTAACTACAGTCCCTGGATATAATTTGTTATATTGAAAAAGTTGTCGTTTTGAAACATTTGCTATATATTGAAAAAGCTGTTGTGTTTTTGATCTTGAAAAGAAATTACACTTGTCACATTTTGTGCCAATCAGTGGTTTTCTTGCACAATATTTTTGTTTTTCATTTTATGGTAGGTATGTACATATCTACCATTACTCCTTTTCTCCTGGTATCTTATTTCTATAACTATTATGATATTTATAGAGGACAGAGCGTCTAAAATCGTACTCCACAAGTAATATTGATGAAGTGCAATTTTTAAAAATCCGCAGGAATGAGCAGGAGAGACAAAGCTGCGCTCTAGCAACTGAGTGGTATACTATCGGGGGACTAAGTTTTTCTTTGCAACCCAGAGGTTGCGCTGAAAGCAGGGGGCGATTTTTCGTCACATTTTTTAACGTTGACTGAGCTTTCCTCCTACCTTCTTCTAACTGTGACTACCACCTCCGCCATCCTGAATCCAATGACCATTATTATGTTGGAAGGACTGGATTTGGTATTGTCAATCACAATATGCTTGCTGATGGAACAACTCATACAGATATTTTACACATGATGTGAAAATATTCATGTCATCTGTAATGCAACGTTGAAGTCATCAATAGAATGATACGTAGAGGGAGAAGGTACCAAGAAGGGCTGGTTTCACCTTCTCAGTCCGTCTCAGGAAGACTGTTAGCTGATCCTGCATTTCCTGAAAATCACCATTCTTAGAGTGGCCATATTAAAGAAAAGAACGACTAGTAGAGCCATTGGGATAGAGTTCTATATCAGTGAGGATAGATAGAGGACTTAGCCCCTGCTCAGTCAGTGATGTGGTGAACTCCTTCTTAACGCAGTTCTTCACAGGACATGGACTGTTTTATGCCTATCTGCATAACATGGGAAAGGTATGTCTCCTACATGGTTGCACTCCTTGAACCGAGAAGATGATGCTCTACATACCTTTTTTGATTGCACGAAATAAGCTGCTGAGAGCCGAACTGAGGTTAAACACCAGAAGCTGTGTTTGCAAGATGCTGGAAGGTGAAAAGAACAGTCTTGTAACAGACTACATGGGGAGCATCCTGAAAAGGAAAACAAGCCTAGAATGGGAGGGAGAGAAAGAGAGAGAAGGGTGTATCCAGTCCATCCCTTCAACCAAAACTGACTCAAGGACTTTGCCCGAAGTAATTCGTTGAACGGTTTTGCAAAGGCAAAACTGTCTTTTCGTTGAATCCCATCACGTCCGAGCCTATTGTGAAAAGTTGTAAAATTAAACGGTTTTTTAAATTCCATCAGTAATAGTTTATTCAATCATGATAAGCAATTGCAGCCTCTCCTCGTAGTCAGAATTCAACACCTGAAGATCAGAAACTTGAAAACGATGGCGCAGAAGGTGCTGCGTCAGAAAAAGAGAAAGGTTGGTTCTAGGTTGCAGCTTCACGTCTTTACCAATAAGTACCTACCCAGTTGATTAATTCATCAATAATCTGTTGTCTGTAGCATTTATAATGGGCGAAATTTACTAATTAATCCGACAATAAATATTTTTGTTTTAATTAGCAAACTCTTCGTCTGATGGCAAAGTTGAGTTTTCCTTAGTAATGAAGAATGAAGTTAAATTCGAAGGTCAAGGGGAATCTGAAACTCCAAGTAAGTTCCTACCACGAGTACAAGAACAATAACTAACGAATAACGTGCACTTTTGGCTCAAAAACTATTTATTATTATTCTTTAAAACGTCGAATCAACTAAGATAAACGTCAGAAAAGACTTACTAATGTGTGGGCAAGTCTCGTTCTTCCCAATAGGTATAATTAATCCCTAGATTATCCCAATATTCAACCTTTACATTTTGTATCTAATATTTTTGACCTGAGTATTAGACTCGGAAACAAACCTTTGATAAATTTCCCAAAACGCTCGGCTCCCCACAATTAGCTTAACAGATCACTTGTTCTGACTATTTTCGGTTACACGATTGAATACATTTTCAGTTGCAAATATCCAGTGATTAATAACAATGGATTATTACTTTTATTTCTTTTTAGTCAATCTACCTGAAAAACAACGGTTAACTTTCCCTACATCAGATCTCCCAAGTGCTCCACTACTACTGCTACGACGAGGATTTGTACAAATGCCTCAAGCATCTCTAAGTACGTTCACTTCTTCACCTGTAAGACCTGAATGGAATAATTTAGTCTGAAATAAATAGGCAAGTGCAGGTTTTCTAATAAAATTGGTTTCTGCCCTCTAAAATGAAAAAGCTCCGTCTGAGACTAATTTGAACAACAGCAAGGAATGTGATTTGCGCAGCTGCTCTATCAGGAGGTCACCCCAACGAGGTAAGTACATGTTTCTTCTCGAAATAGGTTATGACGCAGGAGACTCAACCAATTAATTTATTTGTATCAGAGCGAATATGTACATTTTTCAAAATAATGGTTTTATGTTACGACTGTAAAATAATACATCTTGTAATAATGCAGTGGATGTTAGAAGTTGATTGGTTTAGCTCAGTTTGAGGATCATACATCGAAATACCACTATACACAATCACTTCGACTCACTTAACACGCTGGTCCAAAGGTGGTCTGCTTCAGTTGATGTATACTTCCTGTGCCTTATGTGGAATTCTTCCGAAGGCAAACGCTCACAGGGAAACACACACACACACACAGTCGATGTATATAACTTTTGTTGACCAGAAGGCCCAATTAACACAGAACAGACGGCAGGCGGAGATGTGGCAGTCCTCGTCTCTTCACCATCTCTATGTAAACCAATGGGCCAATGCACACAGAAGGGACATCACGCGGGCTGCTGCTCTTTCGCTCCTGCGACATTTCACCTGCTCTCATGAAGTACAAGAAGGGACGCGCCAGTGGCGGCCCAGTGACTGGCCCAGTCGTCTCTTGCCTTCAAGATGGGTATCAGATGGGGTTATCAATTTACATTGAATTGAAATTACTGAGTTCCTTTCAGGCTACTGGCCTGCCCCTTCTGTGTGCATTGCACAGTCACGTCACTCCCTAAGTTGTGACAAGTACACTCAACGTTTCACCAGACCTCCGTTCTGTGTGAGTCAGGCCGAAGGCTCCAATACTTCTACATTTCTGTGTTGGTGCAGTCAGCATTCGTCTTTTAATGACTTCATCATCTGAGACTGCAATGACGATCATCTGTTTGAATGTACCAGGGGGCAATGACGATCCCTTTAAGCATTTCATTCTTCACTACTTGAATGATTTTAAAGTTACTCTTTTTAGTGCAGCAGCACAGAGGGCAGCTATACCTCCAAACTGATTTTATCACTTACTCATAAAGAAGATTATTGTCGTGGGCAGTTGGGATTTTCTCCCACGCAACATTTTCTTCAGATTTCTTTCCTCTTTTTCTTGAAGATTATTGTCGTGGGCAGTTGGGATTTTCTCCCACGCAACCTTTTCTTCAGATTTCTTTCCTCTTTTTCTTGAAGATTATTGTCATGGGCAGCTGGGATTTTCTCCCACGCAACCTTTTCTTGAGATTTCTTTCCTCTTTTTCTTTTCCTCTTTCCAACGAAGTTTGGCATCTAGCGTCAAACATGTAACGAATGGGCTTCCACCCTCAGGACACAATATAAAAACCTAAATGATGTTATACAGAAAGTTCCTTGTAGAAATCGGTAGGTAGGCTGATTGGGTTTCTTTAAATGTTTACATTAATCGTGTCACAGGCACATCAGTATTTCAGGCGAGAGTGAGACGATGGGTTGTTGGGAAACCTCCGAGATAACCAATGTACTCTACAATATTAAACCGTGACTGTAGAAAAAGGTCAATTAGATTTATGGTACTTCCTGAGAAGTCGCAATGAAGTAAAATTGATTTGGATTTGTCTCTTTCAGATTTGTACATTGGCGAAGGAACGATACTCACGTCCCACCCTTCTAATATATCAATGCATAACGAGTTCCTTACAGTCCCAAAAGCTGCTTTTACACCTCAAAGTTCACGGATCAAACCTATCACGGATAGTGAAACTCAGACACCACGTGGTAAGGAATTCAGTTCTTCCAACTACTAATTCCGACGTATTTCTATCTATATAAATCTCTAAATAAACTCACTCCGACTCCTCAATGTGTACCTACTCGACAAGTAGGGCTAGAACGATGTCATATATGTAGGCTAGCCTCTGGTGAAGAAAATGTTCACTACATATTTTGTACACTTTTTTTGCTTCAGACTGAAAGCTTTGTTCTAACGTTAGTTGAGTGGCTGTTATTTTTTTCCCCTACTACATCGCTTTTCACTTATTTCACATTTCATGACTTTTTTTCGTTAACTTCTATTCAATTTTCAATTTAGTTCGCATAGTTACTCAACACCTTACTTAGTTTCCCGGAGTCCTTAGAAAGTTTCCTCCTACAAACAGAATGCTGCTCCAAGAGCCTGTGATCAGATTCATCCCGCTTGGGAAGAACTATTGGTATATACAGAGTGAACACACAACAGATATCCTGAAATTCAGGAATCGATTCTACAACTAACTCCTGATCGAAGTTGCTGTAACATTTTTTAAAAACCCGATAAAATGCCACTTTTTTTACTTTCAAGATTTTTTTCGTGGTTTCGACCTTATGACTCCAGAACGACCACAATCCCCTTAATTATTTGAATTAAATCAAATCTGGGAATAACGTAAGCTCCTTAAAAAGCACTTATGTAAGGACACGAAAAAACTCGTCGAAAGGAAGTTTTATCAAATTTGGTAAATCTCCATTTTTTTCAAACGGGGATAGAACCTCGTGGGCAAATGATTTTGGAAGCTGCGATCACCAAGATCTCAGGTTTACAACGGTGTGATCAAAAAATTTCACAGTAAAATTTAGGAGAGAAATTTGTGTTTGAATTCGGAAAAACGTATTAATTTCAAACACTTCGTTATGAGTTCAACGGAATCATCGGAAAGATACTCTGGGGGGTTCAGCTGTGGCCGAGCGAGTTGCGGCATGTGTCTCTGGAGACGAGACTAGGACCGGTTGCGGGGCCGTGAGTTCGGGGCTCGCCTCGGGAGCATATTTTTGGGTAAGCCGGTTGCAGTTCCCCCTCGTCACAACCCAGGGCGGTGAGGCCAATGGGAAGCCATGAGCGAAATCATCAGAAGAAATTCTGATCTTCCCTTTGGAAGACAGCTGATGACGTCTGCGACGCCAGGAATGGCAGTCAGACGAAAATCCCACCTGAAATGTTTGTTTACTTTACTTACTTACTCTGGAGTTGGACAAGGGGGGGGGGGGCTTCGCCATCTTCTATTGCACCGCCCACCCACTCCCTCCCACCGTTTTATGCTGTGAAAAAAGTTGCATTTTAAGCGGATTTTTAAAAAAATTTTGTAGGACAACTTCGATCATAAATTAGTCGTAGAATCTAATAAGAGGATTAATTTTTAATGGTAGGCACACTAAACTTAGGGTGGTGATCTTGATCAATTACTAACAAGGTTACTTAGTTTTAATTGAAATGGTACTTATTTATGAATTTGACACTGCTGGGGAGTATTGCATTAAAGTTGTGACGGTAGCGAGGAAATGTTGCGTTTCCAGGTAGTACTGAGGACATCAAGGTCTTGACAGTGACTCATGAAAATTACCAGTCGCCTTTATTGCTCTCTAAAGGTAGGTATGCTCCGATATGTTGTTTTTATTAGGTATGGTTCCGGTTAGAACCGAAAATAATATAAATTTCATTGCAGATGAAAGCTTAGTTAGAGAAGAATCAAAAGCACCTTACAAGGGAAACGATGGATTCAACCCACAGAACACTTGCATGTGCGGGAAATCACAACTTCATGATCATGAGCATTCAAAGGATACTCATCAGCATTCTAATATATGTTCTTGCTGCGAACCTTCGAACAGTAAACCTGTGATAACTTACCCGGAGCAGCTGGAGTCACACCCTATGTTAGAACATTCCGATCATGATGGCTCTCACGGCAATGAAGTTGGATTCTACCAACTAGGTAGCAAATTAAGGAAAATACGGATGCATCGTAATGATGAGTTAATGGAAGATTTCCAGCAGCAAAATGAACCTTTTGCGTGTTCTTGTTATGGTTTTCGAGGAGCTTTCGAAAATACACTAGGAACACTCAACATGAAACAGGAACCTGAATATACGAGCAGGTTGCCAGAAGCTAGCGATGATGAATCTCACTACACTCAGCAAGGATCCGATCGATTGGATTTTGTGCCAAGCGGAAATTCACAATTTCATCACCACAGACCCTTGGAACATACTCGGCAGCGTTGTGGATCTAGTGTGTGTTCTAGCTGTGATCGATTTGGAACTTTCGGAACGCACGGAAGATCTTATGAGTGGCAGCAAAAGACGAAAGGTAGTTCCCCAGAAACCAGTGATAATGAAATATCTCACATTAATGAACATGGATTCTACAAGTTGAGTAGGATACCCAGTGAGAACTCACAATTTCACCACCACGGACCTTTGAACAGTACTCAGCAGCCTAATTTATCAAGCGTGGGTCCTTTCTGTAAACAGAGTGAATCTTTGGAGGGTACATTTGGAACATCTTTCACGGGTTCTCAGAACCCTTATTCGCATTTTGATTCAACTGATTGTGAATCAGAGAGACTAAGTGGGCAAAGTGAATCATCACCAAAGAAATTTCCTATGGGGTCAGTACGTTTCTCATCAAACGAGTCTTTCTATTTTTACGAACGCGAGTTAGAAACCTCAGTCATTAGAAACTCAAGTAGTGCAGTTAACGATGAGTTGAATTACGAGGAAGAAGATTTTGGAGAACAAGTAGGAGATATTTATGATCATCCTTCAATGGAAAAGACGTATAGGAAACTGTCCAGATCAACCATGAATATCCACGGAACTCAAGTGCCAATCGAGGACGACGAACTTGTCTTATTTATTGCTTTTCCAGAAAATGACGATGCGGAGAACTTGGAAGCTGAAGGCTCATCCAGTTTTAGATATCGAAACTCCGTATCACCCCAAGTTCCACTTAGTTCAAAAGTGCCTTTCTCATATCGAACAAGTCCTCCCATTTTCAGGCCTACAAGGTGAATAGGATTGGAAATTTTTGAATCTAATAGATCTAGGACTGGTACCTACCTACTTGATACCATCAACTGGACAATCATAATTATTGAGGATCTACTCAACAGTTGAGCAATCCGCTCATTTGTCGATTTTAATCTTCTTAATTATGAAGTTCACTAGCGAGTCGAACTTTAAGCGAAACAATGGACGCCTTCATACGAGTTGATCCAGAGTTGCAGATCCCGCTTGGAAAACAGAAAAGAAAGGTACTGCCCCCCGTTGAAAAAATGAACGTGAGGACGGACCTATTCCAAAACCGAAAACATCCGTTCAACCAACTCCGAACTTGTCACTCGTCCAGGGAAATCCCGTTTGTCAATTTCTCTCAAATCCTTTACCTGACTTTCCTCTAGGTTCTAAGTAGGCGAAAATGAAGAGAGTCATAAGGAACAGTAATACGGGCGGTGATTTATCACTTGAACGCCTTCAAGAACTTGAAGTGGAAGATGTGAACAATATTTTAAAAAACATGACAGGATTAATGGTAAAAGTATGGATTATTTGAGGAAGCTATTGACAGGATAATTGCCTCGTTAGATGCCGATGTTAGCGACTCCGATGGTGCAAGTGAGTTGGATACCAATCTGGATGAGCTTGCAGAATGTTTGTCTGAATGGTGAAGAAATGTGTGAAGGGGCTAACGAGGGGAAACGAAAAAAGTATGATTCACGGCAGGTTCAGGGGTATTGGATAAGGTCAGTTGCTACCTGTAAACGTATGTTTGTGGAATAGGGCGTAGTTCTACGTTGTGGATACCAAACTCCCTGTCAGGCCTCGCGTTTATTCTTTTGATCGGGGGAAAGTAGATAGGGAAACCATCTGTCAAGCTAGAGAAGGCCTCCATTGTCAAAACACAGGAGCGTGAAAAGAACCTCACAACAATCCCCCACTGTTTTGTTTATAGATCAGTAGCCAAGTAGTCAAAAACTTTGGGCCTATGGGTAAACGTGGATCTGAAGTCCAGGATACAATTTTGAATCCCTGAGGGAATAATAGAGTATTTTTGTACTTGCCGTTTAGTTTCACACGTATCTACTCCCACACGCGAAAAGTTCCTTGACGCCAAAGGCCAACTTTTTGCGTTTGAAAAAATCGGTTGTCTACGCAAGGGTGTGCTACGTGAGGATAACCTCAGAGTAGATGGAGTTGTTTTTCTTCTTCCATGGACTACTCAAGACAGAAAAAAGCAATCATATCACAACGTAATATTGAAGATTGAACTGAAAAGATTTGTTTGTACAACTACCTACCCACTTCGTCATTAATTTTGAAATTATTTCAATTCAATTCTCATTATTGTTTCATTTACTGTGGATTCCAATTTTTCTCCTATAAGTAGTTTTTACATCAGTTTGTAGGTACTACTACACTTCTTTATTTTACTGGTACATATCTATATTTTACTGGTATTACTGATGTTGGGGATGAAATGGACTGTATTAATGGTAGCTGATTTTTAATTACCGTTTTAGTTTAACTACTACTTCGATACCATCTAACTTCAAGCAGTAAATGATAAGTACGAGGCCACCCGGCTTCACAAATCTTTGTAAGAGAGATATGAGAAGTTCGGGAAGCACCTGACGCCAAAATGATACAGAAAAACAGGCTGAAGGATCCAAAATTCTAGGGAAACTAGAAAAGGAATGGTAAAAATGGACTGACCTCGTGACGTCGACGTCGAATTTTACCTGGGGCCCCAGATGTTGAGATCCTCGCTGTAGCCGTGTTTTCCAGGGTGAGTTGCGCGGAAAACTGTCGCGGAAATTCCGGGAAACTCCGACCGGGACTGGTTGAATTTGAAAATATTGAAAATCGGGTTTTTTATAAGGTACGAGTCACGCATGGGGTGGTGAAGCCGTAGAGCGCCAAACGAGAGTGTTCTTGAACATGGCGGGGAGGTAGCAAATCTAAGGGAGGGAGAGATGAGAAGGTAGACCCCCTTCTCACCTGTCCATCAGTCATCAAAGTGTCTAGGTAGGTACTAGTATTCCTAATTTGCCCCGAACAACTGATATGCAGTTGATTGTTGATAAATATTTATAATTGAATATGACTAATAATAAAAATAAATTATAAATGTTTAAAAAAGAAAAATTATATTTATAATGTATTATGGATTTCTTATGATATTTATAAGAAATCAAAAAACATTAATTGAATTGAATGATAAAAACTTCGTAAAATTTGATCTGTAAGGGAGTACTAGATTGACCAAGCGGTTATATTAAATCCTCAAGTCAGTTTTGGTATATCCTGGTGTTTGAAAAGGAAGTTGAAACTTCCGTTTTTGTCATGGTCCTCAGTTGAAAACGCCCGAACGTAGAATTTCTGAAATGGGGTGCTTTGTCTCTAGCAGAGACCTAAAATAAACATTGAATACTTGCTCAAGTTCCTCCTCAGTACTCAATACTCAGTACAGTGCACTCTGCCATAAGCTCCATCACAACACTCAGCTCATCCACAACTTCCATCATGATACTAGGAATATCAAAAACAAAAAATATCCTATCTAAAAGGGGAACAACATTTGAAATAAGACAAAGAGTAAACATCCAACAAAGTAACCTTGCCAACTTAATAAATATGCGTCACGTTAACGTCACCACAGGAGTTCATTTTTCACGATTTCACGGAGGAGGTCTGTAAAAAATGACGTGGAAAGTTAGCATCTACGAGTCCTCGCGCTAGCTGCTCTTTTTCACGTTTCGTGTTTTGTCAACAAGGGAAGTACAAAAATACTCTAATATCTCCGGATTTGCAAACTTGGGTTGGTTCTATCGCATGGCCGCTTGCTACTCTATCCATCTTCAGTTAGTAGAGGCTTCTTGCCAGCACGCTGACTGAACCTTGCTGATCCTTCTCCCTTGGCCCCTTTCTTCAACCCGGATACATCTCAGTTCCCATATCATCAAAATGCCAAATCTGTGGCTCGAATTAATCATCAGCCGTTTATATAATTGTGAGATCATACTAAAGATGCCCTTCAATAGTCATGGAACTTAGCCAGATTTTTGTTGTTAATTTGCATGCAACAATATATTTTACAATTCAAGACATGCCAATTTTATTTAAAATCCAGTTGTTACTTTGTTCCCTACTCAAATTCGAAGCTTGTAGAAAATCCATCTACTTGGAAGAGTAGATACACATGTGGGGTCCAGTAGATGGTTCGAAGTAGGCAAGTACCGTTTATTTAAACGCTTACCTATCACAAGTGTTTTCAATTACAGTTTTTTTTTCTTCAAGTAGTTAGTTTTATAGTATTTTGATTTCAGATTCCAAAAAACACAATAACGATTCTTTGGACAAGTACAAACTCCAAGAGCATCGTGAAACAGAACGGTCGAAAGAGGAGAAACAATTATTGACAAAAATACAGAATATTGACAAAACGAAGCCAAAACTCACGAATTTGGAACCACCAGAGAAGATGAAAGATATCAAAGTAAAGTGGAACGAAGCCTTATCAAGTAAGAAGATGATTTAGACCAGTGCAGGATGCTTAAGTACACAAAATGGATAGGCTTTGAGTCTGAAGTTGTATTTTATCGGCTAGTAGGTAACTACTTTTAGATAAAGTTGATCTCTTTCTTAGTTTTTTGTTAGATTTGATTGATTGGTTTTTTTTCATCCAGTTACACAAAAATTCACATTTCTACAAGGACCAAGTTTCTGCATTTTACGCTCTTCATTCCTTAAGCTACCATTTTTATAGGTGCTTCTGGAAAATTTCTGGATCAGCCCTGGCAACGCCACGAAGGCGATCTTCGAACACCACAATTTTCGCCTGATGTGACTTTCTGGAATGTTCCCAGCAGTAAGTGTGTGATTTCGATTAAGTAATATGACCCATCGTTAAATGCTAGCAAGATTAATATAATAGGTAAATGGAAATACTATATCTGTTGCACTCAATACGCAAGCTATAAGGGCATTCAAGATGAAAGAAAAAAAGGTCCGCCGTTTAACGTTGAGGTGATCGTGTAATTAAACTCATGCTAATTTATATTCATTCTTCCTGTATGAATACGTAAGTTTAATGCATCATCAACACACCAGGTGAACCTCAGTGGGTCCAACAACGAAACAACCCAGAACCTGATCGGAGAGCTAAGAGTCGAGGAAGGAAAAATACTTCCAGTCGTCCAACAAGGAGCAATAGTTTGAACAGTGGAAAATCCTTTGCCCGAATATGTAATAGTGAACGTGAACGAATTCACAAACTTGCTCGCAAATGTTTAAAGAAACGTTCCCCATCTCGCAGTTTAGGAGGTACGAAGTATTTATATCGAAAAGCTGTAATGTAACTAGTAACTGCAATTTCAGTTCACTGATTGATTATACAAAGGGTTCGTTCGTGTAAGAATCCAGAACCAGTTCAGGATGGGAAAGTATTCTGAAAGGGGAGGGGATAGGATTAGTTCTGAACCCTTGTTAACCAAATGCTTTTGGAACCCATTTGGAACTGGTAGCCTACATTGCAACCTCTGTTATTTAAAAAAAAAATTTATTTCTATTTTTTTTTTTTTTTTGAATTTTGTGTTTTCAAACTGATGCAGTTTGATGCCCATGGTACAAAGAAAGACCAACAAACGATGCTCAGCTCCTATACGAATAAAATCACTCGCGATAAGATTGTGGAAAACCATTTTAATAAAAACGGAGTTGAGTAGAACGTTAATGGACTTGAGTTACAAGTTAAATCGATTTCAACGGTTAGGTCATCATCAGTAACAAACAATGACTCCAAAACAATAACTGAGCAAATAACTGAAACAATAACTCAGCTCCTATGCCTTAGTCAGTGAATAAACGATTCTTCCCTTTTTTCTCTGGCAATTATTGTTTGATTTTGAAGATTCCAGCAGTAATCTTTTAAGCTGAATTCACATGACACGGAAAGGTCGGAACGATGGAAAGACAAGAAAACCAGAGAAGGAGGTAGGTGGAGTTGGCGGAAGGTTCACATGGATGGAAAGATAACCTTCCTCCTGGAAGCCTCTGAAATTATAACCTCTTCCTGATGAACGGTAATAAACGAACAGCAAACTGTTGGTACTGAACGAGTCCTGTGCCTAAACGAATTAACAAAGGAGGCGGGAACCATACCGAACGTTTCAGGATCCTTAACCGAACGAACCTAAATATGACAATTTCAAAAGGGAACCTCTCGATTTATCACAAAATTGTATGTTCTCTTCGCTGGTGTAGTGATAAAGGAAGCTCATTTAGAAAACCAAGTTTTTAAAAAATGCTTTGTAAATGGAGTGATGACGTGGGATTCTTTATAAAACTTTGGTTTTCTGGTTGTCAAGCATATTCAACTAATAACAGTGCTGAAGTTGCTTCCTATCAGTTGAATATTTTTCCGAAAACTACAGGCAGGTTTCCTGTTTCAATCACTTTAGCTGTCGGTCTCTTCCTGGAGAAGTGCCAAATTTTGATTAACGCGGTACAAATCCATTCCATTAGTTGGGTGCTTGGATTTAAAAAAACTTATTATTTGTCACAGAAAAGTCAACTATTTCCTCAACGAACAAGGAAACCAAGAACAATTACGGATCCGTTTCACAATCCTTTGCTCCTCCAGAATCAGAAAACAGAGGGGCAAGCAGCTTGAACCAGAAGTATCTCAAGGAACTGATCTTCCCCTTTGCCCATAAAGGTTAAGAAATGTGAATATTTACATAAATCCGGGCGACATACCAAATCCAGAATAATAATTTAAAAAAAAATACCACCAATCATCTCAGTTTATGGTTACAAGCAAGTAGCGATGTCTTACCATCGTTAATAAGGCATTCATTAAGTAAGTAAATTACTAATGCCTGCTTCAACTACTTCAATGTGAGTGCCCACAAAGTATTCTTCCCGAATGGGTGGATCCTAAGTCCGGCTTTTGAAGCCCGGCTTTTTGTCTGATCCCTCGAATATCGCAGCAGCTTGAAGATATGCTGGAAGCTTATTTCGAAAGCCTACAAAAATTGGGCATCACCCTTCCAGAGGAGTGGTAAGATTATGTAGACCGTACAAGTCTATTCATATAACATTTTTGTGATGTTTTAATAGATTTGTGATTTGACTGCTCGCATTCCATCGGTAGAGGTAACAAATCGAACAGGAACAGATCACTGAACTTGAATTAGAAAAACATTTAGTAGGCACATAGTATCAAGAAACTGCAGGCTGTAATACGAGGTTATTGTCTACTCAAAAACTAACCACTCAGTTCCTGTTGAAATTAGTAGCCGTTACTTAGGTAGGTACATCGCTTGTGAAAGTAGCAGAGGGGGATAGTGCCAATATTCACTATATTCATAACTGAGTTACTTGTATAATTACTGAATTATTGCTTGGTCATTGCTGACGTGGGTCTGGTGTGGCCACGAACGCTGGGGCGGGCCTTGTTTGGCGGGGTTCGTGGGTTCAAATCTCATTTCTGGCCACTTGCGTTTTTGTGCGTCCGGGCTCTCATCGCCCCCCTCGTCCCGTCCCAGGGCGGTGAGGCAATGGGAAGCCATGAGGAAATCATCAGAACAAATTCTGATCTTCCCTTTGGAAGACAGCTGATGGTAACGCCAGGAATGGCAGTTGGACGAAAATCCAACCTAAAATGGTTAGCTTTTCGTCCAACCAAGTCAAGTCAAGTTGACTTGACTTGGCGCCAATATTTGCGAGGAGATTCTCAAACATCATAATCTACCTCCTCTATCAATAATAGTAACGTTACTAAATGATGCTGGTTACTCTGGAATCTCCCAGGTGTATAATAAGCAAACGTCACAACACAAAACTCAACTCTAAAACAAGCTACACACCACAGCAAACTACTAGGTATGTTATACTCATGACTTCAAGCAGAGAAGACATGGTGGTCCCTGCCACCTGATGAGTGACCGGTTTTCTGAAAAGGGCACCTTCCTGCTCTTAGGTACAAAGAGAGCTATCCTAAAATCGAAGTATATATACTTTACAACCAACCGTACTTTCAAGTAATCACCAGGAGTTTAAAATTTCGTATCTACTGCCCAGAATATGCACTTTCTATTCTTCATCAAACAAGTAATTACCTTGCTCACTGTGTTTTACAAAGCAGTACAATACGAACATGGGTGCTTTGTCAAGTCCTGATAGAGCACTGCTTGTCTTATTTTTCCAATCCTAGCAATCCTATTTTTATGCAAAGAAACTACCTTCTGCGCAGTCCTCCAAAAATATCTTCATTGCGCTCGCAACTCTGGGAGCAACTTCCTATCCTGATCAATGCCAGTTGTAGTATGTAACACATCGAAAGATCAAAGAAATCCACCAAAAAGGCAGAAAAAGCTGTTTCCTCAAATGGAATGGAACCCACAACTCTTTGGTTCAGAGGAAGATTTGTTAGCCACTACTCCACCAATTGGTTGGGAGAAAGATTTGTATT
The DNA here is from genome assembly GCA_009739505.2 of Apolygus lucorum. Lineage (NCBI taxonomy): Eukaryota > Metazoa > Arthropoda > Insecta > Hemiptera > Miridae > Apolygus > Apolygus lucorum. Next base: position 5,188,737 of record CM019180.2, read on the forward strand.
CCAGCACCATCTAATTATATAAAACGCCAACCGTACGTACGTACGTACGTACGTATGCACGGAGGGGTCGTGGCAGAGGGAGAGTTGTAGGCTGGAGGGGTTGGGGGCGGGAGGAGTCGGAGGCGAGAGGAGTCGGAGGGGTTGGGGGCGGGAGGAGTCGGAGGCGAGAGGAGTCAGAGGGGTTGGGGGCGGGAGGAGAGTCGGAGGAATAGTCTTTGCCTGCTTTTAGTAGGCTTTTCAGCTAGTCATTCAAATAAAGTGAAGAAGGAAACGATTTGCGTCCCAGACCTCCACGTCAAGGAAATCAACACTTTTTGTTGGTGTTGCATTGTATGGCGCCCAACGTTTCAATATGCAAATTGATGAAATGCACTTATATTTATGTTGTAAATTAATAAAACAATAATTTTCCATCTAGGGCCCGAACTTTTAGAACAAGACGAATCAGGCACCCAGAAAAACGTTCAAAAGTTTGTGATTGAAAGAATAATTCGCATTAACCCTTGCAGTCGGGATATTGTGGAAGCGTCACAACACTCGGGTAACTACCTAATACTCAATCACTTTATGTTAGAACGCAATAAATGCAAGAATGATGGGTTTGAACCTTGTATTGCTTGAGGTTTGTTGGATAATTCCTATAAACTTCTTGATTCTTTTAAGATACTGACGAAGACAAGGAAGAAGAAGAAGAAGAAGAGTTTGGCCCAAGAAATACCACGACTATATTGGAGGCCTTCATTGGAAGTAAACCAGCTATCTCTGGAACGTCAACTTGCCCAACGGGCTATGCACCGTCAGCAGGTAAAAGCTAACAACAGCCTGATTATTCTTCATAATTTTGACTTTACCACTGACTGATACAGTTTCTCAACCTTCGTTCACCAATTTTATTTTAGGGTCCAGAGCAGTCAGTGACTTGTTTCGAGACACATTTATGAGGTTCTGTGGTACAGAAGAAGATGGAAGGAGTGAGGACAACCTTTTCTTTCATACATTCCCAAATTTTGATGATCCCTCCGACCAGCCCCGTGACATCTTTGATGACGCTAGTGGGTGTCCACCTCCTTAAATACACATCTAGATTAAAACGTCATACAAAAGCCTTACATTGTAGTTTGAGATTAATTAGCAGGGAAGTATGAGACTATAAGTTGAAGTTGCTGCTTTGTCCAGCCGCAGGAGATGGGCATCAAAGCAGTGATGAAAAAACAAGAAAGTATGAACTAATGGAAGAATTTCTGAGGGACTCAATGTTGAGATCGTTATACTCCAACCTACAAGGTGAAGCTGCTAATCCATGGGGTAGCACGAGAGATGGTAAGTTTGAAAAAATTATACACTAGATTTAAGCCAAGTACTACATTATCATTGGCATAACAGTGAATATTCCTGTTTGTTTTGTAATTAGGCTTCATAACTCGCACGTTAGGTAAGCTCCAGGCTCTTGTAATGAGTGCTAGGCAATTTGTATCCTACAGAAACTGACAACACAAACTCATCATAGCTGCAGAACAACAATGATTTCTTGACTTTCATACTTTTACCAAGCTCTTTTCCGACAAATGCGTAGTAACAACATTTTTATTTTCAAATGTAAGCTCATTGGAACAAGAGCTCTTCATACAAATCAACCACCAGCGGTTAGACATTGAGAAATTGTTGAAAAATTATGTTGTGGGAGCATGCAATGTCCACATGGCACGTACATCGGTTAGTACAACAATTAACTTAGCTAGCAGATGTTCGCTCAATGTACAAACTGATTGGTTTGTGATTAGCTTCAAACGTAAGGACGCAATGACCCAATTTTGATTAATTTTTGGGACAGGAAGAGTAGCCGTAGTCAATTTCATGATGTATCACAGTAGGCAATAAATTCAACTTTCGTGTTCCAGGCTATCAAAACAAGGCCAAAACCATGGTTTTCCATCAGGACACCAAATGCACAAGTTTGGCTCCAACGAAGCAGGTGCAAACAACGTCTACTGAAGACAACCGTCAGTACACTCACTGCTTACCTTCGGATCCTCCCATGAATGTTATTAAGGATCCTTACGACGCGTTCAAAGAACTTATTTGGAATTCGCAGTTTACTTCAAGTGACACACACAAATCTGACAGTCCTGTACAAGCGCCTAGGGCTGACAGCCAGGTGACTATGGCACCCCATGTTAACGATGAAACCAAAAAAGATCAAAACGATGTACATCAGAAGTCTTCTGCAGGCCTCCAAAAATACTCGGAGATAATGGATCTTTTAGAGATATTCCCTGGGCAACACAGACGCGAGGACCCTCAAGAGGAAAAAACTCGGAAGTGGATTGAGAAAATAAACAAAAATTTGGAAGACGAGAAAGAACAGGGTCGTCATGCAAAATCTAATAAACCCAAAGGTGAAAGAAGTAAGAAAAAATATTATCATAATCACAACAAAATATCCAGAGCACGATTGTCTAGAAAAGGAAATATCACATCAAGAGTGAACCTGTATACAAATAAAAAGTATATTCCTTTTCAGTCAGAGCAGTCAAGTTCTAATGTCTCAATCTGTGATTCGAATAATGAATCTGCTATTAGAGATACGGAGGGACAGAGGTTTTTGGTATACATGCATGAAGGCAGCCATTTGTTCAAGGAGAAGTGTAAGCATGGTATTTCTAATCACTTGCCGAAGTCACCTTATTGGATTCGAGGGACTAACAACTATAACAGGGTATTGACTGTGGAAAACGAACCTTCCAACGACGTGACGATACGTAAACATGCCAAAGACCATAAGCACAGTCACCATGGGAGTCATCGACACCGACACCGTCACAAGCCAAGAGGAAGCAGTGACGATTCTTTGAGTGATAAAACCAAAGTTACGAGAAAAAAAGGAATGATTGTCAGAAAACCAAAGAACAGAGGTAGCAGTGATGAGTCTTTACACAGTAGGACCAAAGATAGGAGAAAAAAGGAAATGATTGTCAGGAAACCAAAGACGCTTGATATTTCTGAAAGACTGCACAGGGACGTACGCGTTCCTAGTCGGTCATTATCAGAATCGTCTAACAGCGACTCCTTTGCATATGACAGAAGAGTAGCTCCAAAAGAAAGAAGACATTCAAATGAAAGGAACAGGAAACACACGCATCGTGAAAATTTCAGATACAGTCATAGGCACTCTTTGGATGGAGTTGATCCCAAGAAGTATGAGGAGCATAGATCAAGCAAAAATAATCGAATCAATGTGGATAGTGTAAAACCAAAAAATGATTCACCTAAGAGTGTTTTGAAAAAGAGTAATTTGAGGAGGGCTTCGAGTACCTCAATCAACGAAAGTGATACTTCGAGTACAGATTCGTCCTCTTACGTCTCCATTTCTAGCAGGAAAAGTAAGGACCATGTGCTCCGTGGCAGACTGGTAAAACACCCTAATACACAAACAGCTCGACACGTGAAACTCACGCATTCTCAAACGCCCATCAAACGGGTCAGAGTGAAAAGGAAAAATCCGAATGTTCTTCACAATTATCGGCACCGACTTATCACAGCCGACTCCAAATCGTCTGCCAGCTATGAACGGGTCAATGTGAAGGACTTCATTGATTTTCTCGCCACTCTTAGCAGAAACACTATCAGCACATTAACAAATAAAAAGAAAGCTTTGAGGCTATATAGAAACTATCTCTCTTACCCCAGACACAGGTGATTTGTCAACTGGCAAAGGGGTGATTTGTTGAATAAAATTAAAACAATCAAGTGATGTCCCTTTCCCATATTACGTTTTTTTTTACAATCCCATTCAAAGGAGTTGGTGCAAAACTCCTACCTTGAAAGGAACAGATAAGCTAACCTGAAAGTCACCTACATAATATGCATACAAATATAAAATATTGTTAATGTACAAATAAAGATAGAACAGTCGTTTTCATTCAACGGTTATTACATTTTTTGTCTTCGAACGTTCTTGTAACAGTTTACTTAAAATGTATTCTTTTAATAAGAGTACTTGTCCATGTTCTTTTGGATTTGAACACTCATTTGCTTCAAAACGCTCCGCCTTTCATTCATTGACATCTGGAGAAGCTCGGCAGGTAGTTCTTCTACCTTCTTCGTACATCGGAATTTCGTTTGATCGGTGATTCTTCCGCTGACATCATTAGCTTTCTGATGAGCGGAAAATGCTGCTGAAACAGGCTCAACTGGAACGGTTTTAGCGTTCTGCACTCTCTTGACTCGATGGTTAAGCCCACCAACGAGCGGAGAGGCTTTGTCTTCGGTAGCCTCCACAATGGCAGATTTCGTTTCACGAGAAGAAGAAACGATTGGGTCTGATTCATATCCATAAACTTCACTACCCGTTCCTAACCGGTATCCAACGCCAGAAAATGGAACCACGGGTTCTCTCGAGGTGTTGATCCGGTTGTGACTTTGATGAATCCCTGCCACACTCTTACGTAGAGGAGAGATCTTTAAAAAACGAACTGTTTTATTTCTCATTAAATTGTACAAGTTTATAACTGAACCATTGCATGACCTTGACTCAATACTAATTGAACTAGATTTCGTGCTAGCATGGATAGTAGGGTAGGGTGGGGCAAAGATCCGCAATGGGAAATGATCCGCACCCCCAATTTAAAATGACCGCCAAATATTGTCGTGGTTTTAGACACATTTTTATGTTGGCAACATTGATAGCAGAAAACTCACAAAAGTTAGTTGGCGCGCGACCGGCACAACAATAACAATGAGGTGAGAATGCTTTTTACTTGTTTTGATGTAATAATCCCTAGGTCATCCTCAGTTGAAAATAGAGAGTTTTCGCCACGTCTTTTGTGACGACCGTCCGCGTGTAATATCCATGCAACCGTCCGAAAATGGTGACTGCGCATGCGTGACGACTCGGACGGCGAGCTCGGTCGTCTTGGACGCCGCCAAATGCCGGCTTTTGCCGGCGTCGAGAACGACGGCTTTCTTGACGACTGTCCCCTTCATAACCTCACACTTTTATAACCAGTTTCAATTTAGATCGGATGTAGCAGGATTTTGTGTTGTGTTTGACGTTCGACTCCCGTGTTTTGGCTAGCTTTGACTTGTAGAACAGTTTTCATTTTCCCGGGAACTATCAAGTTTTTCATCTCTCGAAACAAACTACTCGTCAACAGAATTCTGTTATCTTCGCATCAAGATCAAGTGAATCCATCGTATACTATTGTTGACTCTGTGCGAATTTTACATTGTTTGAATGTCAATGAAATTTCTGAATAAATGCGCCCTTGTTTTTCATTTAATGTTGTATATTATTTATTCATCTACCAACACACCTAACTACAGATCTACAATAAACAGGCGACGGGAGTCAGTCCACGTAAGTAGGAATCATTTAACATTTCAATTGATAGTTCCGCTTGCTGTGATCATCGTACTTGTAAGTTGCATGACAAATTGGAAAAAATGCTCTTACAACAGTTATCAAGTTTATTACCTTTGAAAAAATACCTTCTTTTCACACATTATAATAGGTATTTGGTTAATTATGGATGTCTGCATTTAGGTGTTACGTCTTTAAGTTCGTACATCTATCCTTGTTTGATAGATCTGTACTTTCGTTTTTGTAATAGTCCGCACGTCCTGGTAGGTAGAAACGAAGTACCTAGCTACTCTAAAATATCTATAGATATGTTACGGACGAGTTGTTTGACAAACAAGAAACCAGTAGAAAGGTAGCTACTGCAAAATCGGTAGTAAAGTACTATAGACCCAAAAAGTGCAGTAAGAGGTCTGGAAGAGCTAGTGTTGTTCACTACTTTCTAAAGGTGAAAACGATCAAAATCATCAGTAGGTAGGTTTTTATATCGCTATGTAGGGTCCGAAAGGGATGTAAATAGGTACCTACCTACCTATCCAAGTAGTAATAAATTTATTGCTTTTTCAATACGGCGAATATTCTAATTTTCGATCTGAAAAACTCATTTCGAGACCCCCGGAGTCTGAATCAGCTGTTCACTATCGGCCATTTTCGAGTGACTTCACAGGTCGGTAGCTGTTTAGCGTCACTTCCAGAGTCCGCACCTAATTTTGTGACGACTCGAAATCCACCAAAAAAAGTTAGCATCTGCGTCTGCTGGCCCCATCTGTCTCGAGTCGTCACGATTTCAAGTCGTCGCACCTGACGTGGCGAAAACTCTCTAATGTATATTCTGTACGCTTTGCTAACTTCTATACTGGTTCAATTCCATAATTCAGGTTTTGAAAGGGGATCTAAGGACAATATTTTGGCCAAATGCGAATCTCTTGTTTTTAGGTTAGTTTTGTGTTGACAATAACAAAATGAGGCAAAGGTCCGTACTTTGCTTGGGGCAAATGTCCGCGCACGGATGTTTGCCCCAAGCATAGTGTATTTATATTCACTGTTCTAATTTTCAAAAATTTTCAAATTTTTCAAATTTTCAAGTTTCAAAAACCCATGCCACTGTATCGTCAATGGTGAAAGCTGGAAAATCGTGGAAATGGCCCAACCGGCCTGACATTCTCGATTATGAATGGGGATCAGTCGATTCTAGTATAAAGGAGCCAAAAAAAAAACCAGCATGTTTATTCAGTCAGTGAACTGGAATGGTTTTACTCATAACTGTAAGTAAATAAACGGGTTAAAGTTAATTTTTATATTTATTTCGTCTCAATGGGACATTTGCCCAGCATCTGCGGACGTTTGCCCCAAACAGTGGGGCAAAGGTCCGCAAAGGCAAGGTTGTCTACCGTTCCTTTTTTTTCTAAATGGTGCTTATTTCGCTACTAATAAAATAGTACATTGTAGCACATAAATTAAGCTTTCCAGTGAAGCCAAAACATGTGGGACCTTTTACTTATTGGGTGAGAAAAAAAGTGAAAACCAAAAATTGTGGATCTTTGTCCTACCCTACCCTATGTACCTATTATGAGTCGCGTGCCTCAATGCTGCTGCTCCTGATTTCTACTTCCTATTGACGAACAATCTAATATAGATTTGAAAAAAAACGATTGAGTGCTCCAGGAGAAATTAAATCCAAACCGTCAGTTACTTTGAGTTATATAGGAAATCTCTTCGGGAGATCGGTTGAGTATGCAAAATATCTACATACCCTTTTGAGGCTCATATAGTTTTCATTGGTGCTCGTACAACAAGCCATTGGGTCCCTTCTAGCATTTTCTCCAACCCAAATCAGACCTAAACCTCCAAGAACTTTATCAGCTCTCGTTGATATAGCCTCCAAATCAGCTTTAGTACTTTCAAGTTTTCTTATTGCCTTTTTGCTCTCCTAGAAATAAAGACTTAATAAAGACAAGAACGATAGAATTCTGTACCTAACCTAACTAAACTACAAATCCCTTCAGTAAGTACCTCCCTCAGGAGGTCACTAAGTTTCATGTTGAGGTAGTTGATTCTATCATCTCTTGTCCTGATTTCTTCTTTGACTTCACGAAGTTCTGCGTTCGCCACATTCAACTCACCATCTATCCTTTTCAATTTTGAGAGGAAATATTCTGTCACGTTTCGAAAGATCTGCGCAAATTTAAAAGAAAACAATGGGTTCATACTTATCCATTATTAGTTAATAACCTAGGTCAGGTCAAATTAAATCAATTAGTTTGTTTTGCCTTCCTACTTATTCAAGTAGTAGCTACCTACCTAATTTTGCAATTAATCTGGAAAACTAATGGGGGGTATTTTTGTTGAACTCCGCGAACTTTGTCTCCAAACATCATTCATCAGGAAACAGCCTAACATCAGGAAATAGAGAGCCTAACACCCAAAGACACAGATACAACTCAACAGAAGAAAGCTAACGTTAAAATGGATGGCAAGAAAGATGGATAACTGGATACAGCATCCTGAGACAGGATGATGACAGGTCCAGCTCGATGCCAAATGTAGGCGCTACAGATTTATAGGTGGTGTGGGCGGAAGCAACGCCCATCCCTGCTTCTGATCAAATGTTGGCTCATTAGCTACCTTCATCACATCATATGTTTCTTGATGTACTTGTAAGAATAGGTGTTGACAACAATTATTGTCATAATCAAGCGGTCGAAAAATTAGAAACATATCTTGTAAGAATTTTCATGTGAATCATTGAACTAGGAATTAACTCCCATTAGGTTTCTTCCATAGCTTATGAGCAATACAATGACAACTTGTGATTGAACAATCCTCAATTGCTGCTATTTTGTGAGATGGGGAATAACCACAGAGTAACGAAGACAAGTTATGGGGAATAGCCACAGAGTAACGGAGACAAGTTATGGGGAATAACCACAGAGTAACGGAGACAAGTTATGGGGAATAACCACAGAGTAACGGAGACAAGTTATGGGGAATAACCACAGAGTAACGGAGACAAGTTATGGGGAATAACCACAGAGTAACGGAGACAAGTTATGGAGAATAACCACAGAGTAACGAAGACAAGTTATGGGGAATAACCACAGAGTAACGGATACAAGTTATGGGGAATAACCACAGAGTAACGGAGACAAGTTATGGGGAATAACCACAGAGTAACGGAGACAAGTTATAGGGAATAACCACAGAGTAACGGAGACAAGTTATGGGGAATAACCACAGAGTAACAGAGACAAGTTATGGGGAATAACCACAGAGTAACGGAGACAAGTTATGGGGAATAACCACAGAGTAACAGAGACAAGTTATGGGGAATAACCACAGAGTAATGGAAACAAGTTATGGGGAATAACCACAGAGTAACAGAGACAACTTATGGGGAATAAACACAGAGTAACGGAGACAAGTTATGGGGAATAACCACAGAGTAACGGAGACAAGTTATGGGGAATAACCACAGAGTAACGGAGACAAGTTATGGGGAATAACCACAGAGTAACAGAGACAAGTTATGGGGAATAACCACAGAGTAACGGAAACAAGTTATGGGGAATAACCACAGAGTAACAGAGACAACTTATGGGGAATAACCACAGAGTAACGGAGACAAGTTAACAGAGGAGAAAGCTAACGTTAAAATGGCGTCCAAGCATTTTTGAGGTTGCCTCAGTTGGGCTATCTACTTTCATCTAAGGAACTATATGGAAACTGAGGTAGGTGGGGGGAGGCCACGCCGCATCTTTTCAAATCCTTTCGAATGACCAGAAATTGTTGATTTTTTATTTCTTCATCATTTTAACTTTCAAGAATTACTTGGGAAATCCAATCGAGGTGAAGGATTTTCCCTAGTTGCCCTAACAATGGGGTATTTCGGTGGGTCGGAAATTCAGGTTTTTGACCTCAAATTTGGATTCAGCACCCTTGAAAACCTATATACTACAACTTTAAGCCCAATGATACCATAACATGTGGTAGAAAAATTAATTAAAGAGATCACACGTTTGAAAAAGGCGGGCCCCTATAAATGCACACACACTAGGCAAGGACTACGCCGCGGACAGCCCCGCGCGCGTGTGTGAGTTGAATGTTGTAGTATCCAAGAGGGGTTTCTGTGCATGGATACTTTTTCAAAGACAGTTGGCTAGCTACGTCACGCATGGCTAGCTACGTCACACCATTCAAATCTTCAACTTTCCTTAGCTTCTCTGATTTTTTAAAAACATTTTCTCGACGAACAGACCCGATTACCGTTATTCCTGAGCCATATTCTTTTGAAAAAAAAAATAAAAAAAATTGACCGAAATACCCCATTGTTGTTGGCCCTATTGCCAGTAGTTTAAATGTTCAATTAACGACTGCCATCATAGAAACGTTTGAAACCGTTTTTTAAAATATTATTGATAATCAGGTCGAATTTAGTTATAAATAACGAGAAAATAACAATATGTTATCAAATTATTTACTTTGATGCAGCTGGTAACGCCCCAAGGAAAAAAATATGTGTTAACACGTTGAATGCAGGAAAAAAGCCCGTTGGTCCACTGTTGCGGAGATCATTTTTCGTGAAGCACATAAGGTGTCACTTTGATAACATATTGTTATTTTCTCTATATTTATAACTAAATTCGACCTGATTATCAATAATATTTTAAAAAACGGTTTCAAACGTTTCTATGATGGCAGTCGTTAATTGAACATTTAAACTTAAAGAATATCTGCTCATGACCTTCAACATAATTCATCTCAGTTCATCTCATAATCAGTTCATCTATCACGAAAAACAGCTAGAAACGAGCGGTAACGGAGAACAAAAGAATAGGAGCAGATATTCTTTAACCTTTTGTGAAAGGTGTTTGCGTGACATTGACGCTGCCCTCCACAGGGACCCCTGGATTTGTGCGACATAGACGCGATCAGCGTTCAATGTGTTAAAAGGTGACTTATTGTGATGATGTTGAAAGAACGCGATCTGTTGCCCTCATCTATAACTACGTCCTGGAGCTCCACCAATCAAAACGCTTCTACGGCTCCCAGCTTTATCTTTCATCCCAGTGGGATTAGGGATTCATCCCAGTCCTAACTAAGCCCAGGAGCATCAACCAATCAGAACGCTTCTCTGGATCTCAGCCTTAAATTTCGTGGTCCTGCCCACAGAGCTCAGAGCAGCACTAGAACCTCCCTGCTTGTCAGTAATCACCCACGTTGTTTTACCTACGTAGCACTAGGATAGTCTAGGTTTTCTTTTTCGCAATTTTTGGCGAAGCTGGATAGAATTTCGTGCTCAAAGTTGGAACAATTACTTGAAATAACATTCGAAACAGGTTAATGAGAAGAAAAAAAAAATTCTGAAGGAACCAGTAGCAGGGTGAGGTTAAAATAGGGTACCTAAATCCTCAGGTCAACGAGGTATTCAAAAGCGTTACACACACCCAACTTGGTACCATCAATATGCCACTTGATGGTCGAAAATTCGAAACTTATAGACTTATGGTCGGATTGAAATTGAAGAATTCTAGTAATAATATAAGTAGGTACCTCGATACTCTCATGTTCATCGGTTGTAGGCTTTCCTTCCTTTCCCATTTTTATATAGTATAAAAGACCATTTCGTTGACAGCAAAAAATTAAATGAATAGGTGGCTCTATTTAGGTTTGTATGAACGATTTCTTCCCCCATTAATCTCAGATTTGATTTGAACTGAAATTTCTCGAATGTTATTGATTACAAACAAAACCGTAGCAACCGGTAAAAAATTACCCTAATTATTTTGTATTATGAGGTAGGTAGGTACGGAGTTGTTGAACCGAAGATGGAATTTTTTCAAGATTCGAACCTTGGCTCTACATGCCATAACAAATAAATATGCAGATAAGATATTAGTCAGGAGAAAGATAATAAATTTCACAGCCAGAATTTGGTAAAGTTGGTTGGAAGGAGAAATTACGAGAAGGGTTGGGGAAACTTTATGGCACGTACAAATGTACATGTTTCTATCTCATAATAAGTACATGATAGGTACTTCATGTATCCAAGCGCAACTCTGCATGACGTAGCTACAATTAAACACTTATAGTGCGTACAATTTGCAGTAATACTTAGGAAACTCTCTTTCTCCACGTTATCTCTTAGCTGAAACTACAGAAAGTATCTAACACAAACTCAGTTGAATGCGGATGAAAATCATATTGAACATAATCAGTTGGTACTAAGGGTAGGATTTCGGAACAATTGGAATGTCCAAGAGAAAAGTAGTGAAGAAGAGGAGTAGTGGATGTTGTTGGAAGAAACTGCTAGGGAAGGCCTTCCAAAAGCGGGATGGCAATGAAATCTCTCCAAACATTCAGCAACAGGACGAAATAATTTACTTGAACCTATACCTGACTTCACTAGAAAAGAAAATGCAAGCAATCGAAGAGGTGACGAGGCTGCAGTGGTACAGAAAAGAAATGGATCCGAAATCGAAAGCAGAAGGTCATTATTTATAATAAATTTGCTAATTATTTTTTATAGGCTATTACCACGAAGATAACAGGCAGGTACTGAAATCCATCTTGAAGACAGTTCATTGGTTTCTTTCGCGACATTAACGGAGTTTTCTTTCTGATTGATCAGTCACTCAGAAAAACCTTATCTGTGGTGTGGATACTACGAAACTATTGCTACTTCATGCCAAAACTGCTTAAAACATAGTAGGTTAATAATGTTGAAAGTTACTATAGGTCTGCCACAGAAACTTTGCATCTCTTTGGCGCATTCTTCTGGAGAACATAGATCTCTTATCATCAAGCAAATTCCCGTTCGTACAATAATTTTTCGCGAATTTCTCCCTTTAAAAGTGATTTGATTCCCCTCCCACTGCAGATTGAAGTTCAAGCATTTCTGAAATTTAAATTCCGTGGCACTACACGAACATCAAATTACTCACGGCTCCAATTTCCGTGTCAAGGTTTCACCATGGAAGGTTGACTCAATCGATATAGTTCGCAGATCCGCCACCTAGGGGGCACCACACGGATGCAAAGTTTCTGTGGTATACCTATACATCCTTGGGTTTGAACATCTATTGATGTGTATTCCAATATATATTCCATCCTGTTGACACTATTCTTACAGAAAGTTATAAACATCCAACGATTCATCACTTTCAGGTCGTACCTACATTCGCAGCGGATTCCGCTACTTGACGGATGGTACCTGCAAACCGTACATACCTACAGCCAACCACTTCTTGGACGGCCCTTACAATAAATTATTGCCAGCTGGGCAATATGCCGCTCGGACTGCCGCGTTAAATAAAAACAATTCAGATGCAATTATAAAGGAAATAATGTCTCTTGGAAGCAACAATTTCGACTACGAATCTCGAAAGTGGAGCACTCTGACAACTCCTCCAACAATTGCGGGCCAAGAAAGTATAATCGGAAACATCACCGAACTAGTATGTGAATTTATTATTCAATAGTTTAACACCTTGTGGGAAAGTTTGATGGAATGTGAAATGATCAGAAACCTTGTCGGATGTTCCATGTACCATTGAGTAAATTTGGGCTCGAAAACTTTCGACTAACGTCATGTTTGATTTTCGGTTGTTAAAACCTACAATTTTTGAGTGTGTTGAAGAGCCAGAGGCTGGAATTGTGTGTGGTCCACCAAGGGATAAATAAATTTGAGTAGGCTAAATGCAACCAGTTGAGTTAATCCTCATTTGATGGAGGAACAGGATACTTAAATTCTGCAAACGGATTTATCTTTAATATTCACGTTTAATTCAAGGTAATTGCTTTGAACAGTGTGCTCATTCTTTTTGCATATACTCAGTTGGAGTATATAGGTTTTCTAGGGTGCTGAATCCAATTTGAGGTCAAAAACCTGAATTTTCGACTCACCGAAATACCCCATTATTGTTCAATTTTGATGATTCCGGCGGCAATATTTCAATTCCCTAGGGCCGCGCACTAATGAATTTCTAAAATCCTTTAAAATTTCTAATTTAGGTACAACTTTTCAAGTGTTTGCCCCCTTCAATTTCGCGAAATACTGACCCGGAACGAGGAACGAACGGCGACCGACTGAGACCCCCTTAAGGGAGTCTGTATTCCCGGCCACTTCAAGCCTTTTACATTCTCATTTTCAACTTCCTCGTCTTGAGGTTGAACAAATTTCGTGCAATGCTGAAATAGCTTAGAATGTTGCTTTCTTTCCACATTGTTGCTCACTGTTCAAAATACTATTTGGTGGTATTTATGCAAGGTTTAGCTAAATTAGATATAGCAATTAGAATTGGATATGTTTGGAAATGTAGGTGGTTGTACACCTAAATAATTGGTTTAGAAAGTGCGATTATTCTTGTTTATAGTTCATAAACGTTAAGTAGATTTAATACCTCGATCTAATTGAAAAAAATAGTCTTCAACTGTTAGGTTGATTCAGTAAACATGCTCATTCTTGTCCAGTTTCGTAAAGTATTTCACTGACATGAGTACCGTTTAGGCCCAGTTCCACTTGCACTAGATGGTTTGAAGAGGGAGAATATTTTTGGTATACGTAGTTGGACCTTAATTTCTTATTTTCACCTTTAACTTCACCACCATTTCTTTAGTTTGACCTTTAATTTCACCACCTCTTATCTTACAGTCTCATTAAAATCTAGTGACATTTGGCCTTCACAATAAACGTAAATAACAACAATTTTCGCCGTTGTTTGAAGCCACGTCGAAAATTTCACCCTGACATTGAACTTTGCCACGTTATAAATGAAATATAAGAGAAAGTATATATTAAAAGAAAAAAATGATTTGTCAATAGCATAGCAGCCGATAAGTTGAACAAATTATTTTTGGTAGATGGCAGAAAATTGTTTTTCAGGACTCCAGCACGGGAACTGCTCAGTACACCTTCAAGAAGTACCAAGTTGCAGCCCTCAGTTACCCTGTAGAGTTCTATACGTCATCTAGGTTGGGCGAGGCGATTCTCGAGAAGCCCAAAGTTCCAGTGAAAGCATCGTGTAGCATACATTATTTCGACACGGAAAACAAAACCATAGAAATCATGTATGATAACAAAGAATGGGACAAGAGAGGCACCATCGTGCTCAAAGATATTGAGAACCAAGCTGGAGTCCAAGCTGAGCTGATCGGACGCGTAGTTTGCTTCCTCCTTGGAATGGGTGAAGTTGATTTGGTTTGAGAAATTGTAATTAAATATTCTTTCTATAACAAAGAGAAAGAGAGAGTGAGTTCTTGTTAAAAACTACGATAGATTTGTGTAGGAATAAATTGTATGAAAAATTCGTTCCCTATGAGAACTTAAGGAATAGAACTTATTGCATTGTATAAATTTTGAAAATTTCTCCTCTCTTGGGAGAAACATTGGGATCATGGTTATGTTCTCCATTTAAATGAAATATTCGCTATTCTATTTGAAATATTTTTATGAGACTAATAAATTCGAATTTTATAGTTTCTAGCTATTAATTGGTTTGTTTGGCGAAGTAGTCTGGAACCAGTTCCGAACCAAACTGGAAGTGAAAAGGGAGGGGATAGAGGTGCTTGGACTCCTCCGGGCTTCTCCAAACCCTTCCAAACTGTTCAGGACTGCTTCTCTGAACAAACCTTTCGTTATCTGAAATAATATTGTCTACCTTTCATATCCGTCCTATTCATTGAACATAGATTTTAATACCCAAAATTTGTGAGAAATGATGAAAAATTAATGTGCGGTAGAGAGTACTGCTAGCCCTTCACTGGTAGACCCCGGAGCGCGGCGCTCCTTCAGCCCATTTTTCGAATACTGTGGTTCACAGTGGCTATACTGAGGGCTGTGATTCACAGTTCCTTCCTAGAAACCACCTCTACGCAGGACCGTACCCTCCTCTCTGTCCCCAAAACCGCTCAGGGTTAGTAAGAATCGGTTTCTTGCACTAAAACGTGAATGTGTCAGATCGCTCTTAAGTCTGAGCGCTCTTCTGATCACAAGAAATGGCTTCAGTGGTCTGAGGAAGATTCTGACGATATGGCAGAACGTACATCTGACTGAAACGGCTTTGATTAGTTAAATTTTGATTGCTCAGTTATTTGTATTTCAGAGTAGAGCAAAACCTATTTTTACCAATACGCATTTCTTAGTTCAATAAAAAAAACTTTTTTACCAATATGTTTTTCATTGAACATTTTTAGATACACCAGGAGATGAGTTGAGTATCTCACTCTGACCAAAAACAATTAAAAAATATGATAAATATTGATTTTTTCGGGAGGAAGTACCGAAAGAGCGCCGCGCTCCTGGGTCTACCTTTTGCGAGATGAGATTAGGTCTACCACTGGAGGGCTAGTGGGATAAATATCACTATTCAACCCCGATCACACCTTGCCGTCCTTAATCCATTACTATTCAGATTTAAATGATTTATTTATAATAAATAGAAGGATTATTCGTTGATTCACGCAAATGAAACCCCGGAAGAAACGCAAATTCAAATTGGGATGAAGGTTCGAATGCAGTAAATTGGTGTCTGTCACACCTCTCTTTCCCAGGTTTGTAGCAGATGCAGCAAACATATCAGCGAGCGGGCGAGTATTCACGTAAAGTATAGAAACTGTTACAAGAAAAACAACAGTTTACTCGATAGAAAAACTAGTGTCGCGTAATTCCTAGTTTTAACAGCGTCATTTGGTCGTGTTGGAAAGCATTTATAGAAACCTATGTAGTCATGTTTCTGTCAATAGAAAATTTTGTTTGGGAGCATCTAGGGAAAAAAGTGGTGGGACAGCCCAAGCGCTATCTAGCAACGATTAGATGAACCTTCTCTTCTTTGTTGGCAAGATGGATGCACCTCCGTTATTGACCATTGGTCTGCAGATCCTTGCCTAATCTATAGGAAACCAGAAATTTGCTCTCAATGAAATCAGGCAATCAAATCAATAAGAAAGGCATTCATTCTGAAATGAAAATCATTGTACTCGTAGGTAAACAACATTAATTTTTAAAGTAGGTATTCTATTATTTACGAAAGAACCAGAAACACAACACACGATAACTACACCACATAAGCCAACTGATAAGAGAGGAAACCTAGGTTTTTGAGCTCTGGAAGGTTCATCTGATCTTCGCTAGGCAGCGCTCACGCCATTCCACCACTTTCTTCCCCTAGATGCTTCTACTTTGTTTATAGTCCGATCAAATTAGTGATGAGAAGGGAGAAATTGGTACCTAGCTTAAGATGTAGATTTTTCTCATAAATCAAGAGCTTTCCAACGAGTGGCGATTTCATGGTGAAAATTGCAGAAGTTCCATTTCCCTATCAACGGGTGGGTTGGATGCACTTGAAAATCGACCGAAAAAGAAACGTTGCGTTCTCTTCACAAATAGACCCCCCACGCCTTATCCATGTCAAAATCCAAGAAATGGATGTTTGATGATCGAGCAGCCATTAGAAGGAACAACCAACGAAACCCCAGGAAATAAAATAAACACTCAACCTAAAGATTACAAGGTTAACGCTTTTCTCAAATTCTGGAAACTCAAGGGGTTTGGGAAACATGAAAGTATCGTTTGGAAACAGAAGGAAGTAAAAACGTGAAGTTGAAAACCCCTGGGACTGACATCATAGTAGAGAAAGATAAAGTAAGATTGGTAGAAGGTCGAGAGGAATTCAGTAACGTGAAAAATATAGTTTATTGAACGACCAAATTTAACATGAAATGAAGAAGCAGTAAGTATGAATACGATATCATAAATATAATCTATTTTTAAAAGGCTAGAAATGCGGTATCAAGTTACGATCAAAGATAGAATGGAACTACTTCTAAGACAAAATGTAAATAGTAAGATAATGTTATCAATCTTTTCAAATAGAATCAAGTTCTCAAGATTTTATGGTAGCTTCTAATGACTATAGTATTATCACGAAGGAGAGATTCATCATTAATACTCATTCTCAATAGAAAAGAACCGACAAAAACTTCCTTATAAACTATTGAGTAATTTAAAGTGATATTTTTTCTTTGGTTAAATCTTAGTAATTAAATTTAAACGTAAGAGGAGGCCTGTTTTATCAGGATGCCAATGACTTACGATTTTACCCGAGGAGGTTAATTGCTTCTCCTTACTATTCTTAATAAAGTTACGTTGTAAATCCATCTCAATACTGATATTATGAGAGAAGAGAACACCATAGTTGGTGTTGCGATTCATAATTTAAACGAGCGTCTAAATCACACCTACAGCATTAGTTCATGAATCCTCCGCTGGGGATAATAAAGCGTTTTTCCTTTGAATCAGATGAAATAAGCTCAGTTACCTATTTTGGTAAAGCTTGAGATAATGCGATGCAGCTGATTCAAGGGAAAAATGCTTTACTATCCCTAGCGGAAGAAATGTGAACTAATGCTGCAGGTATGATTTAGATGTGTATAATTTACACATAGAAATCTTTCTAATATTAGTATACTAAACCATGTGTTTACAATAAAGCAAATGAGAGATTTTCAACAAGTGGCTCCTCTTTTCAAGTAAGTATTGCTATTTTACTCTATTAGAGCTAAACTAATACAAACAAGTAGGTAGGTGTCTATATTTTTGGTACTACTAGAGAGGAACTTTGTCGTTAACAATATTGCACAATGATCCAAACACAACGTGGTAGCTAATCATTGATGTTAACCAATAATAAAAGTACTTACGTGTAAATAACCCAGTATAACCGTGAATAATCCCAGTACATAATAAGAGTGTCGCCAATTGCACGTCATGTTAAGGAATAGATCAAAGAGTGAGACCAAAACCGTCTACATAAACTATAAATATGATGCTAAAAATCCCAATAAGTCTCCAAAGTCTCCAAATTACAACTACTGTGACGATCTAAGCCGAAAAGAAACGCATTAGTAATATTAGTAATCCTAGGTGTTTATCCTTTCTTTCAAACCAAGTAGGTTTTTGGAAACATAGACTGATTCTTTGGAAACAAAAAACGACTCTGGAAAAAAAAATAAAATAAAATAATTAAGAGTGCCGGTTGTCCGAAAACAAGAACTGTCTAAATTTAAAAATAAATAAATAAATGTGTATTTTACCAATTTTCTAATAGGTATACTTAGGCAATATGTTAGCCTATTGTAAATCATTTCTGTGGTATAATCATTTCTTCCATTCCCACTCAAATGTATCATAATATCTACTTAAGGCTGAATGTAAGAATTTTACGACGCTAATAAAAATTGTTTTAAAAAAATGACCAGTGTGTTCCAAAAAAGTGTTCTAAAAATTAATGACAAGTGTTTCAGAATGTGTTTAGGATTCACCTACAGGTTTGGAATAGTTACCTACTTGCACGATGACGTTACCATTAAAGCAATTTCCTAGGTACCGCAGAAAGCTATAGTTAATATGTTTTACTTTCTGACCTAGAACGCTTTTTGTAGAATGGAAACCCATAGCAGCCACAACTTGACAAACTAATTTAAAACAATCGTTGAAATATAATTAAGAATCTTTGCGAGTTAAATCCCACACTACGTGAAGCTGGGTTCACATAGGTGCGTAAAGTCCGTAATGCGTACTGCGCAAAAAGAGAAGTGGGGGTGTTCCGTAATGCAGAAAGTGCGTAAAGCAGAAAAGAGCGTTCACATGGCTGAATGATTACTCGATTACGCAGAAGCGCGCAGTACGTTCTGCGCAGAATTATTCCCAAACCAAAACAATTATTCTGGTTGTTTTGTCAATAAACAAGACCGAGTCAGTAAACTTTCTGTGAACAAATGATGAGAGTTTGTTACGAAGTTTGTCGAAGTTCATCCGTAATGCGTAAAATATCCATTTTTTTAAAACGATACACTCAGCTCCAAAAGTCGATATCCGCAAAGATCAGCCCCGCCCCCTCAATTGGCTCCAGCCAATAGCATCCAATTACCCACTACGGATTACGGACATTACGCACCTATGTGAACCAAGCTTCATTGTTAAAAAATAAAAGTTTTAGATGCTAATATTTATTTGAAAAAAAAATATAAGAAAGTGAAAATCAAAGATGTGGCCCTTACTGTACCCTTTGGTAAGTATGCAATGTATGCATATTCTAAATCTTCCAGTTTGATTAACCTAAATTTCATCACCGGCTGACATTTTATGTCCAGAATCACTCCTGTAATTTACCCTGAAGAACTTGAGTTAGTTGACAGGATTAGTCTACACCTACCTTTCAACGTCGTCGAAAAACTGTCGATTTTAAAAGCTGAACTTTCCCCGGACCTTGAAGAATCCCAGAGAGTTTTTGTTGTGGATTAGAGAGCTTAGGCCCACGTAGTTCTCGAGAAGGATTGATTTATGCTGCACGGAACACTGAAATGTCTTAATTTTCCTCTCTAGAGCATCTTTGAGAGAAATGGTGAAATCGTCAACGTTGTAAAGCTTCTTTTCATCGGCTTCTTCTGAAAATAGTAACAGAGAACTGAATGATGATATAATATATTATGTAGTAACAAAAAGAGAAGCAAGAAGAGTAAGAAACAAGAAAAACGATAAAGAACATCACTGTTTGCAGATGGAAAGAATGCGGATGGTTTGGTGAGGTGTCCTTGTGTATTACAGTCCCAAAAACATCCTCCTTCTTCTACCTGCCACTCAGGCCAGGGAAAATGAGACCGAGGGTTGTTGACTACCGACCAATGATGAAGTAGAAGCATTGATTTTCACAGACTGTTTGCGTACTTTAAGGCAGTGGTTCCCAATTCTATACAGGGTGTCGACCAAACTTCAAGGATCGATCATACGTCTAATTTAAGCAAGAAAATGTATCGTAGCATCTTTGTTTTAACCCCTTGTTTTTCCAATAATTGGAAACAATTATTAATTGAATTAACAATTAATTGAAAAACAATTATTGTTTTTCAATTTCAAATTTTTTTTCGTGTTCTTGAACATGTCACTACAATTACCAGAACTACCTTAATGTACCGTAAACATGTAAAAATAAGGGCACCATTAGAAAAGGCGCCAAATTTCCCATTCTCCTACAAAAAATTATTTCCAGTAAAGGATGGTGCTTCTTTCAAATTTTAAAGGTGAATGAAGGGTAAACCTGAAGGGCAAGTGAACTCACAATTTTAGATGGACTTCTTTCCTAACAATTGGCAGAGTGGGGAGGGGGGCTCTCTAACTCATTATGACTCGAGTTGCTCAATGCCCAAATTACGAAGGTCGATGGAGGCTCGGCCCTTTCCCCAGCCTGACTCACCAGGCTACCTACGATTTTGGAACAGGTAGTCGTCTATGTTAGCAGGTATACCCTTTGAAAAATTGGCCAGCCGCATTCTTTCTATCTGCGAACGTTACAGGTACCTGCTTCATACAGGAATGTTACTATATTGATGTGCTTGAAATTAAACTACCTTTGGTTGTTCCATCGTGACATCATATATACTATACGGCAAAAATACCATTGTTTTTGATGGGATTATTTACTATTTACTTTGGATAAAACTTATTTTAGAGAAAGAGCTTCACTCGCGACAGCATGCAACCAAAGCTCATTAGTTATAAGAGTCCCCATCAGAGGGCACTCTACACATGGTGGTTTACCCAGGCATGGCACATAGTTTATTATTATGCTTTACAAATATTAATCTCAAATCTGGCAGTTTTTTTTAAAGCTTATTCTGTTAGGCAGAACTTAGAGCCACATATAAATCTGCTTCAGATTAAAGAGCTCACAGTTATAGACTGCTTTATACATTTCACTCAATCCTCAAGTACACGTACGCTTTACTGAACAAAAATAGTATTTAATCCATAAAAGATCTTATGTTTTGTAGGACATATTACTACAAAAAATAGCGTTCTTCCAAATTATTTTCTCGTATTAAAACTCACCAGCGCCAGCATGCCAAAGCAATGGATGAGATGTGAATGTGCAGAAAGGAATTTCTTTTTCAAAAGGATTCCACTTTTTGACGAAAGCCAACGGTTTGCCTTGATTCCACATCACGCGGACTCCGCTCATATTCCTTGATCTGCAAAAACCGAGACTTTGTTCAATGTCGAGAAATCATATGTGGCTTAGAATTAATTTAGCAAACGAATTCAGTCACTGCTGATATAAATGCTCATTCAGAGCAACAGGCCTAAAAAGTATGGTTAATCAAAATGGTGCTGTTGAACATTCACCAGAAGTGTACTATAGAAAGAAGAAGTGCACTATGATTTGAAGTGTGTTAAAAAGAAATAGATACCAACACGTTTCGTTAAGGGAGTTCATGAGTCGGTTCCAAATTTAACACTTTTTCATGTACCTGTTTCTCTGGATATATTCATGACATCTTCATACTTTTTTTTTAATTCTTCATCTACTCTTCATATAACCGCTGAGCGAGTTTCAACTCTGTTGTGTTAATATTATTTTACCTAGAGACAATATAGCAAAACAGTTTTTTCATATTTTCCATGCTAGTGATTTTTTAATACTAGCCATGTTTCTGTTGGGAGTTTTCCGTCCAAAATTGTTCAATGACTATAATAAACCCCTCTCGAAAATATAAAAAAAATTCAAGTTGCCAGCTCTATTGGCTGCCAAGAAACAGGTACTGATTATTTCATATCTCGTAGTAGGTACTGATAAGAATAATGGTTATACACTATTGGCTCACTTGATTTCTTCGTTAGTCTAGTGCTATGCTATTTTTGTACTATTTGGTGGCATGGGAACCAGTGCTGGAACCATAGAGTAGGACATAGTAAGTATAAATCAGAACTTATGAATAGCGAAAGAACGGTAGGTAGTTACAGAAATATAGAAACTATGAACCTGGAGCGGGAAACAGCTTTCCGAAAAAGGAAAAAGGGAAAAAGTCGTAAAATTTTCGATTTTGACTCAATAACCCCCTTAAGATGCTGTAATAGAAGTGTGAACTTCTGGGATTCTTTCCACAGCAGAAGTTCACACTTCTTCTGCAGTAGAAAGAATCCCTGAATTCTTCTTTTCTTTTGAAATCTTTGTCAACTTTTTCATGAACTCATCTTCCATTTTAAAGCATCTAATTTGAGCTATCAATAAAATTAGAACAATTTTTCACAAAGTTGAAGAAGAATAATGTGTATTACCATTTTAAACACATTAATAACCCAATAAGAGGTTCTAATTAAGTAGGCTTATAAACTCATCGATCTTATCTTCCCTATTATAATCCTAACAGTGCAACTTGAAAACCATACTTTCAATACTATAAAATGGCATTCCAGGAGCTATTTAAAGAAATTCATTCCACTTCACCTCGGATGAAAATTGTCAAATGCGAAAGTGTTAGAGGCGGCAGTGCAAGGAGGCATGCCAGCCCATCGCTCTTGGAGTGGGCGAACCAAGCATCCCTTCACCACATTAGTCACTCCAGAGGCCAATCCATCCAAGTGGCTTGCAGTTAGTAAATGAAGAGCAATGCAATTAGGAAATCAGATCCGCTAATTTTCAATAATAATATACAATTGCTTAATTAAATTGCCGCATTCGAGTAGATGTAATCAAGACAAAAGAGAAAAGAACGTCTACGTTCTGATGAGTGCGTAGTGTTGATGATTAACCATAGTGGGGTGTGCGCATGGGTCGGGAAAACTGTTATTTTTAATGTAAACTAGACCTCATCCTGAGAATTTTGGCACCAACCGCGACCTTCTGGCGAGTCTAACTTTTTCTGTGATTTTTCAAAGTTTCGAATGTTAATGACGTCACAGTGGGCTGGAGGGTCGCGTGACGTCATAAACATTCGAAAGATTGAAAAAATCATAGGAAAAGATCTACTCGTCCAAAAAGAGAACGGCTGGTGTCAAAATTCTCAGGATGAGGTCTACTTTCGATTAAACATATACAAAAAATCAGACGCACCCCCCATTTCTTCATGCGTTAGTTAGTCGCATGAAATCCTGACGTTATTAATTTGTCGTTGGATCAGCTGTTCAAAACCGTCATCATCATGGTCGACAATGCGGTACCAAACCGAGGTCGGATCAGACCGTAAATTGAGTAATTTTTCTGTTGATTTGACCGATAATTGTTATTTAAGCTGTAAGGGTCATTCAGAAAGTATAATTACAACAAATCAAAAAACGCTGCAAATTATTACACATAGCTTTATTATTTTTCTATAGATTACTCGTCTGCAAAGCCACCAACCATCCAACATGAAGAAAAACATCGATCGTTTTTCGGTCAGCTATAATTTGAACGGAGATTAGGCCTCTTGCGATTCACACTCGTGTTTCTTATTTATCGTACGTCCAAACCCTAAATTCTCGTAGTGAGCGAACGGTTTGTCCTACAGAGCTCCGGGTGGTCTAAAAAAATTCTAAAAATTCTATAAAATCTTAAATTGAAGGAAAAACAATACCTTTATATCAAAATTTTTTGAGTTAGGGCGTTTTCAAAATTTTAAAATTCATTTTTGAACCCTTAGAAGTGACCTACATCAACCAAAATCTTCGGGGCACTACTAGACCCCAAATGGAGCCCACATACCAAATTTCATCAAAATCGGTCAATGCTAAGTGGCAAAAGTGCCGCGGACGGACAAATTTTTATTCGATTTTTGGATTCTACGTACCTTGAAACGTAAACCATCAAATTTTGAGGGAGTGTTAATCAATTTTTTCTTGGTCGATCCAAAGGTTCATTGTTGAAAATAATAAACCAAAATCCGTGTAGTTCAACGATATGCATACTTCACAAATATCTAAAACAAATTTCCCACGTAGTTCCCTTTGAATTAGAGATATTTCAGAAGCCGGGGAACCAGCTTTTTATGCAAGTGTCATAGATCTCAGCCGCAAGCTCTTTCAACCACTTCTTAATCTATTGATCACCTGCTAATTGTTTTCCACCCACAAACTCTTTCCATTTTAGTGAACAGATGGAAGTCAGAAAGTGCTGAGTACGGTGGAGGGTGGTCGATAATGTCCTATCCAAACGAAGTCAGAAGTTCTTGAAAGACTCGTACAGTTCTCATGCTGGTATTGTCATGTAAGAGGTCGACACCTTTTGTTAGCATACTCCTTCTATAATTCTGAATAGCTATACTGAGGTTATAAAGGGTATTTCATCAGATACTAAATTGAAGAAGTTAGTGGGTGAAAACGATCAAGAGGTCAATGAGGCTGTTCAGAAGATGAGAGTCTAGCCCCCAACAATCCTTGTAGGGTTTCAGCGCTACCTCCCGCCATTTCAACGAACTACCATTCCTGATTACCATAACTACCATTCTAAAGATTGTTGTCTCGTAATCGTTTTCGTTCCTCACATTCGTTTTCGATTTTTCCTATTGTTTTCTCTCTGAACAATTATGGACATGAAATGACACCAAGTTTCGTTTTATGTTGTGCAATGTGCCCAAAGTCATTCAGTTTCAAAGCTGATCTCCAAAATCGTCACTGGTTCCTATTTTTCAGTTTGGAATGGTGACACGTTCCTACTGCAGGTTAGAAAGAGCGACGCTACGACGCACTCGCAAGCGTGATCAGCTTTGTTGAAGTGACAGGAGATAGTACTGAAATCCAACAAGGGTTACCGGAGGGTAGACTCTCATGTTTAGAAGTGCTTTAACCCTTTAGGGGCTAGCGCCGTATATATCCGTCGGCCTCAATCTGCTCTGTAGGCCCAGCGACTGATATATCCGTCAGCCACAATCTGCTCAGGAGGCCCAGCGACGTATACGTCTACTTTTTTTCTATGCCTGTTTTTTCTACAAGAATGTGTCTCTTTCTCACCTCTCCTGCTATCTATTGGATTTTTGTTGTTACTACCACTATTCTGAATTGTTGTGTGACTGTTGCACCTCTTTTTCAACCCTCCCTTCCCCCCCTTACCACTTCAGCCCCCTTTCAAACGTGTGTCACCTGTAGATTTTAGTTGACGCGCAGTTGTGATTGATGTATCGTCATGCAATGTCCGAGAAACGTGTTTATGACTATGATGAGATTCGCGAAATTATTACAGATGGTCTTAGTGATGAGGAAGAAAAGTATGTAGAAGATGAAGAAAGTGATGCATTAAATTTGCTATAAATTTTATAGAACCGGAGGAGTGTTTGTTTTTTGGTTTCTGTTAACTATAAACCTTTAAAGAGAGAAAAAACACTTTATTGAACATTGTAGAGGGAATGAAGGTGGAAATATAAATGAACCTTCAATGCCTGTTTATATTTCAATGTTGACTCGTCATAACATCAATAAATATATAACGATTATTGTGTAAGAATTCGAAAGAAACTTGATAAAGCTGAGCTGAGAAATATAAGAAAAACTCCGAGTGCAGCGCACCCGCCGATTTTGGCGAAATAATTCAGGCCAGGGGGGTCGGCGATGCCATTTTAAGAGGCATGGGTGGCCAACGCGCGTCCCATAATCAGTCCCTAAAGGGTTAAAAAAGGTGGCGGCGGAGGTCTATGAAACTGGCATAAAAAAGCTGGTGCCCAGGCTACTGAACTCAACGGGGACTTAATGAAAAAAATAATTTAGTATAATCTGAAGCATTTTGTAAATTTCATTAAAAAACAAGTTTTTTTTAATTTTTAAAGAAATGTTGTAAATTTACTTTCAGAATTTCCCATGTAGGTTCTGTAAGAATATCGAAAAATTATTGATTTTCAAATTGTTTTACCTTTAGCTCCACAATTCAATTTGTTAGGAACTCATCATGTGATTTACAGTTATCATAAGGTGCCTCTAAACATCTAAAAAAAGTTGCAGCTGTTTATTGGGACAGCCTATTTCCACAAGTGTATATTTTAATGGAGCATACGATGTTAAGCTAGCGTTGCCATAAGTAGTGTTGATTACGTGAATTTTCTTTTATCTTGGTTTCGGGGTGCTGAAATTCGACGATTCAGTAAGTTTGTATGTAGTAGGTTCAATTTGAAACACGAGTATCCAATGTTTCTTTACTTACGGGATGATGGATATAGGTGGGTAAGACAACTCCCCAATGATGACGGTATCGATCAACTCGAGCGGGACTTTCTTGTTTTCCAAGGGTCGGAGAGTGATGAAGTCGTATTTCACAGTTATGAGGCTCTTGGTGGTCAACAGGACGAGTCTCTCTTTCTCGTTGTCCCAAAAACTTATTCTGTAACGAACACGTAGAAAGTTAACACGTATAATTTACCATTGTTAGAATCATATTTAGATTAAGATAGATAGGATCATATTTAGATTTACGATAGATTACAATACCGTACCCTTCGTATATGTTTAAGAGCTCTTCAATCCACTCCAACCAACGCTCTTCTCACTGAAGCAGGTGAACCACCTCTCAAACTCCGACGAGAAATGCTAGCCAATCGCTTCTTAGTCTCAATACATAGCCGAAACGAAAGCCTGATCAATGTAACACGAGAGCTGACTATCAACTCTCTAACATCTCGATATTGGCAGAAGAAGCGCATGCCAGAAATATGCCAAAGCTTCACACATTGGTCTAACCATCTACGAGGGGCGATCAAAAAGTTTTGCAACTAAGGTATAAACAAACCTTGAACCGTTAATCCTTCTTTTGTTATTGGTAACTTATCTATCAAGAGTAAACATGCCCAAAATATGGAGTCCTCGGCTCAGTCAGTATTTAGCAGTGCCTTTACAAACATGTCAACATCCAGTGAGTTCAAGTTTGAGTACCGAAGTGTTATTAAATTTTTGTGTAAAGAAGGACATTCTGCAAAAGTAATTTATGAGAGAATGGTGAATGTATATGGTCGTGATTGCCCCTCTTTTTCTACAGCCACTAGGTGGTTCAATGAGTTCAAACGCGGTCGTGTGAGTTTGAAAGACGAAGCAAGATCCGGGAGACCTCAACTCAACACCTCAACAACCTCAACTGATGTTGATCATGCGACTCAAGCAGAGGCCTTGATCTTGAATAATCGGCGAATAAAGGTGTCTGAAGTTGCTATGGGATTAGGCATTTCCTACGGTAGCGCTAGCACAATCATCCACGACATTTTAAGAATGTCTAAGGTGTCTGCAAGATGGGTTCCCCGGAATCTTTCGGTTCAAGATCGACATCATCGCCTCTCCTCATGCCAAGAGCTGTTGGGACTCTATAACCAAGACCCAGAGGACTTCATGACCCGATTGGTGACAGGGGATGAGACTTGGCTGTATCAGTGGGATCCAGAGACAAAGCAGCAGTCGATGCAGTGGAGACATTCAGACTCACCCCCTCCAAAAAAATTCAAAACCCAGCGCTCAGCGAGGAAAGTGACGGCAACAATTTTTTGGGATGCAAAGGGCATTCTGTTAATTGATTACCTCGATATCGGCTCTACAATAACAGGTCAGTATTACGCTGAAATTATTAGAAAACTGCGTCAGGCCATCGTGGAGAAACGTCGGGGAATGGTGACTCGAGGTGTCCTCTTGTTGCATGACAATGCACCAGTTCACAAGTCTCGCATTGCACAGGCTGCCATTCGTGACTGCAGCTATGAACAGCTTGACCATCCACCCTATAGCCCAGACCTAGCCCCCAGTGATTTCTTCTTGTTCCCAAATTTAAAGAGATTCTTAAAAGGAACAAGATTTGATGACCTGAATTCCCTAAAATCAGCGACAGAAGACTGGTTTGAGGACCAAGAAGAAAGTTTTTTTTCCCGTGGAATCGGTATGTTAAAGGACAGGTGGAGTAAGTGCATTGATGTTAGGGGGGATTATGTTGAAAAATAAAAATCTTTTCAGAATTGTGTCTATTTTCTTTTTAGCTTAGTTGCAAAACTTTTTGATCGCCCCTCGTACCATGGATCTTAAAGGGAGAAGTACCTCCCCGATTTTCCATACCGTATGAATCCTATGAGATGGGCCCTCGTATCACCAAACTGCCTGAAATTGCCTATGGACCTAATGTACCGACAAATGGCTTCTTATCAGAGTACATAACTGAAAGATGGCCTAACGCAACAACAGTGTACACAGATGGCTCTCTATTAAACGAACAAGTAGGATGCGCCTTGTATGACACAACCAACGGGCATTCTAGGAGTTTCCGCCTCTGGAACTGCGCTTCTATATACTCGGCAGAAACGTATGCCATCTTACAAGCACTGGTATATGCAATCGAGCTGGAAGATAATTGCCAACAACTCGTCATATTATCAGACTCCAAAAGCGTGCTCAGTAAATTAAAGAAAGCCACAGCAAACTCTCATCTCACATTTGAATTGAGAAAATGCAACAAATCTGTTCGCATGATCTGGATTAGAGGCCACAGAGGCATACAAGGAAATACTCTTGTAGACGAAAGGGCCCGCCTTGCAACACGGATCCCCTTGAGGATGTTAGTACCACCATGTTTCCCTGATACTGATCTGCGCCGAGAGTTATTTCTCAACCTGAGGAGAAAATGGAGATTGTTCCATTAGAACTACCACGCTGGACACTCTTCCCTCCCCCCACAAAACAAAGATGGTTTCAACAGCTCCCAGCAACAACACCAGTTAATTTCATTAAGACCATGACACGGCTACGTACAGGCCACGCTCTGACCAGAAGCTATTTAAATGCCATCCAACAAAGTGCTACGGACATATGTCTAAAATGCAACACAGAACCTGAAATATTGGAACACATATTTTTGAGCTGTCCATCTTATTCGGCAGAGAGAGAGGAACTGCTCAACAAATTATCAACTGCAGTTACACATCCATTTAATTTTGAAACACTACTGGCTCCGTACAAACTTCAAATATACACTGCGATCTACGAATTCCTCTCATCAACAGGCAGACGTTTATAAGTTTTGAAACATAAGACAAGTTATAATGCATTGTTTGAATTTGAATATGTGACATGTCATGATACATTACCTTGTTAGTTACTTATTATATTTTAGCACATTAGGCCGACTGTATTTCATGTACGAAGCCAATAAAGAAATTAAAAAAAAAAAGAATCATATTTTTTGTAGCAAAATGCAGTTCAATAACGGTGGGTAATACATACAGACAAACAATTCTTCAGAGCCAAAAATATTTTGATTCTGTCGGTAGCTTTGACAATAATTACTCCTTCGTCATCTTAGCTGTAGCCTTAACCAGCCCTCGAATCTTTGGTAGTAGCGAGTTGTGTTGTGAAACTCCGGGTCGTTGACATAAATTTCATAACTCTGGTTAGCCTTTAAACGAGTTAGTTGCTGACATATGTTTTGCAACTGTATCTTATTTACCCACAATATCCTTCGAGACTCAGTGGTGTCTGCAGCCAACCATGTTGTCGTTGCGCCCGCTGAGACCTCAACACTTCATTGTTTACAACTAGTTCAAGTCATTGGCCAATTCTAGGTGCTGTTCTATTTACAAACTAGAGCAAATGGAATTAAACTTCTTCCTTACTCGGTTAGTAACCAGGCTCCCAAAAGTGCTCCATCTTCCTCATTCATGACTTCTGCCCTGCATTCTTCTACTGCGGATGATACCAATCCATCTCTGTATGAGAAGAAATCAGTTGGACAATTTCCAGACCATGGTATCAATGCAAGGCTTTTAGGACGATCTAAAACATCAAAATCAGCAAAAAAACAATTATTAGTATGTGATGACTCCTGGTTATCACAGTAGGATGATCAGTTGTGAGACGGTGTCACTAATACGAGTATCCAACGGCTAGAGAAGCAAAATCGCTTTTAGTGTATATATGAAGAATGTGTATATATGAAGTTTAGAAGGAGAAGCATGTTAATGGTTTAGTTCATTGTCTTACCAGCCGAAGGCATTAATTTTGAATGTTTTTCCGCCGGCGGGTTTCCATTCATTAGACCATCCGAATCGAGATCACTAAGTTTTTCTTGCTCTTGCTTCATCCGGAAGCCGTCGTTATCCAGCTGGAGTGTGGCACTCTCAAATCCCTTTGTTGGCGGCCCATCGTCGAGGCTTTCCTCATGCTTCATGACCTACACAAATAATAGCAAACACTTGAGGAAAGTTAATGATTTAAATGAATGACCAGGCCTAAACTTTGATAATCGGAGCTTGATTATTGAGGGGGGGAAGCCACGGTTGAATGAATGGAACTTATCAAAAATGCCGATCAGACAACGATATAATTAGTTGATATCAATTTTTCATTTATACAATGATGCTATAACAGAGCAAGAGTTTTCAGATACCTAAGATGCCTTGAAGCTGTAACTTGTCTCCGGTACTCTGTGCTGTAACGTCAAACGACTACGTCAAAAGTGTACTTGGTAGGGATGGGTATCGATACTCGATATTTCAAAATATGGATACTTTCGTACCGATACTCGATATTTTAGTATCGATACTGCACTATCCGATATTTATGGATATCGATACTTTGGATCCGATATTTCTAAATATCGAATATCTATACTGTTGTCGCGGAAAATTCAACATAATGGCTAAAAAATGAAGAAGGTAGAGAGGCTTTCGGGTCAGTACTCTTTGGTTGCACAAATAACGTTTATATCATGGAAAAAATCACTCTGCTTGGACTCTCAATAGTAAAAAGTGAATAAAAGTTGTTGAAAAAATTATTTTTCTTGAGAAAATTGGATGATATTGATAGTTTGTGACACTAAAGTATCGATACTCGATATTTTAAAATATCGATACTCATGCCCTACGATACTTGCGATATCGATACTTATATACGATACTGTATCGATACAAAATATCGATACTTTTATAACGATACCCATCCCTAGTACTTTGCCAGACTGCAACTGAAATGAAAAGTCACGTCATCCGTTATTACAAATTTCATTCCGCTTTAAGCACGGCATGGAAGCATGGATGTGGAGTGATCCACATCCATGTGGTGTGATCCACATCCATGTGGTGTGATCCACATCCATGTGGTGTGATCCACATCAATGTGGACCTTTCATTCCATCAAAGACGGGAGTGCTTTACATACAAAGTATCCATGGTTTATGGGTTATTATAGTATCCACAATAACGCTGACCATGGAAGAATGTACATGGATGTCCTCGGATAGGTCCATGTACTTAGTTCGTTCAGTACGTATCCATGACGCCTGTATAAAACCGCTTCTCAAGCCGAGTTTCCCTCCATTCAGGATTCAGAAACCGAGGTCTTCGTCGTACGGCAACAGGTCTCTGTATCTCAAGCTTTTCCAGTTTTGTAATTATACTCCGAGCAACTTTCAATCAAAATGGTGAGTTCATTTTAATTTATTTTGGAAAAACATCAATATGCATTCTAACTTAGTGTAATAATTTTTATTGCTAAAATCTGACTGAAGGAGCTTTGCCACGTGACTTGATGATCTTATCAAGTTTTTTCAATGTCCGACGTTTGATTTTACAAGATCATTTTCGAATATTCGTTTCCTAGGACGGATGCAAAACTTTGTTAGTATAACAAGTTTAGTCTGATGCTTGCGGATTGGTTTATCCTTCTTTCACTCCTTGAAGCCAGCACTGCCAGTACACATTTTTTTTCTTTTTTATGGAAAAGCAAAGCTTTGTTCACTACTGAGAAGTCTCCGATTGTGTTCGGCATCGGCTCTTCTGGCTCTAATCAAGAGCCATCAATCAGGTTGTAGCCTGATTCCTGCCTTGCATTGCTTTTCTTGACCTTGTTCGAATTATCTTGTTTCCAATATCTGTTAGATCACCTCTTCATCACCCAGCACTGTAATCATTGTCCTTTCCTTCTACTCCGTTCCTCTTTTCGAAAGAAAAGGATTGTGTAAGGTAGGATGTTTTGAAAGTATGCATCGGATCATCTATAAACAGTTGCGTTATGGATACGAGGAAGCTATGTACCACGTCCACTTGACAGACTTTTTCCCTTATTCTCATGATCAAAAAATAAATTTTGAAAACAAAAAGATTGTTGAGTTGGTCTGAAATAGATTGTTACAATACTACAATCATATCCAACAGAATTTTACGGCAACAACTTGTATCCAACTCTTTTTTTTTAATGTTCACTCCAGACAGATAAACAAGTAGATCATAAAA
The DNA here is from genome assembly GCA_009739505.2 of Apolygus lucorum. NCBI lineage: Eukaryota > Metazoa > Arthropoda > Insecta > Hemiptera > Miridae > Apolygus > Apolygus lucorum. Next base: position 5,221,081 of record CM019180.2, read on the forward strand.
GTCCTCTGGTATGCCAAAATAATGGAAGAGAAATTTATGAAAATACCAAAAACTTTCAAGAAAACCTGTTTTTTCGTGACTCCTGCAAAGTTATGAAATGATAGATGGGTTGCTTCGTAAGTGACGATATTGGGCAGCTAGAGAGCAAGGAGACGTTGGTAAATAGGTAGCCATACACGAGCAGATATCTGCGACAGATATCGCGTTTTTAAACGATATCTGTGGGAAAGATCTGTGCGTTAGTGGGCGTTAAAAAATGATGAAAGATGTGAAAATCGACCAGAGATATCTGCGAGAGTTCAAATCTAGCAGATGGTAGTCGGGAGTCCCCCTTATCCTGCAGACTTCTCGGAAGCGATGTCTGTGGTTCTGGTCACCGGATGAATAGATATACTTTGTAGATAGGTACTTACCAAGAGGTACGTCAGTCTTCCTCGTTCATCCGCAGGCAGTTATGGAAATCCCGCTGGTTGTTCTTCTCCCTAAGGTGCTTCAACAACTTCATGTGCCCGAACTTTCTCCTTTCCGAAACCCATGACTTCTCCCAAACTTGTCTTTTTTTTGGCTTAGCCGTTTTATGGGCAAAAGCCGCTAATTTACGTTTTTTATTACGGACAGTCACTAACCCCATGGCATCAACTTACGGAATGTGTGACCGATCTGGAAAAAATTTCGGATTCGACCGATAACTCGAGTCTGCCAGACGAACGTCGGTGACAGACCTGAATCTGTCAGATTTCATCCCACGAACGAACAGATGACATCGGGCACTGGTCAGGTGACAGATCTCGGTCATGAAAGTCTCTCCAGATCGTTAGCGATATCTGTCAGATGAGATCGGGCGACCAAATCTGTCGCAGATATCTGCTCGTGTATGGCTACCTATTCTCGACGACTTGGGCTTAGTTCACACTGGAGCAGGAATCCGCCCAATCACTATCATTCTTCGAATTAACCTGCCGACATCGGGAAAGTATACTAAATTCCAAATTATGGCTTATTTTCAATACTGAACTATTGGAATCGACCAAGAAAAAAAATGCAAACCCCCCTCAAAATTTGTTGGTTTACGTTTCAAAGTAGAAAAGTCTTCAGAATGTGTGTGGCACATAGCTCGTCGTATTCATTACCTGATTGTATAGATGGTCCGATGCATAGTACCTATCTCAAAACATTAATCTCTAAACGGTACTTCTCGAACGGGTAATTTCAAACTGTCGAATGATTCAAATTCATAAATTTCAGTGTGCGCTGACTTTTTTGAATTTGTCTATGTGCAGAGAAAGAGGCTTGTACTGTTAGCAGATTGAAAGAATGCGGCTGGCCAATTTTCCAAAGGGCATACCTGCTAACATAGACGATTATCTGTTCCAAAATCTTAGGTAGCCTGGTGATTTGGGCTGAGGTAATGACTGAGCCTCCATATCTCACCCCTTTCGTAATGCGGGCGTAGAGCATACTCGAGTCATAATTCGGTAGATGAGGTAGATAATTCATAATGATAGTGGATAATTGATTGAATTTGAGGCCCGTTCCCACAATGCGCTTATTTTTACATTTTTACGGTAAATTAAGGTAGTTTGGTAATGTTAGTGACAGGGTCAAAAAGACGAATTGAGATTGGAAAAAACTTGGAATGGTTAACAAAATTGCTAAGAGACGTTTTCATACTCAAATTAGTTGTACAGTCGATTTTTGAAGTTTGGCCCATCTCAATGGTAGATACCCTGTTTAGAATTGGGAACCACTGCTTTTAGGTCAAACACCAAAGGTAATAAACCAACCCTTTCACTTCATCATTGGTCAGTAGTCAACAACCCTCGGTCTCATTTTTCCTGGCTTGAGTGGCAGGTAGAAGAAGGACGATGTTTTTGGGACTGTAATACTCATGGACACCTTACCAAGCCATCCGCATTCTTTCAATCTGCAAACAGTACCATTAGTTACTTCCTTAAACACGGTTTAATTATTGTTGATGTAGTGCTGTACATTTCTTGTATCAAAAACGGTAGAATTCTTCTTCGTTGAATTCTTATTCCTTTTTCATTCGGAGATATTACTCCAGTGAGGGTGAGTCATCGTCATTCTTTAGTCATCTCCGGCCATCGGTGAATGCTAGAGGTCAGCCGAGATCGACCGACGGACGTAGATAGGTACTTGAATTTGAATTATTCGTGTGAGTCACTAATTATCTATTCAAGTTATCAATCCTCTGCGGTTGAACGTATACCTACTCAAGTACATAGTGTCGTATGCAATTCTCACGTTTCATGACCTCGTTATGTCGTAATTTTGGTTTGTTATTTTCAATAATGAACCTTTGGAATCGACCAAGAAAAAAAAATTTAACACCCCCTCAAAATTTGATGGTTTACGTTTCAAGGTACGTAGAATCAAAAAATCGAATAAAAATTTGGCCGTCCGTACGCGGCACTATTGCCATTTAGCATTGACCGATTTTGATGAAATTTGGTATGTAGGCTCCATTTGGGGTCTAGTTGTGCCCCGAAGATTTTGGTTGATGTAGGTCACTTCTAAGAGTTCCAAAATCAATTTTGAAATTTTGAAAACGCCCTAACTCAAAAAATTTCGATATAAAGGTATTGTTTTTCCTTCAATTTAAGATTCTATAGAATTTTTAGAGACCACCCGGAGCTCTGTAGGACAAACCGTTCGCTCACTACGAGAATTTAAAGTTTGTACGTACGATAAATCAGAAACACGAGTGTGAATCGCAAAAGAGGCCTAATCTCCGTTCAAATTAAAGCTGACCGAAATGCCATCGATGTTTTTCTTCATGCTGGATGGTTGGTGGCTTTGCAGACGAGTGATCTATAGAAAAATAATAAACCATTGTGTAATAATTTGCAGCGTTTTATCTTAAAGCTGGAAGTTATGATCGAGCCAAGGTAGTCAGTATTAGTATCATATTTTAATGATGATTCTTTGGAATTAACCACCCTCCTCAAAAATTGAGATGGGTTACTGACCATGATACATGCTGTTCATATCTATGATATGTTACTTCGTAAAATCTGAAAACATTCAGGTGGAAACAAAAAGTGCTTCCTCTTGGTTTTTCGCTATTGAAGTTCCGCTTTGTTTTAATATTCCTGGAATAGTAGATATGGGATTTGAACTTGGAAAGTTCAAGACAAGTAGGTAGGTACACCCAATAGAAATAAGAAGCTAAACTGAAATTTCGCCATTTGAAACCATCGCCTTGAGTTGTTCACAGTTTATCTCACCTATACCTAAAAAACCAATAACTACAAACCTATACCTACCTACAACTATTTTAATAAAATATGTAGTAACTTAAGTACGTAATGAACGGGATACCCTACTCGAGTGGGTCTGGATCAAAGAAAGTTTGCATTTTTGTAGTGAGGACGTGCGGATACCCTTTGCAGATCACCCTCAGTCACATTGCAGTTTTCTAGCAAGCAACAGTCTTTCGAAAATTTTACAAGATAATATTTGTTGAGTACGTTGATTACGAGAGCATATTTGTTGAAAAAAACGCCTTATCTCAAAAAATGAAAACATTTAGAAATTCGCTTCCAAGTTTTCTATAGGAACCCTTACTAGCCCTCAACCATTTTGTGCTACGAGCTCTATTTTTTGGACATACACCTTCGATAAAACTTACATTCACTAAATTTTCGAGAAAAAGTCGATTTTTCAATAGCTCCCCACATAAGTTGGCGGAACGAAATCAAATAATTTTGTTGGCCACGTTTTTGAAAGTGAAATGCCTTAACTAGAGACGCTGTATTTTCAAAAACGAATAAGTTCGATGGGTAATAAGTAAGGAGAAAACCTCAATTTTAAGTAGCTACTCGTCTAGCAACTGCAATGAAAACACTTCACTGTGAAACTTCTCACGATTTCCCAATAATTGCCTCATTATAAATCTAAATCCAAAAATTAGCAACCATTTGATGGTTAAAACTCCCGATCGCCTTATCTCAATTATTGTTAACACGTCCGTTGCGTCACCCAAAAAGTGAACTTCCCATGAGCCTGAAAGAAAATGTGCAGAATTTCCACTTTTTCGAAATTTTAACTTCAATTTGATCTATAAAATTTTCTATTGACAAAGGAACGATAGGTATTCACGATCTTCCTGAACAATAATCGACATTGAATCGATTTTAACTCCGGAATCAAATCGCCCAGCGACCAAAATTGGTAAAATTGCGACTTAGTTCGCTCCGAGTTTCTGATTACCTGTCCATCGAGACGCGAGGGACTTGATAAAACCTTTTAGGCGGTTTAACCCAAAGGTAAGGTGTTTTACCTTCTTAAAAAACACGTGTTTTTCAAGGTTTTTAGTTGCAATTTTCATCCTTCACGACTTGATATGTGGTAAATTTGGAATCAAAATGTCCTATAAGAATACCTTACAAATGTCATCAATTATATCTTACAAAATTTTCACAATATCTCATCAATTATATCTTACAAAATTTTCACAATATCTTATCAATTATATCTTACAAAATTTTCATAATAATGTATTACACAAGAAATATTGTTTGCAAGAAAACTGGACGTTCACAATACAGATGTAGCATCTTCCTGCAGTGTGCTCACCTTCAATCCGCATAGTGTAGACTCCACTGGCTCACACTCATTTCATGGCCAACAAATTCTAAACACTTTTTAATATTTTGTTGTGTTCTGTCTGACATTATCTGCTTGGCGGAAGACCCCTGATCTTACGTGTCGGTGGTTGGAGAGCAATAAGTTTCGACTCTGTTGGAGAGGCTCCAGGAGTAGGTACTTCCATTCCAAGGCCACTGTATAGCGTAGGTCATTGCCTCCCCGCCGCCTGTTCTCACTTCTCAATCTCCACAACGGTCGTCTGTGAGGAAGATCGATTAACTTTAGGCGCCCGAAACTGGCGGACCATTGTCCGCCTCTGGACAGTCTGTACATATTATGTGCTGAAAGAAAGTGGCTGAGAGGGGCGCGGGCAGCAAACTAGATCTTTGAAAATGTATCTCTGATGATTTAATCCATTTTCCTATAACACAAGGGATTCACCAGTCAAATATAATGGTTTTACCCATCGATTGGAAGACAGACACAAAACCAAAATTGCCCAGGGAGGTCTGCGAGAGGAAATGTTGATTTTGGAGGACATTTTTTCGACACTAATTCCCGTGGTTTATTACTTTCAATAAAAACCTTGGGAACCGACCAAAAAACAATGGGGGCCTGATTTAAAAAAAATTTAATGGAAAGTAGACCTCATCCTGAGAATTTTGACATCAGCCGTTCTATTTGGATGAGTAGATCTTTTTCTATGATTTTTCAAAGTTTCGAATTTATTCTGCCGTCACGCGCTCCTTCCGCCTGGACGGACCCCCACTGGGGGTCCCCCAGCCCACTGTGACGTCATAATAATTCGAAACTTTGAAAAATCATAGAAAAAGATCTACTCATCCAAATAGAACGGCTGGTGTCAAAATTCTCAGAATGAGGTCTAGTTTAGATTGAGTTCTTTTAAAACATTAACTTCCTGATTTATCCTCGATTCGAATGAAGATGAGTGAAGACTAATATTTTCAATGCTGTATTCATGAAAAAAGTGAAAAAGGTATTCTACAATATGGTAACGTAAACATTGTCAAGGTATTCATGGTGTTGAACTATGGAAGAGATATAACAATTCTTCCCCTCTTAATCGAGAACATGATCCTGAAGGTAGAGTGGTGGTCGCCTTGGCCTTGCTGAGCGCCTTGGAGTAGACATGGAATTTGCAGGTTGTAGCGGTTGACTAGAGGCTTGAGGTTGGATTTGAGGGGACACTCGAGGCGATCCTCCGGACTGAGATTCGGGCTGGAATTGAGGCCGTGTAGAAGTTGTCGTTGTCGCTCGATGTAGTAGATTATTATTATATTTGTATTCCCTAATACAACTAGAGTTTGTTGAAGAAGTGTTGAAAATGCACAATAGAGAATACAACATTTATTGGTCGTCCCAATCAAAAATTAACCAATTATCCATCTTCTTTCCTATCGCAGAAATGTTTGAATAAAAACACAAAATGTAAATAAACTGAATAAAACGGTACGAAAACACTAGTCAATTGTCAACACTAGTCAACTTGAAAACAAAAAGCACTTGGAGGTAGGTTCTAGGCTACCTCAGCTGGAGGAGGGTTTCGAGCTCTTGAAGTCAAGAAAAATCTTGACTCATCTCCGAAATTCGTTGCTGAATAGGAAATTCTAGGGTTGTCTTGTAATTTAACAACTCAGAATAGGTTGAGGAGGCGGGAACCCTCCTTGAGGCCTACCTCGGCTCAAACACGACGTCTCCTGAATACGGATGAGTAAAAACTTTCCTCGAAAGCCACCTTGAGGCCGGCCTCAGTCCTGAGGAGGGACTCTGAATTCCGCCCTGAAAATAACAATAACCAGTTTTTCCGACCCATGCGCGTACCATATAGTAACCCTCTAAAGTTCGATGGTTTACGGAGGTACGTAGAATCCAAAAATCAATTTAAAAAATGTCTGGCCGTGCTCAGTTTCCATGGACCGATTTTGATGCAATTTGGTATATCGGTTTCATTTGGGGTCTAGTTGTGCCCAGAAGTTTTTGGTTAGTCAGTCACTTTCAGACGGTGGAAGGATGGTTGTGTCGTGAAGGACGGGACATTGAAGCTTGTGTAAAAGAGTAGTTTGATGTAACTTGGTTGAAATAAAACTTCTTGGGGAATGTGAATTTTTCTATTTTTAGAAAGGGCCTGAACGTGCCTGAATGAAAGATAAGAGCTGCCTGAGGTGTATCTCAGAAATTAGAATAAATTTGAATGTTGTGGGTGACCTTTAGAACTGTTATCGACCCTCTCGTGTAACGGAAGGACTGTTTGGGCAAGTCTTGGACGTCTAAAATAATTTTATGAGATTCGTGGGTTCAAACTGTGTCTATTGATAATTACACATTCACCCTTCGCTTACACTACTCGTAGAGATCGTAGGTCTCGTTGATTATCGTAGGAATTGTTGATTATCGGTTGCTGAATGAGTAGACACCATCAGATTTGCCGATTTTACGGCATTCCTATTATCGTCGTTGTCATGATTTATGTGCCAAAACTCGAAATGAAGAACATAGGATAATTTTTATCATCATTTTAAATATATTCCATATAAATCAACAGCTTGAGTACTTATTCCGTGAGTCTTCTTCAACTTCTTTGGCTCATCATCAAGCTGGAGGAGTGTGCGCAGTTTGATTTCTCGCTCCATCTTTTAGTTCGATGACATACGGCAGATACGTGATTTTCTTATCTATTTTTTAGGACTACCTAAATAATCTCTCCTTTCTCATTTCCGTCGTTACATCAACAATTCCGTTCCATCCATTCATGAGATGCGGTTCGAGTTCTCTCGAATTCCACTCTGTTCACGTCACATTTCAACAGGAACCTTCGAGCCTTTCCTGTTACGCAAATTTCATTATTCTTAAGTTTCCACTTGTTTATCCATACCAAAACATTGTAATGACTTCGATTCCACCACCAAAATTGTCTTATTTTATTTAAAATTTCCGTTTGACTCGGTTGAATTTTTTGTTGTTTCATTTTCGTAGATGCCTCCTTTCAATAGTGTGGCTATATGGCTATATTTGAATGTACCTGGAGTTTTTTCCTTCAGGATCTTCGTGTTTGATTGAACTGAAATCGTCATTGCTCATTTTCAACTATTCTAAAAAAAAATTTGAAAACTACGCATTCTCACTACAACTTTTTTTCCGCCAATTTGTGTGAACATGCGCACGCGCAATAACTGAAATATGGAAGATGAATTTCCTTGGAGACTTCTTGGAAATACAAACTGTGGAACGGAAATCATTCCTCTCATTCATTCATTAAATTTCGGCTGCTTTCAAATTAAAATACTAAATCATTGGTACGTGACACTGATCTATGGCATTCAAATTCTTTGCTGCACAGTCTCTTGGCATGGTGTCTCATATAACCGGATCTTTCCAAGTAGTCCGATACCGTCCTCCGCCCTTGGAAATCCAACTCGTCCTATGATAATGATTGTCTCCTGGTTGGCACCTTCTCAAGTGACGATCCTCCTTGGGAGAACGGAATCGGATGCCACATCTCTCCGCCCTTGGAAATCCAGCGCGGCGGCTTGAGGGAGGACATTCCACGAGGGTATTCCTGTTCTCTGGTGCCTCGAATGGTATTGTGTTTCCTGAAGGAATTTACTCATGAGTGGAGACCTTGAAAACAATGTAGGCCATCCTTCATTCAGTTTTTGGGTTTATTGTTTCCAAGATACGTAGAACCAAAAAATCGAATGAAAATTTGGCCGTCCTTCTACCGGACGCGGCACTTTCCTCAGTAACCATGGACCGATTTTGATTAAGTTTGGTATATGGGCTACATTTGTGGTCTAGTTGTGCTCGACGCTTTTGGTTGATGTTGTTCACTTCTAAGGGTTGAAAAATAAAGGCTGAAATTTTCAAAATGCCTTAAAAACTGTTGATATAATGGTATTGTTTTTTGTTCAATTTAAAATTGTATTGCAATTTTAGAATCGAATGAAGCCACCAAGAGCTCTATAGGACCAACCGTTCGCTCCCCATGAGATCTTAAGGGTTGGACCTATTATAAATAAGAAACAAGACTGTGAATCGCAAAAGAGGCTTAATCTTCGTTCAAATTTTAGCTAACTATGAGAACCTCCTCCGTCGAAAGTGTGATCGGTAGTGATAGGTTGTGACAATGGCGAAGCTGAGTTCTTTGTAGGCGATAATAATAATGAATCTTTTAATAATAATCCGCCGTGTTTTTTAATCAAAATTCCAGTGGCCTTATGCACGGTGTCTAACACTTGAGATCGGCATAACTCGATTCTACAAGGTTATCCAACAACAAAAAGTCTCCTAGCCTCTTTTTCGCGTTTTCGACCTTACGTCTTTAAAAGTGTCATAACCCCTGTTATTTACCAAATAAATTCGAATTTGAGGATATCGTTGGAAAGAGCTTTAAATTTCCAAGCTACCTAGTGTAAAACCTAAACTTGGAATTTTTTTCTCCGAAATTTGACCTTTTTTTCAAGTTTTCACATTGAATGCCTGCCTATTTCGATGGACGCTCTTCGGAAAAAAATTCTCAAATGAGCTTTCCAATGGTCTATCAATGTTTTTAAAATTCAAATTGGAAGAGTAAATCAAGTTTGAATGCAAGAAAACGTGAGTTACTAGAAAATCGTGTGTTTGACGCTTGGTAACCCTCGATCGCAAGATGACTTGACCAGTTTAAAGCATTTCCTATGTACTTTTTCACGCCGAATTCAATGGTGATACTTCCGAATAATTCTGGCTGCTAGAAAGTGGATTTTTTAAAAAGAAAACCCTCGTTTTTCGTACATATAATACACATTCGTCGATAAAGTAACACCTTTCTACTCAATAAAAACATCAATCAGCTAGAAAAATGATGTTTTTATTGAGTGGAAAGGAGTTACCTGGTCTACTATCAAGAGATGGAAAACAAGGAATTCTCTAAAACAAACATTAAAAACTTAAACGTACCAATCACCGCTTCACAGACATTTATAGGAACATCGCGGAAATGTAAAGCCCATGTAGCTATCGAATACCTAAGTGCCTTCTCTTTCTTGTAAACTCTTCACTAAAAGTTCCCTCTGCAGATCCCTTTCACTTCAGTCGTTTAATGGAATCTTTTGTTCGTCAACTACCTTGTTGCGGAAGATGAGATCGCCCAAGGAGAATGTTTTTCCTGGCGAGAGTTCCCAAGACGGCTAAGTACTGCCTACTTTTTCATTCCTCTGATAAGGACTTGAGCTCTTGGAGAAAGGAAAGTTGGTAAAAGAGTAGGGCTAGAGCAAGGCCATCCGATGAAACATGCCTCACGGTAGGCAGCGTGACGTCGAAGTCAACTTGAACTGAAAATTCATCTAGAGTATTGTGAAAATGTTGGTCTGAAAGAGGTCTGAAGAGAATACATACTAAGAAATAACAACAAAAATTCATGGAAATATCCTATTCGATAAAAAAAAATTTCTTGACTGTTGTTTGCCCTCCTTCAAAAAAACACGTTGATGTTTATTGTAAGATCCGGTAAAATTTACCCTGAGATGTTTCAGATTCATGGGAAGCTAGGTAGTAGGTAAATTAGAGATAACTTAAATCATCAAAATCATTCATCCATTATATTTGTTCATTATCAATGAATTTTATTGTTTGGATTATGATTATTCTGTCATTTCAATAATGATTTTATCACCTACTTTCCGAAAGTAAAAATGAAGGTTTGGTAAAACGTTGTTTTGGATCCGAAATTTTTCAACAAATTCTCAAGCAAGGGTACAATGTGATCAGAAATTTGACTCCAACGATGTCTTTTTGTTGAGAGTCTTATTCTAAGAAGACGTGGTATATGCCCGAAAACACGAGCAAATCTTGGAAGTGGAAAACCTCAAAAGCTTTGGAATGATAGTATAGAGGAATAATTATTGAAAGGCAAATTTCTGGAGATTCGAGGCATCCACCATCTATTATTGATTGGAACACGGAACTACTTGAATGAAAAATCCGCAATATGCAGGGTGTCCGAGAAAGATACGGCCAAACTTCAGAGGTCGATTCTACAAGGTATTTCCACCAAAAAATGTCTCCTTTGTTTTATCAAGTTTTTTCAATTTAAAGATTTTTTTCGTATGTTGAACCCTGTTTCACTAAACTGATTACAGCTCCCTTATTTTACGTGGAAATTCAAATCTCATTACACCGTAGAAAATAGCATTAAATTTCCTATAAGACAACAACGCATATTTTAAACCTCGCATCTAGTTAGATTTTTTCTAATCCAAACTTAAAACTTTGCAATTTTTGAGTTTTTTTGACGAAATTTTCAAAAGGTTTTTACTTATTTCCTGTAGAGGAAATCGATATGGAGTTCAGCAAAAACATCCTTAAAATCTCAGGTTTCCAACGGTATGATCAAAAAATATTTTACAATCGAATTTGGGTGATAAATCTGTGTTTGAACGCGAAAAAATGTGGATTTTTCTCAACGAAATCGACGTTTTGACGGGAGGGGACCCAAACCGGGGACGTCAAACCGTCGATTTCGTTGAAAACAAAATCCACGTTTTTTCGTGTTCAAAAACAAATTTCTCGTCCAAATTCGATTGTAAAATATTTTTTGATTATACCGTTGGAAACCTGAGATTTTGAGGATGTTTTTGCTGAAAACCGCATCGAATTCCTCTACAAGAAATGGGTAAAAAGAAGTTTTGAGAATTTCGTTGAAAAAACTCAAAAATTGCAGTTTTAAGTTTGGATTAGAAAAAATCTAACTAGATGCGAGGTGTAAAATACAAGTATGTATTGTAGCTCATCTGGTGGGAAATTTAATGCTCTTTTCAATGGTGTAATTAGATTTGAATTTCTACGTAAAATAAGGGAGCTGTAATAATTTCAGAGAGACAAGGTTCAACATACGAAAATCTTTAAATTGAAAAAAAAAACATGAAAAACAGGAGGTTAGAAGAAAATTGCTAAGAGGCATTTTTTGTTGGAAATTCCTTGTAGAATGGACCTCTGAAGTTTGGCCGTATCTTTCTCGGACACCCTGTATGATAGCTTCAAAACACCATAAAATTACGCTGAGAGACCTGATCAAAACGGCACTGTATGGTGGAATCGTTAGCAGGCAGTTCTAGAGGTGATGTCACTGGTTGGTTCTCAAGGCTTGTTGTTTCCAGCGGGTGAGATGTGTGACCTCAAGAGTTGCTGGAGCCACTGCTCCTTTTACGGCCATAATTCGCGTTCTGCTCCGTCCTCCGTTTTCCCTTAGAAGGCATTCCTTTCCAGTGACCGGCTGCCCTGGTTTATATGAACTCTTACTGGAGGCCATCAAGAGAAACTTAGGGCGCCTATCAACTCATATTTTTGCCGGATAGGTACTTGATTGTTATTATTTGTTCCGAAATTGGCTATCAGTTTCAAGTTTCAATGAAATATCGTAAAGAATCCCATTCGTGCAGCATGAGTAAATGAGCAAATGTTCAACGTTTTCACACGTGCTCTTACTAGTTGCTATTACTAGTCAAATCGCAATTGGTAAGGAACCACTCAACTACCTCTCAAATTTGAGCGTAGTGTCATGCGGCCTCTAGGAAGTAGAAATACCTGTTTGAATTTCGCGTTGCCGAAGATATTCAAGTTAGGAGGTATGGTCCACCTTGGACAAGGTGGAGATCAATTGTTCAGGAGGATACATGCTCACTTTACTGACCAAAATTGTGTTTTTCTCTGTGTTGTACAGCGTGAGTGCATCAGTATACACGTTGGACAGGCTGGAGTTCAAATCGGCAACGCCTGCTGGGAGCTTTACTGCCTGGAACATGGAATTCAGCCTGATGGCCACATGCCTTCAGATAAGACTGTTGGAAGCGGCGACGATTCCTTCAACACTTTCTTCTCTGAGACTGGAGCTGGCAAGCACGTTCCCCGTGCTGTCTTCGTTGATCTTGAGCCTACGGTCGTCGGTAAGTATTGATTGATGTTAGAAGTTATATTTACTCGCACGATACAACCTTTGCGATTGGCAGAAAGCCGTTTGTTCCTCCGATGATCTCAAAGTACAACGAATACCACTATCATGTTACAACTCATCTTATTCTTTAGAACCAGAACATGAAGGCTCCACTGATATACAACAAATTTATTGAATGGGCGAAGTGAAATTCACGGTTTAAAAATTATGTTTATTAGCCAAACGAGCCGCGCTTTGTAGTTCAGCTTGGATTGTTTTGACAGTCTGTTATTGTCTCTCAACGTTCTAAATCGTCGGTGTTTAATTTTTCTGATTGTATTCGCCATTCGGCAAAACCCCTTTGTCAGCCTTGAGCCTGCGATGGTGATGTTTTACAAACATTTCCGAGTATCTGCCGTATTCCAATCTCTTGAATTGCTCCATTTTGAAGATATTTTCGAATCTCAAGGAATCAGTGGAAATGTTATAATTAACAGGGACCCTTCGTACTTCCAATGATTTTCTTCGTATCACAATATATATTATTTGAAATGTGAACCATACTTGGATCATAAATAGTTTTTCATAGCAAACTAATTATTTATGTTGCCTCAAATCTAGCACCGATTGACGATCCACTCTTAAATAGAGATCGGATTTTGAGATACAAAATTTCCAAATATCTTTTTTTCCGTTTCTATTAAATGCTATTAATTTCTAAATGATTTAAAAGGTAATTGAAAAAGCCCATGGCGTATCCAATGGAACCAGCATGGTGGACCAATGTTATAAAATATGGGAAGGCTTAATTGTGCCTAAAAGTGAGGTTTCCTGGGCTCTGAGCTCCTGATTCAGTAAATCCGGATAAGATTCTGGAATAATCAGTTCTAATTTTGCTTCCGAGTCTAAGCTTTGTTTCACTTTTCAAGGTTGAAAAAAAATGTTCTCCAAAATTAAAATTTCCACTCGCAGTTTACGTTTAACACCTTCCTGGACAATTTTGGTTTCGTGTCAGTCATGAAATCCTTGTTAGGGGCATAACTTAACGAAGTTATTGTTTGATTTCGATGAAATTTTCAGGGATTGTGCGGGTTGGCGTGTAGACGGTCCCCTATTAAAATCATCACTCCCGGACTTATAGTAGCTGCTGCGCATGCGCAAACGTGATTTCCTTGTAACAGCCATAACTTGAACATTTTCCATCCGATTTCGATGAAATTTTCAGGGATCATACGGATTGGAGTGTAGATGGTCCCCTACGAGAGTAGTGCAAGGTGCTTAGAGATCGATATTTTTAGATTAGCTATCGGATCATCTATACAATCGGGTTATGGATACGAGGAAGCTACGTGCCACACCCACTTGGCAGACTTTTTACTCTTAAGGACAGTTTAGTTGGTTCTAACGGCATTTGGAGTTTTTGGGTAACTAACCCAAATTAACGTTCCCTTGTATTTAACAATCCTTATTGAAGATAAACATTGTTCGTCATTACAGACGAGGTAAGGACTGGAACATACAGACAACTTTTCCACCCCGAGCAACTGATCACTGGTAAGGAAGATGCTGCCAACAACTACGCCCGAGGTCACTATACGATCGGCAAGGAGATCGTTGACGTGGTGCTGGACAGGATCCGCAAGTTGTCTGATCAATGTACAGGCCTTCAGGGATTTTTGATTTTCCACTCGTTTGGCGGCGGTACTGGCTCTGGATTTACCTCCCTTCTCATGGAACGCCTGTCGGTCGACTACGGCAAGAAATCAAAGCTGGAATTCGCCATTTACCCCGCTCCCCAGGTAAGCATTCATCTTTGAGGTATTTCAAAGTAATTCTAGTGAATTGCTCCTTGAGTAACTCAATGAGCAATTCAAAGCTGTTTTTACTAATTTGTATTTGTGTATGGTTCAAGAAATAATTAAAACTTGTGGAAGAAGACATTTGAAACAAATTTTCAAGAAAGCAAGTGCTAGTGGATCTAATTCTGATGACTGTTGGCCCAAGAGAGCAGAATGATGCTTCAACAGGAAATACACGTTTGATAAGACAGATCTGAGTAGTTGAGTGGGAATGAACTAAAGAAAAAAATCACTAAAGAGTATCTACACTGCCTGCAGATACGTGTGTACATGGATATGTCTTATGATGACAATTTAAATGATGAGCTCACTCAGCTGATCAATGAGCACTCAGGCGCCTTCAGCATTCTCCATTGACCCGCCCTCCCAAATTTCAGGTTCCTGCGTTCAACAGGAGAGGAAATGGCCTTGGAGCTCACTCAGCTGATCAGTGATCATCAACTTTGATGATGTATAGAAGTATGTATCTATTGACCCTGCCTCTCAAATTTCAGCTTCCTGCGTTCAACAGCATCAGAAAAAACGTTGCATTGTTTTGTGTGTCGAAAATTTTGGAATGACCCCCAGAACTAAGACATATCCATGTCAAAACTGTCTGGACGTTATCAATAATAATAATACTCGGTTCTTGAATACTGTCTTTTATAAGAAACTATTTGCAGAGTCATCTTATTGTGTCACTGTTGAGAAGAAACAGAGACTGTTTACTGCGCATCATGAAGTGACGATTGCAGCCATGGTCATTAGGGCTAGCAAACTGATGCTAACAATTAACAACCAATTAATAGCAATATCTATGAAGCTGAAGTTTTTTAGTCATCACCCGACCAAGACCAGTTGAAAGTTTATTGGTTCGTTAGTTACAAAGTGAACCCACCCAAAGTGAAGGCAAAGGTTCCTCTCAATACAAAGGAGGTAGTAATTGGACTGATAGTACAAAATCACTATTTTCAGGCGAATCTGTTCATGATAGCGCTCACATGTTTGAATCGTTGGAGATGATGACGTGCTAGGCTTTATTACCTACCATAGATTGTGTGAGTTTTGCCGTTGAGATCTCATTCGCGATCAGAAGGAAGGCAGATCAGCGGTATATTGTGCTATCAAGCTAACTTCACTGTATTGTATCATTGAGCGATGAAATTTAGTACACTGGGGTGCACTGAAAGTGTTCGGGGTGTATTCGGGTCATCAAGGTAGCAATTGAGCTCTAGTTCGTTCTGTGTGACAGTACTGCAGTTTGATTTTACAGGTTTTAGATATAAATGTAAGCGCAATGTAGATGTACATTGCGTTCTCTGTTTGAATGTGGCGGTAGCTGAAGATACGAATTTTGATTCCAGGTCTCAACCGCCGTCGTGGAACCCTACAACTCCATCCTCACTACGCATACCACCCTCGAGCACTCTGACTGTGCGTTCATGGTTGACAATGAGGCCATTTATGACATCTGCCGCCGTAACCTGGATATTGAGAGGCCGACCTATACCAACCTCAACCGACTGATTGGTCAGATCGTCTCCTCCATAACAGCCTCTCTTCGGTTCGATGGAGCCCTTAATGTCGACCTCACAGAGTTCCAGACGAACTTGGTCCCGTACCCGAGGATTCACTTCCCACTTGTCACCTACGCCCCTGTCATCTCCGCCGAGAAAGCCTACCACGAACAGCTCTCCGTTGGTGAGTACTATTACACTGAATACATCGTAAATTTGCTATAAGAATTACAATTTGAAGGAAGACTTGAAAAATTGTTTGTCTAGCTGGATTCCAATGATATACCGTCCCTTTCATGCCAAAACCATGAATGTCCAAAATTGAAGTTTTAGAAAAACGAAGAAAACAGATTTCAATTTTCAATGATGTTTTTACGGTGCAATTTTCATTCTAATTTCAATTTCTAGTCCAATGTACATTGCTGATAACTTTAAAATATTTTACATATACAAGGTGTTACATTTTATGACGGTAACAGGCCAGGAATCGATTCTATAGCTAATTTCTAGCTAAAAATGCCTCTTAGTAATTTTTTAGAAGCTTCGTGTTCGAGTTATTTTACTTTTAGGATTTTTTTCGCGTTTTCTAACTTATCTCAATAAAACGGTTGTAAACCCTCGAATTTTCATGCAAATTCAAATCTGATTAACTGTTAGAAAGAGCGTAAAATTTCCTATCTGCATGATTGAAAAAAAAACATTTTTTTAATTGGAAAACCGGGTGAAAATTGGACTTGAAATAGATCAAATCTTGGAAATCTCAACTTTTTCAAACGCTCATAGGTTCTGTAATCCTAAAAATAGAGACAATTCGCGAATGAGAGGCTATAAACACGTTCACATGAGGCCAGATCAACTTATAATTTCAAGGGCCCAAACTATATAGGTAAAATAAAATGGTTCCATTCGTCATTTCAAAACCAAGACCCCAATTGGGAACGTTTACCAAAATCATAAATGTGCCTCTTGGCTCACATTCATGATTTTTTTTTTTTTCGTTCGAAACAAAAACGGTTGCAAATCACATTCATGGATCTAATTCATTGCCACTATTGTTTCTACGGTTAAAAGTTAAGCCCATAGTATTTTTATTGGGTGGAGGAAGCTAACAATTTTTGGCACATTCGTGGTTTTGACATGAAAGGGACGATACTATGAAAGCATTGTATGTCACCTTATGTGTCAATTGCTGCTATAATACATCTCCACTGATGTACTCGATTTTTTTTTCGATCAGCCGAAATTACCAATGCTTGCTTCGAGCCCGCCAACCAGATGGTAAAATGCGACCCCCGTCACGGCAAGTACATGGCTTGCTGCATGTTGTACAGAGGCGATGTTGTCCCCAAGGACGTCAACGCTGCCATCGCCACGATCAAGACCAAGAGGTCGATCCAGTTCGTGGACTGGTGTCCCACTGGTTTCAAGGTGAGCTTGCTGTCATTGTTTAGGCTAAGTGATAATGCTGTGTCCCATATCAAGGAATATCTCTAGCTATTATGGTTTGTAAGACAATGTTAGGAAATCTATGAAGGACGTATATCCTAATAGGCATTATTAATTATACAGGGTGACTGGTGATGAGATGTCCGAGTGCTAGGATGTGTTTGTGCACCTCAGTAAATAAAAAACGTCTGCCAAGTTGGGTGGGCAGTATAGCTTCCTCACTCATTGTAACATGGACGTATAGAATCAGTTGGCGAAAACTCGGCGCTGCGCGCCTCGGCGGGGGCTTCGCCCCCTGCACCCCCGGATGATTTCCGCTTAGAGCCTAATGGCTAAAATGTGACATACCTTGAAAAGGTTTTTGCTCCCTCTCCCTCTTTATCTTTCTTCCACTGTAATATTTAAGCTCACTCAGCTGATCAGTGACCACTCAGGCACCTTCAGCATTCTCCATTGACCCTGCCTCTCAAATTTCAGCTTCCTGCGTTCAACAGGAGAGAAAATGGCCTTGGAGCTCACTCAGCTGATCAGTGATCACTCAGGCGCCTTCAGCATTCTCCATTGCATGCGCATATTCAATACTAAAACTATAATAGGTGTACGTATTAGGATTATGGGTATTAATTTTTTATATACCTACACGTAAATTGAGTTTTGTTCAAAATTAAACGTAGAATTTTATTATTTTATTTAGCGGTCTACCGTCTAGGACCTAACCCACACAATCCCTGAAAATTTCATCGAAATTGGTTGAATAGTTGCGGAGTTTTGGTTGTAACAATAAATTTAAAGTTCGCGCATGCACAGCGGCTATTGCTTGACCAATTTGATTGAAACTTATAGTGTGTCTCTTAGAAGTTAGTCCCTAACTAACCTCCAAATTTGAGCAAAATCGGTTCATTAGAAACCGAGAAACCGAGGTTCCAGGAAATTCACGTTTGCGCATGCGCACTCGCTCCTATTGGTCCGAAGGTGCTGAAATTTATAGGGGACCGTCTAGGACCTAACCCGCACAATCCCTGAAAATTTCATCAAAATCGGACCACAGGTTAGTATAGTTTTTGCCCGGGACAAGGATTGACCACAGACAGACCGACAGACAGACACGGAACCAAAATTGTTCGGGAAGCTCTAAAACGCAAAAAGCAAGTGGAAATTTTGATTTTGGAGGACATTTTTTTTTTCACTTCTTTCATTAACAATTTATATTTGGAAAAAAATACTTCACCGCTACAATTGATGGTATTGTACATAAATATTTACATCACAGTATTGTATCAGCACTTTCAGCACTCAGCAGTCATGTCCATCTGGCTGCTTGGTATCAGGGTCCGAGATCCGACCTCGGACATTGGGGTGAGGGACAAGGTAGAATCACTTCTTTCACTTCTTTTCGGTAGTGAGGAAGCAAAAGTACTATTCGATCCTTGTCTGGTTCTCACGTGTAAGGGAGAAGAAAATGCAGAATTTGTGTATTTGTATAAGTAGATATAAGTCATACTCATGAAAATTATTAAGATTTTTAATCGCTGGAATGTTTCTGTGATTAAAAATCGTAATCATATTCATAAGTTAAATTTTGCCCAACTCTGGGTACAATAACACTCTCCGTGTGCTCTCGCTTTATAATTGCTCCTGATAATCAAGTGTCTTAATTGAAGGTTCTTCGATTTTTTTCAATTTTCTTTTTTTTATCAAACTAGATAACATTTTGACAGCAACCACAAGTAAATCGGAATTTTAAATCAGGAGTTACATCTTGTCAGACCTAGTAATAAATAGCAGATAGTAGGAATTAATTGGTTTTAATTGTTCATTATACAGGGTGTCCCAGAAGTTATGATCCACCCTCCGGCATTTCCGTATTTAATTACGTAATAAAATGGGCCCAACGCCATTTTTCATATTTTTTTGTAAGAATTCAGGAAAAAAATTGTGCGCAATTGACACTAACTTTGTTTTTTCAAATGGGAACCCCCATTTTTTATTGCAGATTCAGATTCTACGTCAAATTTCATGATAAATTGATACCCGAATCGATTATTTTCATTGCTTGCAACTGGTACTTTTCGCGCGCAAAGTGACCAGGGTGCGCAAAAGTGAATTTTTTTTAATCCCAAGTGTGGCACTCTTTTGTTCATTATTTTTGACGCTGAATCACTTGGTGAGGTCCTTTCTTCGATTTCATTGTTAATTTTCCAAATTTAGGAGGAAAAATAATGTTTTTGGACTTTGTTTTCCCTCACCCTTTCGCACCCTTTAGAGAGGAATTTATTTGTAATCCTGCCATAGCCGGTCCCCAGCCCTTGTCGCGAAAGGGGGAGGGAAAATAAAGTCCAAAAACATTATTTTTCCTTCTAAATTTGGAAAATTAACGATGAAATCGAAGAAAGGACCTCACCAACTGATTCAGCGTCAAAAATAATGAACAAAAAAGGGCCACACTTGGGATTAAAAAAAATTCACTTCTGCGCACCCTGGTCACTTTGCGCGCGAAAAGTACCAGTTGCACGCAATGAAAATAATCGATTCGGGTATGAATTTCTCATGAAATTTGGCGTAGAATCTGAATCTGCAATGAAAAATGGGGGTTCCTATTTGAAAAAACAAAGTTAGTGTCAATTTTTTTGCGCAAAAGTATTTGTCCTGAATTCTTTACAAAAAAATATGAAAAATGGCGTTGGGCCCATTTTATTACGTAATTAAATACTGAAATGCCGGAGGGTGGACCAACTTCTGGGACACCCTGTATAGTTGTGATCAGCTGGTAAAAACAGGGAGTCTCCAACTTGTAAGTTAGGTGAGAAAATGTTCCTAAAAATGCAAAAAACTTCTTGAACGTTAGAGAGCTTTTTTCTTGCTCCAATCAAATAAGTGCTACGCTTTTCGAAAACGTAATTTCCTCCTGAATTGAATGATACACAATAAAAAGTGTTTCTGGTGACAAAGGGTGATGTAATAGTCGTATAATCGAGGGTGAATTTGCTAAAATGACCGATTTGAAATTGGGCTGGACTACACGACTATCTGAGATGGTGCAAAACAACATGACCTTAGTGTTTTTTTGCAATTTTTCAGGAGACTCAAAAAACTGTTTATAGCCAACGTAGCCTATCTGAAGAAAAATGTCACTACAGCAATGGACAACATAGCCTATCTACATTGAACTTTTTCAGCCTGTGTTACATCTACATTCAGCATTCCTGGCCAGAAAAGAATTATCAGACATTGCAATACAGGTTTCATACTTCATAGTAAGCAAACATTTGAATGAAAAAGAGAAAATTTCATTGTTTACTCACCAATAATCAGAACAAATGCGTCAACAGCCAACCTCAACTCACTCGAAACAAGACACAAATCAGATAGGTCTTGTTATCTGATAGGCTGTGTTGGTTTCTTGGCAATTCCAGCGCTAACGTTGGTTAACCTAGAAACTTCTCATTACCAACAGGTAGCGCTGGAGATTGTGAATCCAACGATATCAAAAACTCAAAATGCCAAAAATACTAGTTAGGTCATGTTGTTTTGCACTATTTCAGATAGGTCGTGTTGTCCAGCCCTATCTCAAGTAGGTCATGTTGCCACTTCACCACCCTCAATATATAAAACCGTTCGTAATAAGTCACGCTTGATCTTCTCAAACTTGAATTACTACAGTTGGTTCCTCATTTGCCTACAACATCCTGAGTGAAGTTGCGCTTATTTCAACATTTTTTGCTCAGGTCGGCATCAACTACCAGCCACCCACTGTTGTTCCTGGAGGTGACTTGGCCAAAGTTCAACGTGCCGTCTGCATGTTGTCCAACACAACCGCCATTGCTGAGGCCTGGGCTCGTCTCGACCACAAGTTCGACTTGATGTACGCCAAGCGAGCTTTCGTCCACTGGTACGTCGGCGAGGGCATGGAGGAAGGCGAGTTTTCTGAAGCCCGAGAAGATTTAGCCGCCCTTGAGAAAGACTACGAGGAGGTTGGAATGGAATCTGTCGATGGAGATGGCGAAGAAGGAGCTGAAGAGTACTAGAAATGTGCATCAACCAAATCATAGATTTCTGAATTTCATGCCCATAGTTTCGATTCACTATATTGTCTGTACAAATCTGTTTGTAAGTCTTGGGCGTGAAATTACGATGCAATACGCAATAACTTGGAAAATAGGACATACGGCTGTGTTATATTTTATTGTCTATGTCTCACAGATATTATAATATCAGTTCAATAAGTTAATAAAGTTTTATACAGTTCTTTGTGTCTATAATTTACCTAGTATTACCAAGCTTTCCTTGAGTTATTACTATAATTGAGGAGTTTGATTCCATGAGGTACTTAAGACCATTTTTATCGTAAATAAAAGTAAACACTTTCCCAGCGTTTTAGGGGGATAGTTCTTCACAAAACTGCGATCTTTTTAGAGCAAAAGATAATCTATTTCCTTGAAAAAGAGGGTGAATATTCCGTTTAATTTCAAAAGGTACTTTATCCAGCACAATGGCGGTCTCTTGTCCGTTTTGTTTCTAAAAGTACTTCATCCACTTCGTTTGATTTCAAAAAGTACTATATCCATAAATCTGATATTTCAAATCGCGTTCAAAATTATTTTAAACTTTCCACAAATTTACTTTTTTCTCCAAAAATATTTATAATTTAGAAATATATAAAATATTACATCATTGGTTTGTAGCACGTTTTTCAGGTCGCTATGGTTTTTCGCGTTTTTCTCACTTTTGACCAAAATGGATGTAGTACCTTTTGGAATCAAACTCCTCAGCTGTAGATATACTTAATTTACCTATCTGTCCGTATTTGAACATTCCTTCCATATGGAATAGGAACTACTGGTGGGAAGAGGGCAATGAATGGAAAGAGTCCATCTTTTTTTTTTCTTTTCCTTTATTGGCCTCACATGTAAACTGTATTTAGCCATCATAATGTATAATTATTTTCTGTATAGCTTTAAACGTATTTCATTGTTCAGTAAGCACTGCACTCTCGTAGGAAATTCAATGTTTTTTTGGATGAGCTCCTCTATTAATTGTATTCTTGGCTGCTGGAAACTGGGGCATTTGAAGAGAATGTGATTTGAGTCTCCCTCTGGTTCGTCGCAGCTTAAGCAGTTAGGGTTGTCCAAAATTCTCACTTTGTAGAGATGGGAGGGGAGCCTGTGGTGGTTGAATCGAAGCCTAGAGATAATTTTAATAAAATTCCTATCCGTTTGTTCGTCACAGAACCAAGGAGTTCTAGGTACATACGGTTGGATTGATAAATAAAAATTTCCTTTATTCTTTGCATTTTCTTGTATTTTAAGAGTCCATCATAAAAGTTAACATTCAGGTAGTCTGGTTCTCATTGGTATTTTATTTATTTATTTATTTATTTTTTTTTTTTTGCGATTTTCAATTTTCAGCATTTTACCTCTGGAATGCCCTCAATATAGTGGCCTGCAAACCCAGCCTGTTGGTTACTATAATTTTGACTCAATCATGGAGGTTTCACAGAATAGGAAGGTGAATTCAGCACCAACTGAGGACTCCTGGTCTCCTTATTCCATGTCTAAGATGTTAAGTACCCCATCATTGAGACCATCTTGTGTCCATCTTCCAAGTGATGGTACGAGGGTCATCCAGAAAGTAAGGTTACAAGGGCTCCTGAGGTTGGGGGAAATTTTCTTTTTCAAAGTTGGTGCACCTACTGTGAAGGGGAGTTCGTAACGGTCAGTTTGCTTCGCCCCGCGTTTATTTCGGCCGTTTTTTGGTTTATTATTTTCAATAATGAACCTTTGGAATCGACCAAGAAAAAAAAAAATTTAACACCCCCTCAAAATTTGATGGTTTACGTTTCAAGGTACGTAGAATCCAAAAACCGAATAAAAATTTGGCCGTCCGTCCGCCGTATGCGGCACTTTTGCCACTTAGCATTGACCGATTTTGATGAAATTTGGTATGTAGGCTCCATTTGGGGTCTAGTTGTGCCCCGAAGCTTTTGGTTGATGTAGGTCACTTCTAAGGGTTCCAAAATCAATTTTGAAATTTTGAAAACGCCCTAACTCAAAAAATTTTGATATAGAGGTATGGTTTTTCCTTCAATTTAAGATTTTATAGAATTTTTTGACACCACGCGGAGCTCTGTAGGACAAACCGTTCGCTCCCTACGAAAATTTAAGGGTTTATATTGAAATATATATATATATATAAATCAAAACACGAGTGTGAATCGCAAAAGAGGCCTAATCTCCGTTCAAATTAGAGCTGACCAAAATGCAATCAATGGTTGGTGATTTTGATTTTTTTTCCTTCATATTGGATGGTTGGTGATTTTGTAGACGAGTGATCTATATAGAAAAATAATAAACCATTGTGTAATAATTTGCAGCGTTTTTTAGTTACAGTAAAAGTTTCCAATGGAGAGGTCATCTCGCACTCCCGCCAACTCCCGTCCGTGCGAGATCCGAGCGGTCATTCGTTTTTTGACTTTGCAGAATAATACCGCGGCTAACATCCATCGCAAGCTCGTCGAAGTTTATGGTGGTGATGTGATGAGTCGACAACATGTCACAAAATGGGTCAGGTTGTTTAGAGAGGGCCGTACTGAGACTCACGACGAGCAAAGGAGTGGGAGGCCATCAGTGATTTCTGAGGAACTTGTGCAAAAAGTTGAAGAACAAGTGCGAAATGACCGCCGTGTGACACTTGACGACCTTCACGAAAAATTTCCTGATATTTCTCGAAGTCTCCTTGGTGATATTGTTTCGGAAAAACTTGGTTACAAGAAGTTGTGTGCGAGATGGGTACCCAGAATGCTCACACCGGAGCACCGTCAAAATCGTGTGACTGCGGCTCGTGAATTTTTGGATCGTTTTGCACAGGAGGGAGAAGCTTTTTTGGACTCTATTGTGACAGGGGGTGAGACATGGGTGTGTCACTACACCCCAGAAACCAAAAGACAATCACTTCAGTGGCGTCATTCTGCCTCCCCTCCCACCAAAAAGTTCAAAACGACACATTCAGCCGGAAAAGTCATGGCATCTGTTTTCTGGGACCGTAAGGGGGTCCTTCTAGTGGATTTCATGCCTAAAGGGACTACCATTAACGCAGTAGCTTATTGCAATACCTTAAAAAAACTGAGAAGAGCCATCCAGAACCGCAGAAGGGGAAGGCTGACCAAGGGAGTGAGTCTCCTGCACGACAACGCCAGGCCTCACACCACACGTGTTTCACAGGAGCTGCTGACTTCGTTTGGATGGGACATTATCACCCATCCACCCTATTCACCCGACTTGGCACCTTCAGATTACCATCTCTTCACTAAACTGAAGGAGTTTTTGGGAGGGAAACGATTTTCCAATGATCAGGAGGTCGAGGAAGCTGTGGAGAAGTGGCTGAAAGAGGTGGCGGCGGAGGTCTACAACACAGGCATACAAAAGCTGGTGCCCCGACTACAGAAATGTCTCGATCGATTACGTTGAAAAATAGTTCACTATATTTGTGAAGTATCCTGTGAATTTCTTTCAAATACAAAAATTTTTCGATTTTACTCAGGTGTTGTAACCTTACTTTCTGGATGACCCTCGTAGATAGTCGTCCCTTAGGTTTGTCCGAAAGGCCTAATTGAATTGAAACTGCGTGCTAGGTCAATGTGAACTCCGGAAAATGAACATTATGGCCAATCTGCTGGTAGGCAGAGAATTTAAATTCTAGATAATCGTAAACGAAGGCATCAATAACTTGTTGAAATATGAATGAAAAATGAGGAAATTTTACTTCATTTTGGTCGTGAAATTCTCAGATAGACAACCAATTCGAGCCCCCAAAAGAAATATTCAAGGGACCTGGAGGTCGCTATCCAACAAACAGACAATCCCAGAGAACTTCAAGAATGAATGGTCCATGAAGACTGCTCTCCACGAAACAGTCGAAGAGAAAGAACGTGGTGGTAGATGGCACAATTTTCCACACCTTATTTTCTCCCGACTTTCGTTTTAAAAATAATGAATAGGTTTGATATCTATTGCTAAGTTTTTATTTTTAGTGATAAGTAGAAAAATACCAATTTGAGTTTCTGTAAAAAACTTTCAGAAAATATGGATGGAGGAATTTTTTAAAATGTAAATTTGCCTAATTATTTAAATAATGAAGTTTCAATTGATGAAGTTTACTAGATTTCGATAGGAATCAGCAGATTGGTCACTGTGATTTTGGGGGGAGGAAAGTTTTAACAAATCCAAGGACCAAGCGGCAGATGATGAACTTCTCGTGCGCTAGTAGCAAGGTCAAGTCAATAATTAAGGACCTATTATTGGGCTCTCTCTTCATAATTTCCACTCCACTGATGAATTATAAACTCATTAGAATATAATAATTATAGATTTATTAACTTTTGCAATGAAGAAGGATACATACCTACCTACCTAATTATTACAAGGGGAGTTATAGAATTATTAATTCGTAATTAGATTAGCCCTTAGTGCCTTGGTTGATATGCTTTGTAATAATAGTTTTAAGGATGCTACTTGTATCGTTAGGCAATCAACTTATTTGTATTCCAACCCTTGCCGAGACTTTGGAGACTTGCGTTTGCGTTCCAACATGCTGTAGTCATGACCCTTTTCCTTTTGAGTACTTATCAATATGACCACTGGTCTTTGAACTTGGTTGGTGAAAGTAACATAAACGTAGGTAATGCTGACCACGACCACAGAGTACCGGATGAGACAGGTCACAGGTATGTATGATGTGTATGTTTTTTTTTTCAACAAAAGAATCTGACATGTCTCGGGCACTCTGTGCGCATGGAGGAAGTGTATGGCGCCATTTTATTTCCGTGGATGATGTACACCATCCATGATCATGGTTTCCGGTTACACGTTCTATGGAAGAGGCCGTGGGGACATGGAAGAGTGTTGTATTGAATCATGGACCTAGTATATAGGGATACATGGATCACTAGGTCCATGTATATAGTAAGTATGTAGGGATGCTAGGTCCATGGATTAAATACTACTTCCATGATGTGGATCTACCATCTTCCATGGTGAAAGCTAAGGACCCTCGAGCTACCCCGTCAGGTTAGGTAGCTAATAATTTGGCAGTTTTGGTATGAATCTTTGGAATCAAGCAGGAAGATAAATGTATCCCGCTCTCCCTCCCCTCAAAATTTGCTGTTTAACGTTTCCAGCGACGTAGAAATTAAAAAAAAACATTAAAGTTTACTTCCATGTTGCGTTTTTTCCTTAAAAGGTACTTCAGATGAATCATGGAAGAAGCAAGAGGTAAATCGTGAGTCGTTCCCTCTCCTCAACTCCTAGGAGATTTGAAGATGTCCCCCTTTTTGATAAAAAGATAAATCACCTGTTTCACTCTGCAACTTCATCGTCCACCTCATCATTTAATTTCATAGTGTTTCATTCTACAAGTCCACCAAACACACCCACTCAATAGTGGCTACACGATGGTGTTTCACACAGCAAAGACCAATACGAAGAAGAAGATCATTCTTTCTTCCATGCGTAAACAAAACAATCAAAGCGCTCTAGTAGAGCGGCTCTACTGTCTGGCTCGATTCCGGTCTTCCGGTGATACTTCCAATTTTTTCTTATTTTAGCATTATATAGGTGCGTTGTAAAAATTCAGGAAGATTGTCTACCTCATTATACACCATGCCCTCCTGGAATCAAATACAATCTCAGTTGAAACACCCCAGCAATCCGGTTGTATTTCTCGACATTAGCGTGGGTGCCACTGTAAGTACAAAAAAATGCATACCAAACCATAAGTATCAATTTTCTACCTAGCTGTAGATACCTACTTTGCACTTGGTGGTGCATATCATCAAACTAAGTAACTGGAATTTGATAGGCCTGTTATACTAATGCTGTATGTTTTGTGATACTCTAGGAAATAGGGAGGATGATTCTGGAACTCTACGCTCATATCGTGCCTAAAACTAGTGAAAACTTCAGACAAATGTGCACAGGGGAGTACAAGAAGGATGGAGTGCCCTTGGGTTACAAAGGTTCCACATTCCATCGTGTAATCAAAGACTTCATGATTCAAGGAGGAGACTTCGTGAATGTAAGAAATTAACAAATTACTTTATAACTAGGTGATCCACTCTAGTATCGTGACAATTACAAATTTCGGCATCCCAATTACCTGCCGGCTACTCGTTGCGATATCGGTGTTCCCCAATAGACACCCTGTGTAATTTCAGCTTCATGGGACCAACTTTAATGAATTTCGCTCACTCAGCGGACCAGGATGAGCTCGGTTTATTACACATACTCTGAAGTATTAGAAAGGAATCCTCTGAAATTTCTGGTTTTTTGGCTAGTTACTCTAGTTCTATAACAGGTTCCATGTTAAAATACCATTCGATTATTTGTGAAAAGCTACTCGGAAAATGTAGCGATGAAGAGAAATCAGCCTGCTTGTTGTTTCGTGCGCACGCACGCGTGGTGGGTGGGTCGCAGCGCATTGACGGAAAAATCCGTCCAGAGAGCGATGTTCCTGATGGAATGCAGCCCGATCCACCCCACCTGTAGTGTGCACATCTCCGTTCAAATAACATTGAACTTATCCAGGCGGATTATGCAATGCGACGCTGCCCTACCCGACCTGCCTCTAGTGTGTGCGTACCTTAAGTTAACTTGTTGGACGTGGATTGTTTCTATGTCACGCAAATCCCAGGGTCCCTGTGGCTGGCCGCGTCTATGTCACGCAAACACCTCTCGCAAAAGGGTCAAGAATATCTGCTCCTATTCTTTTGTTCTCGGTTACCGCTATTTTCTAGCTGTTTTAGTGATAGATGTACTATTTATGAGACGAACGGTTCAATCCGGAGATGAATGGGTTGACGTTAAGGTCATAAGCAGTCATCAAAGTGATACCTTATCATTGCACGCTTCATGAAAAAAATGTCTCTGCCACAGTGGACCAACGCGTTTTTTCCCACGCGTTCAAGGTGTCAACAATTATGTTTGTTCTTTAAAAGGTGTGTTCTTATCACATGGCAGTATCCATCGAAGAGGCGCCAACTCCCACTAGGGGCGCTGGTGGTAAAGTAGTTTCCGTACGCCCAATATAGTGCTCTGATGAATGACTTACCACAGCAAGTAATATTACAGTGTGATTGATAACTTTCAAAATTTAATTGTGTTTGTAATGACTCATATATTATACTCGAATATGTTAGTTCTCCAATAAAGGACATAAGGGAAACCCTGAGTGACTCATCGTGCCAGGTAGGTAGAGTGAGGTATGGGGGACAAACACGTCACTTGACGTCACCCTCCTCCACTCTCCCTTTACCTTGTTAAAGTAGTATAAAAGGAGGACTCAGGGCTTCACCTGGGGACATACATGCATTGGTCTTCTAACAATTGACTTGATTATTTCTTGCTCTACCTTGCCTTCTCTCAGAAGCCCAAAGTTCCTCGGAGGTCTTGGTAGGCAATAAGCACATTGCGCCGGCCTCTGCTCCCATTTCGCCTAGGAAGTTGTCTGCCCCCCCCCCGTAGGACTAGGTAAATGTACTGCCTCCCTCCGGTCGGCGAGCAATCGCGCCGAGGATCGTAGCTGAGCTGAAATCCTTAACACCTTCAGCGCGGATGATGTCATATGACATCATGCACTCCCCACTCTAAGGCCCCTATGAAGGCGTAGGGATGAAAATGAAGGGCTGGAAAGTACTACCGCCCTGGCGTGTGATGTCTTATGACATCATGGTTTAAAACCAATCAAAATGGCGTCCGAATCAATTTAACCCATTTCCGGCCAAGGGTAGAAATAAATTTAAAAGTTGAAATTTTTATGTAAACACATTATATTTAACAATGTATGAACATGAAATGAAGCTCAAAATTTTTCAATAAATTTCAAAACAAAAGTGCTTTCGGCCAAAGGTGCGTTTTTGCATTCGTCGATTTTCGTCGTTGTACAACCAATACCATTATTTATTTATTTTTTGTTTTGAATGCATTTGGCTTCTACACCATTCCAAGCATTCGGGATCAAGAGAGGAGAAGTATTGTTCCTTCTCCAAAGTAACGAAAAATTCCACATGGTCAAAGCTCCTCCAGACCATCATAAATGCCTATTTTTCAAAAAATTCTCCAAATTCGCAATGAGTTCCTGAACGTTAAAGCAAATTTTTTTTGAGCAGTTTAGAAACAGTATAAACGAGAAAAAATTAATCTACAACGATTTTCCAATTTTTTCAATTCCTAAAAAATTCATAAATATGATGATGCAAAAACGCATCATTGGCCGGCAATGGGTTAACACTTCAAATACATTACCTAACAAAAATTAAAGCGCCTATGTCAAATATTGGGGGAAAATTTTTACCCGTAGGGGACGTAGTCCCACTTTTTACCTCCCTCCTTGAAGGTGTTAAGCTCTCCTGCATGCAGTAGGTGGTAACCTGTCCCGGGCAGATAGTGCTGTCCTATCCTTCACCTTCGTTGAGTAGGGACCAATAGAAATCGACAAGCTGACGTGAATACAATCGCCTTCACACGACGACACGCCAACATAACAGTGTTGTTGAGTCAGAATCATGTCTTCTGTCTGATATGAGATAATGTCGAAAATACCCCTTTTTTAAAAAAAGGAACTAAAAAAAAAAAAAAAAAATGTTGGCACTTGAGAAAAGTTGATGCAATCTCTCCAAGGTAATTTTAATCAGATCACTCTATTGGACGTATGAGAAACTACTTTTACCACCAACACTCCTAGCGGGAGCTGACGCATCCTCGATGGATACCATCTACTGTACTTATCCACTAACATTGAAAATAATTTCAAATTTCAGGGAGATGGAACTGGAGTAATAAGTATATATGGAGGAGCAAGTTTTGCTGATGAGAATTTCGAGCTATCACACGACACTCCAGGCCTTCTATCCATGGTAAGTTGTGGTTTTTCTCTTTCAACATCAATCCCATTCCTCTTCACGACATCCCTCCCAGAACAGGTTTCATCTCCCCTCTAGTCTTATGAATTGGATTTCCGTAGTAATAACCATTTACTCATTTATAGTTTTCAAACATTGAAAACAATGCATTCAAGTAGCGTTTATTTTTCAGGCAAACAGCGGACAAGACACGAATGGATGTCAATTTTTCATCACCTGCGCCAAATGCAACTTTCTGGATGGTAAGCACGTCGTTTTCGGTCGTGTATTAGATGGAATGCTTGTCATGAGAAAAATAGAAAATGTCCCTACAGGCCCAAATAATAAGCCGAAAATTCCTGTTCTCATATCTCAGTGTGGTCAGATGTGATTTTTATAAGATTAGGCTCAATTTTATGTCTCCTTTATGTATATAAATTGTATATTTCTGACCGTGCTTAATTTTGCTTTTTTATCCTAAATACGCCTTTGTGCACCTCTCAGGGCCGTGAAAGGTCAGGCTGCCAACTGGAGAGGTTTTCATTCGTCTGTTTTCATTTGTGATAAATTTGTCCGCTTTTTCATACACTTCATTTCGATATTCCATAGGTACCTTTCCCATTTCAATTAATGTTTCAAACATAGAGATTTTTTCCTGGGGGGTCCCGCCCAGGCGTGAGGGGCGCGTGACGTCATTAACTGTCGAAACTTTGAAAAATCATAGAAACAGATCTACTCACGCTAGAAGGTCGCGGTTGGTGCCAAAATTCTCAGGATGTAGTCTACTTTCGATTAAAAATCTAAAAAAAAAAAAAAAGAAAAAACCAAGGCGCACCCCCATTATTTTGTAATATTGAATGATGAATGAAAGGTATGAGGTGTTTTTCTAATTCCAAGTAAATTCAATGTAGTTATCTGGTCTGGAGTTGGATTTTTTCCGGTTTCCTTGCAGTACCTAGTTATTCCTTCCAATGACTAGTTACTCAAAATTATCAGACCATCTCCTCAACATATCAATATTATCGGGCCAAAAGATTGATCTATCAAAAACATGTTACGAGAAAAACATTGATGTTTCGATATCGATGTCCCATTCCGAATTCATTCCCATCAGCGTAACAAGGATTTTGTTTGAACTCACTGCTCGCTTCACTGACCAGTGATTCAAAGCTGCCCACCCAAGGTAGTTCCAAAGCCCGCCTACAGAGGTTAGCGCTGCTGCCCAGTTCACACCCTGTTTAGAAGCCCAATCCTGACCTATCATAAACCGGAATATAAGAACCAGTACGAGTATACAAGTACAAATAAAGAACATTATAAGTTCGGTATTACAAGTACAAACCGTTTTCTGTACAACATAGTTCTTTCAAGTTCTAATTAGTGCAGTTCGTCTATCGCCCTTTCCCTAAGTATAAACAGATTTTGTGTACATGTTTCATTCAATTTTTTGAGAAAAAACTTGGAACATGATGGGGAATTTGCCTCACAATTTTATAACTAATATGGAAAAAAACCATAGTGTGCTGCTCAAAAACGCATCCAAAAAATTTAGAAAATTTAAGGAAGATAGAAAATTTAAAAGTAGTGGCAATCTGTATATGGGGGCAGCCATGTTGTGACGTGACGAGCCGCCCCTTACAACAGAAGTGCTACTCTGGAAGCATTCATGAAACTTAGATTACATGATTGAACACAAGGGTGCGCTGCGAACTGGCAGAAAGTGACCAAAAGAAGCAATTTTACTCACTCTTTTTTACGATACGATTCTACCTATTAGTTTCATTATTATTAGCATTATTAGTCGTCATCTTCTCTTATTTAGTTTCTATATTAGTTTTGATATTTGAATCACATTATTGGAGTGGATGGTTTCATGTGGTCACAAGGGTGCCTACAACTCTACCTGTTGACAGTCTCAGACACGATTTACTGAGACTTATTTTAGCCTCGCCAGAGCATAGTTTTGCAGTAGGAACCCTGGGGTATGACGTGATCAGTTTCCCTCGATTTTTGCGGTGTTTTTTGACAGAGGCTTCACTTGTTTAGGCATTTATCCCCCTTAGGTATTCCTGGTGTTAAACGTTATTCTAGGGCCCTATTATAGGATTTGACTTGAAATTCCAGAGTCTCAAATTGAGGCAAATTCCCCATTCCTATTTCGATGATTTGCAAGGGAAAATCTTACTCACTGTGCTTTACTTGGTAGCTAATGAGCCAACATTTAAAAATAGCGGGTAGACCAAACTGGAGTACCTCAAGTAGAACCATTAGAGAGTCTTTGCACGCCACTAACAGGCCCGTGGAACCTCTCCACAAAGCTCGGAGTTTGCGGATGATGGTGAATTTGCCTCCCGCCAACAGAAGGTGACGATGAAAGGGTTCCCTAGACAATCACCTGTTTCTAGAGCCCCCCCCCCCAGCACGAGCGCCTCCCTTCCCCCTCTTGTCCATAATTAACAGGCCTCCTCCTTCAACTGGGTAGCATCCTCGGTTGCTCGCGCTAGTCTCTTCCTAACAGGGCCCGTCTATTTTGGCAGCAAAAACTCTCTATTGACGCAATACTGTACCTTCTTAATCAGGATGGGACATCGAACAGAAAACGTCACTGTTGATGCAACATCGATATTTTTCGCAATCGTAAAATATTCACTTTTTCTCAACAAAATCAAGTACAATAAGACTAAATAATGATAGAATCTGAAGATGGACGGTTAATTAGACAATACAAGCGCCCTTCATTCTGAAAAATAGTTTTATTAGGGGAAAAATAGATACAATTTGAAAAATATATCGAAGTATAATAAAAATGATACATATTTGGTTCACTTTGTGCCAGGTACAACTCGTCATTAAAAATAAATTTTATTGACAGTAAGGTAGGTATCCGAACAAAAATATTGTGATATGAAATCTCTAGGACCTACCTAAAGAATGGATAATCAACTAGAAGATCGGACAGACTTTGTTACCAACAACAAACATAAAGCAAAAAAAAAAACTCACGCGTTAGTCGAAAAACAAGTACAACACATTAATATGTATGTATTATAATGCAATGTGTACATATTCGATTGGAATATGTGATCCTACGATAAGTACACGAAGTTCAAGCTTTAGGTTTTGCAAACATCTCACATGAATAATAGACATCTAAATATTAATATTTATATAGACAATACTAATGATTTTGGATCGGAAAAATGTTGTAGGGTACGCCTATCTGATAAACACACGAAGGACATTTACGAGTAGAAATAAATCACTCAGG
Source organism: Apolygus lucorum (assembly GCA_009739505.2). Classification (NCBI taxonomy): domain Eukaryota; kingdom Metazoa; phylum Arthropoda; class Insecta; order Hemiptera; family Miridae; genus Apolygus; species Apolygus lucorum. The sequence continues at coordinate 5,254,577 of CM019180.2, forward strand.
GTAGAAAAATCAGAGAAATATACTGACTGCAACTAAGACTAATAAGCTGTAAATACACGATTTGCAATCTTGTTGGTACGATCCCACACTAAAAACTCCACTCTCAGCGCTCTCATTGGCACTCATAAATTTAAAGCTTAATACTCGTAAAATCTTATTGACCCTTTTGAGCAAATTTAAACATTACAAAACGCACTTATACATAACACAATATTTACAACCAAACGTCAAAATGTAAAAAAAACTATCAAACAAATACGACGTCGAACAGGAAGACCAAAGTAGAAAAATGTCGCAAATTATTACACAACGGTTCATTTTTGTCTGTATAGATCACTCATCAGCAAAGATCACAGCTTTTTCATTGTCAATACTTAGTGTCAAATGGGGTGAGAAAGCGCCAGTCAATGTTTTTCAGCCTTCTGCTGCATTCTAGGGGATGATTTGTGGAACTGGAGTCTATCGATATTGAACTCTTGAGTTGACGGGAAATTCGCAAGATTTCAAGCTCAGTATAATCTTTAGTAAGGATCCAGTTGTTTCAATTGATCGTTGGTTGTGAACGGGACATGGCAGAGATTTATCGGAGTGGGATGGTTGATACCACCCGGGATCAATTTCAGAGAATCGTAACATGTCTGAACGTGTAAACAGGTGGCAGGCATTTACTGCTATAATTTCACTTATACAGTATCAAGTATCTCAATTAACTTAATAGAGAGTTTTTGGCAACCACTAACGGGCCCGTGGAACCTCTTCACAAAGCTTGGAGTTCGCGGGTGACGATGAATTTGCCTCCCGAAAACAGCGGGCGACGATGAAATGGTTCCCCAGACAGTCACCCGTTTCTAGAGCCCCCTCCCCCCCCCGGTCCACATAGTTAACGGGCTTCCTCCTTCAACTGGGTAGCATCCTCTGTTGCTCGCACTAGTCTCCTCCTAATGGGGCCTGTCAGATTCTGGCACCAAAAACTCTCTAATAAGTCAGTCGCCGTTCCTTCCTCATTACGGGTTAATCTAAGCTCATACGAGCCGGCATTCAGTAACCACCCCCTCCCCCTGTCTGAAGGATCAACATGGCCCCCCACTACCTTCCCCAGTCATCTCGTAGCTAGTCAGTTTTCATCAACAGTTATTCTCAGGAAATAATCATCCAATTTCCATGTTTCTTGTGGCATTCTTCTTACTTTTATAATGTCCATACCCATGCACTTGTTTAATTCCAAAAGTAAAAAATTGTACCTAAATTTGAAATTTTCAAGGATTTTTGAGACGCATTAGTGCATATACCTGGGGAGTTTAAAAACTAAAAGTTGTTTTTTGCGCTTGATCCACATCTATATTTTAATATTGTTTTTTGTGAGCATCGGGAGCGACATGTTTTCTAATTTCTTAGTTGGGGTAAGGGTGCTCCGTCCTCTAACCCCATTCCGAGGCATCTGATGCTCTTCCTCGAGCCTCGAAGACGTCGGGAGACTGCACGGAAGGTTGATATCTAGAGTTTAGTTCTTACCCAGCCAGCAATGGCAGATCTTGATTTACTCCATTTATCAGCGAGCACGTTCACGAGCCTCTTCTGGAAGGCTAGGAACTCTACTTGCAACACCCCTTCAACTAAAAGATTGCCGCAGAAATCATCAAAATTGACCAATAATTGCTAGAGAAAAGCGGGAAAAACCGTTTATTCACTGACTGATACCCCCTTAAGTTGGCTAGTTACAGAAGTGGGCTTTAGATTTCATCCTCAAATAATTTCTCCAGTCATTTGCCTCATACCTCAATCACTCCCCGTTCAGGTTTTTAACAAATTGGTTCTTTGCATTCATCTCCACCAATTCCCAGATATTTAAGGTGCTGTTGTGAAACGCCTGTGTGAACGCAAACTGTTTACTAACATTCGAAATATTGTGCTGCTGGTTACGGAAATTCCATGTACAGTGACGCTACGCCCTATTTACCCAGATTCTCCCTTGAAAACTATATTACCTCTCCTTATTAACTGAGAGTCACCAAAAGTAAAGCCATCAAATCAAATTTCATTAATTATGGTCACCTTTAAGGTGATGGGATCTTGCTCAATTCCAAAGGTTCATCGCTGAGAAAAATAAACCGAAAAAAATTGGACCACAACCTTGTTGAATGGAAAGAATTCGTATCAGTCTCAAGGGTAAAAATTACTAGTTTGTTACTGGGCAGTCTGAAACTGAGGTAGGTAGGCACCTACCTAGACTTTTAAAAAACAACATACATGAAGGAAGAACGTATTACAAGACAATCGTAGGTAGGAGGAATGAAATGAGGAGCATCATCCGAAGATTGTATGTCTTTCCAACGCCTTACTTTTTGTTGAAATGGTCCCATAGAGGCTCCCGAATCCATTTCAAACTTGATTCAGGCTCCTAAATGTTTAATCCTGAAGTGTGCTGTAATCTTCAGTGACAATCTCGTTAGACCACCACGTTCAGGGACCATTTTATCATTCTTACCCAACATTAACCATTATGAAGATACTTATTTAGTATACAGATAATAAATAGGCTAACAATTATTACGAACAACACGTGGCATAGATTTGGAAATAACACTACTACCCACCAAGTTGCAAAACTCAGTGAACAAATGGGGAATTGGCCTCACATTTTTTCAATTTTATTTTATTTTTTTTTTCGAAGGAAGGTTCACTGATATGGAAGAAAACTATAGCTGCTCGAATTTAGAGAATTAAAGGAAGATGGAAATATTTACTAAAGCGGAAATCTGTAGGGGAGGGGAGGGAGTCATGTTGTGACGTATCTGCCTCCCTAACCAATCTGGTTCCATTGCTCAGTGATCCCTCCTTCCTCTCTGGAGTTATCCGCGGTAAGGTTATAAATGAAGACAGTGTTCATTCAATCATCAAATATAAACTCATTATGCGGAGGAAGAAGAAACAGTGTTCTATGAACGAGTTCGTGGATGATGACTCTACAGAGAAAGTATTTGTGCCAAACGTTTACTAGCGAGAGAGAAGGCAGAAATGGACGCATACCTTCAACAACCCAGTTATATGTATTGTTGTGAAAACCATTTCAATGTAAGTTTTTGACTTACCGTTTTATTTCGTATTGCTCACATTCTTGGACTTAGGTATGTATCAGCCAAGAAATTTAGTTGACACGTTATTGAGCGAAGAGGAAAGAGGTGAAGTTGGTCTGTTTTTGGTTTGTTTTGTGTGAAGAAACCCCAAGGAGGTGACATAGCTGCTGAGCCTTCCTTGATTTTCGTGGTGTTTTCTGACAGAGGCCTCACTTGTTTAGGCATTTTACCCTACGTTAATTATTTTCCCTTGGGTATTCCTGGTGTTAAATGTTATCCTAGGGCCCTGTTATAGGATTTAACTTGAAATTCCAGAATCTAAAATCGAGGCAAATTCCCCATTGTTACAACAAAACTGCTACACGTTGCTTCATAAAAGCTGAAGTTTTCAACAACGAGGTTTCTTCTTTTAAAACCTAACGGAGACAAGAGGTTGGAGGAGAGGATTGTCAAGTTAATTACCTACTTGATATTGCTCGAGCGTTCTCATAGCTCCCACAATGGCTGTACAGAACTCCATATTTCTTTATCAATTTAGATAAATTACATTATGGCTCACTCACTCGCTCGGGGTAGCCATTGGAAAAGTTTCAGGCTCTAATGGCTTATACTCTTTCGAGGCCCGATTATATTGAAAGAGGATTCCACCAGCTACCCCACTTCGGAGTTAGTAAATCTTTTGCTGAGATCAGCAAATTTCTTGGCACATTATGACAGTGTTTCCCGTTAAGTAATTTGTATCATACATCGTTGCCAACTTGACAATAAGAATTGATAGGATATTTGATACTAACATTGATTGACATTAGGATTGATAAGATGGAAGTTTAACGTTGCGTCAGTCGCGCCTGGGGTGTTTACACTGCACTCGGAAGAAAACGCTTGCCCTTTGACCAAAGTTCACCCAACCCCCTCTGTATTTTTTGTTTAGTATCCCACTCCCTACATTCCATATGAGTCGGCACGTTGTGAGCGACGTAAAAGTTGCACTTCAGTTTTGCTTCAGGCGTCGTTGAGTAAAGCTGGGTTCACAAAGGTGCGTTAAGTCTGTAATGTGTAATGGGCAAAAAGAGAAGTGGGGGTGTTCCAAAATGCAGAAAAGAGCGTTCACATGGCTGAATGATTATGCAATTATGCAGAAGCGCGCAGTTCGCTCTATGCAGAATTGTTTCCAAACCAAAACAATGATTCTGGTTGTTTTGTCAATAAACTTTCTGTGAACAAATGACGAGAGTTTGTTACAAAGTTTTTCCAAGTTCATCCGTAATGCGTAAAATATCCAATTTTTCAAAATGATACACTCTGCTCCAAAAGTCGACATCTGAAAAGATCAGTCTCGCCCCCTTTTTATTGGCTCCAGCCAATAGCATCCAATTATGCACTACGGATTACGGACATTGCGCACCTATGTGAACCAAGCTTAACCTTTTCTCCCCGCCCGGCAGCTGCCCGCAGCAACCTACCCTCCCGGCGCTTGAGCCACCTAGTTGTCAACCCCCTACCAAAGGAATTCACAGCTGCCGCCCGCTCACTCTCGTTGTCTTCTTCTTTTATTTTCGCCCACTTTCACCCAACATTATTTCTCAATTGAATCATTTTTGTGTTTGATACTTATTACCGTATTGTCCACGAATTTTTATGAAGTTTTTTTCAATACTGAGTAAGTTTTACATATTTTTTATACAGAAATATGTTGCATTCCACTATACCAAAATAATTTGGCTGAATGTAGATCCCTCCTCCAGTCATCCCCCCCCCCCCCCTGATTGGACTAAACACACTCCAGACACGTGTACCTGATTTTTTTAAGAAAATCCTTATTGAATGGTGCATTAAAGACGATTACTGAGAATGAATAGGTAAGAGGCAGAAAGTCCACTCTATCGCATTTTCCTCGACCCCCACAATATCGCTACTGCCCTGAAGTCTGTTGGAAGACAGTGAAAATAGAAGGTATAATGTTCCTCCACATAACGGTAACAGAATGGAAGTGATTAGTTCAGAAATAAGCACACAGATCGCATCAGAAGGTCGAAAAACTACGATACAGCAAAAGGCGTCTGTAGGGAGTAAAGGCTCTTACCGAGAGGTCAACTTTGTCTCACTTTCTCTCGCCCAACACAATATCGCTACTGCCCTGAAGTCTGTTGAGGACGGTGAAAATGAAAGGTACAATGTTACCATAAAGGAATGGAAGTGATTAGTTCAGAAATATGCCCACAGATCGCATCAGAAGCACGAAAAAGTACGAAACGGCGAAAGGCGTCCGTATGGACGGGGGAAACATTGGGAGGCAGACGCCAAAAGCCGTCCATAGGGACCTCAAAACGTTTCTTCCCAGACGCCTTTAGGCGTCTGTCGGGGGGAAAGGGTTAAGGCGTGCGCTGAGTACCTAGTGGTGTTTGGTCAGCTGTTCGACAAGACTTTCCGAGGTTTTATTGTTTTGTACAGTTCATATTCTACACAATATTTTGCAATTTTATTAATAAAAATGTTAACTGAAGCAAGCGTCCCTCAATTTGTTTTGTACAATTCATATTCTACCCAATATTTTGCAATTTTATTAATAAAAATGTTAACTGAAGCAAGCGTCCCTCAATTCATTGTATCTCAGATTGTCAAATTTTGAGCAAAATGCGCAATGAGAATGACTGCAGTGTAAACACCGCAGCGCGACCTACTTTGCACGCGGGAAGGCGCGACCGACGGAAGGTTAAGAGATGGTACAGATGTAACTTGGTGCTTATAACTCGACACATCTTTCTTGAAACAAGTAAGATTGATTGAAGCATAATATTAGACCCATACTAATATTAGACTTATATTATTATACTTATACCACCCCGCCATCGATAAGTGGACAAAATACAGTAAAAAATCTTGGCATCAGCAACGGGAAAAATCAACATTCTTTACTGAAAGCCTACTGTAAAACTGGTATGGGAAACGAAAAGGGAAATAATAAAATGCCCATAAAAATCGATACCAGGGCATACCAATCCTCGTCAGAGAGACCTTACAAGCCATTAGTACCGGAAACTATTCCAATGGGAACCCCAGGAAGTGAGTGAGCGCACAGCATGGACGATGTGGGAACTGAAACACTCCGAGTCGAGTTAATTTGTTCAGAGGCTTTCATAGCCTTAATAATATTGAATTGGGTAGACCACAATTTTGCGAGGACAGAAACATGGAAGTAGAGATTCGAATTAGTCACAACTACACGGCCAAAGACTCGACATAACAGTCACCAAATTCCGATCATTGACAAAATTTGTAAGAATACTTGGGGCGAACCATTATGATTAGAAAGTACTCGCTTGCTTAGGAGATGCCTCGTTGGATGAGCAATGAATCCTCAAATTTATACGGGCGTTCTAACCAAACTGGAGCCTCTTGTGGGCACCTCTTTTGCCTGCGAGTGAGCCACCACTACCGACAAACATTGGACCCATTCTTCGGCGTTTTTTCCGTCTTTCGGTTTGAGGATGAGGCTGTTATCCCCTGTGAAGATCTCGAAGGCCTTAGGAATGTTGCGAGCACCTCTGGACACTTTGACGCTTCGTATCTGGTGGATGTCGATTGGGCGAGCATCTTTGTCATCCTTCTAGGACAAATAAATAGATCAAAACCTGTACCAAATTCCATACGAATTCAAAATCCTACCATGGAAATCAATTGGTAAAATTTTAAGGTTTTATGACATGTGTAGCCAAATGGCAAACCAGGGCGCCACAAGAACTTTTCTTCCATTCTTTAAAAACTAAGATTTTGGACGATCCGGCGAGATCACACACACACGCAGGACACACAACGATTCTACGGGTCGTGACGTATCCCGATCTAGCGCCATATTCTACCGGCGTGATGTATCAAAGAATGGCGCCTGATCGTTGATATCCGTCTTATCTTGATTTCACAGGATCTACTATAAGGAACTCTCTTGAATACTGGAGGCTGAATGCGTGATTACACGAGTAATTCATCATAACTTACTGTCACGTACATTAGATGAAAAATGCAAATAAAGGGCGTATTAAGTAAACAACCATTTCAGGCTGGATTTTCGTCCGACTGCCATCATCAGCTGTCATCTAAAGGGAAGATCGGAATTTGTTCCGATGATTTCGGTCATGGCTCCCATTGCCTCACTGCCCTGGTTTTTGTTGATGTTGGGGGGGGGGGGGGAGACAAAAAAAAAAAAAAACGCCACCGCGGGGAGACTCGAACTCACGACTTCCCCACAGAAGCTGGTCTGAGACTGGTCGCTAAAGGGCCCCACCCATTCACGTGTATGCCCGGAGTCGCCGCCGTCAAAGGGGAAAACTACCCGTGAATGGTTAACAAATTCTGTAATCCGCCGCTCGGCAGGTAATCGAACATGCTCGAAAATTGCGGCCGGGTTAATCCTCGGCAGCCCTGTGAATGGTTGAAGTGAGTGATCCTCACTTCTAGTCATCTTTTGAACACAGTCCGAGAAATTGAGTCATTTTTCATTTTATTCAAATCCGTCAAAAATATGGATGCAGATAAGGGATTTTTCGCCCCTGACTTTCTTGCAGAGTTCATCGAAGTGTATAGGTCGCATTCTGCAGTGTGGAAGGTGAGATCTGCTGAGTATTCCAATAATATTGTGCTGTGATAGCGGCGCATTCTTGTTCTTCAACCATCTTGGTGAAACTCAGAGAAGGAACTGAGCAATCGGTGGTTGGTAGCAGGTCCGCCATTCGGCGGAGTCAGGTAGTTTTGGTAGCCAGGTGAATGGACTACTGCGGTGGCTTCGGGGAGTACCTGGAGGGAGGCGGCGGCGACTCCGGGCATACGCGTGAATGGGGCCCTTAAAACGTCAGCTGTCTCGGAAAACAAGGTCAGATACATGGACGGAAAAGGTCAGAAACTCGGAAAAGTAGTAGCGCCCAGTGCAGATATGATGAAAAGGATCCAGGTCTTCCCAATGACTCAGGAAGGTGCCCAGCAGCCTTCAATCAGAAGTGCTGCCAACGTTGCCATGTGGCAACACAAATATGCAGGTTAAAGAAGCACCAACAAATAGGATCAACTTGAACAAAAACTCACCGTTCCCTTATACTCGAGCCTGGCACCTGACAGGGTGAAATACCGAGTTCTCCACCGCCTGAACATCCGCCACCTGCCTTTCTTCTCTTTGAGTTGGCCTTCAATGACTGGTTGAGAATCGTGGAGGAACCCAACCGCCCTCTCTGGATGATTACAGAGGAAGCATCCCCACAAACCTCGTCCATCAGGCTCATGCCGCTGGTACTCGAAGACGTCACAGAAACCAGCAGCACGTAACTCGTTAACGACAGCTTCTTGATCCTGTGAAAACCCGGAAAGAGTAAATTACGAAGGCTCCGAGCAAACATCTTAGGTTTGACCATAACAACATTTTTTTCCATAGTATTAATATTAATAGATTGCAAGAGGCTCCGATTTCGGTGGCGACTCCTAGGGACTGGAAGAAATACGGCCCAAAGGGGAGACTAGAGAAAACCTCCTCCTTCGCTCCTACGGTGGTTCTGTAGTCGGTCAAAAAATAGAGGATCTCGATCTCTCAGATAAGAAACACTTCCTAACGCCTTTTGATCAATGGGTTGATATAATAACGACGAAAAAACTAATTTTCCCGAAGAAGTTACAATATGCCCGAGGAAGTGATAGGGCAAATCCAGTAACCTCTTTAATAGGTATAATGGGGTGTGCGCATCAAACGAAAATCGGGGGGGAAAAATGAGTCGTGTTCTTAGGAATCCTCTGATTCGGAAAAACCAGAGACAATACAGGGTGTCAATTGTGTTTTCCAGGTTTTCAGGGTCAATTTTCGACTTTTTCCAGGGTTCTAAATGAATTAAAATATGAACAAATGTAATAATAATTTCTCTAAATTCAGGTTTTTCAGGACATTTTGGGATGAGAAAGCACTAGAAATGCAAAGGCTTGTTTTCACATTCGATTGTTCGAAAAAGTCGAGAATGAACGTTGAAATCATCGAAACTTGTTGGTTTATTCGAGAGAAACGACCACTTCAAAGGCTTGTTTTCATCTTCGATTGTTGTTGTCCTTAAATGCGCTAACTATCTACCTATGTCTTCAATAGTATTCTTCTAATTATTTATTCTGAATGTACCTGTTCAGTAGAACTAGGAATCATAGAAAGTGAAAGGAAACAGTAAAGCTTGCAATTATTATCTACGTACCGTATTGGACAATCCGTCGTAACCAGCAAGTCGAGTAATAACTTGCTGGTTACGACGGATTCTCCAATACGGTACGTAGATAATAATTGTATTCTCGGATTTCCAATACGGTACGTAGATAATAATTGTATTCTTATATCTCGCGGAACTAACCCCATTCATTTAATACCAGTAAAGATTGGTACATAATGCACATAGGAGCATAATGTCTGTAATCCGTAGTGCGTAATTGGATGCTATTGGCTGGAGGGGGGCGGACTTTGCTATTGAGGGGGCGGGACTGATCTTTGCAGATGTCGACTTTTGGAGCAGAGTGTATCGTTTTGAAAAATTGGATATTTTACGCATTACGGATGAACTTCGACAATCTTCGGTAAACTTCGTAACAAACTCTCGTCATTTGTTCACAGAAAGTTTATTGACTCGGTCTCGATTATTGACAAAACAACCAGAATTATTGTTTTGGTTTGGAAACAATTCTGTGCAGAACGTACTGCGTAATCGAGTAGGTAATCATTCAGCCATGTGAATGCTCTTTTCTGCTTTACGCACTTTCTGCATTATGGAACACCCCCACCTCTCTTTTTGTGCATTACACATTACGGACTTTACGCACGTATGTGAACCCAGCTTTGTAGATACTCAAATAGGTAAATTAAAATCTAAGTGAGATCTCTGTAGCCACCACTTAATAAACACTATATAAAAACCTCATGATGAAAATAAATTAGGTAGTTAACCAGAATTAGACTAGTCGAGGAGAAATTCACGCGGTGCGGGTTAACATTAGTAATTTATTAGCTGCAGGTGCGCCCTTATGAACACTTACAGGAAATTTTCGAAAAAAATTGAGCAATTTCAGTGGCAAATTTTATTAACAAATATATGAAGAAAAGAGTTAAAAAAATAGAAATCTATATTTCTTATAGGTAACTATTTTAGTTGACCAAATTTTTGACATTTTGGACAACTATACTTGATAAAAATACTTAGCTTATACCCTCATATTGGGCGCTTCCCCGCGTTTTGAAAACTGCCTGCGGAGGAAGGACACATCCAATCTATTATTGCTACATGTTATATCTCATTTTATTCAATGGAATAAAATTAACTACCGACTAAGTCAAACTTTCAATCGTGAGTACTTTTCCGTACTGAAACTTTTCCCCCTCTGACTGCCGGAACTTCCCACTAACAGGTTTGGCGCTAGGGCTTTTCCCAGGTATATTGGAAAAAATGAAATTCCCTGAGTTTTCCAGTAGAGTAAAATTCCCTGAGTATTCCCGGTTTCCCAGGTCGCTGAACACTCTGTAATACTAAGCAAAGTTTCATAATATGCGAGACATAATTTTTTTAAACAATCTTTATATAAAAACGACGAAAAATTAATTTTCAAGAAAAAGTTACAGTAAGCCCGAGGAGGTGATAGTATTCCTGACTTGGTAGGGCAACTCCAATTCCCTCTTTAAAAGGTATAACTCTAGCCTGCAGTTTACTCGAACTGAAGTTACGGGCCCCCATTATGTTTCTTGAGTTCAGTGATTACCGGAGGAGACCTTAAATGAGAAAAGTAGAGTAGGCACAAATACAAAAAGGTTCTTACCCGAGCACATGGAAACGCTGAAGTGACGAGGGTAACAAAAGGCTTGTTTTCACATTTAAGAATGTCCCAGCAGTATTTTAGAGCTGTTACAGCTGGATGCCTAGAACTCAACGCACTTTGTGATTTTGCCTATAAAGAAAAACAAATCGTAAGTTATAGTTCGATTACAATTAAGTAGAAAACAAAAGTTAGCTACATCGGAGATGAGGACAGAACGTACTTGCAGTGAAAGAAACATAAAATGGATCCAGACTCTAGGATTTCTACTTCGCATAGTGAATAATGTTCTGGAATACAGGCAATGTTCCCCACGACCGTCACATCCAAATTGCAGTTTCGCCATTTTCTTTGCCCGGGTGTTTTCTGAAAAAAAAAAAAAAAATCTGTGTTCTAAAGTGAGGATTATTTAAAATGTACAGATCGTCCCTATACCTGGTAAACCATGTAAGTCGAGTTTATCAAATTTTACAGGGGACACTAAAAACTATTTAGTTTTCATTCCACATGCAATAAGTTTTTTCGTTCCATTCCTTAAAACAGGTGGTAACAGTAGTATTTCAAAGAGCCTGAGACTAATTTCATCAAAATTTACTTTAGCGAACGAAAAAATGGACTTACATGATTTTACCCAGCCTTTGACACCCGACTTACATGGTTTTCAATTTGATTTTCATGAAAATATACCCAGCTTGGGTTATTCAATTATTAGGAATATTATTCAATTTTTTCTCTCCAGGTTTCAAGGTTACACAAAATACCCAAATCGATGCAAAAGGAAAATATTTAAATGAAAATTCATAGGCGTTGATACAATCCAACTGTAAGGCTCCTTGAGTCAAAATGACAGTCTTCAGTCTTAATATTACTAGAGTTGATCAATAAATTATTATACTACCAATTCCTCAATAATGGTAATTATTACCATTTCTTAAATTAAAACCATTACTTATAGGAACACTTTACCTATCACAACCGTAACTAGGTAGGTATGCATTGAATTTGAGTGCTAGGCAACTAGGTACTTTTGTTTCATTAAAATAAGGGAAGAGTTAGGTATGGGTTAGGGGTAAGGGTGTTTTCGCCCGGGTGTTTTCTGAAAAAAAATCCGTATTCTAAAGTGATGATTATTAAAAATGTACAGATCGTCCCTATACCTGGTAAACCATGTAAGTCGAGTTTATCAAATTTTACAGGGGACACTAAAAACTATTTAGTTTTCATTCCACATGCAATAAGTTTTTTCGTTCCATTCCTTAAAACAGGTGGTAACAGTAGTATTTCAAAGAGCCTGAGACTAATTTCATCAAAATTTACTTTAGCGAACGAAAAAATGGACTTACATGATTTTACCCAGCCTTTGACACCCGACTTACATGGTTTTCAATTTGATTTTCATGAAAATATACCCAGCTTGGGTTATTCAATTATTAGGAATATTATTCAATTTTTTCTCTCCAGGTTTCAAGGTTACACAAAATACCCAAATCGATGCAAAAGGAAAATATTTAAATGAAAATTCATAGGCGTTGATACAATCCAACTGTAAGGCTCCTTGAGTCAAAATGACAGTCTTCAGTCTTAATATTACTAGAGTTGATCAATAAATTATTATACTACCAATTCCTCAATAATGGTAATTATTACCATTTCTTAAATTAAAACCATTACTTATAGGAACACTTTACCTATCACAACCGTAACTAGGTAGGTATGCATTGAATTTGAGTGCTAGGCAACTAGGTACTTTTGTTTCATTAAAATAAGGGAAGAGTTAGGTATGGGTTAGGGGTAAGGGACATGTTAGGGATGAGCTAGGGACGGGTTAGGGATGGGCTGGGTATAAGTTAGGGGTTGGGATAGATTAGGGACATGTTGGGGATGAGCTTGGGATGGGTTTGGGGTTGGAGATAGCTCAGGGCTGGGTTGGGTTAGAGATGGACTAGGGATGGGTTGAGGATGGGTTAGGTATGAGTTAGGTTAGGGACAGGATAGGGGTTAAGGATAGGTTGGAGATGGGCTAGGGACGGATTAGTGGTTGGGATAGGTCAGGGCTGGGTAGGGTAAGAACTGAGGATGGATTAGGGATGGACTAGGGATAAGTTAGGTTTGGGTTATGGATGGGTTGGGTGTGGGGTAGGGATAGGACAGGGCTGGGTTGGAGATGAGCTGTGGATGGGTTGGATATGGGTTAGGGATGGGTAAGGGGTTAGGGATTGGTCAGAGATGGATTTCCTCAATTATTATCTCTTGTATCATTAATTTTACAGAGTTTCCTGTAAAACATAAGCAGACCAATAGCACACTACTAATCTCTTGTTGTTCTTTCTAACATCAGCATTACAGCTACGTCAAACAGCCAACAAATCAATCAATTCATCTAAAATTATCCTCTTAAATAATGTAAAAATAATTTAGAAACAATGCGGAATAACAAGTAGGTAGGTCGTGATCTTAGATTGGCCACAGTATGGAAAATCACGTGTCTGCAGAACACAAGGAGTGGAATTAATTGCTGAAATTGAGACTAATAAAAAGGTTTCTATTTATGATCACTTTCTCCGAACTCCATTTATGATTTTGTAAACTTTTACATGGAAAAAAGTTAAAAAAAACTGACTATTTTTGATGGAAACTTGCCACCAGCGTGAGCTGCTCACTCTTATGAAGGCATACACAGGACTTACATGGTTTTCCGGCGAAAAAATAGGTAACCGACTTACACGTTTTTTCAATGCCTTCTGGGTAAAAAACTATTCTTCAGATTGGAAAACGGCTTCACTGAATGAATCAAGCGACCCTAATTTACCTGAAAAGCTCAAAACCTTATTTTCGAAAAAATACCGACTTACATGGTTTACCAGGTACGAGATACTGTTTAGTAGATATATTGTCTAACTCCTAGGCAGACTAAACGTTTTTAGAAACTTCAAAAAATGATCATGAAACCAAGCCACAGCAGTTTTTTTTAATGTCTCACAGGAATTTCGGACTTATGAGGTGATTTGACGTGGTATGGAGTCGTATGACCTCCAACCTGATTATTATCCATAACAAGGAGCAGACCTAGCGGACTAAGATAAGAACGTATGATAGAGATGATTTACAGCAAGTGGTTTTGGAGCGGCACCCACCAATATCAGGGTGACGGCTGCAACCTTGTCGTGGCGCGGAGTGTGGTGCGGGAAAAGTGCCACGGAGTTGGGCGCCTTGGAAGGCGTACTTCGTGATACCACCACTTCCCTTCATCCCTCTCTCCCACCCCCACCTTCCTCATCCCTTGGACCATCATTGGGTGAGTCCTGGGCGTCCTCCCCATTAAAATTAATAATTGATTAGTTATTCATTTTTCATCAATGGCTTTTCTTCATGGTTTATAAAAAAAAAAATAAATTTAAAAAAAGATTGCTTTAACCTATTGGTCGGCGTTCTCATCCCTTGGGCGAGTAAACCCTCTCTAGGGAACAGTACACCATGAGGAGAAGTTTGACTAGTGAAATTTTTCATTTCTGGTGCCCACAGTCCACCTTATTTCGGTACGATGCGCTTTCTAGAATTTTTCATACGATTGCATTTTAGATACGATATTATTATGCAAATCCCCCCTGATAAAGATGAGGCGTTCTGGGAAGTGTTCCCTCAAAACAACCATCGATGCTCTTGCGATGTGTGCTGTTGCACCGTATTGTTGAAACCAAATGTTCAAAACACAAAAAATTCAGTAACACCAAATAACAACAAAATGACTGTTTTGAGGGAACTCTTCCCAGAACGACACATCTCAAAAGTTGCACCTAACTTCATGTCACACATTAAACGTTTATTTCAAGTATAATATTGATTTTATAAATCGATTAATTTAATTCAAATTGTTCATATCAAGTTGATGTTAGTTCCCTATAACAGATCATGGTTATACTTTTCATACACTCCATTTTACGTTGACAATAATTCCATGCCACAAGGGTTGGTAAAGAGGCGTGGGATTCCAAGCTTTTTAGAATAAATATTACCTTCAATGGTACATTTGGCAGGCAGTGGGATCCTCTCTGACACGTTTTCCATATATGTTTTAATTTTATCTAAATGCTTCTCACAGAAGTGTTGAATTGTGTCCCTCATAGGGTAAGGTTCAAACACACTTATCCTCTGAAACAACAGAATAAATTAGCATAATGAATCCCAGCATACCAAATATTAGACATTAAGATACTTGTGCTGGTATTGTTAAGCGTTGATAGATGAAACATTACTCTTGTAACCTATAAATTTATAAATAAATAAAAACAAAGAAGGAATACAAATATCATAAAAAAACAGTTATATACAAGATTGCTATTTTACTGATCACAATAATTTTGCACCAACTTTACTGATTAATGTCTCATTGATGAGATTTGTTTTACCTTTTACCTAAAAGGTAGCACCGCATCAGACTAGAATACGTAGCTAATAGTTCGACCAACACCAATGGAGACTAAATTCAGGATTTTCGGTAGCTAACCAATCTGTTGGACATTTTACCCCCCATCAACCAACAAGTCCAGTTTTGGGCGCTAATTAACCATAAGCATCATATTGTAGTCCTGTAATTATAAGGACTACATGACCAATGGAGAGGGGGGCATGAAGACGCTCCTCGCTTCTTCCCTACACAACAGTTAGTAGAGGGCTAGATGCGAACGACTCGATTAATCAAGTCGAACTTAATAAAATTTGAAAAGTTGTACTTCTCAATTGTGAATTTTTTGGAAGTCGTCAAATCTGCTGGCCATTCTATCTGTTCTTGGAGGAGGAATACCACTGTTCTACTTCTCCTTGTAAAAGCATTTCAACATTTCGGAGTTCACGACCTGTGTGAACTCCAAAAACGTAAGTGGGCCACCTATATTCAATTTTGATTACTTGAAGGACGAAATTCTAGTTCAGTTTATCTGTAAAAGGAATTTTTAGAAATAAATGTGAAAAAAAAACAGCCAGCGAAAGTTATTCAAGAGTCAAGAGTCAAGATATTTTTTATTGTTGAACCAAGAGAATGGTATAACAATAGTCAAACTTAAACTAATATAACGGAAATTTGTAAAAAAAATGCAAAACAGATAACGCAGTATATAAAAAATTCAACAACTAACACCAACTACATATATTAAAAAATTCATCAACATTATATAACTCAGCCATAACAAGAACATTTTTTAAGGACCTTCTGAATTTTACACCGGCCAAGGTTTGCAGCTGAACAGGGATGTGGTTGAAGAACCTAACCCCCTGCTGCAGAGGGTTTGAGCGGAGGGAAGCTGATAGACGCACCGGAGGAGGACGGAGAGCACTACGCTGCCTTGTCTCATGCTCATGAATACCGCAACCCTGCTGAACTCTGTCCAGGTTATCTTTTATAAAAAGTAATGCCTGGTATACATAAAGGCCTGGTATGGTCAAGCACTTCATCTTTTCAAACAAACCTCTGCAAGAATGGCCATAGCCCAGGCCAAAAATAATTCGCAGTGCTGCTTTCTGTAGCCGGAAGATGGACTGTATATGGGTGGAGTTTCCCCAGAGGATGATACCGTAACTAGCCCTGCTCATGAAATAAGCAAAAAATACCATCCTCAACGCATGGGGCGACAGTACTCTGGAGAGTTTAAGCAACGCAAAGTTGCATTTGGCCAGCTGAGAGGCCAAGTGGTCAGTATGACTCCGCCAGGACAATCTGTTATCCACGAGGATTCCCAGGAAATTCACTGTATTCGTTAGCGGGCCATTAAGATTGAGTCTCAAGTCTTGGGTCTTGCTGTTGTTCACCAGCAATGAGTTTGCCCTACACCAATCAGGCTGTCAGAGGCGTCCAAACGATCCGCAAGTGACACAGCATCTGGACCGGTTGTACAGGAGGTTATGTCATCGGCATACAGAATCAGGTCGTTGTTGCACTGATGTAACAGGTCGTTGACATAAAAAAGATGTTTCAGGTGTTTCATTGCCTCTTAAAGCCAAATTTTCATCTAATTAATCTTTTAATCTGATTAATTTTCTTTTAATTGGAATTAGTTGGAATCGTACGAAGGCTGATTGCCCCACGTTGGGCGCCAATTAATGTTAAGTCCTTTTCTCGGGGGTGGGAGCAATCAACCTTCGGGCGATTCTAACTAATTCCAATTAAAAAAATTAATCAGATTAAAAGATTAATTAGATGAAAATTGGGCTTTAAGAGGCAATGAAACACCTGAATAACTTTCAATGGCTGTTTTTTTTTTTTGCACATTTATTTCTAAAAATGCCTTTTACAGATAAACTGAACTAGAATTTCGTCATTCAAGCAATCAAAATTGAATATAGGTGGCCCACTTACGTTTTTGGAGTTCACACAGGTCGTGAACTCCGAAATGTTGAAATGCTTGTACAAGTAGAAGTAGAACAGTGGTATTCCTCCTTCAAGAACAGATAGACTGGCCAGCAGATTTGACGACTTCCAAAAAAATCACAATTGAGAAGTACAACTTTTCAAATTTTATTAAGTTCGACTTGATTAATCGAGGTGATGCGTGCGTGGTCGTTCGCATCTAGCCCTCTACTCAACGTCCCGTAGGGAAGAAGCGAGGAGCATCTTCATGCCCCCCCTCTCCATTGGTCATGTAGTCCTCACAGGACTACATTGCATTACAGGACTCTACAATATATCTAAAGGCGCGATCAGTCTCGAAAAAACGGAATCTTGGGGTGTCCTCGTTGTGCGAATATCTCAAGGCTAAGTTGAGCGCCCAGGAGACACTCAACGATGACAATTTACAGCTAAAGTGTTGAGATACGTTAGACATCCTGGGAGCACCCATCAAGATCCAAACAGAATGGGTCTGCATGGCAACTAAACGAGAGGGAAGGACAACTATCAGGGCATCTATAGATCCACCACGGTTCTTGAGGAACTGAATGTTGCTGATAAGATAAGGACGAGTAAGATGGTCCTTCACTTGGGTTAATTGTCATGCAGACCCATTTTGTTTGGATCTTGATGGGTGTTCCCGGGATGTCCAAGGTTTCGAGACATTTTAGGCTGTATACAGGTTTCCAAAAGAGTATAGGCTGTATAATTGCCACCATAGAGTGTTCCTGGGCACTCAACTGAGCCTTTTTATTGTACAACGAGGATACTCGTTCACGACTAATCGCAGCGTTTGATAAAATGCTCAATAAGCAAATTAATCGTCTTGCCCAAAACGGGATGAGTAGTTGTTGGCTGATGTACTGAAGCTGTCCAAAAGATAAGTAAGCTCCGGTCCGTGTGATCCAGATGAAGTCCTCAAATGTAAAACTCATGACTCCCCATCACGAACAACCACCAACTGCTCGACACAGCAAGAGCGGGGATGTTACCCCCCAAGTGTTATGGGAGGCACTATCAGTCTACTTCTGATTTTTAACAGTTAGAGTACAAACCTGGGAGGCTGCAACAATGGCAGCATTGCTGTTGTGGTTAATGATCGTCACGCTGGTGTTGGAGCGACGTGGGGTAACAAGCGCTTGACTGGAGCTCATTGACAAAGATGGAGCAGTTTGACTGACTGACACTCCGCTAGAACTAACTGAAAAATACAAACGATTATCGAATAAGTGTATACGCTAGAAAAAATCACACTTTAATATAACAAGCAAATACAACTCAACAATTATAAATGCACGAAAATGTATCATCCTGTGAACAGATGTATTAGAGACCGATTTTCTTCTTTCTTTTACCACAAAATTGGGTTTCGTACCTACTTTAACATTTATGTGGAACATCATTTTGGTTACAAACTAAGACATAAGACCCCTCCTAGTTCTGAACTATAAATGCAATACGGTTCCGTTCGACAACGTTTTACTTACTTATATCATTTGTTAAGTAAAAATAAAACAAAGTTAGGAAGAAGGTACAGAGGAAAGATTGAAATGGAAAACCAAGTTCAGAAGAAAGACAGATATACACCTCAGCTCAAGCTAAGAGGTAAGTTCTTACAGAATCTTCGCAACATGAATGATAATTCACCAACTCAAAGAGGCCCCTCGTGAGGTTTAGAAAAAAATGGTGATGAAAGAGCTTAATATGATCTGCGATATCACTGAGCCCTTAAAATAAGGACATAAAAAAGAACCATGCTCATAGCTTATTGAATAATACGTTTATAAGTATGAAAACAGTAAGTAGGCATTTATGAGAGGTTCATGATGCATAATGCTAACTATTATTAACACAATCACTACTAAACTCACGAGCATGGGAGGTTAAAATTCGATAAACTTTTGAATGCTTAAAATAGACAATTCTTTCCCATCCAAAATGGAGAGTACCTCCAGTTTTGCGAGTGCGCAAAATTGACTGCAGACCAACAGACAGAAACAAAAGCGTAGGTCCGGAGAGCTATTGGACACAAAATGAGGAATTTAAGCAAGCCGGAATGGGGTATTTCAGTCAATTTTTTTAATTTTTTTTTTTTCTTCAAAAGAGTATGGCTCAGGAATAACGGTAATTGGGTCTGTTCGTCGAGAAAATGTTTTTAAAAAATCAGAGAAGCTAAGGAAAGTTGAAGATTTGAATGGTGTGACGTAGCTAGCCAACTGTCTTTGAAAAAAGTATCCATGCACAGAGAAGAAATGAAACCCTTGGAGGGCTTCTTGGATACTACAAAATACTACTCACACACGCGTGTGGCGTAAGTGCGTGTGCGTTAAGAGAGGCCGGCCTTTTTTTTCAAAAGTGTGATCTCTTTAATTAATTCTTCTACCACATGTTATAGTATCATTGGGCTTAAAGTTGGAGTATATAGGTTTTCAAGGGTGCTGAATCCAAATTTGAGGTCAAAAACCTGAATTTCTGACCCACCAAAATACCCCATTTCCAATTTTTGACTTCAGAATCGGATTCAACACCTCGAAAAACTTTCAGGACATACTTCCTAGCTCACGAATAAACAAAAACTACAAAAATATGGCACAAGGAGGTATCCATTGAGGAGGCGCCAACTCCCGCTAGGGGCGCTGGTGGTAAACTAGTTTCTTGTAGGTCCAATAGAGTGCTTTGATGAATCGTCAAGTCACAAGAAACTCTTCACATTTCAAGAGGATTCCCGAACGAGAAGAAAAGTTGATGGAAATGGAAACAGAAAGAATACCCGATAGTTCTCCTAGTACTTGATACCGAACGAGGAAGAGAAAACCCAAGAACAAGCATCAGGGACTCCTGGAGAACAAAGATGCTCTAGAAGTGGTAGAGTAATCAAACTTCCTTCAAAATTCAACGATTTCATTATGTTTTAAAATATTTCGGCATAGGGAGGAATGAAGTGAGTTAGTTACCAACGATACTACAGCTATTATTATATACAGCCGATTGCTTCTTGTCGTTGCTATGTTGCAAAATATACGAATTCATTCTGTGTTCTAATGAACTGACGTATACCACTTTATATTAACTTAATATATTATTTATGAAATATGCACAAGATAATACATATTTCATCACAAGATACCACAGCATGTAATATTACAGTGTGATTGATAACTTTCAAAATTCAATATGCTGTTGCTTCCGAATGATATGTATTCTGTCTGATGTCGAAAAGACCCCTTTTTATTACAAAAAGGACCTAAAAAACCCAGAGTCATTTCAACCACCAACTGAAGAAAATTTAAAATGTTGGTACTTGTGAAAAGTTGATGCTATCTCTCCGAGGTAACTTCAATCAGAGCACTCTATTGGACGTATGAGAAACTACTTTTACCACCAACGCCCCTAGCGGGAGTAGGCGCCTCCTCGACGGATACCATCTAGGAAAAAACATGTGCTGTTTGAAAAAACCAGTTGTGATTTGATGATTACGTTAACTTAACTTACGTTTTAACCCTCAAGAACTTTGAAAGTCACTCAACAGTAACAGACTTATTTTCCTCAATCAACCCGATTTGTATCTATCCCACAGTATAAAAAATTCAGGAAAAACACAAAAAGAATTAACTGAAATTCCTAATTGAACATAGATTTAAGAGGACACAACTTTTTCAATTTCTAGCACGGATAATACATTAGACTTTCAACTTACCTACTTCTTGGTTAGTACTGGGTGGGTAATCTCACATATCAAGTACCTAATGCCTAACGTTTTTTCATTAAGTATTGGTGAAGACATGCAAGTTCGTAGACCACTCACACAATGCGATTATTTGGGTAAGGTTCTTACCAAGCATCGAATTGAGGTTACTGGAGCTCGGTTGAGTGGTGGACAAAAGTGACTGAGTAAGAGGTGAACTACTATGTTTCAATTGCTGGAACGTACCTAAAAATAATGCAACACACACATAGGTTCATGGCAGAGCTCATGCAAGGTATCAACATAACATGCTGGAATCAACAAGAAAAACTCGTGCAGCAATTCACATGCAGTCTTGTGATCAGGGTTGCTTGAAAACGTGAGTAGATGGGTACTTGTTGTTCGCCTAGTGAAATCAAGTGTCACAGATAAAAAGTTGAAGTTGACCCATCCCAAAGATGTGTTTATCACGTTGCAAATTGAGGATGTACCTCATATTAATTAATGATTTGATCAAACTCTGTCTCAGGTTGATGTAATGGTATGGTAGTGAATTAGTAAACGCTCAGTTTCTTCGTTCACGATCATGCAAAGTGGAGTAAGTAGTATGTGTGAACTAATAATTAATTAATTAAGAATTGCCATGGAGAGACACGCGCAAAACGAACTCATGAAAAACGATGCAAATTATTACACAAAGGTTTATTATTTTTCTGTATAGATCATGATCATTCGCCTGTGAAGATCACAACTTTGTCATTGCCGTTACCTACCAACCAAAAGCTTCGGGGCACTAAATGGAGCGCATATACCAAGTTTCATCAAAATCGGTCCATGGTAACTAAGGAAAAGGCTGCGTACAGCAGACGCACGCATTTTGTGAGTGAGAGGAGGAGGATGAACTTTTTTACAAGATGGCGGCCGAAATGAGGCATAATTTGCTCACCAATTGAGAGCGAAAATACTCCAAATTTAATGAATTTTACATTTTAATGGGATTTAAGAGGCCTCAGTCTTCCAAATCGATGTGATTTATTTGACATGATTCTCTGGGATGTGGAGAAACACAATAGCTAACTTTTATCTAAGTTCTACCACGCTTACGTCACAATTGAAGATTCTCACTTTTTGGGGTAAAGTTACCCCCGTTGGGGTAAAGTTTGACGGTATTTAAAAAAAGGTCGATGCGAAAACGCATCAGTGGCCGGAAATGGGTTAATTTTGACATTTTATGTCAACTCTGGCACATAAACGAAATAAGCGTTAGGTACGTTACTTTATGGTGAGCAGTTGGTTGGGTGAGCTGGAGCCTCTGTGTTGGTGGTGGTGGTGGGGAGGGGGGCACTGAGTGGGCAAGTGGGGTAGTTGTTGGGGCTGTATGTATATAGAGGATGGTTCCCTATGAATTAGTGAAACATAAAATGTCCCAATGTGTTGCAGACTCGTATGCAAACGTTTGGGTTTCAGCATGGAACATGCTTTAGCCTTGACCTAACTGGCAAAAAGTGTTACGTTTTTCGGGAACGGTAACTAGGAACGGTATCGAGTCACGAAATTTTGCTTAGTCGTTGATACGGAACTAAGGATCGTGTAACCTATGGGAACATGCTTTAGCCATCACCTAACTAGGCAAAAACGTGACGAAACTGTGGATTTTTACAACCGACCCATTTCTAGGGAAATGTATCGCCGTTAGTTTTCATCCCACGAAAATCGTTAGCCACTCGTTGAAAAGCCCTCAATTTATGCGTAAATTATATACTGCCAAAACAGCAGTAACTATGGACGAAGCTGAGATATACCTACCTCTGATTTAAAAGTACTGCAAACAACATTTGCGGTAAAAACCATCATCGATAGTGGATGTTGTTGGTTGGCTTGGTTTTCACGACTGTAATCAAAGGATCTTGAAACCTGGGCAGGAGTGTCTAGCCCCCCGAAAGTGTTGTCGGGTTTCAGCGCTACCTACCGCCACTTCAATGAACTACCATTTCTGATATCTTATCAGGTGATCACGCTCGCAACCGCATTACCATCGCTCCTCTAACTTGCAGTTATCCTAAGATTACAATGTAGCGAGAACATTTATTTTTGAGATTTTACAATTAATGCAACAACATGGATGCAATAACAAGTTCCTTTTCCTCGCAATTTAAAAAGGCAGGGAAGTAAAGCTGCCAAACTTAGAAATTTGAGTGGTAAAATCGAGGTAAGCCTACTTTTCAGAAATGCCGCTTGACCACGATCACATCGAGCTGAAAATGATGGCAGTTTGCTGAAGTGGCGGTAGGTAGCGCTGAAACCCAACAATACTTTCTGGGGGCTACTCTCCTAACCTGGGCGAGATTTTGTTATGAACGCGGGATTTTATTTGTGATGTTGTTCTTCGATGCTTTAGACTTTTTCGATTTCTTAATAATAACAATACCTTTGTTGTGATTGAGAATGCTTTACAAAGTAGTGAGTCACCGTCTAATTCCTTAGAAGAGCGAGTAAGGAAGCTTATTTGCAAACCTGTATTATACCAAGAACATTTGAGAAGCTTCGACCGCTAAAGGCATGGCTACAGGAACGGCTAAAGCATGTTCCATGTTTCTTGAATTTTAGCGGAAGTCTCTAAGCAGTAACCATCTGGGGGCCCAGGGGGGACGCCCCCTGGCGAGGCCCGAAGGGCCGATATTTTTGTATGTTATGGAACTAACCATGACTGAATGAGTTTTGGAAGTAAAATTAATGTAAATAAATGGAATAAATAACTCACGTGACTTTAAAATTATTGTTATATAGCCGAAAAATGGTTTCAAGCATTTTGTCACAAATGGTGGGAGTAGGTCGAGGAGACAACGCCAAAGAAAAATTGTTGAAATCAAAGATTATTGATTTATTCTCTAATTGAGGACGAAAAAAAAAATCGGAACAACGCTAATCTTCATCATTTTGCTACGGATTTTGCGTAGAATTCAAAAATGACAAAATTGCGCTGCGCGCAACCAAGATCAACTTTGGTATTAAATGAATGGGGTTAGTTCCGCTAGTTATAAGAACACAATTATTATCTACGTACCGTATTGGAGAATCCGTCGTAACCAGCAAGTCGAGTACAGGAGGCGAGCGCTTTCGATGTAAGGACATCATCTTCAGGCCGTTGAGAGAGTACTCCTTTTGTAGGTTTTTCAGTCAGTGTTTCTAGTTTTCGGTTCATTTTTTCGTATTTAGCAGTCATAAGTTGTTTTATATTGTCATGTAAGTACTGTTGGTAACTAACTAAGTGTTGGTGTATGTCAAGTTTAGTCATGATGTCGGCAACTTCTAGGTGAAGTTTGTAGAGTTCAGTGTTGAGTTTGTCTTTCTTAATACATAAGTTTCTAATTTCGTTCTTAACCCGTAATTTCTGTCCTACGGATTTAGTCTTACGAGCTGAGGTAGTTCGCGCGTTGATGTTAACATTAGCATAATTGGGAAAGAAAAGGGAGTACTCTCTCGACGGCCTGAAGATGATGTCCTTACATCGAAAGCGCTCGCCTCCTGTTCTCGACTTGCTGGTTACGACGGATTCTCCAATACGGTACGTAGATAATAAGATCAACTTTGTTTTTTCTAATGGGAACGTCCATTTTTTATAGCAGATTCGGATTTCACGTCAAATTTCATGAATATTTTACTTCGATAACTTTTTTATTAGTCGATTCCAAAGGTTCATTATCGAAAACAATAAACCAAAATGAGGTGGCAAGGTTCAAGATTTGAAGACTCTGCAGCAACTACGAGCCAATTCTAAAAATGATCTTCTTCAGTCAACACTTGTTTCGAACTCGAACGCACTCGCCTGATCTATTAGTGACGAGGGAAACTTCCAGAACTAGGCAGTTCAGTTCAACTGAACTTCATAGTTCGGAAGTTTCTCGCGTCACAACTAGATCGGGAAAGTACACACGAGGTCGAAACAAGTGTTAACTGAAGAAGAACAATTTTGGAGTTGGCACGTAGTTGCTGCAGGGTCTTCAATTGCTTTTCTACCATCAGTAACTGAACAAACTCCCTAGCCCTGTTAGTAGCACGTGAGATATAAAAAACAACCACTTGAACTGAGAAGTACTGAAAAGACAGTGAAAGTTCAATTAGTTTGGTTACACCAAAATGTCTCAATCCATCAACAACCAAACGAGTTTATGTCAAGAATAAATTCATTCAAAATTGTAGTTTATGAAAATGCTTATATTAGCTTGCGTACACTGAATATCACAAACGCTAACTTAGTATTTAGCGTCACACACCAGGTATGAAACTTACCGGAATTCGCACTAGTGAGAGGTGGACCATTAGATAAAGTTCCAGAACTTTCCTCGCGTTCCCTCATGCCCACACTCCTAAAAAAATATGAATAAACAAAGTGTCATAATATAGAATGAGGTATCAAATGTCTTTTATAACTGATTCTCCGCCAAGACAAGAAGTAGTAAATAAGCTGTTTAGGCGAATGAGATCATTTACGTAGTAGGGCTGTGGTTCGTTGTAACTGTCACACCTCCACTGGAAATTTTGCTTCTTGGTTGATCACTGCTTCGGGTGATAGTTGTGACGCTACTGTTTATTAAAGGGAGTCTCGTCATGCTTTTGTGAAGCCCGCTTCCACTTCCACTGGCTGAAACGGAAATTTAAGGAAATAGAGTCATAAGTTTTCAATTGTGTACACTCATATACAGGTGGTCAGGATTGAACGGACACATTTCAAAAGCCAGTCAGATTCTCATATTTGACCGTGCGGGTTTGAAAATGAGCAAAACGTTTGGAGAAAATCAGTAATTTTTATTGCATCGAGTATAACTTATTAACATTATTATTTTGAAAATATGGATAATTATTCAAAACTAGATACGTCACTGAGTTTAGTAATTATGGTGGATGTTTCACTTTACTGCTTCACAAGTGGCGCTTCAATCGTCTGATGATACCACTCGTATCAAGGAGTTGGACTGCTCCCTCGTTGATGTGACATCTTAGCCGATGTAGGTGTCTCACAGCTTGTCGCTTTATTGCATCTGTAAGGTTGCCTCCTCTGCGGCTTTAGCGATTAGGTCTGGCTCATTTTTCGGCCTACTCGTGGATTCGGGGGTCTTGAAATGACCTTCCTAGTCCTGCCTAGGCCTAAGTTCCCTAACTGGCTATCGCGGGAGATCTGGGGGGCAATTGCCTCCGGATCTAAATATTCGACTATCTGCTTGTTCCTAAGTACTTGATACCTTCGGGCTTCGTGGATTTTTGAGAGAAAACACTTGTTTGGATTTTTGAATGAGCAACGGGTATATTCGACAATTGGAAAAGAGGATGGAATTTTGATAATATAAAGGTGAAAGTGAAGCCTTAAGAGGTAGCTTAGTCTATCCCTACCTATGTGCCTCCTGACCGCGTGTCGTCGCGAGATTACGGAGTTTCGCGGAAGGCGCGGGTTCGCGACGGCAACGGCGGAAGTCGAGATCGGGTAAGCTGAAGCTAAGTACATGGGACTGACCTGGCGATCCTTTCTTCGGGTCTCGATAGTCTTTGGAGATTTGTCCCAGGAAGCGTTGACGTGGCAGCTACCCATTTTTTTCCTGGAGGCGGCTGGTTCTCTCGGACCGACGTAGCCTGTAGTGATACCGCTCTCTGTCACTCAGCGGAAGGCAGCAGAACTGGGTGCTTTTGGATCGAAGGGCACTAGGTTCCAGATGCTGATGCACGACCTCGATTTTGGCAGCGCGCAACAGTTTGGGGGCGTATCTTCTGGCATATGGGCGGTCGAATATTTTTGGTTATTTCTCTTCCAGTCCTTCCACCTCTCCTCGCTGGTTGGATGAGGAGCTTTTCCTGCGCGTCGAATTTTCGGCTGATTAGCGAAAGCGGGGATAGATTTCCGCTAATCAGGCCGCGGTAAATTTTACCGTGGAGGGGACTCCATGTGCCGTGTGTTTTTTTTTTGTAGACGTGGGCCTTAGGAATTGTTTTCCCTGGGAGCCGTCGATTTTCCTTTTCCGGAGTCGAATTGCAACGATTCGGTTTCCCAGGGAGAAACATGAGACTTTGTCAGCGCCAGCGTCTGACAGCATCGTTTATTGTTTCAATACGAAGCTCATAAAAAAGCAATAGGTGAGAAAATTTATGTCATTTAAATGACGATCCTCGTTGTTAAAAGACGATGTCGAATGTGACAAACCCTCGACCGTTACGAATTCAGAGGGATCAGTATTCTGTGTGCAGCGAGAAAGAACTGTGACAAAATCGTCTATTTCCAAGAGGGATATCATGAACGATAGGCCCATCGCAGGAGATTTAGTGTTGAAACTGCCCTTATGGAGGTATTGGATTCCATGAGAGAGGCTACGGATGAGCGGATGGTCACCATTTTGATCGCGATCGATTTCTATTGATAAGATCCAATATGATCAATTGGTCGCCATGTTGTACGAAGTAGGTTTCTCTGAGCAAATCATTCTTAACTGGTCGTCGACTATATGTTAGGGCTCCTGATGGAACGTTGTCCTCAAGGCTTGTCCTCGAACCACATGACATGGTCGTTGAGGGTTGTTTGTCGCCCTCTTTATATCCCCTTATAAAGTAGCAAGCAAAGTAGCACTTGTGCAGACGCTTGGCTGGTAGTGCCTAGGCCCTCGTGGTCACACCAGCAGACAAAGTGGGGACGGTTTCCCTCAAACACGCTCTTGAAACGCTCGAGCTGGGTTAAGCCCCAGGTGTTTGTAAAGCGGTGGGATCAGGTATAAATTCTCTGATCCTGGCCTGTAACCAGTTACGGCATCTGGGGATGAGATTGAGCCAGTTCAGTGGCAAACAATCTCACATCAACACTGGTACCGCGGGAGGGAGGGGGGGGGGAGCACTGGCACAATGACCTATGTCGAAGTACCACTTGCATGCCCCCTGGTTGAGGTAGGAATCGCGGGGGTCGTGGTTGACAAAACCTAGTCCGTAGTGCGGGGTTACAGAGCCAGGTCACCCCGTGGGTCATGGCCAACCTCCTGGCAGCCCTGGCAATTGGATCCCATTTTTCGAATTGTAAAAAACTCGGGTGCCGACCTGCATAATCGGAGGTGCGAGCTAGAACATGCGCCTCAACCTGTAGGTTAAAACAGGTACTTGCAAATGCAAGGTCGCTGATAGTGTGAACAATCCCTCTCAGGAGGAGTTTTTCCCTCGTTGCTTGCAGCGAGGGGGGAGACTATAGAGCTGATCTCCAAGACTCCCTTAATCGATCTTCATCTTAAGAGAGAAATTTAGACATCATGTCCTCGAGGCTTGATGTCTGCATCGGTACGCCCAAAACTGTCACCCTCATAAATTGAGTCACATTTGCCTGCACTTTTCGCTGAGTCATCATGCATGTTGTTTTCTGTTGATCTCCATGTGTATGAAGAAATTAGATAAATGAGTCGACGTGATGAATATGGAAATGCGTAAACTCGAAAGTTGTTGTATGGGGATCAATGCGTCCAAATCGGAGGCTATCATTGTGAGATACAGCTAATCTTCTCAGTAGTGTTGAACAAATACCCTAAAATATCTCTACGAGGAGTTGAGCTGAAATATGCCTCTGAAGTAAGAAATTAGGGAATTCCTATGTCAAGTTGTCGTCAAGTCAGGTGACTTCAATAAGTAATGACATTCGGAAATGTTTGATACTAACATAACGGTAGAAACCTCCAGAAAAAGATACCCGAAACCACATAATCCCATAAAATTGCATCGATCTCGGATGGAAAATGAAGAAGTTATGGCTGTTACAAGGAATTCACATTTGTGCACGCACAGTGGCTACTTTCAGTCCGGGGTCGATGATTTTTATAGGGGACCATCTGCACGCCTACCCGCACAATCCCTGACAATATCATCAAAATCGGACAGGGTTGGTACTGTTTTATACACATTTTTGAAGAAAGAATTGCATACACATTTAGCTCGAAATGACGACACAGTGGCCACTTGCTATTCAAAATGAATTCGGAAAAGGCAAAAGTCGTATATTTAATCCAGCACATCTCTAAAACGAATGATACTTACGAGTATTGGGAAGTAGATTGGCCAAATTAAGACGAGTCATGCTTCTATGAGCCGAAGAAGAGTGCAATCGGGATGTGCTTCTGCTGTCGCCTCCTCCAAGCCGCGGCCGAGGTGTAATCATCACTCGACTGCCTTCACTCCGATTCAAGGGACTGTCGGATGCTCTGAAACCCCCAAATCATTCGAAGATAATAATTCGAAATCCAGTCATGCGTCGAGAGTAAATTATCGAACTTTCTACAGTACTGTCGAATAAAAAATCTGTCTTTTATACAGTAAAATAATGAACCGCTGTATAGTAATATGCAGCGTTTTTAATGAAGTTAGTCTAGATCGTGAATGTAAGGACCTGTCTCAATAAATACTAAAACCATGAAGAGGAAATTGGCTTTCTCACGGCGAGGGTTTTAGGAGAAGAAACAGGAACAAGTCGTCCCTCCTCACTGGAAGCCAGTTTTTTTCATTCATGGTAGTAACATAATATAACCATTGAACTGGTAATTCGTATTATAGACTTTCTACAGTTCACACTAGAAATTCCTTTTAATAATTTCTTCGAAAATTCACCATTTTCAAGCTTTTATCCTTAGGATTTCTCCAAAATTTTTCTCTGTTCTTCAGTTCTAAAATGATGTGTTGTGTCATAAAAAAATCAACTTCCCTCGTTCTCCAGGCATCCGACTATACTACAATTCCTGACTCGAGCTCGCTACCTACCACTGAGCCAAGGAAACGAATGGACAGAAATGCAAAGAGGTAGATGATCACTTTTTGATCCCTACCTATCCTCTTTGAATAAGCTGGGTGGTCTGACCTTTTGAAGATGGGGCACAAACATCATGATTTTCACACAGTCACTAGAAAGTGGTTTAAATACAAGGGTCGTGCCAAAAGTATATTTCTTTAGTTTTGAAACAATAATACGCTTGGTTTTTTTTTCGACTTTGTTATGTCGGCGTGTGAAGGCGATGGTCTTCACGTCGGCTTGTCGATTTATATTGGTCCCTACTCAACGAAGGTGAAGGATGGGACAGCACTTTCTGCCCGGCGCGGGTTACCACCTACCGCATGCAGGAGTGCTTAAGGATTTCAGCTCAGCTACGATCCTCGGCGAGATTGCTCGCCGACCGGAGGGAGGCAGCACATTTACCTAGGTCTAGTTGGGGGCAGACAACTTCTAGGTGAAATGGGAGCAGAGGCCGGCGCGATGAGCTTATTGCCTACCGAGACCTCCGAGGAACTTTGGGCTTCTGAGGGAAGGCGAGGTAGAGCGAGAAAATCAAGTCAAGGTTTCGAAGACGAATGTATGAATGTCTCCTGGTGAAGCCCTGAGTCCTCCTTTTATACCACTTTAACAAGGTAAAGGGAGAGTGGAGGAGGGTGACGTCAAGTGACGTGTTTGTCCCCTGTACCTCACTCTACCTACCTACGAGTCACTCAGGGTTTCCCTTGTGTCCTTTATTGGAGAACTAACATATTCGAGAATATGAGTCATTACAGACTTCCTATATTTTCTTCCGAGGCGTCAACAATTTCAGCTTTGCATGAGATTGATGGCCGTCTCAAACACAGTAAGGACATCAGTAGGGTAGTATTTTCTCGACCCTTCAAGAAACATTCACGCCATTTTCCTTGTGTGAACACTGATTCACTGTTCACCATAAACTCGGGAGAATTTCAGTCCCATTTTGCTTCCGTGTCTACCAAGGTAGCGGAAGCTTTGTTTTCACTTTTCAAGGACGAAAAAAAAGTTCTCCAAAATCAAAATTTTCACTCGCGTTTTGCGTTTTAGACCTTTCTGAACAATTTTGGTTCTGTGTCTGTATGTCTGTCTGTCACGAATTCCTTGTAACGCGCATAACTATACGAAGTTATTATCCGATTTCTATGAAATTTTCAGGGATAGTGCGGGTTGGTGTGTAGACGGTCCCTTATGAAAATCATCATCCCCGGACTGATAGAAGCGACTGCGCATGCGCAAACGTGAATTCCTTGTAACGGCCATAATTTCTACATTTTCCATCCGATTTCAATGAAATTTTCAGGGATCTTACAGATTTGTATTTAGATGGTCCCCTATGAATATCACCACCCCTGGGCTGATAGTAGTCGCTGCGCATGCGCAAACGTGAATTTCCTTGTAACGGCCATAACTTTCATTTTTTCTGCCCGATTTTGATGAACTTTTCAGGGATTATGCGGATTAGGTTGTAGATGGTCTCCAATGAAGATCATCACTCTGGGACTGATAGTAGCCGCTGCGCATGCGCAAACGTGAATTCCTTGTAACCGCCATGACATCCACATTTTCTACCCGATTTCGATGAAATTTTCAGGGATTGTGGGGATTAGGTTGTAGATGGTCTCCAATGAAGATCATCACCCCCGGACTGATAGTAGCCGCTGCGCATGCGCAAACGTGAATTCGTTGTAACAGCCATAACTTCAATATTTTCCATCCGATTTCGATGAAATTTCCAGGCATGTTACTGAGTAGTGTTTAGATGGTCCTCTATGAAAATCATAGAGAATGGTTTTTCATAGAGGGATTCATTCATAGAGGGATGGTCCCCTGTGAGAATCTCAAATCCTATTCATTGCATCACTAGGCCTCAATAGCTCAGAGGTAGCGCATAGAATGCGCCCCCCAGGAGTCCCGGGTTCGAATCCCAGCCAAGGCTAAGTATTTTTTTGATCCAATCACATACATCTTTCATTTTTCATCCGAATTTGATGAAATTTTCTAGGATTGTCCAGATTAGCGTGTAGATGGTCCCCTATGAGGGTAGTGGAAGGTACTTAGAGATTGGTGTTTTGAGATTAACTACTATGCATCGGATCATCTGTATAATTGGGTTATGGATACGAGGAAGCTATATGCCACATCCACTTGGCAGACGTTTTTCCTTTGAGAATGAAAATCGGATTACCGCACGAAGCTCGGCGGCAGGCACGGTAACTTGGATACTCTCCATCCTTACAATGATGCTACATTCGAGCAAATTATCGGATTGCGTTGAAAATAATATAGTGTAGCCACAAGATGTGGCCCAAATATCCATCAAATGTTTGGAAGTCAAATGTTTGGACTGAGGACCAAAAATAAAAAATAACGAAAGATAATCTTGGCACGATCCTCGTACTATGGCAATAAATCGATTGATGTATGAAAGCCGATTAGGATCCTCAATTAAAAACCAACTCCTGATACTTAATCGTCTTTGCACTTCTCTCCGATCACCCTTGAACTTTCTTTCTTCTAGATTCTACAGTAATGCACTGTTTTGGATCACATACATAGCCCAAATGGGATCAGCAAAGAATATTCTGTCAGGGACAGATTTTTCTATTTTTGTCGTTTGAATTCCATGTAAGTTACAAGTAAAACCTAAATGTGACAAGAAAATGTTATATGCTCGACTTCAAAGTTATACTGCTTGTTGAAAAAGTACTGACGACTGACCTGTAGCTGTTAGGAGGTGACGTTACAGGTTTTGAAAGAGGAAGGTTATTGTTATTGATGCTGGGATTGTTGTTGTTGTTCAACCCATTTGCCAGCTGACCTCCTACTTTGACAATGGTCACTCCAGTAGAGGTTTGATTAACCTGATTACTGAAAAATACAAGTCAGTCATTAGGTACAGGTTCATTAGTCAGATTGAAATTATGCGGCAATTCCAATGAGGAACCTACTTGGCATTGTTCTTATTCTTTCGGACCTCAGCCAACATTTTTTCAGTGAAGAGAACAGGGTAACTCGAACACAAAAGCGTGGCTTCACGTAGGAGAGTGCCCTGACTTCCCCTTTCAGCTTTTCCAAGCTGTTCAAGGACAAAATTCAAAGCTTCCTGCGCTTTATCCTGAAACATTATGAAAAACAATGTAGAATTATTTTTTACTGTACAATAATGAGTAGATTTATTAATTCGAACAGTTCTTTACATGGTTCTAGTCACATTTAATGTTAGTTTATGTTTCGACAGAAAAACTAAAATTGGCATCATACCTGACTCAGACGACCAACTGCAGTAACCACTTGGGCAGCTAGGCAGACGGTGTTCGGATAGGTTTCAGCTGCCTGTTTTACCTTTCCAATGCAGTCAGCAAGTAGATGCGGCTTGTTTTCAGCCAATCTCAAGAGGACCTCCATAGTTTGACCGGCCGTTGAGGCAATCGCCAGATAATCGCACAACTGAGATAAACTAGGCTCCAACAGCTACAAAACCCATATTGATTTTTGAAAAATCCGGTTAACCCAGGTTATTATGAACTCCCCTAGAGTATAAAACATTAGAGGAACCTACCTGAGGTTTATTGCTGGCAATCAAGCTGAAGAGTTGAAGGAGAGCGGATCTTTCTGGATGTTCACACAGGGGAAGGAGAGACACGAGGGCCATGACGTGATCATGAATGGGTTCTTTGCTGACTTCATAAATTTGAGGAAGGACTCGACACAGTGGATAGTTTCCTGTAGGAGAAACATATTAGGTAGGCTGTAATTCGTACGTGTGAGAAGATAATTCTAATAAGGCACTAATTGGGGAATCATTAAGAAGTCATGAACAAAAAACATCCATGGGGGAAAAACGCTTAAAACCATATCAAAATTGATTGCAGCACAAGAAATAATCAGTTTGTTTAACTATCTACCAGAATAAAACCGGGCTTTGTCCATAAAAACAGTCATTAGATTATACAAACCTGATATAATAGAATCTATGATCAATTGGATGTGCTTGGACAGAAGATCAGCATTATCTATCGCCGCAAGGGATAGGTAAGAAGCCATGTTGCGGGACAATTCCTTATTGCCTTTATGAAGGAACTTGACAGCCACTGGCAGTGCTCGTTTCATGACGTCTTTCCTCATCACGTCCTTTCGGTAGTTCTTGAAAAAATTAAGAACTAATTAGCCACACGACTCTTCCAGACGGATAAAGCAAGTACCGAGGAAGATACTGGCGATGAATGTATAAAATACATGTTTACTAGGATATATTAAAATGTGTACCTAGTAGATATTGGATATTACAGAAAATAAATGAGAACGACTTGCTTGGGCAAATTCAAAAGACATAATGTATTTTTCAATTCGTGATTGAACGGGTGATAAATATGACGGGTGGTGTTGTGTTGGTAATCAAAATGTTATAATTTAGTAGTGACTTCAACATCCTCCCAAATTATTAATTTTGATTTTCTGAAACAAATTTTAGTTATTACTTCCCAACAACAACAATACCAAGTCTCTCCCGGATACTCAAAAACTTTGGCTTCGCGAGAGGTTTGGTAAAAATGTCGGCTAATTGGTTTTCAGTGTCAACTTTTTGAATTTTGAGTTCTCCTGCCGAAACTTGCTCTCTAACGAAGAAATGGCGAATGGCTATGTGCTTAGTCCGACGATGAAATTCAGGATTTTGTGCGAGCCGTATTGCTGCTTCGTTGTCAACATATAGTGTTGGTGTTCCGGTCAGGTTCATCTCGCCTAGAAGACGTTTAAGCCAAATCGCTTCTTTAGCTGCTTCTGAAGCTGCAACTATTTCAGCTTCTGTCGTTGAAATGGCAACGGTCGCTTGTCTTTGGCTTAACCACGAGATTGCTGCGTTCGAGAATAATGATACAACGCCCGTCGTTGAACGTCCAGTGGATGAGTCTCCTCCATGATCTGCATCGCTGTAGCTTATCAAGGAGTTCTTCTTCCCTGACGTATATTTCAGTCCCAAGTCTGACGAGCCCTTTAGATAACGGAAAATCCGTTTCACTTTGACCCAGTCTTTTTGTGTAGGGATTTTCCAATGACCTTGACACTACGCCAACGGCGTATGCTATATCTGGTCGAGTTCCGACCATCAGGTACATGAGTCCCCCAACAGCTTGGCGATATGGGAAATTTTCTTCTTTCTTCTCCTCTTGAGTTTCTTCTACTATTTCCTCCCCATCTTTCATGATTGGAGTTGGAGAAGATCGGCAATTTTCCATTCCAAATTTTTCAAGTAATTTCTTCACGTATGCTTTTTGGTTGATAATAATTTCTTCTTTATGTTTTTCTATTTCAAATCCAAGATAGTAAGACGCTGGTTTCGTAGTAATTTTAAATTCCCTTCTTAAATCTTCCACAAAAGTTGTCAAATCCTCCTCCCTGCTTGAAGCAACGATCCCATCATCCACATACAAGGCGATCATGATGTTGGAGGATTCGGTTTTCTTCAGGAATAAGCAGTTGTCCGCAGTACTTTGCTTGAATCCAATTTTTATTAAATATGCTGAGAATCGTCTATTCCAACATCTGGGAGCTTGTTTGAGTCCGTACAAACTACGATTCAACCTACAAACTTTACCAGAGCCATCATCAAAACCTTCTGGTTGCTTGATGTATATTTCCTCTTCCAAATGTCCGTAGAGAAATGCAGTAGAAACATCAAACTGCATCATGTACATATCATTATGTGCAGCAACGCTAAGTAATGTCCTCACTGTACTTGCTCTCGCAACAGGAGAAAATGTTTGTTCATAGTCTATCCCTTTCTTTTGGGAAAAACCTTGGACTACCAATCTAGCTTTGAACCGCTCAATTGTACCATCAGGATTCATTTTTACTTTGAAAACCCACCTAGTGGAGATTGCTTTCTTCCCAGCAGGTAAATTTTCCAGAGTCCAAGTTTTGTTTTCTTTTAGAGAGTTTATTTCACTTAACATAGCCTTTTCCCAATGTTCCTTATTTTTACTGTTGATTGCTTCTCTGAAATTTTTAGGCTCATCTATATTTCCTAATATCAGTTTCTGCTGTCATTAACAAATGTTCATATCCAGTACCTCTCAGGTGGCTTGAGAGTATTTCGATCCCTCAACTTTCGTTGGTTTGAAGTACCCTCACCAGTGCTTTCCGTTTCTTCTAAAGCTTCAAATTCTTCAGGAGCTAAGTCAGATCCTGTGTTTTCTGGGGTATCTATTTCAATAATTTTCTTTCCTTCCTGCAAATGAAGTTCTCGGAAATTGATTACAGAAGATTCTTCTTCGCTTGTATCTATTTTCTGCATATTTCCTGTCACAAAATTTTCGTCAAAAAATACATTTCTGGACCTCATTAGTTTAGACTGTTCAGTTATCCAAATTCTATAACCATCATTTTCTTCGTATCCAACTAAAATTCCTTTAACTGCTTTTTTCGACATTTTTGATCTATGACATGGCTTAGGAATATGTACGTAACAAGTACAGCCTATGATTCTCAAATTTTTAATATCAGGCTTCTTTCCTATCCACAATTCATACGGTGATTTTCCTTCTATACTTGAAATTCCGGTTCTATTTATGATATAAGCTGCAGTGTTAATAATCTCTGCCCACAACCCTTTTGGTAAATCGCCATGAGCATGCATCAACGTTCTACCTGCTTCAACTATAGTTCGATGATCACGTTCACAACACCCATTCTGTTCAGGTGTGTATGGCATGGTTAGTCGTTGTTTTATGCCATGTTTTATTAGTAACCGTCTTACTGCATCACAATCAAATTCACCACCATTATCGCTTAAGACTACTTTTACTACATGTCCCAAGACCTTGGTTTCATTCAAGTACTGTTCAAGTTTGTCAACTACTTCAGATTTATTTTTCATGAAGTATATTTGGCGAAATTTTGAAAAGTGGTCTTTAAAACAAACATAATATCTTCGACCTCCTATGGACTGAACAAAGGGACCAACTACATCACATGAAACGATCTCACCTTGTGTTGTAGTTTTCTCTCTTGTTCCAAATTTCTTTCTATGAGCTTTGCCGTATATACACGCTTCACAGAGTTGATCGTCTTTCTTGAGTTCAATCCCAAGTTCATTCTTGATCACTTTTGCTACGTGTTTCATGTTCTGGTGAGCAAGTCTTTCGTGGTACACTTGCATCAGGTTCACCCTGTCAACTAAAGTTACATCAATTGATTTTTGTGGCCTTATGTGTTTCAAATTTAATTTGTACAGTCCTCCATTTCTCTTTCTGAAACCTATCAAAATCATCTTATCCCCAACCATCAACATGCACTTTTCTGGGTATGAGATGAATTTGCTGTGTTCTTGTCTGTCTTGTGCTGAAAGTGTGGAGAATAGATTTTTCTTTATTTCAGGTACGAGCCAAACGTTTGTTAAAGTCAGTGTTTGTGTGATATCATTGACTGTGGCTTCAACTTTGATGTCTCCTTTACCTACGGCCTTAACTACATCACCATTGGCTGTCTTTACATTGTGCTCTTCTGAAAATGTCTGAAATTTGGTGAAGATGTCTTTCATATGTGTTATGTGGTTTGTTGCTCCACTGTCTACATACCAGGACTTCGAATCATGTTCTGTTGAAAGCACCTGAGCAGATTCTGCAAGCAATGCCATTTCAGAAACGTTTGAACTGCAATTTTTCGAATTCGTTTCTTTACTAACGTAGTTCTTGTATCTAGCAGGTTTCGGTGGTTTACCGTCTGCAATCCAATACCTGCAAATCTTGATAGTATGATTAGGTTTACCACAATAGTTACATACTACTTTTGTTTTAGTTCTAGACTCTGTGTTTGTTTTTGACAATAAAGTTTCTGATGAAGTGACTCCATGTTTTTGATTCAAGGCTCTCTCATGGGCACATAGTTGGGTGGTCAAGTTATCTATTGTTCTCTCAGATTTGTTCATTAACATCCAGCTTGATTTAAATGCAAAATACTCACAAGGTAGAGTTTCAAGAACTTTACAAATTAAGAAAATGTCTGGAAGGCTGCAGTTATTACATGTTTCATTTTTACCATTGTCAGTTTTCACCTCTTTTTTCAGGTTGTTCCATAGGTTCTTGATTTTAGACAAGTGTGTTGCAATGTCATCTGCTTCATTCCGCTGATAACTGAAAAACTGAGAACATGTATCAAAAGATTTGTCCTCTGAACTCCCATCGAACAATTTTACAAGCTCTAGCCAAATGTCTCTAGCACTTGTAAAACGCATAACTTTCTGAATATCGTCCTCTTTTAAATTGTTCATCAACACTACTAGTGCACTGCTGTCTGCTGTTGCAAATGTTTGTTTCTTCAATAGGTATTCAGCTTGCTGTGCGTTGGTGGCATCTGTTGGTAGCTCTTCCGGATGTTTCAATGTTCCCTCAATGACATCAATTGCGTTAGGGATTCCTCGGATTAGAGTCAGTACCTTGAATTTCCACACACTCCAGTTCGCTTTACCTTCAAGTACTCCAACTTTTACTTTTGCAAAATCCATTTCAGAATGTGTGATTCAATCGAGGCGTGGAAGGCACATGACCTATTAAAATGTGTACCTAGTAGATATTGGTATTACAGAAAATAAATGAGAACGACTTGCTTGGGCAAATTCAAAAGACATAATGTATTTTTCAATTCGTGATTGAACGGGTGATAAATATGACGGGTGGTGTTGTGTTGGTAATCAAAATGTTATAATTTAGTAGTGACTTCAACAGGATAGATATAAAAAATGAACTTAAGGTACGACAACATAATACAACAATGGGCCTTAGGGAGGCCATTCACTAGCGCTCCAACCAGCCAAAGTGGTTGAGAATGGGGTAAACCACCGCGATTCTGATGGAGCGGTCGGCTGGGTTGGATATCCAGGCCGTCCAAAATCCACCGCGCCACGCCATTTGGAGCGCTAGTGAATGGCCAGATTGAGGCCCGTCTGAGACGCTGTGAAAACTGTATCTACTGAATGACTCAGGCTATTTCAATAATACAAATAGTACAGTATTAAATAGTACATAAAAATATAAGATCGCACAGCGAAGGCGCAAGAGCGGATGCCACTAGACGATACAACTCCACCAGTAGAACTCGAAGATGAGACATAGCTTACAGGAGATCCACCACTTCCCCAGTACTGAGACTTCTCTTCTTGATCTTCTTCCTTACGCAGTTCTTTACGGGACATGGACTGTTTTATGCCTTGGACATGTTTACATTGCCAGAACAAGGAAGATGATGATGTGCTCCACACCTTCTTCAAATGCACCAAATGGGCACCTGAAAGAAATCAGCTGATGGCAGACCTGGAGATAGCTCCCCAGAGTTCAACACCAGAGGCTGTTGTCACGGAGAGCATCCTGACAAGGAAGATGCTCTTAGAACGAGAAAGAGAGAGGAGGGAGCATCTGGTCCGCCCCCTCACCCAGAACTGATTAAACGCCCCAGGACTCAGTGTGAAGTAATGTGCTAAACGGTTCCGGGCTGAGCTCCAACATGGGGAGGTGCTGTTTTTAGTGGGTTTGAATCCCACATAACCTGGAGGACGCGGACCCTTCCAGGTATCTTACGAGATCCAACTCCACCTGTGGATCTTAAAGATTTTCTCACCTGCCTGCCGAAGAAAAAAAAGGCTTCTCTTCCAAAGAAGTGGACTCAGAATTCAGACTGCACAGGGAAGAAGGAGAGTAGGTGAACATCACCTTCAGGGACGTCCATATTATACTGTTACCGATAAATATATCGTAGAAACGTAGTGACTTCCAACGTTCTCCACCCCACTCGAACCGAAGTGCCTAAAGTATGTATTGCTTTGAATTTCCATCCCGATATAGTTTTAGTTTTAGCCTTGGTCGGCCCTTCTCATAGGATGTCAACTACGGCACCTTTCAAGTGTGCCCAACGTTTTGACATCTATCGTTTGAACTGGTAGTTTAAGTTTTGAGTGTTCTAGCTTAGTAGATACGGAAGTTTTTTGTGTTTATCTCCCTCCTGGCGATTTTTACACTGACTGTGTATTTGGTTCCTCTCTAAGCGACTTGTCAGTCCACATGACCCGCAACGGATTTTGGTTTCCATTCAATCCTAGCTCATTTGTCAGTTCTTAAAACATTGTCACAGTCGACCCTGTCTGTGTTGAGCCAACCAATCTTATAGGTGCTATCCTCAGGAACGCATTACTCGAACGAATAATCGCGGATTTCATAAAATACCAGTTTTCTCAACGTACAGATTTTCCTAAAGTACTAGTTTCGCATGCAAGTACAGGAGACAGCAACCCTTCAGGGATCGTGATTCGATTAACTTTCGCTCAGTTCTTAAGGTTCAAGGACCACAAATTTTACCGATAGATCCACCTAACTTTTAATAGTGGATTTTAAAATAAAACACCAATTTCGATAATCTCGTAGAATGAAATGAATTCAAAGACAAGAATTTGGGAACATAATGATAATTTTGTGTGACTTAGTCGAAATACCGTAGAAACGTAGTGACTTCCAACATAAACAAGGGACATGAGTCCAGGACATGTCGTTATCCTGGATGTCATACGGCCTACAGCCAAGGGACAATGGATAGCTTCT
Source organism: Apolygus lucorum (assembly GCA_009739505.2). Classification (NCBI taxonomy): domain Eukaryota; kingdom Metazoa; phylum Arthropoda; class Insecta; order Hemiptera; family Miridae; genus Apolygus; species Apolygus lucorum. Next base: position 5,294,907 of record CM019180.2, read on the forward strand.
CAACTTTATGACCTATCTTAGAACCCACAAGGGGAACAACAGTCACCCAGCGAAGAGGAGTCCATACTTAGTAGCTATACAAACGGCTTGACGACTGCGCTCTCTCAATAATCTGAATGCGTTTGCAACAATGCAACAATTGCATCAAACTCTGAGTGTCAAACACCTATCAACGGAGCACCCACGGCTCTCGTCGGGCAGCCTCCGCAAAAAAAGTAAACCATTTCAGGTTTGATTTTTGTCTGACTGCCATTCCTGGCGCCGCGAACGTCTTCAGCTGTCTTCCTAAGGGAAGATCAGAATTTGTTCTGAAGATTTCGCTCTTAACTTCCCACTGCCTCGAGCCCACGACCCCTCGCAGAAGCTAGTCCGAGAATCACGCAAACTCTTATGACTTCCACCGGCAAGATAAACGGGTATCGATGATCAGGTAACTTCAGAACCCCAATATGGGAATCACAGAGAGGGGACATACAGCCGCAAACAGCTGCTCCATAAAGTACAATAAACAAATATCGGGTGTTTTTTGACATCTTTCTGGTTATTAGCGATGATAAGTGACTCTCGACAAAAGAGTGATTTGGAAGTGGAAAGGAGTGTTAAGATAGGGGACATAATGAAAGGAGGAGGCATGCCTTAGCGTTCCTCCCAATCTTCAAGCCCTTCGAATTAAGTAAAGTAACTTGGGTGAATAAGTTAATGGAAGTCGTTTGATCGTTGAGCTAAGAGAGGATCGAGTAAGCAAAGTAGAGAATAGTTGGCGGCTCCAATACTAGCTCTTCATGTTACTAGTAGAGACCAATTTACAACTACACTTACAAGGAATATGCAGGAGATGATATCCGAAGATATCTTCGCGTGAGGTGGGTCTTCATCCTTCGCAGAAGGTTTGAGGTTGTGGTTGAGGCATGACTCAAGGAGTCCGACCAGCGCCTCAGCATGCTGCTCCATTGAGCCCGTCTCTCTGAAAACACCACAACGCAAAACGTTAATTTAAAATTAACTACTTAAAAACAATCAGTACTACTGCCACGTATTGTTGTTTTGGTTGAATAGGACGAACATTATAACCTAGACGAAGACATTGTAGGAGGTTCTAAGGTAAAGAAGCAGAGTATAAAGATTCTTGAACACACTAAAGAAGTGTGTTGTACTCAAGATAAATAAAATCACCCAACAAATTATAATATTATCAACTCATTATAAGGGGAAGGGAATTTCAAACAAACTCGTCGCTCAATTTGTTGCGTAAAATGTGAACATTTTGAAAAAAACGTCTGCCAAGTGGGTGTGGCACATAGCTTCCTCGTATCCATAACCCGATTATATAGATGATCAGATGCATAGTTGTTAATCTCAAAACACCAATCTCTAAGTACCTTCCACTACCCTCATAGGGGACCATCTACACGCTAATCTGGACAATCCTAGAAATTTTCATCAAATTCGGATGAAAAATTAAGTGGGTAGATGTATGTAATTGGATCAAAAAAATACTTGGCCTCGGCTGGGATTCGAACCCGCGACCCCTGGGGGACAGTTGAAGTTACGGCTGTAACAAGGAATTCACGTTTGCGCATGCGCAGTCGCTTCTATTAGTCCGGGGATGATGATTTTCATAGGGGATTATCTACAACCTAATCCACATAATCCCTGAAAATTTCATCAAAATCGGGTGGAAAATGTGGAAGTTATGGCCGTTACAAGGAATTCACGTTTGCGCATGCGCAGTGGCTACTATCAGTCCTAAGGTGATGATTTTCATAGGGGACCATCTAAATACTAGTCTGTAACATCCCTGAAAATTTCATTGAAATCGGATGGGAAATGTAGAAGTTATGGCCGTTACAAGGAATTCACGTTTGTGCATGCACAGTCGCTTCTATCTGTCCGGGGATGATGATTTTCATAGGGGACCGTCTACACACTAACCCGCACAATCCCTGAAAATTTCATAGAAATCGGACAATAACTTCGTATAGTTATGCGCGTTACAAGGAATTCATGACAGACACACAGACAGACAGACACACAGACAGACACGGAACCAAAATTGTTCAGAAAGGTCTAAAACGTAAAACACGAGTGGAAATTTCGATTTTGGAGAACTTTTTTTTTTTCGTCCTTGAAAAGTGAAAACAAAGCTTCCGCTACCTTGGTAGACTCGGAAGCAATATATCTGAGAACTGCAAACTCCCATCTATTTTTAAATTGCAAATTTGGTTCTCACTTGAAATATCACGAAGAAATTACTCTTTTATCGTTTAAAGTGAACAACAATAGCGTAGAGCATTCTGATATCTACATGGGATAAAAGGAAAATGTTGAAAAGTAGGATTTTCTAATCCTAGACCCCGAGATCACCAAATAATGCGCCAAACCCGCTTGCTAACCTAAAAATTTTGACAACTACCATACTCTTCTTCCACAAGAAGTTTTTATAAGATTATCCCGAATTTCAATTAGCTGTACACAAGTTCACATTATGATATGCCAAAAATTTCAAAAATCGTAGAAAAATAGGTTTTTATAGATAAGTTACATATTTATTTCGAAAATCGTTCGAAAAGAGACTTGTGTCGCTATAAGGCAGTTGATTTTATTTATTCTTCTAAATCCGCCGACTCCTCGCGGAGGTTGGCGATCCAAACAGCTAGTTCTTCCTTGTTGGTGGCAACCCGAAAAATATCCTCCGATGAACAGGAGAACCACCGCCTCAAATCCTTAAGCCAAGAGTTTTTCTTTTTGCCAACTGAACGTTTCCCCAACATTTTCCCTTCTATGATAAGGCGCATCAACTCATACCGGGGACATCTCGTTACATGTCCAATGTATCGGGTTTTTCGCTCTTCAACAGTGAGGAGGAGCTCCTTAGATTTTCCCATCCTCTCAAGGACCCCGATGTTGGTGACTTTCTGGACCCATGGAATGCGTAACATACCGATGGCATCACATGATAACCTCGTATCTCACCCACCTGTAATTCAATTTTTAGCGATAAGAAACCATGGTTATCAGTGACGCTCAGCCCTCTTGATCAAAACCGAGGTTATCATTTAGGGCGATAGAGAGCAGAAAATGCAATGCCCGCTAAAAATTGAATTACAGGTGGGTGAGATACGAGGTTTTCATTCAGAGAATCCAAAAAAACTATTTTGGCCAAAAATTGAGATACGAGGTTATCATATTATGATGCCATCGATACGTCGGTATAAATGCATCTCAAAAGCTTCTATGTTCTTCTCAGTGCTGGGGTCAAGGGTCCAGCTTTCACACCCATACAAAAGCACCGAGAAAACATAGCACCTGACCATCCGCATTCTTAGAGCCAGACTAAACGTAGAACGCATAAAGAATTTCTTCATTTGAAAGAAAGTTGCTCTTGCCATCTCGATTCTAGCTCTTACTTCTTTTTTCGGGTCATTGTGCTCGTTTACCAAAGCTCCCAAGTATTTGTAGGACGCTACCTGCTCCACTCACCGCTTACCGTAAGGTTGACATCTATTCTGCGCTTTGAAAACACGAGTACCTTGGTTTTGGAAACGTTCAACGACAGGCTTCACTATGCTGAACAATTGAATCCATCAAACACTGGAGATCAGCAAGGCTATCAGCCAGGACAACTATGTCATCAGCATACCGAACATTGCTTAGGTACACACCATTGACGGATTGATTTTATTTAAGCATTGATTTCTTCACTCACTTCCCCATTAAGGACCACGGTTGCCATATGGCAACCGCGAGAGCAGGAGGGTTTAAACGGGTATGGGCTCGTTCACGAACTGCTAAGAGGGTGGAGATGAGGTGGATTCTCTTCAGTAATACCTACATGAAATTTTGAAATTAGTATTCAGTGCCGTTGGTAGATTGTGCTCACGTTGTACGGATTTGAAAAAGCTGACATGGAGGAGCTTCAGACGCTACTACATTGAGTACTGTTTACACCCGATAGAATAATTTTAGTAAGTCAGTTTCTCGTTTATGTCTCCTTGATGAATGTAGCGAGAAGGTAAAAATCGCGAATACGTAATTTTTGAAGGTTAGGGGGGGGATAAGAGGTGCATTTTGACGTCGGTTGCCATAATATGAAAAAAAAAAGAAAAAAAAGTACTCTTAGGGACCACAGTTGATTTTCGTTGAATTTTATGAGGAAATATAACGAGTCAATGGGTGGTACTGACTTGATGGACAACGGATTGTGCTGTTACCGAATTGGGATAAGAAGTAAAAAATGGTGGTGGCTAATTTTCACCTGGATTTTGCACGTCCTTATGACAATCGCCAGGATCACTTACAAGCGGTAGTACCACCCAATCTCACAATTGGACTTCCGGAGAAATGTTGTCAACTCCTACTTGAAAATGTACGGAACAAGAAATATACTTCAGGGCCGAAATTCGAAGTCTATCGAGTCAAACTCTAGTACTCCATGATGCGAGGTTCGACAAAAAACCATTATGTTTGTTCCACTGACGACGGAAAGAAAAAGAAGTGCGCGGGTAAAAACTGTGCCTCTATTATGAGGACCATGTGTCAAAAAAGCCAGGTGGGACTTAGCATTCCCTGCTTTTCTAAATTCCATACTCCTCAAGCATAGGGAGTGCAATATTCCCATACGGCATGTGTGAATTTACGTTCCTATGAGAAAACTTTGATAGTTTTAAATAGTATACCTACATAAGCCTAGACAATTGCTTTTCTGTGATGTCCTGAATAAAGACTACTTACTGAAAAATTAAAGTTTAGGTTGTTTTCGCCATTTGACTAAATCTGCTACAAACTTTCATTTTTTGGCAAAAATGTTCTTCTGAGGACCACAGTTGCCATATGGCAACCCTCCGAAAAACGGTTAAAATGGACAAGAAAAATTATTTTTGCATTTTTCCCATGTTCTATGGTGCCTATAGAGGTAAAGTGCTCAACGATTTGAAAAAAGTCGGAGAAAAAATAATCTGGCCCATAATGGGTTAATAATAGTTTAGTGACCGGACGTAACTTTGAAAGCAACGATATCGTTATTGAACCTTCAAACCTTGATTTAATTTTTCAGGAACTCGCCTACTTCGAGTAAATTTGCAAAAGAGTTCGAGTGAAGTGACAAAAATTGAATTCTTATGTAGGAGAGTAAATAGGAAGATTCGGAAGCATGTTACATATTAAACTAATACCAATGATCAGCAACATGATGACAAACTACTATTTTAATAGTTAAAATGACGTACCGAATTGCTGATGTGACCCTTGTGATGCAGATCTCAACGACACTTTGATCATTGTCATTGTTAACGTAGTCAGGGAGACTTGTGATTTCAGCAATTTTATTTACGACCTCCGTCAGATCGTTTACAATAGCTTGATCCGCAACTGAAAACAAATCCCCGGCCTGGGAAACGTTTCAATCAAATGTAATGTAACCGATATGTTCAGGAACAAAAATACATGTATATAAGTTGGTACCAAACTATGTACTCAATCTGAACTGATGAATAGTAATCAAAGTAAGTCAAAGTAGTCAAAAACATACCTTCGACAAATCTTTTTTGTTGAGGACCTGGGTGAAAAGTTCGTGCATAGCTGAGACCTACGCGACGAGTCGACAACCTCTGAAGCCACTGTACTAGGAGGTCGTTATCTATAAACATTGATTTTTCCAAGCTGTATTCATTTAATTGTGTGAGACGATGGTGATAAGTACTATAAACGGTACAGCTACATCCGACATTCCTACATAATCGAATACATCGACATTTCAAACCTGTGGGAATAGAGTACCCAGGAAAGAAACAGTGAAGTATGTCAAACGGGAGTAAGAAGAAAGCTGTTTCGAGGATAGGGTAAGGTGGGGTAAGGTCCCGCACGGGGGAAGTCCCCGCACAAGGGTTTTCTGTGTTACTGTGCACGTTATGACTATGTCCGTTGGATGGTAAGCCAATTGCCATGTCGCGAGTTCTGTGTGGAATTTCCTGTAGTGCGGATCAGCGTGGTGACAGACAAAATTAGGTAAGTTTGTTTTCCTCCGCTCTGATGTAATATTTATGATTATTTACTTCAATGATATGTTTCCATAATCGTTGATATTCGGGTCTGTTGTGTTGCGTCAGAAAAAGGTGCTTCTTCCCGTCAAAACCCCGTGACAACGCTCTTGGTAACCATATTTTTACTTGTCTGAGGTCGATTTTAGTCAAAATGGCAAATTGGGGCAAAGCCCCGCACTCTTTGTGGGGCAAGATCCCGCACAAAATTTGTGCGGGGACTTGCCCCTTCGTTTTTATTTGGAAGACGGCGATGATAAATTTAGGTACCTTCATGCAGTTAACCATGCACAGAATTGACTTATATGTCAGGTACCACTACCTATTTGTATGTAACTTGTTTTTATTCTGTTCCCCACTATCTTCTTTCATTTCATAATTCCAGAAACTAAAGGTACAAGTATCTAACCAGCATTTTGGGAGTTATTGGAATCCTGCAGTTTGTTGTACTTTTTTTAAACGCGATACCTGCTTACTTTGTTACTAAACAAACAATGTGTTAATTTTAGGAAAAAAAAATCAGAAAAATGTATTTTCCTGGACGATCATTTAACTTTTTTCTTGTCTCAAATTTTAGTTGTGTTGCATTTAATTCAATGTTTTGTGATTTTTCGAATATTCTACAATTGACTTTTCATTGTGCATTGAAGATGTGTGGGAAATTTATTACCAGCAAATGCTATAAACTATTTGACTGTGACCCTTTGTTAATTGTTTAAAAAAATGAGTTGCTTACTGTTATTAAGGCATGTGAACTTCAAAAAAGTTTTTATCTTGTAAAAAATGTGATGTTTTGACTGAATAGATGAGCATATTTGAATAAATATATTGGCTTTCTGTCTGAAATTAATGTCTTTCCCCAGAATGGGGCAAACCCCCGCACTGCGGGGATTTGCCCCATGACTGCGGGGACTTACCCCTTCCTGTGGGGCAAAGCCCCGCAGACACAAATTTTTAAAAAACGTTCAGTTCTTCCATAATACTAATGACATAGTGATGAAAATTGTCAGGCATTATAGCCAAGGTCCCAAACTAGTATCCCAATGAGTTGGTTGAGGGATATTGACCTAGTAGGTGTTTATAAATGGAAAACATTCGAAAGTGCGGGGACTTACCCCACCCTACCCTACAGCATTCCATGTACCCACCAAACTGAAAGAAGATTATGGTAGACCTACGGCTCATCGTTTAGTTTTCGGCTTGTATCAAAGTAGGTATTGGTAATTCAACACTGAAGATGAGAAAACATACTTACCTACCTGAGTTACGAATGAATGCCACTGGACCGTATAGAACTTTCTAATGTCAGTCGGATCTACCAGCGACCGATTTATGACTTGTTACGGAACGCAGGAAGATAAGATAAAAATCGTTTTACGCTTGCATAGATACGTTCTTGGCCTTTGTGAACCATATCCAAACAAAATCCCAGAGACGGATGAGAGGAGGCAGCAGGAGGACACTAATGCAACCTACCTAGTTGAATCACAATACTAATCACAAAATTTATGAAAATGCAGATAAATTAAAACGTAAAAGTCAAAACACCACACACATGCAGACAACTTGAACACTTGAACTGTTGAACATTTTGTTGTGTTGGTACTACGTTGTGTTGGTACTATGTTGTGTTGGTACTGTATTCATGGAAGCTTGGATGAGTTATCTCAATTCATGGATGTGCAAAATTTCCATGCTCTGTTGAAAGTCAGGTCACCATGGAAACTTTACAAGATCGGGAAAAAACGGATTTCCAGGGTTTTTACATGGATAGAGTAAACTTCTACCCCTTAGAATTCCATCCTAAGGTTGCGTTCCTAATAAGAAGTTTACTACATCCATGTAAAAACCCTGGAAATCCGTTTTTTCCCGATATTGTAAAGTTTCCATGGTGACCTGACTTTCAACAGAGCATGGAAATTTTGCACATCCATGAATTGAGTCGCTGGAAACGTAAAAACATCAAATTTTGAGGGGAAGGAGAGTGGGATACATTTATCTTCCTGCTTGATTCCACAGATTCATACCAAAACTGCCAAATTATTAGCTACCTAACCTGACAGGGATACTAGGTCCATGTCTGTGGGTTGGCACATGAAATACTTACTACTTCCATGCTCGAGCATCATCATGGAACTACCTCCATGTTTTGAAAGGAAGAAGAAGATGGAATTCATAAACACCATGGAGCTTTTTCATTCGTAAAGTTAGATTTCATTAATTAAGTCTTCCTCGTTCTCACTCAGTATTTTTTCTAATTTCAGGATTTTATTATGAATGACACTATTTCAGAACAACATTGTTGAAAATTTAAAAAAAAAACCTTGTTGACGTTGGTATCAATGCTGGTAAATCCGTCGATGACGTTATAAATTCAAACAGCTGTCAGATAGCCTTATTTTTGTATCATGTTTTTGACATCACATAGCTCAATCGGTTTTAGCCCCCAAACGCCCCAAAGTTCTCTATTTCTTGGGGTTTGTTGGTAGGGTTGTTTGTGTTCGCTGGTACCGTGTGTATGATGGAAATTGAAGCTTCTCATCGAGTTCTATACGTGCAAAAAATAATCTAGTTTCAAGATTCTTGCCTACACAATGACGCAAACCAAAGTCATACTGCTTGCATGTGGATCATTCAACCCGCCAACGTTCATGCATCTTCGGATGTTTGGTAAATATTTCCTTTAGCTTGTATTTTTACGTAATAAGTACTCGATTATTCTTGCCACCTATCGAGTTGAGTGTACTGTAATGAGACCTGACATCAATGACGACATCTGTCAGGAGCCATCACCTTGGGCGGTAGATCGATGAGATGTGACCCTGTGAGAAATTTCGGTAACGTTCTGTAAGTTTCCAGTTGTTACGTGACAAGGACCAACTACCGTACCACCCGAGTGGTATCACTCATCTGATAGGTTCTACGACGATTCGTGAATCTCGTGATTTCTGACATTTTAATAAGAACCCTATTTCAAATTACAACTAGCTTCAGAAACATACTCGTTAAAGTATAATATAAAGCGAATCGATTCAAGTATATATCCTTTTGCCTTCTGAAAGTTGTTCGAACACTGTTTCTTCGAGTCTGGGGAAATAGTCGACTCGGAAATTCGTCACCAAAAACTACTATTGCAATGTAGCTACAGATAATTAAATTTATCATTTATGTGTTCAAAGAGTAGAAGAACACAACCACATGAAATGGGAAACTTTTAAGATGTGGGGGCACTGTATTTTTAGAGATGAATCAACTGCGACCTTCCGGAAAAACTACTGATGACTAGGCATTTACACTACAAATAAATAGAGTAAATTATTAGAGAAAAACTCTGAACAAGGCACCCCCTTGTTTTATTTCTATCTCTGCAAATAGAGTTAGCTGTAAACCGATTAGGTAATTTATCTGGGTTCTTGCGAGACATGTTATAAATCTCCCAGGATACATATTAGTTTTTACAACTCAACTGGAGTTGTTAATTACCTACCTTGTTCAAATACGGGGTTGATTATAAATAACTCGCCCTTGACTTTTTCCTTGTAGGTATGTTTCGTGTGTCATCTCAATTAGAGCCCTTTGGATTCACTGGGCAATTAATAGACATGTCTGAACATCCTATAACCTAACAACGTACATTTCACCTAGTAGGCTTAGTGCATGAATTTCATTTAATTTATTTACATAAGTACAAACGACCTGAGTGCCACTGAATAGAACCTGATAACAGAAATCTAATCGGCTTGGTCTGCATCAAATCAAATCAAATTATCCTTTATTCCTTCACCTTTACATAAGGTATGGGTACGTCAAAATCAATCTCTACAAACAAACAATAATTAAGCAAGAATACAGCACATATGGATACATTACTAAAACTAAATTTAAGAACAAAGAGAAACGCATCAAACACTGTGAAAAAATCAAATTAAATAGGAACTTAAATGATATAGGAACTCCCGTGATTTAGATTTCCAGGAACAAGGTGTGTGTGGAGCGCCATCGCACCGGCCGGGGTGTCCCGACCGGCCCGGACCCACCCACCACGGCGGCTCCCGGGGCTGCCAATCCATTTCTGGAGAGGCAGCCCTTACGAACAGCGTGGTCCACCATAGAGGTAGACCACCTATTCCAAGCCCCCAGACCGGCCAAGAACCCCGGGCCACTGCCCGAAAACACGCAACACTAATCACACACACACACACAAACACACACACATATACATACATACACAATCACAGGCAATTCCTAATATCACAGTCGAAGCATTAAACAAAACAAAAAAAATCACAGTCGGTTGAAGATCACAGGTTGATAACTATACATGAAATAATTAAAATCTTTGCAAGCAAGAGTACTAGGTATATTCCTCTGCTGCTTAAAACTTGAAGAACTTTCTACAAGAATATTAATATACAATGCATATTAATCACTTCCCACTTCCCCGATTTCTCTTCGCTTCTGCCCTTTCTCTAAATCATTGTATTCCTCCTTTATCTATTTTTTTCTTGAAATAACTCCCCCCTAAGCCGTAGGGGGCACGCTATTAATGAAAAATAAAATTAAAAAAAAAATCAAATATAATGGGGAGGATGCCAAGGACTCACCCGACGCTGGCCCTAGGGATGAGTGCCACTCCTTTTAGCTCCAAACTGCTTGCCGTAAATCATCTGTATCATACTTTCTTATCTTAGCCCGGCAAGTCTGCTCCTTGTCCAAGCTGCCATTGACAACTTGGACATCCAGGATAATGCAAGACCTGTCAGGCTTGACGGCAACAATGTTGGGTTTCTTACCCCGGTTGCTCGGCATGTGGTATAGTCTCTCTCTCTTAATATCCTAGCTGCTAGATGACAAGGCACCTGCCATCAGCTTGGCGACCGCACCATGACGTAGAGATGTTCATTTCCACAGGCACGGCAAAGGGTATCTGTTGTCCCACGACTCCCTTGAACATTTTACCGCTGTTGGGAAAGTTCCGGTAGTTGTGTACCCCAATATCCTCTGAAGCCCAATCTACCCATTGGGATGATTTGAAGCTTTTGGAGCCCTGTCTGAGTTCTTTACCATCTACTGACTCATGCAGCGCAGCAGCAAACTCACCAGAGGAACTGGGTTTTGGAGCAGTTGGTGTTGCTCGGTCACACTTTGCTAACTGCTGCCTGAAAAAATAAAGATCAGCTGCAGCTCGACCCTTGGAGGGCTAGCAGGCATTGGCGGCGCAGAGAAGGGATACTAGCCAAGAGAGACACAATACCGAGCAGACCAGATTTAACTGGTGTATGGATATATGGTACCAGGTGGTAATTTCAGCCAAGAGCGCTCAGCAGAGAGTACTTCACTTCTTCATTCCTGCAGCCTCCTCGCCATGAGCAAGTAAGTGCGTGCAGAGGAGGCGCAGCCTCTGCTGTGGCTTCAATGGAGCCTTGGTAACGCGAGCTAGTCTCTACCAAGGTCTACACGGCTGGCAGTAATGGTGGCCACTCCCATGAAGTCGACTTCAAGGTACCGCTAAACCTCCAACACAGATCGAGAAGGAATGGGGGATTGCCCTATGACAATCAATCCTATGACAAGTCCACATCTGGCTAGCTGCTTAGCAACTACATGTTAGGCCCTAACTGCCTTCCCACTCGGTTCTGTTTTCAAATTATTTCTTCCAACACACCTTCCTTTATTTTTATTATTATTATTTTTTTTTTGTAGTTCTTACAATCCAGTGGTGTGAAACCTGACGATTATAATTTAAACCAATTTCTGTAGAAATGTGAGGTGGGACTAAAAATATTGTCTTATAATAAAGGTTTAATTATTATTATATATTATATATATGTTATGTAAATTGTTATTGTTGCACAGCTCCTCTTTGTGTGTCATAGAACCGGCGAACATTGTAGCTTTGATAACAAACATGCCCAGTTTCCCACTCAATTTTCGAAATGACCGTCCATACCAAATGTACCAGTGGCGTCTCCTCCAGGCAAACAGTGTTTGCCTTACCAAAAACTTGCAAAATGAGTACATTAATTTTTGGTGAAGTTCTCCTATAATAATGAAATTCAGGGACTATTTCATGATTACCAAGGAAGTTAGATGAAATAGGAGAATGGAATAAGTACGTATTTTGCCTTGGATACTAGCCCGCAACCCCGAGTTGTAGAGGCTGGTAAGTATGATTGATTGTGGATGATACGTGAACTAGCGCGGGCCCTGGCGATGCAAGGCAAACAGTTCAAAAAAATAAATTTTGCAATCAGCGGGTAGGTCAGCGGGGCTGTAGTATTGCTATGCCCCCACTACCACAGCATCAGCCAAGGCAAACAATCGAGGAGCTGTTTCATAGCCTTGAAAACAGAGAAAATTGGAAGGTTACGTAGGTTACGCTTCCTCAGCAACCAGTAATCAAATTTCTTAATGAAGGAATTATTTATTTCTTTGAATGGAGTGTGAAGCGTTTCTTTCATCTAAATGAACTCGATTATCAAGGTGGTGGGTAGTGACAATGGCAGTGCTCTGTTCTTTGCAGTCGAGTGATCTATACAGAAAAATAATAAACCTTTGTGTATAATTTGCTGTATTTTTCATTATTGTTTTTTCCTCTGTGGTCTAGCTGTTTGCCTGACGAATATTCTCACCTGACGCCACTGTAGTCCACTCGGGCAGCAGAGGCGCAGCCAATCAAATATGCCTCAACGAGTCTCCCGCATTTATGTGAACCCAGCTTGAGCCCTTAGTTGTAGTTTTAATCAGACATTTTATATTGTTTTAGAACTGGCAAGAGATCATCTTAACCGGCTAGGAAGGTACCAGGTTATAGGAGGCATAATGTCTCCTGTTCATGACAACTACGGGAAGAAAGAACTTATATCTTCCACACATCGTGTGGCTCTCCTCCGCCTAGCCCTCCAAGACTCTGACTGGATCTTCCTCAGCGACTGGGAAGTCAATCAGAGTTCATGGGTTCGAACACGTCAAGTTCTTCAATACCATCAAGTTAGAAGTTATTCGTTACTAAATATAGTAACTAAATACTAAATTATTTATATGTATTACGCAATTTAGAGGTGTGAGTTTACTTAAGTGAATGGTTGCTACTCCGATCGAAAATTCCCCAGCTTGTGAGGGGTTCAAATTGCGGGTAGGGCTACTGATTCAAACTGATTTTTTCAGAATAGGAACACTCATGTATTCGATCAATTTCTCTACCCACCTGTTTAATTAACCTCCCCCTCCTCTTCATCTTACCAATGGAAAAACCAATGTTGGGATTTTTCGCCTCACCCAGATTCTGCACGGTTCAGGACAAATAAGCTAATTTCTCTAATAAGGAGAAACTGTTATTTTTTTTTTTTAATTTATTTTTTTATTTTTTTCTAACTCCCCTTAAAGACAAAATGTCTTTTTTGACGGAGGGGGCACGCCATAAATAAAAATAAATCAAATATAATGGGGAGGACTCCCAGGCCTCACCCATCGCCGGCCCTAGGGATAAGGGAAGATGAGGAAGGTGGGGAAGGGAGAGAGGGATGAAGGGAAGTGCCTCTACAAAACGACCACCAGTTCAAATATGAGCCGAGCAGGACACGGGTGGTGATACCACGGAGTACGCCTACTGAGATTCCCAACTCGCGCAACTCCGTGGCACTTTCCCCGCGCCATGACAAGGTTGCAGCCACCACCCTGATGTTGTTGGTTGCCTCTCCTTTTGGCTCCGACACTGCTTTCCGTAAATCATTTCTATCATACTTGCTTATCTTAGCCCGCCAAGTCTGCTCCATGTCCAAGCTGCCATTGACAACCTGGACATCCAGGATAATGCAAGACTGGTCGGGCTTGACGGCAACAATGTCGGGCTTCTTACCCTGGTCACTTGGCATGTGATACAATCTCTCCCTCTCAACATCCCAGCCGCTAGATGACAAAGCACCTGCTATCTGCTTGGCGACCGCATCATGACGTAGAATGCGGCCCCCATGAGTCCGAGGACACTGCTGCACTACATGATAAAGATGTTCATTTCCACTCCGACAGGCGCGGCAAAGGGGTAGGGTTGTCCCGCGACTACCTCTCGAACACCGTACCGCAGTTGGCAGAGCTGCCACGCGGACGGCGTGAAAGTGTCTGTAGTCACAGGCCCCAATGCCCTCCGAAGCCCAATCTACCCATTGGGATGAGACAAGGCTTTCGGAGCACTGTCGGAGTTCTTTTCCATCCACTGACTCATGCAGCGCAGCAGCAAACTCAGCAGACGAACTGGGTTTTGGAGCAGATGGTGTTGCTCGGTCGCACCATGCTAACTGCTGCCTGACAAAATCAAGATCAGCAGCCGCACGGGCGACCTCCCAAATTTCGAAAAAATTGAATCCAAATCGAAATTTCCCCAGCTTGTGAGGGATTCAAATTGCGGGTAGGGCTACTGATTCAAACTGATTTTTTCAGAATAGTAACACTCATGTATTCGATCAATTTCTCTACCCACCTGTTTAATTACCCTCCCCCTCCTCTTCATCTTACCAATGGAAAAACTAATGTTGGGATTTTTCCCCTCACCCAGAATCTGCACGGTTCAGGACAAATAAGCTAATTTCTCTAATAAGGAGAAACTGTTACTTACCACTGTTTTGGGTTACTTCCTCAATGGCTGCTCCGGAGTAGCCGCCATTTTTGGACTATTAGTTTTATTTATAATTTCTTTCTACTTGTTTGTTTTCAGAACAAATTGAATATGCACACCAGTGAGCTGTCAGGTAACAAGAGACACATTGATAATGATGTGCCTGCTTGGATTCATCACGCACAAAAGCACTGTGGCAGCGGAAACATGGGAGTACGTGTGAAACTTCTGTGTGGCGCCGATCTCCTAGAGTCATTTGGCACTCCTGGCCTCTGGTCTGATCAAGATGTAAGCTTTAATCGGCTCTCCCTACATTTCTTCCTATTTATCCAGGTTTCATTAACTATTTAGAGAATGTTAGACCTAAAGTACCTATCTTGTCCAGGGTTCCGAATAGGGATTGGCAGTATTTAATGTAACAGTTAAAAAATACATATTACCAAAATAACCATGTTATTAAATATCGTTACAGGGAAGGCCAACTAGAATGCACACTCGTTCTGAGTTGTTCGTTATTTTTTAAAAAGAGTGAAAATATATTAACAGGTAATGATGTCAGGAATAACATGATAAAAAAATTAACTTAGGCAGGAAATGAAAACTAGAAATCAACGAAACGATGCTTTGGGATGGAATAACATGATAAACAAACGAACGTAGGTCGGGAACGAAAAGCAGAAATCAAAGAAATGATACCTTGGAATGGTACGTCAGAATGAGCTTTTAGAAGGTCCATGAGATAATCTATTAATAAATAACAGGTTATTGGAACCTATTAACCACCAAGAGCGGTAATGGTGGAACCTAATATGCAAATATAACCGTTTCGCCCAGGAGCATCTAGGGAGAGAAATTGGTGGAACGGCCTGAGCGCTGCCTGGCGACGATTAAATGAACCTTCCGGAGCTCAAAACCTACGTTATCTCTTATCAGTCCGCCAATGTGATGACAACTCGGAACTCGGTAATATTGTTGACACATTTTATCGAGAATTTTAGTAGTTTGCTTTGGTGATTTTCCGCAGACAGCAAAACACAACCACGGAAAAGCAAAACAATGGTTCAGAAACAATGTTTGGGTGAGATCGAGTCTAACGAGTTTTAAATAAACGATGGAAGTTTGTTACAAAATTTATCAAAGTAGCTCTGTCCATAATAGTTAAACTCTCTAATATCCGATTTTCAAATTGGTTCGTTGACATCCGTGAAGCTCGCTCCCACCTCATCATTTCATTCTATGGAACCTGGCTTTAGGAATCGCCTACATCACATTGGGCTACTGATAAGAGAGATGGTTTGAGCTCCGGAAGGTTCATCTAATCGTCGCTTGGCAGCGCTCAGGCCGTTCCACCAATTTCTCTCCCTAGATGCTCCTGTTTCGCCCATCTCTTGTTTTCTAATTTCTAATCATAACAATGCTAAGGTGTTTCGAGATTTGACTGCTTCAATTCGAACTAATTTTTACCCAGCCGGAGCTCTATATGATAAGGATTATGTAAGATTCACCTGGTGAATCCGAATTTCTTTTGTGATTATCCAACATTAATTCATTCAATATGTTCATCTCTGTTTCTAGATCGAGAGCTTAATTGGCGACCATGGATTAGCTGTGATCACAAGGTCTGGTTCGGACCCATACAGATTTATATACGAATCAGACATTTTATCAAAATACCAAGTAAGTTCAGTTATTTATCCTAAATTTATACTGTATAGTGTCCTATATGTAGTAATTCGAGTTTCGTCACCAACGTCCTTTAGCTGGATTAATGAACCAGTTCACATGAGAAATCCGAAGTTAAAGCCAGCCAGTTCAGGAGATTGTCTGGATTGGTGACCATTCATGGAGGGTATCGCAGGTCCCGATAATTTTTCGAGTTGAGTTGGTGAGGCAAGAAGTAGCCATGAGCGAAATCATAAGAACCAATTCTGATTTTCCCTTTGGAAGTCAGCTAATGACGTCCACGACGCCAGGAATGTTGTTGGACAAAAATTGAACCTGAGATGGTTGTTTACTTTACTTCGAGTTTTATCACATAGTTTAATCAGATAATAATCGATAAAAATTAAATGCACGAATAAACTTGTATCACAGGTTTATAATGATTGATTTTTGAATTACAGAACAATATAGACATAATCACCGAGTGGATCACGAATGAAGTGAGCTCTACAAAAATCAGGAGGTCGTTGAGAAGAGGAGAAAGCGTCAAATATTTGCTACCTGTGGAAGTTATTGACTACATAAAAAACAACAGTCTTTATTCTTCTATAATTGACAAGTGAGTTATATAGTATTGTTTTTTTAATTCTTTAGACTTACTGAATCGGTTGATTGTGACTGACGTTTACTTCGGTTTATATTATGATCCTCAGTGGCATCAAAGTCTGCAAAATGGAGATGACACGTGATGGTTGGAGGAATATTTTTTGGCTCACAAGGGCTGTTCGCCAATTTTTTGTTATGATCATCCGTGACGATTTATGCGTACCTAGAACACATTACCCACTGAGATGGCAAATGATGTAGTTATTATTTGCACTCTGATTATATTATTGCGGATATATATCTGCACTCAGGTCATCAGAGTGGGATGATAATCTGTGTCATTGGGCGAGCAGATTGGAAAACTGGAACAGTTAAGCATTCGTTCCTCTACTCACCTCTCTAATGGACCATTTGAACTAGGCTTCGAACTGTAGAACGTGGTCTGGATTCTAGACCTCCAGAACGTGGTCTGGGTTCTAGACCTCCAGAACCCGGTCTCTTTATTCTTGATCTCCAGAACCCAGTCTGGATTCTAGACCTTCAGAACCTGGTCTGGGTTCTAGACCTCCAGAACCTGGTCCAGATTCTAGACCTCCAGAACCTGGTCTGGGTTCTAGACCTCCAGAACCTGATCTGGACTCTAGACCTCCAGAACCCGGTCTCTTTATTCTTGATCTCCAGAACCCAGTCTGGATTCTAGACCTTCAGAACCTGGTCTGAATTCTAGGCTTCCAGAACCTGATCTGGGTTCTAGCCCTCTAGAACCTGGTCAGACTTCAAGACTTCCAGAACCTGGTCTGGATTCTAGACCTCCAGAACCTGGTCTGGATTCTAGACCTCCAGAACCTGGTCTGGATTCTAGACCTCCAGAACCTGGTCTGGGTTCTAGACCTCCAGAACCTGGTCCAGATTCTAGACCTCCAGAACCTGGTCTGGATTCTAGACCTCCAGAACCTGGTCTGGGTTCTAGACCTCCAGAACCTGATCTGGACTCTAGACCTCCAGAACCCGGTCTCTTTATTCTTGATCTCCAGAACCCAGTCTGGATTCTAGACCTTCAGAACCTGGTCTGAATTCTAGGCTTCCAGAACCTGGTCTGGGTTCTAGCCCTCCAGAACCTGGCCTGGATTCTAGACCTCCAGAACCTGGTCTGAATTCTAGGCTTCCAGAACCTGGCCTGGATTCTAGACCCCCAAACTTCCAATATGGCCAGGACTCTAGACCCTAACCTGCCAATTATGGGCTACAGCTGAGATTGGATTCTAGACTTCCAGAACCTGGTCTGGATTCTAGACCTCCAGAACCTGGTCTGGATTCTAGACTCCCAGAACCTCGTCTAGATTCTAGACCTCCAGAACCTAGTCTGGATTCTAGACCTCAAGATCCAGGTCTGGATTCTAGACCTCCAGAACCTGGTCTGGAATCTAGACCTCCACACTTCCAATTATGCTCAGGACTCTAGACCCTAACCTGCCAATTATGGGCTACAATTGAGGTTCTTTTTACTGACCTGTCCCATTGTAGGTTAGACTTCAACTTGCCATTGAGTGCTAGATCTCAACCTCCCATTATGAGCTAGTATAAGTTCCCATACAATCTCCTATTTCTCAATACAGACTAGCCCTCGTCATCAATAAATAGTATGCCTCTGGCCAAAGCTAGATAAGTTACTGTTGTTGGATTTTAGTGGTAGGCTCTAAGTAACCTAAGAGGCTTATTGC
Organism: Apolygus lucorum; assembly: GCA_009739505.2. NCBI lineage: Eukaryota > Metazoa > Arthropoda > Insecta > Hemiptera > Miridae > Apolygus > Apolygus lucorum. Next base: position 5,313,542 of record CM019180.2, read on the forward strand.
GCGGGTTTTTCATTGTTGTTGAGAGGTAGTTATGGTTTGAGAGAGGAGGACTAGACCCATCTAATACAGACGTTTTCTGTCCAATTTTTACAAATCAATGCATCATTATGGTATATTATACAAAATATTTATGTTTCTATTTCTTGTCCATGCTCTCGTTTTTGATGTAACCAACGAAGTAAGTACCACTTGTTCGCTAACTCAACGATGGCCCTAACACCTTCGCCCAATGACATTATAATGTCAGCTCTGGATGCCACAGACTCATCTGGTAATTTCACCATGCCAATACCCAGCCCACCCGCTTTTGCTGCGGACACAACTTCTTCCCCTTTGCGTTCGGGTGACGATCGGGAGACAAAAAGGCCCCGTCCGGGTCATGCGGTTGCCCTCCGAAAGGTACACAGTAAGGGGTCAAGGGACTGCGACCTAGAGACAGTCGGAGAAGTAACAGACGAAGAAACTCGAGTGGAAATTCAGATCACCGAAGACGGAACTATCCAAGTTATTTCTGACAAAGAGACCACTGTTTGAAAGTGAAATCTCTCGACTCCCTGAAAGATGCCAAACGAGCACTGAGTTACCAACCTTTAGTACACAATTGTAGCTGTAGGTGAATCAGCGTTTTCCCTATGAAGTTTACTAATTAATGGGATCACTATCCATCCACCAGTTAGGAACTGTCGTAAAATGGTTCCATACTTCACTACCTATCTAGCTGAGGTTCTCCTGATCGCGTGTACTAACTATCGATGGTGTTTGGGAAGGGTACCAATGTTGTGAGGAAATCGATAGACTATATTCAATCAGTCTTCGTATGAAATTCCCTTTGCACGAATTCAAATATAAAACTGTCAAAATCCGGTTATTTTGAGAATAGTGGCACGCTCCCAATTTCTGAAGAATTTTGGTTTGTAGCAACCTCGGCCTTATCTCGACCTCTATGATTCTCCCCTTTGGTCAACTTGATCGAAACGAAGGTTTTCCATTATGTGCCAATACATGCAAAATGATTATTAGGTATATTGTTATACATTTGTAATTCACAAAAAATTACCTACCAACTTTATTATATTATTGAATTGATACGAAATAACTTGTTCTTCCAACTTCAAAAGGAAAGTACTTACTCCTGTACGATAGTGCCAAATATATAACGTGAACTCGATTAGTGTTACAAATGAAATTTCATACTTTCTTCCTAGGCTCTGGTTCTGCCCAGATTTATTATAGCTTAATGTAGTGATTTGAAAACAATTGCTCTTTTCATCTTGTTTAATAAAAAATGTGATTGACAAAAACATTGATTACGCTACGCTGGTTATGGGATTTGGTACTTATTTTGTGGTTGTGGGAGTAGATAGTTCATATTCATGTCGGTTAGTTGTTATTAATGATTTGCTATCAAAATTTCCCGAAGAGGTTAGTACTTGAGGAGGAGTTACAATGGGGAATTTGCTTCACATTTTTTATTTTTTATTTTTCGGAAGAGGGTTCATTGATATGGAAGAAAACCATAGTGTGCTGCTCAAAAAAGCATCTAAAAAATTTAGAGAATTTAAGGAAGATGGAAATTTTAAATGGAGCGGCAATCTGTTTATGGGGGCATGGGATTGCAACGTAACGGATTTTCTAACCAATCTGGCTTCGTAGGAGGAGCTGTGCCCCTTTGAGCTAGCGCTACCTCTGGAAGCGCAAATAAAACTGTAGCTTACGTGATTGAACACAGGAGCGCGCAACTGGGGAAGAGAAAAAACCCAGACTTGAAAGTGACCAAAAGAAGCAATTTTACTCACTCTTTTAGTTTATCAAGCATTATTAGACTTGATCCTCTCTTATTTAGTTTTTATATTATGTTAGTTTCGTTATTTGAATCACATTATTTGAGAGGTCATTTTACTGGATCGTTTCGAGTGATCGCGCTTAGAACCTAGAAGGGCGCTCAGAACTCTACCTGTTGTCGTTCTGCGGTACTATCTGGGAGTTCAACGCCAGAACGCACAGCATGTGAATTCGGTCAGCTTTTGCATCGTTTTTTTTTTCGTGTGACGTGAACGAAATTCCTCGATTTTCGCGGTGTTTTTTGACAGAGGCTTCGCTTGTTTAGGCATTTTCTTCTGTGGTAATTTTTCCCCTTAGGTACTCCTGGTGTTAAATTCCTGGTTGAGGCAAATTCCCCATTCCTTTTTTTCACATTCATTTTCAACTTATTGTAGAAATTATGTAATAGAATGATAAAAAATCAATTATTAATGAATTTTCCACATATCAGGTAGGTACCTTCAGAAAGTTGTAGTACCTAAGTCTTACAAATATTGATCTCAAATACCTACTAAAAATTTGGTTAATTTTGTTGGTAAATAAGTAAAATTTGCATGTAGGTTAAAGTTTGATGAACTCGTCAAAAGAACTATGGGTTACAAATCATAGTCATACAGCATGTTTTTTTTTAGCAAAAGTTCAAAATCGATTTAGAAAGTTTCAAATTGTATCATCTTCAACATTTAGGACTCTGAAATAGAATTGGTTTTCTTCGATAATTCGCTGTTAGGTTTGAGGTGATCTGAATTTCCTACTTGTGCTCTACCTAATAGCTTGGCGACTTTTACAATCGTTTTATTCCAATATGATTTTGTCAACTGATTGTTCACTTTAATGCTTCCCACTGCTGGACGGTTTGCATCATTTGAAGCACGTAGGTAATTTGATTGTGTTATTGCACGTGCCGCTCTGGATGTTGTTGGGGGATATTATGAATGTGGTTGGTTCCTACTCGTAACATTCTGTGTCTTCAGACTTAATCAAGGATACCCTCGGATAGTCACTGTAATAGTAGCAGATGATGCTAGGTAGGTAGCTGTCAACCTCAGACACTCTAGTCTCCAACATCATGATCAGCTGTTCAATATTATAATTCTCAACTGATCTTATTATCATATTTCTCATCGCCATGTTGGCCCTAGGGATGGGTATCATTATAAAAGTATCGATATTTTGTTTCGATATTGTATTGTATAAGAGTATCGATATTTTAAAATATCGAGTATCGATACTTTAGTGTCACAAACTATCAATATCATCCAATTTTCTCAAGAAAAATAATTTTAACAACTTTTATTCTTATTCATTTTTCACTATTAAGAGTCCAAGCAGAGTGATTTTTTCCATGATTTGTGCAACCAAAGAGTAATGACCCAAAAGCCTTTCATTCTTCTTCATTTTTTTGGCATTTTGTTGAATTTTCTGCGAGAACAGTATCGATATTCGATGTTTAGAAAATTTCTAAATTCTATTGAAAAATTCTATTGATATTTTAGTATACTTATAGTATACTTTTAGATACTTTGGATCCGATATTTAATATATATAGTGCAGTATCGATACTAAAATATCGAGTATCGGTACGAAAGTATCGATATTTTGAAATATCGAGTATCGATACCCATCCCTAGTTGGCCCATTCTAACTAACACAATCGAAGTTTCGAAGTCGAAGTTTCTTGAGGGTTTTAGGTTACAGCTATGCATGCAGGGTGATACTAGCGCTGCTATTTGGGTGTTTTTCCGTTACTCTCTTTTTCCTTCACCTCAGGGACATCAGTAACGTTTTTAATTTCAGATTATCGACAAAAAGAGGAGTTTCGCTCTCTAATGAATAAGATTCTAACATGAAACAACTCACAATACACACGTTCTTTAAAAGTACCTTTGTTGTTAGTAATATCATACTCTCCCTTGTTCTGTCATTTATTTAGTATTGGTAAACATTTAAAATAACTCATGGATCAATACAGTAAACACTACAGGGTGTGTTTCAATAACTAATTTTTGAAAAATTCGATACTTACTATTAACTCCAATGTTACTCCTAGTCCTACTTGTACTAGCGAATATTTTTGTGAGCAGTAGTGATCAGCATTAGATTTTTGTTTTTTGTTGCACAAATTCTTAGCTAGTTGATCATGCATCACCTAATCTTACAAGCCTCCGCTTTTATGTTCTGTGCATGTTTCCCCCTGCTAAAAATCAGCAACTATACAGGGTGGCGCACGAGTTGTCCCTCCTCCCTGTTAAAATCGTCCAGATAGTGGTGAAAAAAAGTTTAAAAAAAAAAATCTTCATGATTTTCACCAAAGATCTCAAATATGACCACGGCGCGCATTGCGCACGTGCGCAACTTTGTTATCTCAAATGGGAACTCCTATTTTTTATTGCAGATTTGGATTCTTCGCAAAAATTTACGAGTTTTAGACCCCTCAACCGATTTTTTTGGTTGCGCTCAACTCGTCCAGTGAGCGCGCAAACATGCGCAACCCCTGGATTGTACCAAAATTGAGATGAAGGTAGACCCCAAGTGTGATACATGTTTTTTCATTAATTTTCGTCGCTGAATCACGTGTTGGTATTTATTTTTGGATTTAACTGGAATTTTTCGAAACGGCGGCCGAAAAGTAGGTGGTTTGAACTAGAAAATCGCTCTATTTCCATCCTTATGAGTTACGACACAATTTTAATTAGTTAAGTAGTAATTTAGGGTTAGAGTTAGCCACCTGAACTAGTTAAAATTGCGTCTTAACTCATAAAAAAATTATGAAGATTTTTTATAAAAAACTGTTTTTTACCACTATCTGGACGATTTTAACAGGGAGTTAAAATTGGTGGGGGGGGGGGGGGGGCAACTTGTGCGACACCTTGTATAATATTTACATACGGTAAACTACTAAGTTCACGTTGTTGCTGGCTACAATAATTAGGTACTTCAATTCTTCAGGTCATGTCTACTATTAAGATAATTTTTTTCACTTCAATACAAAATTTAACTTTTTTGTACAGAAGAATATTTCTGCTGGATAAACAATGGTAGGTATAGGTGTCTGTTCTACCTGATCATTAGTTCTGCCTGATCTGGGTAGTATACTTATGAACTCATTTTTCTTATTGGTAGTGCCTAGTGACAATCAACGTGTGGATAGGTACAAGCCACAACAAAAATTGAAAAAATATAGATATGACAGCCAAGAGAGCTCAAAGCGAACTTTACTGTCATATTTAGTCACAAGGGTGTTGGCTGACGCACCTTCCCACCACCAGAATCAGTACAGACGCTGGAATTGCGAGATAGTAATAAATTTCATCAGGCAAGTGGATTTATAAGCACACAAGACTGCTGCACAGAGGTCAGACACTACGGCCCACTTTCATCGAAAATTCGAAACGAGTTTAACCCTTCAGCCGGACCATCTTTTTTTCAACGCTTAACCGGACCATCGGTCTCTCAGACCTCTATGTTACGATATCGTTTTTGCTCCTTTGTTCGCATGTTAGCTTCATTATTCTACGATGTTCTAGCTAGGTACCTCTAATTAATATTCAGGCCTAATTAATATTTATGGATGCTGGGTTACGATATTATAACTACATTCTTTCATAATTTTGTGTAGAAAAATAGTAGATTATTTTACTTGTTTGACAACTCAGACTTAGATTTTTATTCAGTCACAATTTACTAAGACTATGTAGTGGTACGTACCACACATCATGAGTAGGTACTCTGTAAAAATAAGAGTGTGTAGGTACTCTTTGAGCAATTCCCAAATCACTGTAAATTTAGAACCATGAAAAACATTTGTAAAAATTACTAGGTAGGTAACTTGATATTCAGTCGACATTCTTGAAATTCTTTACAATGAGAAATTCTAAATTCTAATAGTCAACAATGTATAAAAAATATTTATGAAAAACATTCGTAAAGTGTGAATTTACTCAAAATGACATTAAAAAAAGACATAAAGTCAAAATGACATAAAGCTTGCAGAACAAGTTTTTTCGTGCATTCAGACACCACTTTTGGAATCTTGGAAGCCATCTCGATCTACAAAAAGTACAATAAAAAACAATTTGGAAGAAGAAAGATGAAAGGGTTGAAATAGACCACCGGTCTATGGAACCATGAAAAAAAAAAAAAAAAATCACTGGTATCCGGACCATTGGTCCCACAGACCTACTTACTACCTTTTGAAAGATCACAACTTAATGTGAGCTAGCGAGCAAGCGACGGTTTCCAAACTGCTCTGCCTGAAGTTCAGGTCCCAACTGAAGATGTCACGGGCTGCCGGCCACCTCTAACCACTACGACCACCTCTATCAGGGAAATGCCAAACTGTGTCGGTCTCACAGACCGATGGTCCGGCTGAAGGGTTAAACCAAAAGAAGCGAGAGATAACTGATGTTAAGCAATCTCTGCGTTTGAACTTCATGGGTGGGTTTGAGTTTGAGGATTACATTAGAGTTTTTGCTGCCAAAATTTGATGGACCCCGTAAGGAGGAGACTAGCACGAGCAACTGAGGATGCTACCCAGTTGAAGGAGGAGGCCTGTTAACTAGGGTGGGGCGGGGGGGGGGGGCTCTAGAAACGGGTGACTGTCTGGTGCCCTTTCATTGTCATCCGCTGTTTGCAGGAGGCAAATTCGCCATCACCCGCGAACTCCAAGCTTTGTGAAGAGGTTCCACAGGCCCCGGTAGTGGTGTGCAAAAACTCTCTAATTACTAAACTTTCTCCTGTACTACTAATTTTTAAAAAAGTGTAGAAAATGTAGGTGGTAAAGAATTAAATCAGCTTTCTAATACTACTTTTGAATTTTTTTTTGGACCAATCTAGGAGTGGAGGAAACTTTGTAGGTAACTAATTTCTCCCTTGATGGAAAAACAATAGATCGTGGATATGTCTAGGTGTTATTTTCCCCACTAAGGGAGAAACTAGATGGAGGTGGGAAGACGTAGGCAGGAAATGAAAAACATCAAAATTATATTTTATAAATAATATAATTTATTAAATTACTAAAACATTTATGTCCTGCAATTGAACCCAGAATTCTTTTGGGCTGAAAAAAAGTTACCAACGCATTTTTTTCACCGAATCCAACCTAAAAGACATGAGTATTTATCCGTGTAAAAAATCCCTTTCTGTATGATTTTCAAATCAAGTATCCTTTCTCAATAATTTCACCAATACTATGCTCGACTTGTAGGCTGGTTGATTTAAGTAGTTTACCTTCCTAGTTCATTATGGTTTAAGAGTGATTTATTTTCTGAAAAATCCTATTGGTTTACTTTGTCCTGTTTGTTCAGTATAATACTGGTTAGATCGTATCTTCTCAGGTGTTTCATCTAGACGACGCATGCAGTGGTGATTTCCCATCATTTAATTTTATTTATACGACTCATTTGTCAATTTATTATTGTCGTGGGTTAACGCATTTTATTCTGTTCTATTTTTTCAGGCAGTGAGACCTGCATGCCTGCAGTAAAACGCCTGATTTTGTACGTTGGATGTAACAAACCTTCGCCTCGCCCAGCTCTTGTCTAGTAGTTCTGCTCGATTAGCTGCATGTTCCCTTTCTATCTCCCACCCTCTCATGACATTCAGCCTTGATGCTTGGATCCAGTGATTTTTTGTAGAGATTGAACAACCACATACAACCGATAACGGTTACGCCAATCAAACTGAACTCCGGGCGGTACTGCTGAAAACAAATCAAAATCCTCTTGGGCGGTTTCCCAAAACCCGTAAGGTTGGTAGTAACAATTAATTAACTATTCTTAAGACGGGCAGAATTCTTGTGGCTGCATACTTAACCCTGGAAGTCGTAAAATGTACGTTCTTAGAATAAATGTATGATGTAACGATATTGCTTATGATTTATGTAACAGGATGTTAGCATTCGGATTCACTATGGATTATCATAAGTTGAACGATCTGTTAGAATCTGTGGGCAACTAGGAGTTAGGGTTCTACAAGCTTCTCAAGAGGGTATTTTAGTTAACTTATCAAGACAGGTGCAACTGGGTCATCGCTTGTATCCACCTTCGTCAACTCACTCCACCTTGGGTTACCTAGTTAGGGAGATGAGGGGCCTTTGGCCGGCGTTTTACGGTGCTTGTCCACTAAGGTGCGACGCGATGCTAAAATCTTTTTCTAGAAATTAATGTAATGGGAAATGAATGGCAGCTCATCCACTAGGTCGACAATTGGCGGGTCGAAAATTTTTCGCACTCCCCCAGTCTCCAAACTTCTGGAGCGTGGCACTGTTGAATCATCAAAAATTAACTTAACCGGGGATCAATCTCCTATCGTCCGACTAAACTATATTTAGACTTCTGAGCCAGAGCTCGTTACCGCTGAGCTAAGGAAGCGAATGGACAGAAGTGTGAAGAGGTCGCTGATCACAAGATCTCCCCCCCCCCCCTGTTAGGAAATCTTAGGTACTCCGTTACCTAGTCAGGGAGGTGAGAGGCAGCTTTGGCTGGCGTTTTCCAACCCAGTGAGAACACGCTATTTTTGACTGGCTTCGGAGTTTTTGTTTTTGTTCCTTATTGACGGGGCGGGGGATCTGCTGACCTCAACGTTTGTCCGAATAGGCGGTGGCTCGACTCGTGTCTTGGGAGGGAGTTGTTTTGATGACCTAATCCTAATGAATTAATGTTTCTCTGAGAAATGCTGAGGAGACGTTTCGGGTCCAGTATGGCTTCGCCACAATGTTGAATCATCAAAAATTAACTTCCCTCGACCGGGGATCGATCTCCTATCGACTAAACTATATTTACACTTCTGAGTCGGAGCTTCTTTACCACTGAGCTAAGGAAGCGAATGGACAGAAATGCGAGGAGGTCGTTGATCACAACAGCACGATGCAGCCCCATGGACCTTGTGGATGAAGGGCGAAGTGAAAAATTGTCGACCTCGGCCATATTCGTCAGTGCTCGTGCGACCTCGGTCTATGTTTTAAGAACTGCTGTGAATTATGTTGTTCAACAACAGTTTTTTTAAATAGTTTTCTCTCAAAGGTATACAGAACTTAATGAAGAGCTTCTAGTGTTGGCGGTGCAAGCATATCCCAACCCATATGATCTATCAAAACTAACTACCACAAAAACTTAGTGAAGGAGAATAGCTGGGAGGGAATCGCTGAATCTTGGAAAAGGTGGTTGTGTTCCCTCAAGTCCATTCTTTTCTCGTTAATGGACTCCCTCTTCTTCCAGCAATTTCCTCCTTCTCTTGTGATCACGGATGACCTTGAAGGAAAGAGAGGACAAGGTGAGGAGGGGGGGTCAGGGTGTTATTTCCTAACGAGGCCTCAAGAAGTCTCGACACCCCTCGCCATTGTGTCCGTCTTCACCTCTGTCTGTCCTGGACAACTGGTGAACGAATATTTATACAATTATATCCTCCTTATTCCCATGAACCTGTATTGTTATTACTTACTTGTTGCCAACCCTGACATATTCCCAAGTCATGAGGAATTTCAGTGATTTGTGATATTGTTTTTTTCTCGAACGTTCATGGAAATATACGAGCAAAAATCGTGGTGGAATCGAAAATTCTCCTTTCTCTAAATTTTCAGAAGCATCTCAAAATTCAGATTTTGAATATCAGCGGAGAAGAAAAAAAAGTAAAATTTGGCGAGGACCTGGTGCGGATATGTACTGTGATTGGACGAGACTAGTGCGTTCGGCTTATTTGGACGTTTACCCCACATTCCAGCCAATGGGCGTCCATTTACAGCGGTTATTTCAAATTGTAAAATCATTCAGATCAGTTTATTATTTGTAATAAGCAATACATTCCTCAACTATTCAACTTTTTCACGTTTTTAGAGCAAGTTGATTAGAAATTCAAAATTACACGAGATTTTTCTTACACACTGAAATTGTCCATTGCGTCAGCTGTCAGTGAAATTTCTCCTTCCGACCACGTTTTTCACTGATGGTATTTCGGGACTGGCTAAATGATGGGTCGAAAAATGAAATCAGCCCCAAAGTAGACAAAGCTCAAGATTTTTGCGCCACGCCTCACTGTTGACCTAGTGGACGAGCACCTTTACATCCCAGTGAGAACGCTCTATTTTTGACTGGCTTCTGAGTTTTTTTATTATCCCTTCTTGAACAGGGTGGGGATGTGCTGACGTTTGTCTTCATAGGCAGTGGCTTGACTCGTGTTTTAGAGGAGTTATTTTGATGACATAACGCTAATTTTAATTGTCCTCGGAGAATGCTGAGCAGCCCATTCTTGTCCTGTTGATTGCGCCACATTGTTGAGTCATCAAAAATTAACTTCCCTCGACTGGGAATTGATCTCCTAACGTTCCGACTAAACTACATTTACACTTCTGAGTCGGAGCTCTTACCACTGAGCTAAGGAAGTGAATAGAAAGAAATGCGAAGAGGTAGCTTATCACAACTTGTAATAATGAATGGGTGGCTCACAGAATCAACTAAAAAGACAATACATAACTTGGTTTTGTCCAATCGTTGAGGGTAAATGTATTCATCACGTACAAAGAACTTCACTCCTGTTTCAACTTCGTTATCCATCGTGATCTATGCTTACTTGATCTTGTCAAAACGTTTTTTAATTTCCATTGAACATGTGGGTCTGAAACGTGTGGAATACCTACCCCAGTTATTTGAAGTTGATACCTACCACCGGTATACCTACGTTTTAATCTATCACATGGATTATAAGTTCTACTCGTCCTGCTCTCAAATATGATTTCTTTTGAATCCTATTCATCTTCGTTAAGACTTCACTCTCCAAAGTACCGAGTAACTAAAGAGTTGGTGGTGTAGGTGATATCTCTGGTCGAGTGAAATCCCTTCATCACATTCCGTGCTAGTCGAACTGATAAAGTTGTTTAATGAATTTGAGTCAGCCATATACATAGCTTGATAAGTATTTAATTATAAAATAAATCTAAGTTATGGATTCGCTGGTACTGAAACGAACTGTGACTTGAAAGATAATGTGATTTTAGTAGTGTAAATTAGATAATGTAATAGCTATTCACTTAGTTCTGTTTTACTGTCTTTTGTCTAAAATACTCGGTTGCAACTAGAGAACCTAGATTGATGAGTATTAGGATCACACCTATAAATTATTATAAATATCATCCATAAAACTTTAAAATCTCGAAGTCATTGCACCTTTCTTGCTCAGGGATTGCCCTGTCTTCACTCTTAGTTGAAATAAAAAATAACTACAGAAATACTACTTATTGAAGGCAAGAACGTTGGTGTACAAATTCTCTCGAGTAGATTTTAATTATAGGATTATTAACAGGAGAACAAGGCTCATTTTAGAGCGTTTTAGTAGACTACTAACGGGCACTGTAATGTTTTCTTCATGGATGCTATACGCGATGTCATTCAACCTAAGCAGGCCTTGAGACTGCGTAGCAGGCTGTGCGAATCTTAGTTAGTTATAACCAGTAGTAGTCTGATCTACCTCTTACCATGGTATATTTCAACAAGAATCTGAGAGAAGGTATCAGTAGGTACCTACTTTTCAATCATTTCATAACACGAATGAAATTACAATTTGAATGATAAATTGAACTCTAATAAAGCATTACTATTAACCTTTTAGCGCCGGGGTCCGCATATATGCGGAGCTACCCAGGTGAACATCACTGTTAGGGTCTGCATGCATACAGTTTGCTTTTTGTTTTGTTATGACCTCCCTCCATTCATGGTCTTAAGGACTATGAGCAGTAGTTGGAAGACTTTGGACTTTGTTTACATTGAACATTGGACATTACTAGGCGGGGGAGGAAGAGTTTACATTTCTCCTTCCAGATAGTTCAATTACTGCTTGACTTTTCCAACAAAAGTGTCGTGCCTAATTCTTCCGATTTATCATTTATGTGTGTCAAATTTCCATATCAAATTATTATTCTTATGTCAAGTCAAAGTTTGTGTTAAAATTGATGTATTTTTATTCTCACCTCATTTTTGGAACAAAACTGTTTAGAAAAACGGTTGAATATAAAACAATTCTGGATATTTTTACATGGTTGAATACTGTATAATATTTTAACAAACATTATCTCAAAATTTGGTAGAATTTGAACGAAAAGTGCGAAAATGCAAAATAAATCAGGACAGTGGAGTTGTCTCAGTCCAAGCGGGTCCCTTTAACGCAAATCCCGGGGTCCCTGTGGCGGGCAGCGTCAATGTCACGCAAACACCTTTTGCAAAAGGTTCAAGAATATCTGCTCCTATTCTTTTGTTCTCCGTTACCTCTCTTTTCTAGTTGTTTTTCGTGATAGATGAACTATTTATGAGACGAACGGTTCAATCCGGAGATGAATCGGTCGATGTTGAAGGTCATGAGCAGTTATCAAAGTGACACCTTATCTTTGCGCGCTTCACGAAAAAAATGTCTCTGTAACAGTGGACCAACGCGTTTTTTTCCTGCAGTCAACGTGTTAAATCCAGGACTGGGGAGCCACCTGGGCATTTAAAAGGTAGGCCCCAAAAAGGCAAGTATGCAAACAGTTTCCATCTTGAAGAAAAAATTACGATGAAATAAATCTTAAACAAAGAAAAGTATAGCACTGGGAAAACCAGAAGGAATAGGTCAAGAAAAAACAGAACTGTTGGAGTGACATTCTAAGGGTCGGTTTATCAGTCACCAAAGTTAACGGGGGTTTACGTAACCCCCTGTTAACTTTAACGGTGGTATAACTTATGGATACTATAAAGGTGCCGTTTATCAGTGCGAAATTTACACCCGGGTAACTATTAACTGGCTGGTAAAATTAACTGTCTGTTAGGCCGAATAATCGATTATGCATGGAAGAAATACTTCTTCCATGTAATAAAATCGAGCTTCCTCCACATAAAAAAATCGTTTTCGCAGTGTGTTTTGCATCAGAAAAAAGAATAAATTAGAAGAGGATGAAGCAATGTTCTTTGTTTTGGTGTTTTCTTTTCTAGATCTCGGTACTTATTTCCTTCTTGGTACGGCAGTAACTATTGTTCTTTGTTGAAAATTGTCTGTTCATGACAAGATCCCCGTCCACCGAGCCTTTATGTCAAGAATTTTCAAATTTGCAGACGAAATAGTTCGTACGTTAATAAAGAAGTAGGTACCCTTTTCTATTTCGAAAATTTTCGGCGTGTGACCCTCCTGGCGAATGAATTTTTACATGCGTGCAGTCCATAGCACCTACAGCTCCAGGAAACCTGGCTTTTTTGTTTTTTAAATAAAATTCCATCCGAGATTGAAATAATACCTACTTTCTTGGTTGCTGGTAGGTATAAATTGGGCGGATAGCCTGGCAGTTCCCAGGGACACCTGCTTGACAATTTTACAGGCAGAGCTTTTACTGACGCCACTAAAGTCGCCGACAGACACCAACATAGTTTTTTATACTTTTATCCAATCAAAAAATCGCAATCGTCCCACTTCTCCAAATGGTCAATCCGTGATCAAACTATGTTGCCGCCTTTCTTCCTTCCGCCTTCTTCCCCACTGCAGGAATTCGACCATAAACACACATCTTCGTCGCTGCTGTCTGAAAAAGAGCCCCACACATCCATTTTCGATTGTAGCATAATTGACTAACAATCAACAACGCAATTTGCAAAAACGAACGTTCTGGGAAACAAAAACACGAGAAGTGACTCTCTTTGAGGTTAAAAAGCCTTGCATAAATCGAGTTACCCCCCCCGTAACTTTTTATCCGGTCCTCGGACGACCAGTTAACTTTAAACTACGGATAACGGCTATCTGGGGACTGATAAACGTGAGCGATTGAGTTACCCGATGACCGTCGGATAAATCTGCTTTACCGGGTGGTAAAAAGTGACTGATAAACCGGCCCTAAATGAAGGTTAGCACACAGGCTGCTCGCCCTAGAAGAATCTCATGGGTTGATGTGGAGTTGACAGTGCCCATGGCCTACTAAAACTCTAATCTAGTCTGGTTGTAACGCTATTTAACGCTAAATACGAGTAAAATTTCAAAAATTTCATTTTTGGCCCATCTATTGTGAAAATTTCTTCAGGCTGTATGGTCATCTCTCTTGATATACCTCCTACTTCATTTCTCTTGAGAATGATGACGTTCCGCATGCTCTACAAATTTAAATGACTCCAGCTCGCTATTATCCTACGCAAACATAGTTTAGTGTATCCATAGCAATATATCGAAATTTCGGTTTTAATACCTAGATCAGGTAGGTAGTACCCCAAACTGACAGCATGATGCACGTTGTTTTATTATGGAAGAAATTATTTTTTCCTATGTCCTCTTTAGACTTTCTCCAAGCTTTACTTATGTACTGCTTTATAAGTTGAATGGATTCAAATTTTAATTTTTAACCTTGGTAGTTGTAAAATTTATAAATCCAACCAGGTAGGACTACTTTGGATCAAATGGAAACTAAGAGTTTTTCTATCACAAAACGAAAATGTACCTTCCTACTTGTCACAAAACTATGGTTGTCATTATTTATCTTAGAAGTAACTAGCGCATGCCCAACAGACGTTGGCTTCTTGTACTTATTAGATTGCAATACTGTAGAATATATTATATTTTCCCGTTAATTTGGTTTTCTCATTGAACTTCCTAACTCCGAGTTAATTGATATATCTCAACGTAGGTAGTTAGAATTTTCCATGTTGCGTAATTTTATCAAGAAGGGAGCCTGCTGTCCGATTGTCATTAACTATTCCTAGTTCTTAGATGTGGGACGTAAAAGGTATACGAGGTTAATGAATATGAAGATCAAACTCAGATAGAGTTAACAGTTTAATATCCTAATTCTACAAAAGAAGAAACGTTATACATCTCAATAGAAAAATCTCGCCGTACACAGCATCGATTAACAAGTAGATTATGATCGAGTATCTGCAATAGTGGAATTGCTTAGTAAGGGCTGGGATCCGCCAGGCTCGATCTGATTTAAGCGATTCAACTATTACTTCAACAAGTTCAAAAATGAAATCCTAAATATGTAGTCAAATAGATAATGAAGCTCAGTGCACTTCGGTCCAAATTGGAATCTCTGTAGGTAGGTAGCTTAGGCCATGAGGTGAATGATTACCCACCTGGGGCAGTTTACATCTTCTGGGAAAGTTAGTCCCATTATAACCATTTATACATCACTTTTTTTTTCAAAATATCAAACAATGCAACCAATATGCTAAAATTGAGAGTGCCTCAGCACTAGGGGTGTGTAATATTGTATTCGATAATATAATTAAATAGGTAGGTTGTTAAAAGTAAAGATGCGCTCAAACTCAACAAATTAGTTGGTATTAACTCACGGGTGTTGCCTAAGTCAACTTTATTTGGAGTGGCGATTCGAGCGGGTGACTTCAGAAAGCAAGTTCAGGGAGGACAATGGTTACGTTTGAGTCGGCTTCGGGGTCATTTTGAGGGTGAGAGGGACTGTCGACTTGACCGTGAGCAGGAAACGGGACTCTTCTTTAGGTTTGAAGGTTGTTGGACGGATCGAGTAGGAGCCTTCTGGCAAATTTTCTACTTCGAGAACGACGAAACCAGCTCTGGAAACAGGAAGCAAACCATGGATAAACAGCTAATACAATAACGCCCAAGCTAAGTAACATGGATTTGATGACTTACATGAACCTGCCCACTCAGTCTTAGTGGAATCTATACAGGGTGTCCCACGTTAAGGACCGAAAAACTTCGGGAGTCGATTCTACAACTAATTTTAGTAAGAAAGTGTCTTAGCAATTTTTCGTTAGACGCTTAATTTCCGAGTTATTTTAATTTGAAGATTTTTTTCGTGTTTTCGACCTTAAGCCATAAACATGACCATAACTCGCTTAATTTACGAGCAATTCAAAATCTAATTACACCATTGGATAGGGCATTAAATTTACCATATTTTTAGTGCTTAATCAAAATTTTTTGTAAGGTCGTGATGGGTGAAAAATCAACTCGTAAAGTCATTTTTGTAAAATTGTCAAAATTTCCTACTTTTCCCTTTGATTGTTAAGGTTTTACTTTCAAATGATTTTTCACGTACCTCTACATCTCAGATCTCAGCTTTCTAATGGTATAATTTGTTTTAATTTTACTCCGCTAATTAGGGGTGAAAAATACGTTTGAATGCTAAAAAACGTGGTTGCGCTCATGGAAATCAAGGTTTTCTGGACCGTTGGGCCTCGGGCAGGTTCGACGAATTAGGGGTGGAATTCCTCGTCATTTTCAACGCTATTAGACTGATTCCATCACCGTTGGTATTTGAAAGCTCAGTATTGAATTTTGGTACGTCCGAATCTTTTTTTTTTTTTAATTTACTTGGTATTTATGCACGAATTGAATGTTCAATTCTCGCAACTTTCTAGATTGTATGAAAAAAGAGATATCTAATAAAGAATAGTGTGTAGACGTGGAATAAAAAATAAACATAAATAATAATATTTTAGAGAAGATAAAAATAATATTTATGAAAAAAAATCTTTATCTTCATCGAAGTACGTTATTGACTAAACATAAATGAGATAATAAATTATCCTCTGTGACGATCCTACTTTTTTATAAGGGACAATCCAATTGGTTTGTTCCCGATTTGTTGGAGCTACGCCTTTAGGGATATCCGATTCAAGGTGCCCATCCACTAGGTCGACAGCGCAGCGCGGCACGGCGCGACGCGAAAAAAAAATTCTAGAAATATAATGGGAAATAAATGGGAGCCCATCCACTAGGTCGACAGCGCGGCGCGGGTCGAAACTTTTTCGCAATCTGCCGCTCTCCAGACTTCTGGAGCGCGGCGTCGCGCCGCGTCGCGCCGCGCCGCGCTGTCGACCTAGTGGACGGAGGCGAAAAATTGTCGACCTCGGTCATTTTCGTCAGTGTTCGGCTTTTGTATACGAGGCTTAATCAATGTGTGAAGCTCGAAAAACTTCCCCCTCGACATTCTAAAATACTTTATAAACTTTTGCTCGTCTCTTAGCAAATCTTGGAACAGGTGATTGTGCTCCCCCAGGTCCATCCTCTTTATTGGATGGACCCAAAATCTTCTCCTTTTCCCACCGATTTGATCCTCTTCTTCTGCTTCCGAAGCTGCAACTAAATCGAACATTTCTTCGTCGTCCGATGAAAACATAATATCTATGCCCGACATTTTCCTGAAGAAGGCACCCTCTCAGGCGTGGCGAAACGGCGGGTCGAAAAATTTTATCCGCTCCAGTGGACGGAGCTCAAGATTTTCGCGTCGCGCCGCGCTGTCGACCTAGTGGACGGCCAGCTTTATAGAGATATGAGTCGATATTCTCTTCAGGCCGGCTGATTAATCTAATCACTGGTTTGAAGGGGTAGGGTCGTCACACCCTCCTCTGTCTCATATATGGGCAATTAGGTGTATTTTTCATTTGTTGTACAGATGGAAATTCAACCTATATTGTTACACCTCTACTCCGTCTTTGACTTCGTTTGTCATTCGTCCGGATACCTGTAAACACAAAGCAAAGTTTTTAACAGCCAAGTAGAAAATAATTGAGGAATGAGCTGTCAGGAGACGATGCACATTATGTACTGAAGAAGGAGGAGGTCACATTGAGCACTTACTCTGAATCGGTAATATGATGACCACTGCTTCAAATTTTGACATTCCTCAATTATTTTCTACTTGGCTGTTAAAAACTTTGCTTTGTGTTTACAGGTATCCGGACGAATGACAAACGAAGTCAAAGACGGAGTAGAGGATAATTTATTATCTCATTTATGTTTAGTCAATAACGTACGTCGATGAAGATAAAGATTTTTTTTTCATAAATATTATTTTTATCTTCTCTAAAATATTATTATTTATGTTTATTTTTTATTCCACGTCTACACGCTATTCTTTATGAGATATCTCTTTTTTCATACAATCTAGAAAGTTGCGAGAATTGAACATTCAATTCGTGCATAAATACCAAGTAAATTAAAAAAAAAAAGATTCGGACGTACCAAAATTCAATACTGAGCTTTCAAATACCAACGGTGATGGAATCAGTCTAATAGCGTAAAACAAGTAAATTTAGGATAAGGATATAAAATAAATAGAAAATGAAAAAAGATAAATAAAATAGAATAGAAAATATAAATAAAATTATAGGTCTACCACAGAAACTTTGCGTCTGTGTGGCGCCCCCTAGGTGGCAGATCTGCGAACTATAACGATCGAGTCAACCTTCCATGGTTGACATGGAAATTGAAGCTGTGAGAAATTAGATGTTTCGGGAGAAATTCCCGAAAAATTATCGTATAAGATAAGATAAGAGATAATTAGTTCTATGTTCTCCAGAAGAATGCGCCAAAGGGATGCAAAGTTTCTGTGGCAGACCTATAGACGTTTCTGATCAAACGTTATGAAGTAGATGCCAAGCATACCTGTAATCACCAGAATGCAAGAGTTGCTGAGGACCTTCAGCATTCAAAGGAACGACATCAAACCCAATTTTTGGAATGGGAGGCGCCCGGAGTTCAATACAAATCGATCCAGCACCTGATGGTGAAATTACAATGCAGTTTATTAGATAGGTTCTTAAAATAGTAGTAGGCAAGGGGATTAAATAGTAGTAGTTAGAACTTATTATGGAACCCTCCACAAATATGCCAACTAGGTAGAATGTATCTCAACAACAGAATGGTATGAAGTCTGTAAATGATTTTACGTATACATTTAGTTAAGCTTGGGGGTAAATGAAGAGCAGAAATAAACGAGAGAATACCTTTTAGCGACAAATGATAGTCAGGGTTGTTGTCGTAACTAGCAGGAAAATTTCTACATCCACCAGCAGTCAGCCCTTTCCACTCTCCATCTATGACCTAGGAACAAGAAGAAATTTTCATCACGTAAATAGGGCTGGTATAAAGTATCCTTTAATTGGTTATTAACAAAAAATTAAAATAAAGTGTGTTGGAGCAGGTATTGATAGCCCTCACCACCGCCCCTAGTGGGAGTGGTTGTAAACTGTCAGTCCTCGCTCTCTCCATCTTGTCCGCTCTCCAAGCAACAAGTCGCTCCCCAAAACCACCTTTTTTTCGCTTCCTAAACCGCCTCAAACTAACCCATTTTTATTATTTTCATCACTCATTGCTTTGGGAAAAGTGACAGTTAATTTGTTTAGTTTTTCATACGAAAATTATCTCGCGAGTTTGGTTAGAACTGTGTCTTTCCACGACTTCCTCTGGTTTTCCTACCTCCTGCTGGATCTTCAAGACACCTACCCCGATTGGATCACCGCCTCCAGGGGCCCCTGAGGTAAACGCAGCGCTGCAAAAAGGTACAACGATATATCTTTGATTTTCCTTCCTTTCTCGCATAACCTGCCTACCTCGTATCTACTCGTTTTTTCCTAAACCATTATTGACCCGGTCCTATTGAAAGCAGTCCACACCGCAAAATTAGTTAAATCAGGTTAACAAACTGTCTGTTAAAAAAAAGTTGTTCCCAGCTGGATTTGAAGTGCCTCTTCTTGGGATGGATGGGAGGTGCTGTTGGGTGGCTGATAGAGTGAAGGGAGCTCGTTGGCTCAACCCAGCAGTCTTTGGATGCGTTTGTACGCCGTCATGGAACCTGCAGTAGCTTTTCTCAATCCCGACTTATTTCCATTAGTGGTGGGATGATAGATTTTATGGATCCCAACGCCTGATTAGATGCTCAGGCTAAGTATGCAGAAGAGCTTCGATTGACGTAAGACAGTGGAAAACAAGACGCAGACAAGCGGGAGAGTAGCCTTAACGACTAGCGGAAGACTGGCCAGATGCAACAAGGACAGTGGGAGCATTGAGTTATCTCTGCGGACTTTGAACAGGTTTTACAAATACAGGCATGCATTTCTACACCACAGACAACTAAAAATCTTGTGACAAGTGACAACAGTGGGTTATGCTCAATAGGATATCAGATAAAGGTAGGGTTAGGTTACCTTCTCAACATATTTGTAAGGATCGATGATTGGAGTGAGAGTGAATGGAGAAGTGGCATAAACTCTCAGGCTGTAATAGATTGTAGTCGTTTTCTCGTATTGGGAAATCACTAGGGTAAAATCGCGGCCCTTCACATCGGCTAAGTTAATCTTTGCTAGATAATGAGGACTGTTGATTCGAGCGCCATCTATCACTGGTTCAGGCTCATCTGAAAAAAATATGACATGAAGGTAGTTTAATTTGTAGAAAATACGTCATCTTTAATAATATTTTGGTTGCAGTTACTGCCGTGTCATAGTGCAAAGGTCTTCAGAGTGAAAGGTAGTGATTTCTATCAAAATGTCTTTAATTTTGTTATTTTGAAGGTATACGCCACATAATTAGTTGAAAGCTTTCACGAGCGTGTTTACAGTCTGTTTTGTTTCAACACTTGGTAAACACAAGACAATATTTTTTAAAAATTGGAATCATAAACATTTACTTCAACTTTATCTTGTTGAAAATATTCATCATTTAAAAGTTTCAAATATTGTATAATTATAGAATGGAATCGAAAAAAAGTATTGATATGTAGGTACTAGGGTACCTAAATAATAGTAACTAAAATAAGTAATAACTAGAAATTTGCTTACAAGGATAATAAACGCGTTTTCCTTTGTTGGCGTAGATGAGCATAGTAATGTACTCCTTGTTGTATTTGAAGTCTTCTATGTCAGTTATGTGACGGGTAAGTAACACCCAGGCTGCTCCCGTTTTCACGTCAGCGCTCAGTTTCAGCCTGTACTGAGGATTTTCGCCAACTGTGAAGCTATCCTTAGCCGGGCCAACTCCTGCGCTCCATTCTCTGAAGGAAAATCCCCATCATGACAGTGGTTTCTATCCAATTGTGATTATTATGCTACCAAATGAAATAGACAATAAGAAACACTGAATAATCACTCACTCGTGAATGGTATACGTGTAGGTGAACATGTTGGGGTTCCAGTTGATGTAGATTATATCGAAAAAATGTAGGAGAGATTTGTAGTCAATCCAAAATACGCCGTTATCGAAGAAGGCCGCATTTTTAGGGTCGTAGTCCAACTCTTGGCACAGCTGTTTGGTCCAGTGGTTGACGTCTAACTCGGAGTAATTGCCACGCCAACGAACGTTTGACCATGGGTTCTTCAGCTGTATAAGCCTTTCTTTCTGAAAACGAGATTCAGATAAGAGGTAATCCTGGGTTTTGTGATGTATGGAGTATGAGACTTGAGTTTGAGCTTGGGCAGACATTTAAGTTCCTTCTCTAACTCTATACCTATTACACATTGGGTGTGATTATTCACAGCCAGCTTCAGTAGAAGGCCGAGGCAGTAGAGAATTGGCAACATAGCAGGGAGTCATCCAATATCCACTAGGGGAGCAGTATCACTTGTCTGTTAACCCAGTTCATCTGCTGAGTTTGCTGCTGCCCTGCATGAGTCAGTGGATGGTAAAGAACTCCGACAGTGCTCCGAAAGCCTTGTCTCATCCCAATGGGTAGATTGGGCTTTGGAGGGCATTGGGGCCCGCGACTACCGACACTTTCACGCCATCCGCATGGCATGTTTGCCAACTGCGGTGCGGTGTTCGAGAGGTAGTCACGGGACAACCCTACCCCTTTGCCATGCCTGTCGGAGTGGAAATGAGCACCTGTATCATGTAGTGCAGCAGTGTCCACGAACTCATGGGAGCCGCATCCTACGTCATGATGCAGTTGCAATGGCAGATAGCAGGTGCTTTGTCATCTAGCGGCTGGGATGTTGAGAGGGAGAGATTGTATCACATGCCAAGTGACCAGGGTAAGAAGCCCGACATTGTTGCCATCAAGCCCGACCAGTCTTGCATTATCCTCGATGTCCAAGTTGTCAATGGCAGCTTGGACATAGAGCAGACTTGGCGGGCTAAGATAAGAAATATGATTTATGGCAAGCGGTGTCGGATCTAAAAAGAGTGGCACCCAACAACATCAGGGTGATGGCTGCAACCTTGTCATGGCGTGGGGTGTGGTGTGGGAAAAGTGCCACGGAGTTGCGCGAGTTGGGCATCTCAGTAGGCGTACTCCATGGTATCACCACCCGTGTCCTGCTCGGCTCATATTTGAACTGGTGGTCGTTTTATAGAGGCACTTCCCTTCATCCCTCTCTCCCACCCCCAACTTCCTCATCTTCCCACAGTCCTGTGCGTCTCCCCCATTATATTTGATTAATTAATTTATTTTTATTTATGGCGTGCCCCCTGCGTCTTTCAGGGGAGTTTATTTTTTTTTAATCACTGCCTACTTGAAGATAATGAATTATTGTTGAAAAAATAAGTTGTGCTCGTGTATAGTAGCATTTTACAAGAGTATAAGTAAACAAGTATTATGTTTCTTCATTTTCAACATAAAATCGCTCTAACTTCGGTAAAAATTATTATAAAACTCGCTCTCTAAATTATGAAGTGATATCGGTAATCAAATGTCATTCTACGATCTGTGTTTGTACGAAGTTCAAAAGCAATAATACCTATCTTATTTATTATGAGTTTTTTGTTTTATTAAATCCAAAAGATTCCTACGATGTGGTAAATTTCTCAAATTTACAATGAAAAATTAGTGATATCCGAAAATTATTTTTTAATTTCATTTCAGGCAACTGACCATTTCTAGTTACATTATTTCGTTAAGGTACTAGTTCAAATTCTGGCATCTCCCTTTAACCCTGTACTTGGCAAAAGTATCCCCATGGTAATTTTGTCTAATTTTCCCCCCTAGAGTGCACTTTAGGCCCTCCAAAAATATGTTGAATTGAAAAAGCTTTTAAAATGTTGAAATATGAACAAATTTTCAAGTAATTACATTTATATCGTGCACTGCCAAGTCACCGATGAATGAGAATAGTAATTAAATAACATGTAGGTGTTTCGTTCTATTTCAATCAAAATAAAAGTAAAAGAAAGAAAAAAACAAATGCGAAAAAAGAAGCCATGAAATAAAATAATGGAAGAGTCGCTAATAATAATTACTTGCAAGGTATAATTATTTTACCTTCTGTAGAAATAACGAGTTTATTATCTAAAATTTTGGTACTTTTCGTATGGGGATTTGTTTTAAATTTCTCCCTAAAGTGTACCCTTAGCCTTCTAAAACATGATAAAACTGAAATAACTCAGCCAATTAATAATTTCAGCTAGGAGGTTGCTTCAGCAGCAGTCAGGTTTAATGAGAAAGCAAGTGCAGCGTTGTCATAATCTTGTGATTGTCAAATTATTTTGAATCTCTTTGGGAGGACTCAATTAACAGGGAATTCTCCCCATTTACGAAGTTAAAACAAGAGTAACGATCCCACAAATGGTTGAAAGTCGGAACAGAGTTATCATTTTGACGAGCGTCTAAATCACACCTACAGCATTATTTCACGAATCCTCCGCTAGGGATAATAAAGCGTTTTTCCTTTGAATCAGATGAGATAAGCTCAGTTACCTATTTTGGTAAAAAATAGCTTGAGATAATGCAGCTGATTCAAGGGAAAAATGCTTTACTATCCCTAGCGGAGGATATATGAACTAATGCTGTAGGAGTGATTGACGTTTGTAACATTTTGAGGTTTCTTGCGTTATCATCGAGGGATCATTGAGCAGGTGTCGGTGTAGGTTACCACCTGATAAGGGTTGTTGGTTGTCAACGATGAAAAGATTACTTCTAGCTTTTAAAACACAAAATTTGTCATGAATTTGTTACCTGAGCAACCCTCACATCCAGAATAGCGTAAGCATGGAGGGCGACCAGACCCGCTCTCTTGCTTTCCATCTCGTCCATATCTGGTGTAGCAGCCTGAAATACGATCGGATCTATTTGAGGAATATAACATGCTACGAATATCTTACAAATATTACAAATACATAAAAATTTACTAATTTTGATTAGGGTAGTTTCAAGTCTTCACTTACCGTCATTAGTGCATCTCCATTTTTCATTCTCTGCATTATCATGCGAAACAATTCATCAGCATCCTTGCGTGGCTCTCCACGAGGCTTTAGAACGATACGTTCAGGGATCCATCCAGTCAGGGCGTGTAAATCTATATTCTACGAGTAAAAGCAAACGATGTAAATCCGTTCCAGAGTAATCCAAGGCTTGGCCAAGATTAAAAAAGACATTCTATGAAATAGTGATACAATGAAAGTAGTAAGTTGGCAGGAAAAATAATAATAACTCATTATTTATACATAATATACTTATAGATAAATTTATACAACAAACGGAACATTACAATTCTTATATTAGAATGGAGGGATATAAAAATTACGCTGTTTGATCCAGGAAAGTCGTAGCCTCCCATGACTTTCATGTAAGCTTTCTCGATGAGTGAAATCCACAGCTCCCCTTTTCTGACGGAAAATGAACTTAGAAGTTCCCCTTTCTTGTCCACTGGTAGATAATCGTCTATTATGACCTTCCTTTTGATGCCGTTGAGATGGAACTTGATCATGTATTTTCCTGCAACGAAACGATCAATCATGGCGTGTGAACGTGACAAAAGGACACAAGAAAGAGACCCATCAAGAAGGAATCTCCACGGGTGATATCACCACTAAATCCATCTACTACACTGGGGGACACAATTTTTGTTGACTTCGATTTAATACTTGTTTTTGAGTCACTTTTGGCCTCTGAATCCAAAAATAACCTCGTTTTTTGTCTAGCACATCAACTTTTTAAGCTACAGAATACCCTCTTTCTCCCAATAGTCATATAAAATATCCTCACGAAACAAAGTAAAGATGAAAAATTATACTGAATATACTGTTCACAAATTGTAATTTAATTTGAACAAAATTAATGCATTTAATGCTATTAAATCACATTTTTTGTAAAGTGAAATTGTCATTGTAGAAGGGATAACATGGTTTTCTCAAACCCGGACATCAATATTACGGTAAAAATTTTCTCTTATAACTCTTTCTGGAGTGTTCAGTTTGTGGACAATCTGGCTTGATGCTCCAACAATAGTCAGCCATCATGTGCTCATCCCATCTTCCCTGATACCGAGCCTCCATGGTTTGCAGGTCTTGGTGGAAACGCTCTCCCTGCTCATCACTGACTGCACCAAGGTTTGTGGGGAAATTGGCGAGATGACTATGTAGAAAATTCAATTTGATGCTCATATTGCAACCTAGCCTTTTTAAACTCTCCAAGAGTTGGTTGACAATGTCAATGTAGTTCTCTGCTCTAGTATTTCCAAGAAAATCTTTGATAATGGTTTTGAATGCCAACCAAGCGTTCTTTTGGAGTTCTGTCATTGTTTCGATGAAATGTTCATCTTTAACGAGTTGCCGAATCTGTGGACCATTAAATACACCAGCCTTTATCTTTTCAAAAGACAGTCCAGGAAATGCCAAAATTAAATACTTGAAACAGTCCCCTTCAGAGGACAAAGTTTTAACAAACTGTTTCATGAGCCCAAGCTTTATATGTAGAGGTGGGAATGTTCTTCCTGTCGACAAGTGGTTGATGTAGAATGTTCGGATCACCAGGTTTTAGCTCAGATCTTGGCGGCCAATTCGACTGCACCCAATGCTTCTCACGAGCTCTGCTGTCCCACATACACAAAAAACAGGGATACATTGTGTATCCTCGTTGCTGACCAAGAAGGAAGCAGACCATTTTAAGGTCAACACAGATGATCCACTTATGCATGTATATTGCAGCAAATCAATTACTCTCTTTATGTGACAGTCGTTATGTGACAATGTACTACTCATTTATGACAGACATGATCTAAAGGAAAGAGAAGTTGTTCTCAGACATAAATGAAAAAAAAATCCTTGTTTAAAAAAACCGGACGTAACGTCTCACCACACAATCTCGCGCGAAACTGAACTTGCTCGTATGGGAAGAAGAGAATGACGCCGTAGGTCACCAACGACAGGTTCATGTATGACATGTATACATGTCCCAACTACCGTCTAGACGATTGTCGTCACAAGTAAGAACCTGCTGCTATTCTCCTACAGCGATATTCACTTATTCCAAATAAAAAAAACTAAACTTCCGTCTATAGAAGAGCGTACCCCGTTTTATGATCTAAGCAGCACACTGCAGGGAGTGGTCTCATTACTATAAGCTGTAGCAAAAAAACTTGACGTGATAGAAGAAAACTGACTTCGGATTTGAATTTAACAAGCCTAAATAACTCTAAAACAGCTGTAAAATCGAAAGCAACAAAAATTTTGTTTCACATTGTTCCCCAGTGCTATCAATCCAGATCCATAGTATTATCATTCTTTTTTTTTGCAACTTTTTAATCTTGCACTTGTACACTAGAAGAAAATAATTAAGATCCTATGTAGTACCAGATGGGTTGTAGTAAGGTTCCTTATTTTTCTTGCGGGGAAAAATAATGTTGCTAATGAGACGGCGGCCAAATCTTTTTTCGTACAGAGCAGCAACAGAGAGTGAAGCAACAAAGGAACAATCGGAAATGACCTGTCAACAGACATAATTTACATGGTCCTTATTTCAACATCAATGTACTTGAGAATCAAACAATTAACGTTCAATGGTGTTTTTCTAATTTTTTTTTTTGAGAGAGAGAAAAAACACTTTATTGAACATTGTAGAAGGAATGAAGGTGGACAAGGACTCCAGTAGTTGTCGAAACATAATAATTTTTCTAAAATTATTCTCTGAAGGATCCTTTTTCTATTGTAGTGTGAATACATTTTCAAATCGATTGCCCAGGCGAATTAGACCAAAAATGGGCAAATAGGAGAAATAATTCATAGTAAAGAAATTTCTTCGCCAGCGTCTTCCTTTACACTTGGTTAATCATACCTCAAAAGTCCCCTATGGTGGGGGGTGAGCTCGAGGAGGGGGGGTAAATTGTCTCCTATTTTTTCGACTTTTCTTCTGTTTTTTGCCTATAACTCCAAAAGTAAGCGTTCTAGCGGATTTTTTACTATTACCAAAATTAAAGTACATAAAATTTCCTACAATTTGTTCCTCTGACTTAAGCCTCTACCATCACGCCTTCCGCCGCTAGAGCGCGTTGAAAAGTAGGTATCATTTTAAAAAATCAGCAAAAAGGGTTTTTATGCTCTTTTTACTCGGAAATTTTCAGGAATTGTGCGGGTTGGCGTTTAGATTGTTTGTTTGATGAAAAGCATTGCCCCCCGCCTGATCGTAGCCACTGCGCATGCGCAAACTTGTACTTCCTTGTTACTGCCATAACTTCTACATTTCCCATCTAATTCGAATGAAATTTTCAGGAATTATGCTAGTTGGGGTGGAGATGGTCCCCTATGAAAATCATTGTCCCCAGTCGATCGTAGCCACTGCGCATGCGCAAACTTGTATTTCTTTGTCACTGCCATAACTTCTACATTTCCCATCTGATTTCGATGAAATTTTCGGGAATTATGCAATTCGGGGCGGAGATGGTCCCCTATGAAAATCATGGCCTCCTAATTGAAAACACTCACTGTCTTAACTCTCTACGATTACGCGTTACACCGCTAGAGCGCGTTGAAAAGTAGGTGTCATTTTAAAAAATCAGCAAAAAGATCTTTTGATGGTCTTTTCACTCAGGAATCATTCTTACTATGCCTGGTGACATCTTGTAATACATGACTTGTTTTCCGAACATCAGTAATGCTCGGACAATGACTTAAGAAGGTTTCATGTAGGTATTTTTTCACTTACATCCTGAAAAGTGTATCAATGTCACATATTTTCAGCACCCTTACCTACAGTTACTGAACTATGGGCTCCAAAAATGAAAAGAAAAAAAAAGAGACCAAATAAAATGATCTGTATTAAACAGAGTATACGTCTATTCACAGAAGTAGTGGTAGTAGTAGTAGTAGTGTATTCAAGTAGTAGTAGTGTATTCACAGACGGTGCGTGTATTAGCTGAAGGTGTGGGAGGGGAAATCGGCCATCGATCTTTACAGGTGTCTGCTCTGCATCCGTAAAGAGTCTCCATCCACAGGCAACCTGAAAATTCAAAATCGGATCACAATGAAGTAAGTGCCTGTAATCTTATATTGATAGATAGATGAGTTCATGCAGACGATTAGGATCAAACTTACATAGTGCTTTTATGGTTCCATGTATATTTCCTCATCTTCTTCAGATGAATTGTCGTCGGCAAGTGGGGGTTATTTTTGTAGGAACCCGAACAGTTGAAGCAGAGTGTTGAGCAGTGGATCCCATCTCTGCGGCATCCACATCGACCACTACCGCAGCTTTTGGTGCAGCTGCAGAATATGTTGTGCAGAATTTCAGGCGTGGCTGGTGGATCCAAAGTTGGAATTGGTTTAAGGAAGCCATCGTCTCCCCTACTCCAACCCCAATTTGTTGCTTCCAACTTGTTGTTCAGCCATTCTTGAACTTGGAAGTAGACTCAATATGAATGCTGCCGGGCAGATCCTCTGGTAGGTGGTAAGGAGGGGCACTTTGGAAGGAGGGCACTCATCTATCTATCAATATAAGATTACAGGCACTTACTTCATTGTGATCCGATTTTGAATTTTCAGGTTGCCTGTGGATGGAGACTCTTTACGGATGCAGAGCAGACACCTGTAAAGATCGATGGCCGATTCCCCCTCCCACACCTTCTGTTAATACACGCACCGTCTGTGAATACACTACTACTACTTGAATACACTACTACTACTACTACCACTACTTCTGTGAATAGACGTATACTCTGTTTAATACAGATCATTTTATTTGGTCTCTTTTTTTTCTTTTCATTTTTGGAGCCCATAGTTCAGTAACTGTAGGTAAGGGTGCTGAAAATATGTGACATTGATACACTTTTCAGGATGTAAGTGAAAAAATACCTACATGAAACCTTCTTAAGTCATTGTCCGAGCATTACTGATGTTCGGAAAACAAGTCATGTATTACAAGATGTCACCAGGCTTAGTAAGAATGATTCCTGAGTGAAAAGACCATCAAAAGATCTTTTTGCTGATTTTTTAAAATGACACCTACTTTTCAACGCGCTCTAGCGGTGTAACGCGTAATCGTAGAGAGTTAAGACAGTGAGTGTTTTCAATTAGGAGGTCATGATTTTCATAGGGGACCATCTCCGCCCCGAATTGCATAATTCCCGAAAATTTCATCGATATCAGATGGGAAATGTAGAAGTTATGGCAGTGACAAAGAAATACAAGTTTGCGCATGCGCAGTGGCTACGATCGACTGGGGACAATGATTTTCATAGGGGACCATCTCCACCCCAACTAGCATAATTCCTGAAAATTTCATTCGAATTAGATGGGAAATGTAGAAGTTATGGCAGTAACAAGGAAGTACAAGTTTGCGCATGCGCAGTGGCTACGATCAGGCGGGGGGCAATGATTTTCATCAAACAAACAATCTAAACGCCAACCCGCACAATTCCTGAAAATTTCCGAGTAAAAAGAGCATAAAAACCCTTTTTGCTGATTTTTTAAAATGATACCTACTTTTCAACGCGCTCTAGCGGCGGAAGGCGTAATGGTAGAGGCTTAAGTCAGAGGAACAAATTGTAGGAAATTTCATGTACTTTAATTTTGGTAATAGTAAAAAATCCGCTAGAACGCTTACTTTTGGAGTTATAGGCAAAAAACAGAAGAAAAGTCGAAAAAATAGGAGAAAATTTACCCCCCCTCCTCGAGCTCACCCCCCACCATAGGGGACTTTTGAGGTATGATTAACCAAGTGTAAAGGAAGACGCTGGCGAAGAAATTTCTTTACTATGAATTATTTCTCCTATTTTTTCTAATTCGCCTGGGCTATATTGCTCGGGAAGTTTATTTTGAAGAGAAGAGAAGAGGATATTCAGGTATTCCTTACCGTTTGTTTGATACTGAAGCAATCGATAAAGGTACCAGCAACCATCTTGGGAGCATCACATAGCTCATCAGGGCGAGCCCATTTGTGGAAGTTTTCTTGTTGTTTTGGAGACAATCTTAGGTAACCATCTCTATCAGTAAATCGCTGAGGACGGTAATCAAACCTACAACAAGAATAAATAATGTTTTTTAGGTGCTGGAAAATAGGTGTTAATTTGTCACGAAATGCAGTTGCTAGATTACAAGCACAACTTGTTGGGTGAAAAAGATTAGGTTAGGGCGATGTCTGAGTTATTCGTGTACTAAGCATGGAACATTCCATGAAGGGTAGATTCACTCGTTTTCATTTTGGGTCATGTCAACCACAATCTGGACGAGATTGGATTTGGGCGGTCATTCATGGGAATGGGGTATTTCAGTCATTTTTTTATATTTTTTTTTCCGAAAAAAAATTTTTCTGTTCGTCGAGAAAATGTTTTTAAAAAATCAGAGAAGCTAAGGAAAGTTGAAGATTTGAATGGTGTGACGTAGCTAGCCAATCCTGACATAGCTAGCCAACTGTCTTTGAAAAAGTATCCATGCACAGAAACCCCTCTTGGATACTACAAAACTCTACTCACACACGCACGCAGCGTAGTCCTTGCCTAGTGTGTGTGTGCATTTATAGCGGCCCGCCATTTTCAAACGTGTGATCTCTTTAATTAATTTTTCTACCACATGTTATAGTATCATTGGGCTTAAAGTTGTAGTATATAATATATACTACAAATTTGTAGTATATAATATATACTACAAATTTGGATTCAGCACCCTTGAAAACATATTATGTTTTCAAGGGTGCTGAATCCAAATTTGAGGTCAAAAACCTGAATTTCCGACCCACCAAAATACCCCATTGACATACTGGAACGCTCAGTTCAGGTAAAAATCAAGAAGTGAACTCTTACGCAAACATGTTCGGAACACAGTTTGTGGCCTGAATGTTCGCAGTTGGTTCTGTCATGGATCACAGAGGAAGGTTCACTCCAGGTTAAGAGTTTGCTGGTAAAACACACAGCTGTACTCTGGGGAAGCGAATGAGAACTAATTCAGCTAAGGGTAACAGAGGACGCCAATAGATGGTGTTATTGATATCCTAGTGATGGAAATTTCTCAATTATTACACTTTTAGAGATAGTATTTCTGTTGAAGGCAACTGAGATCCGCCTAAGAAGTGATCCACCCTCCCCTTATTCCTTGGTTCTGTGATGATTTTTTGAAGGAATTTAAATCAGTCACTTCGCTTGGAATTCATAATTTACAATATCATGGGTCCTATTCAGAAACCTCCAGAAGAACACAAGGAACTCTATAAATAGATTCGAACAATATAAACAATATAAACAACATAAATGAACAATATAAATGGAACAATATAAATATAAATAAAATAAATAAATGGAAAATAAATAAATGAAAATAAAATCAATAAATGGAAATAAAATAAATAAAAAAATAATAAATAATAAATAAATAAATATAATAAATAAATAAATGGAAATAAAATAAATAAATGGAAATAAAATAAATAAATGGAACAATATAAATGGATTCGACAATGTTTAGGTTATCTCAAGTCGACACCTATAGATATATTGCTCGCGGAATCAGGGGAAATACCATTGAACTACCGAAGACAAATCCTGGCTGATCGATTCGTATTAAGACTTAGAACGTTAAATAGTCAAATTCTGGTTGCCATTTCTAGACTAAGTGTATTAGTACTAACCAGTGAAAAATGGGTATCCAGACCGATCCCACCAATAGTGGCGAGTTTCACTCAGGATTTTATGGATCTATCCGAATTGGGCAGGTTTAACGTGCCAATAAAATATTCATTATCCTTCCAGCAATTGACTATACAAGTAAAATATCATATATTCAAAGGTGTAAATCGTGATGTGGGTATAAATGAAGAATTTAGAGAATTTATTATGTCCAAGTGGCCCAATTCCAATCTAATTTTTACAGACGGGTCTAAAATTGGAAATTCCGTTGGCTGTGGAATATTATTCCCAGCAAATCAGTACGAAGCATCTTTCAAATTAAATTGCACAATATCAAGTTACAACGCTGAAGTAATTTCCATCAGTAAGGCATTAGATGTAATTTTAGAACAATCTCCCGACAACAATATCAATCTTATTTGTACAGATTCTCTAAGTGCAATAACAACCTTAAGTTCGAATAAAATTAATAGAGCTCAACATCCAATAATAGCACAAATACTAATAAAATTACACGAACTGAAAGAACACGCTAAACGGGTAAAATTCGTCTGGGTTAAAGCCCACGTAGGTTTGACACCGAACGAAAGAGTTGATGGCCTTGCGAAGAAGGGAGCACGGAATGGATTAGTGTTAAGTATGCCCATTCCCAGGGAAGATTTCTATCCCCTAATTAAAAGAAAATTTTGGCACATGTGGCAGGAGGAATATACACGCAGTGAAAAGGGCAAATTTTATAAATACCATGAGACAAAAATCCAAAGAAATCCTTGGTTTCGAGGCAGTGGATTAGAAAGGCATTCAATAATTAGAATAAATCGCCTGAGATCCAATCATGGGCTCTGTCAGGAGTACAAATTCAGAATAGGTTTATCCCAGACTGAGCAATGTGATAACTTTTGAGAACCAACCCAATCACTAAAACATGTAATACTAGAGTGCCCCGAATACGAAAGTGAACGGAACAGGTTTTTTAACAAAATAAGCAAAATTATTATCCACCCATTCAGTTATTCATGTATTATCGGCTCAAGAAACAGCGATATTTACAAGGAACTAGTTACCTTCATGAGAGATGCCAACATTGAAGTGTGAATTATTGTAATTTACATAACTATATTATAGATGTACAGAATGTCATTATTATAAATAGATGAATAGAATATGAAGATTTAAAATGTATCGTGGCTAAATGTTAAATAAACTATGCCAAAAAAAAAAACTAGGAAAACCCAGGCGTCGTTTTAAGAGTGCTGCCTTCCTGCGTCAATGGCTATTCACCACTAGTAGGTTCACTTGACACTCCCATGGGGTACACATAGAACATGGAGAGGAGGCATCCTTGAAGGTCGATGTTAATAGTGATACCTTTTGCAGTGAAAATTAGTACGAAAAATAACACTGCAGAGAGGTCAGGGTTGCACTAGGAGGAGTGCTGGCAGGCTAATCTTCAACGTAATCTTGATTTTTGTTGGCTAGAAAACCAACAAACGGTCATGAAAATCGAATCCAATCAAATTCTGCCCCATCCTGCCTCCTCTCCTCGTTCTGTGCATACTCTTAAGCCGGGTCCACACTTGCAACATTCGGACACTCCGAACCTTGCTCCGATCCTGCTCTGCTCTTCTGTCCCAAACATCGCAGCACTCCAAAACTCGCTCCGCCCATATAAAGCTCACCCCACTCCGAATATTTTGTTGATGCAGGATGAAAAACCGCCAACAGAGCGATCGGACTGCGCTCCAATCCTCATTCCTTTGAAGTTTTGCCGCCCCGAACACGCCAGAGGATCGGAGCAAGGTTCAGAGCGGCCGAATGTTGCTAGTGTGGACGCGGCTTAAGAGTGTTAAACTTTGGAACTTCTGTCCAAATATTACATCTCCTAAATAACTATCAAATACGTTTTATTGGCTGATCACTCACTTTTCACTGTAATCAACGGTCATAAAAGGCACGAACTCCAGATTATTAATTTTAGACGTAATCAATATAACTTTCTTCTCTTTTTCGGTCAATGTCGCTTTTCCACTCAGTTTTAAGTTAGTATCATTGACGACCTCGTGCTCCTCATGAGGTATATTCACTGTAAACAAAATATTTTATACTATAATTATTCATTCATCATTGTATTACAATACCACAGTAACTAAAACAAATAAGAGATCAGGTAGACACCTGTTTTTATCAACCCCTTGACAGTTGCGAATCTAAATAATCTGAATAAATGGTTGAAACTGAAGAATCTAAAGCTTAATTACGCTAAAACACACTTTATGTTGTTCTCTTGGCTAGCAGCATCCATCCCTAACTTAGGAAATATTATATGTCATGCAGATCACGGCTATAAAGTAAATTGTAAATGTCCAGCTATAGAACAAGTAAGAGAAACTAAGTATCTTGGAGTGGTAATAGATCAGTGTGGTAATGGTATCAACAAAGCTTAGACAGTTAATACCAGATTGCAGAGGAGTAAACTTCATGGGCATAAAATTAAAAAGGCAATTTTACTACGCTATAGTTCAGTCTCTACTTATTTATGCTTTGCCTGTGTGGGGGCCTATAAAACCAAAATCCAACCAAAATTTCAATTACACAAAAAACTCTAATAAAAATTCTACTAAAAAAAGAGAAACTTTCCTACTAATTTATTATTTCGATAATTCAAAGTTATTGACATTTTTAATCTAATAGAGAAAACCACTTTGATTTATACTCACAAAAAATATATAGAAAATAAATTAGAGAAGGTTGAGGTTGGCACACGGAGCGCGGGTAAAGTAACGCTGAAAGCTTTTAAACTGAAAACTACATCAGCTCAAAGACTATACTTTCACAAAGGGGTTATATTATATAACTTACTTCTACATGACCTTGTGAAACAAGAAAAACTACCTCTGAATTTATTTAAAAAATTAATCAATCAACTATTTCAGTTTACTTTAATAGAAAATATTGTTGTTAGCCTACTGTGTTTAACAAATAAAAAATAAATAAAAATTATGTTACTATGATTACTGTATCTATTCTAAACTGAAATTATGAACATTTTTATGCACTATCTGGAAACTTTATTATAATAACATTGCTAATTACCAGGTTGAGGAAATTGTAACTAGGGTAAAGACGCTCCAGTTCCCAGCACAAGATTTTTCTTAAAGGGAACCGTTGCATTTGGCATATGAAATGTATATTTTGTAATGATGAAATTATAAAAGAATAAAATTTATTAGCTTTTAAATAATATTAAATTTTATTAGCATTTAATGCTTATTAAAAAAAAATTTTTTTTTTCGTATGGGGATATGGAAATTGTGATTGAAACGATAACACACGTTGAAAAGCGAAATATCAATATTATATTTTAGCTAATAAACGGGAGGACAGTCACATCTAGAATGGCTGGAGAAGAGCATCAAGGGTGGACAGGTACCACTCTGTTCGAAGGGAAGGGGAACATGCCTTCCCTCGTAATGACGCAGTTAGCAGGTAACGACTCTAGCATGCTCTGTGCACGTGATCGTTTATGGTTCGGTTTTGAGAGGAAAAATATTATTAGAGAAAGAAATGGGACGGACTTCTAGGGCAAATACACGAAATACTTACGTGCATTTTTGGGAGTAACGACTTGAGCACCCTTTTGAGTCAACATATTCTTCTCTTTCATCTTCAAATGGTCAACTCGAGCTACAGCCTCCTTCATGATGTTATCCAGCTTTGCTTGAAAAGCAGGTTTGTGTTTCAGTTCGTTCATCTACAGTGCAGACCGTTTTATGAAAATTGCATAAGATTCGGGCATGAAGAAACTTAATAACTCACCGTTAGTGGATGAGTACAATATTTGAAAACAATTTCTAAGAGCAGTTTTAAGTCAAGCTATCCCTCATTGAATTTCATAATTATTCATAAATAACTATTCTTTACACTCAGGCAACGATGATTGTTTTTCAATGCTAATATAGTAGACGGAGTCGCCTATAAAAACGATGTCAATTTCCACGAAAATAATGAGTAATAAAGATACACTGAAGAGTTACCATTCAGTACACACTTTAGGGATACTAAAAGGATTACTTAGCATTGAGCTATTATTTCTATGAAAGAACTGATATTGAACTGTCGGATTCGAGCGGCCATGTTGATTTTCTCATCTCGTCGATCAACGAAAGCTCCTCCAGTGTTTGGATACGGAGTAGGGATATCAAGGGAGAGGGAGCTGACAGCGATTGGGGGACCCGAGG
This sequence comes from Apolygus lucorum, assembly GCA_009739505.2. Lineage (NCBI taxonomy): Eukaryota > Metazoa > Arthropoda > Insecta > Hemiptera > Miridae > Apolygus > Apolygus lucorum. The sequence continues at coordinate 5,349,123 of CM019180.2, forward strand.
CTGCGTCAGTCAAGAGCCCGGCTGGGCGGAAGAAGGTCCAATCAGTCCATGCATAATTCGGGAACGCTGGAGAAATATTTTTCGCCGATTGGGAGTACGCCGAAACGGAGACGGGAAAATAACTCACCTCCTGACTGTACGAAAAGACAGAGTATAGAAATGCCTGAAAATAAAAGCTCTGGTAAAAAAGTAGGAGACTTCTCACCGGATCAGTTTGCTAAAATGATGGAGGCGTGCATGGAAAAGAAACTTGTGAATGTAGCAACAAAAGAAGACCTTGCTACACTGAAGAGTTCAATTGATGCGGTTGCGGAAGAAAATCGACAATTAAAAAATGAGGTGGCAAAATTGAAGCTCGATACTCAGTTACTGAGAGCACAAGTTAATGAGTCCCGCAATTTGATTAATAGGAACAAGGTGGTCGTACGTGGAATGAAGGTCCCTAAGGGAATGTTGCTGGAAGCTACAGTCTTGGACCTGTTCGTCAATGGGTTAAAAATTGAAACTGTTTCTATAATCCAAGCTTTTGAGATTCCCAGAAAGGAGGAAAGCTCGTCAGGACTCATAATTGTCGAATTCGCCTCGTACAAAGATGTTCTGAATGTCTTCAAGAACGTAAACAAACTGAAAGGAACGGGCATTTTTATTCAAGAAGATGTAACAGTAGAAAGTAGAGTTAAAAGGGGTATATTTTGCGCATTAAAAGATATTAGGTTTGTTCCAGCAGGGCCAACCACGGTCGACCGCAGTTAGCCCAAAAACCACAGCCTTATAGATCGCGGTTGTGTGACCATCACCGTGGTTCAACCACTGCTGGAACACTCAACAGCTAGTTGGTCGAAAATCGCGTTACTTCTCAGTATGTGTGACTTCAGGTTTCCATACCTGCTTATCGTCGCATAGGATGCATAATGAATAAAATACCTTTTCTCATTGCTGTAATCATTTAAAATTCCTAAAAACTGTTTCTTTGGTGAGGATGGTAAAAAATATTGTACAGATCCAAAGTAGAAGAGTAACACCTTTATACTCAATAAAAACATCAAATTTCTAGCTGATTGATGTTTTTATTGAATAGAAAGGTTTTACTTCATGCTCACTACCATATCTACGAATAATGCGTTGGTATTTTATGTACGAAAAACGAAGGTTTTCTTCGAAAAATCCACTTTCTAGCACTCAGAATTATTCGGAAGTATCACATTGGATTCAGCGTGAAAAATTACATAGGAAATTATACGAAACTCGTCAAGTCATCTTGAGATCGAGAGTGACCATACACCGCGATTTTTTGCAACACGTTTTCTTGCATTCAAACTTGATTTACTCTTCCAATTTGAATTTAAAAAAGAAAACTTGATATACCGTTGGAAAGCTGACAATTTAAGCATATTTTTTTCTGAAGAGCGCCCATCGAAATGGACAGGCGTTCAAAGTGAAAACTTCAATTTAAAAAGAGTCATATTTCGAAAAAAATTGAAGTTTGCTTTTTGATTTGATTTTTTAGAAATGGTTTAATTCCAAAAGATTTTGTTTTTACACTAGGCAGCTTGGAAATTTAACGCTCTTCCCAACGATATCCTTAAATTTGAATTTATTTGGTAAATAACAGGAATTATGGCAATTTTAATGACGTAAAGTCGAAAACGCGAAAAAAAACTTCGAAGTGAAAAAAAAGGCATTTTGAGTGAGTTAAGAAAAAATTGCCGAGAGACATTTTTTTGTAGCAAATTAGTAGTACAATCGGAACCTTGAAGTTTGGTCAATCCAAATGGTAGACACCCTGTATAGGTATGATGTTATAGAAAAGTCACAATTTTAATGCAAATTTATCTTCACGAGGGCGTAAAGAGATTTCAAGGTTTCCTTTGTGAGAGCGAGAAATTTGAGGACATTGGGTTGAAGCTTCACACGTTCCTGAAAAAAGTTCTTCCAACAGGAGGGTGAAAAAATCCATTACTTAACACATCTAGGTACTGTCAAATTTGTACCTATCTCTGATGACTATAAACCACAGAGTAACGGAGACAAGTTATAAACAACAAGTCAACGGAGACAAGCTATAAACTCTCAACCAAAACACCTAGGGAGGTCCTTCCACTGCGGAGCTCGTTTTGAAATGAGAAGGTTAAGGTAGAGGTTTCTTTAGTAGGTTTGTTCCAGCAAGGCGACCGTGGTCGACCGCAGTCGACCGGCGCATGCGCATTACTACTAACCACTGTTCCAGCACGACAATCTGCCCAACTTCGCGGTTGAACCACTGTTCCAGCAACTCGACCGCGGTCGACCCAAACCCGACCGCTTTGAGGAGTGCGGTCGCGAGCGGTCAAGATTGGAAACCTCACACTAAAGAAACCTCTACCTTAACCTTCTCATTTCAAAACGAGCTCCGCAGTGGAAGGACCTCCCTAGGTGTTTTGGTTGAGAGTTGATAGTCATCAGAGATAGGTACAGCAGACAGTAGATGTGGATTTTTTCACCCTCCTGTTGGAAGAACTTTTTTCAGAAACGTGTGAAGCTTCTACCCAATGTCCTCAAATTTCTCGTTCTCACAAAGGAAACCTTGAAATCTCTTTACGCCCTCGTGAAGATAAATTTGCATTAAAATTGTGACTTTTCTATAACATCATACCTATACAGGGTGTTTACCATTTGGATGGACCAAACTTCAAGGATCGATTGTACAAGTAATTTGCTACAAAAAATGTCTCCCGGCAATTTTTTCTTAACTCACTCAAAATGCCTTTTTTTCACTTCGAAGTTTTTTTTCGCGTTTTCTACTGTACGTCATTAAAATTGCCATAATTCTTGTTATTTACTAAATAAATTCAAATTTAAGGATATCGTTGGGAAGAGCGTTTAATTTCCAAGCCGCTTAATGTAAAACCAAAATATTTTGCAATTAAACCATTTCTAAAAAATCAAGTCAAAAAGCAAATTTCAATTTTTTTTCGAAATATGATTCTTTTTAAATTGAAGTTTTTACTTTGAACGCCTGTCCATTTCGATGGGCGCTCTTCAGAAAAAATATGCTTAAATTGTGAGCTTTCCAACGGTATCTCAAGTTTTAAAAGTTAGTTTTAAATTCAAATTGGAAGAGTAAATCAAGTTTGAATGCAAGAAAACGTGTTTTACAAAAAATTGTGGTGTATGGTCACTCTCGATCTCAAGATGACTTGACGAGTTTAGTATCATTTCCTATGTAATTTTTCACGCTGAATCCAATGGTGATAGTTCCGAATAATTCTGAGTGCTAGAAAGTGGATTTTTCGAAGAAAACCTTCGTTTTTCGTACATAAAATACCAACGCATTATTCGTAGATAAGGTAGTGAGGATGAAGTAAAACCTTTCTATCCAATAAAAACATCAATCAGCTAGAAATTTGATGTTTTTATTGAGTAGAAAGGTGTACCTAACTCTCCGACTTTGCTTGCTTTGGATCTGTTCAATATTTTTTTCCATCCTCATCAAAGAAACAGTTTTTAGGAATTTTAAATGATTACAGCAATGAGAAAAGGTATTTTATTCATTATGCATCCTATGCGATGATAAGCAGGTATGGAAACCTGAAGTCACACATACTCAGAAGTAACGCGATTTTCGACCAACTAGCTGTTGAGTGTTCCAGCAGTGGTTGAACCACGGTGATTGTCACACAACCGCGATCTATAAGGCTGTGGTTTTTGGGCTAACTGCGGTCGACCGCGGTTGGCCCTGCTGGAACAAACCTACTGTGAGGTTTCCAATCTTGACCGCTCGCGACCGCACTCCTCAAAGCGGTCGGGTTTGGGTCGACTGCGGTCGAGTTGCTGGAACAGTGGTTCAACCGCAAAGTTGGGCAGATTGTCGTGCTGGAACAGTGGTTAGTCTTAATGCGCATGCGCCAGTCGACTGCGGTCGACCACGGTCGCCTTGCTGGAACAAACCTATTGTAACTCCATCGATGAAAGAAAGAAATTGAAAGTGAAAGGTGACAAAGGGAAGGAAATTTGCCTGGTCCGAATGCAGATTGACCCTGTGTGATGGAGGGTGCCGAGGCTATGGACAGTCTCATGGGAGTAGAAGTCAGTGGCTTCATCCGAAGCATCGAAGCTGAAAAGCGGAAGGAGGAATCTCAGCAGAAGAGTCAACCGCTATAGCAGAAGGACCCGTCGGTGGAAACTGGGCAACAACTGGAATCGTCTATGGATCATCATACTATTAAACTAGTATCTTATAATATTAATGGTTTAAATACCAAAATTTCTAGGGAGGGTTTTCTGTCTTTTTTGAAGTCGTTTGAAATTCTCGTACTTTTGGAAACTTTTATTGAGGAAGATAAGTGTACACAATTGAAACCTTTTTTTGAGGAGTATAATTTGAAGTGGCTCCCAGCAATAAGACGGGCACAAAAAGGTAGAGCAAGTGGAGGTTGTCTTCTAGCTTAAAAAAAAAATATCGGTGGTATATGTTCTTTTTTGACTTTTTTTTTTGCGATCAATCTGAAATTGAACGGAGGGAAGCGTTGTACCATTATTCTGGTGTATCTGAATGGTAACCACTGGGATTCGGACTTCGGTGCTTTGAAATTTAGTATCAATGAGAGCGAATTTCATGATTACATGCTGGTGCTTTACCCTAACGATTATATTAGAACATTCAATAATTTCTGATTACTTAAAATTGTTTGAAAAAAAAATTAATTTCAAGTGTTTCATTTTTTTGAAGTATCTATGTCAATGGAATAATTTTAAAATATATTTTTAGTTTGTTTATTTATTTTATTTTTACGGCTCTTAGGCACTCTATTTTGTATTTTTTTTTTTCAATCTAACGGTAGACTCGGATTGACGGCAATATGCCAAATCCTTATTCATGTTATTTTAGATTTTACAGTGGTTTTTTTTTTCTTTTCTATAATAAACATGCTTTTCTTTTTTCTTTTTCTTAAAAGGATTACTTACAGCTTGGAGAGTAGCAGTCATGGCTTCTTTGTACAGCACCAATGCATTCTTGGAGTCACCCTTCTCGTCGGCATCTAAAGCCTGGTTCAACAAAAATCTACAACGGGACAACATGACCATTTCTGGCTGTTTCATCTGCTTCGGGCTTTCTGTAGAAATAGAAATTTTGATACGATCATTAGCTTCACGCTCTCAATAATGTATTTTGGCACCTATCTAACAAATTGGAATTTGAAGAATGGCTGGGAAGAATGACACCCCAAGGAGGTGTTTTGATGGTTTAACGTGTAAGATATGGAGCTAGGGGCGCCATTGCCGAGTTACTATGCACAAGGCGGTGCGAGTGACAGAGGAACTTGTGATGTGGTAGAAGGAAACGAGCAGTGCCTAGTTCATAAGTTATGTCATCACGGATAATTGGGCTAGTTCGACCACTTGCAAGAGAGGAAGGCAAAAAGACTCAACTTTATGACGACCTATATTAAAGGTGCCTTCTATTAGCTAACACGTATTTCAAGACTAAGACCGAATACAAGAAGTATGATGGAATGATAAGTACTAGGTACTGAAATCTGAGCAGCTCGTTTCTTGTACTCTTCAGCCCTGGTGATCCATTCCTTTCTGTCCTCAAATGTTGGAAAGTTGTAAGCAAGGTCCATGAGGAGCCGAGCAGCTTGGCTATAGTAAAAGGCAGCTGCATCCACATGACTGTTGTTATCGCATTCAATGGCTTTTTTTGCCAGATAGGTCGCTTCCCTGTACGGTCCAAGGAGGCGGGCTTTCCTCCTAGGCGACAAATCCATCACATTCTAAACGCCAGCTGAGGAGTACCATGAACGTCGAAATCTTCCTTTCTCAATTGTTGACAGCATTTCAATATTATTCTTGTGAAACTTGGAATTTGGAAAACCTGAATTTACCGGACATTATTAATTCATAATCCTCTAATTTAAACTGTCTACGTAATTCATGAACATCAAGCAAATGCACTGTCAATTGAGGATGTCGGTGCAAGAGGGGCATATGGACGCCTTTTTTGGAGATACCTCAAACATGGATCCGTCATGTTGTCGTCCACCTATGTAACAAATTTGGTGGGACAATTCCACCTACTATCTTTGTTGTTAGCCTTGATTTATCAACGAATGTAATATGCCCTCCTAAACATAATGAGGAATTTAACCATGTAGGAATTTCCTATTTTTTGACCCCAAAATCGGATTCAGCACCTCGAAAAACCTTCTACGGCGAACTTTCAGCCCGTACTTCCTAATTTACGAATAAACAAAACAGTGTAGAAAATAAGAACGTTTAAAAAAACCGGGAGGATGACGTCATCCTGGAATAGTTCATTTACGGCCGCTTGAAGCGCTGAGATTGAGAAATCTATAGTCCTCAGATGCAACATTTCACAAAACCAGTAAAGTTGGAAATCGAAAAACTGAAGAAAAAAATAGAAAAAGCAAGATGGGGGAAAATTAGGTTTCCCCTGTTCTTGTTTGATAACTTTCCTCTTAGATAACACGATTTCGTCGTACCATTGGGCAACACTGGGAGGAGACAGCGATCTGAACAGCCCAATCAGCGAGCGTCCCCGCTTCACGCTGGAGAGGTCCGTTTTCCCAGTTATTTTTTGAAATCATAAATTTTGATTGTCTCCCAAAAATAACAGGAGACTTATTTTCCGAAATCAACACGATTTTCATCTATCCCACACCATTAACTATTCAGGAAAAATGCAACCAGAATTCGGTGAAATTCCTCATTTTTCAAAGTTAAAGTTCAGTTTCCTCCTTCAGACTCGGTTGTGTGCAAAATAAGACTGCCCTCTCGTTGACATTAAATTTATACATACTTTTGCTTTCTGTTTTCCGAAGGATGATATATTTGCTTGATTTATTAGCTACATAAGTCGAAATGATGTTCAGGTAGTTAATTTCAAAAACACAAAAACTACTAAGATCCTTACTACAGTATATTATTTCTTAAAAAGGATCCCAGGTTTTCTAAATATAGATTTTGAAGCCAACCTAGAGATATTTTGGAATATTATTGTTTCCTACTGCCATTTCTACGATTTTTGCTTCCAAGTCTACTAAGGTAGCAGAAGCTTTGTTTTCACTTTTCATGGTTGAAAAAAAAAAAATGTTCTCCAAAATCAAAATTTTTACTTGCGTTGTACGTTTCAGACAATTTTGGTTCCGTTTCTGTCTGTCTGTCATGAAATCCCTGCCACAGCCAAAACTTCTACAATTCTCATTCGATTTCAATGACATTTTGTCATGAGCCTTCAACCACCGCTGCCAGTGTCCACGCAGCGACCACAGCTGGGACATGGATGAAGGGTGGTGGTGCTGATAGCAGTTGATAAGGGGCTGTCAACCCCGACCACGAACTCTGATGGGAAGACTGCGAAAGTAGGCCAGTCCCCTTCCAAAATTATATGAAGTGCAAGGAGTGCAGAAATATGAAAAAGCACGATTTTGTAAGTGGCAAGAGGCCTCATTCTGATTTGGATGACGATCAATACAGTGTCAAAAAAAAAAAAAATCCTTGCACTACCCCCCACTTTACCTTCACCAAAGTCTGCAGCCTCCGATTGCCCACCTAATGTAAACCTGGCCTATGAGTAGTGGGAACCCCGGAAGAGTGAGTGTCTGTCACCCTTTTCCACCTTGTCATCCCTATCAACCAAATCAAATGGAAAAGCCCTGGACCTGAGGCTGTACACCCTGGCCCCTGCATCAAGATGGCTATCATTCAAACGAGGGCAAAGCAACCCAGCTATACCATGGAGCACTCAAGGACGAGTGCTGGAATTGTCGTGGGAGTGATGTCAAGAGCTTTTAACCACCGCTGCCAGTGTCCACGTAGCAACCACAGCTGGGACATGGATGAAGGGTGATGGTGCTGATAGCGGTTGATAAGGGGCTGTCAACCCCGACCACGAACTCCAATGGGAAGACTGCAAAAGTAGGCCAGTCCCCTTCTAAAATTATATGAAGTGCAAGGAGTGCAGGAATATGAAAAAGCACGATTTTGTAAGTGGCAAGAGGCCTCATTTTGATTTGGATGACGATCAATACAGTGTCAAAAAAAACCGATTCCCCTCTCGTCCGTGTGATTTATTCAAACATCTAGACCTACTTGGACCGAGATCGTCACAACTTGCAGGGATTATGCGGGTTGGCGTGTTGATAGTCCCCTACAAAAATCATCAACCCGGTCTGAGAGTAGATGCTGCGCATGCGCAAACGTGAAATCCTTGCTAAAGCCATAACTTCCAAAATTCTCGTTCGATTTGAATGAAATTTTCAGGGATTTGCGAGTTGGCGTGCAGGTGGTCATCTATGAAAATCATGGCTCCCAGACTGATAGCGTATGTGCAAACGTTAAATCCTTGCTAAACCCATAACTTCCAAAATTCTCGTTCGATTTGAATGAAATTTTCAGGGATTTGCGGGTTGGCGTGCAGGTGGTCATCTATGAAAATCATGGCCCCCAGACTGAGCATATGCGCAAACGTGAAATCCTTGCCACAGCCATAACTTCTACATTTCTCGTCTGATTTCGATGAAATTTTCAGGAACTATGCGTGTTTGGGGTGGAGATGGACCCCTATGAAAATCATGGCTCCGAAATTAAAAGTATTTAGTGCGCATGCGCAAACGTAAATCCTTGTAACAGCCATAACTTCTACATTTTCCAACAATATTCAGAGATCAATTACTTAGGGTTGACGTGTAGAGTCCCCTATGAGTGTAGTGGAAGGTACTTAGTGATTGAGTTCAACTACTATGCATCGAATCATCTATACAATCAGGTTATGGGTATGAAGAAGCTATGTGCCGTTTTAGAAGCATGGCAGACGTTTTAGCCTTAAACTGGAAATTTAGTAGAAAAAAAATTTCTTTTAAATTGAAACTTTTAAATAAAAAAAAAGATTCATGGAATTCTAAGAATGTTATTGTTTGAAAAAATCCTGATTCTCATGAGCTCTTTATGGGGATACCGGGCTGAGAGGATTTTGAAAATCTCTCCAAGAAAGGCGTATAATTTGCTTCATATTTTACCTATACTTCCTGAGATCGATACAAGCAGCTCATATTTTGACCATTTGGGATGAGAAGTAGAATTATGAGAGTTGGGTTGAAAATGTTAGGAGAGATTAGAATATTTCAACATGCTTGCGGCTTGTTTGGAAGAAATTCGGAGCTCATTCTGACGAATACGCCCATCTTGCACCAACCTCCTCAATGGGGTATTTCGGTGGGTCGGAAATTCAGGTTTTTGACCTCAAATTTGGATTCAGCACCCTTGAAAACCTATATACTACAACTTTAAGCCCAATGATACTATAACATGTGGTAGAAAAATTAATTAAAGAGATCACACGTTTGAAAAAAGGCGGCCGCTATAAATGCACACACATTAGGTAAGGACTACGCCGCGGACTACGCCGCGCGCGTGTGTGAGTACTATTTTGTAGTATCCAAGAGGTCTTCCAAGGGTTTCTGTGCATGGATACTTTTTTCAAAGACAGTTGGCTAGCTACGTCAGGATTGGCTAGCTACGTCACACCATTCAAATCTTCAACTTTCCTTAACTTCTCTGATTTTTTAAAAACATTTTCTCGACGAACAGACCCGATTACCGTTATTCCTGAGCCATACTCTTTTGAAATAAGAAATAAAAAAAATTGACCGAAATACCCCATTACACTCTTTATTCTCGGCGGAACATAAAGAATGACGACGATTTGATTTCAAACTGTACGCATTAATGTACGATGAGTGATTCTATTGTGAATAATTTCAACTTCAACTATTTTTGAATTATTATAAGTATATAAGAACTTAGGGTCAAGAATTGCTACTAAAAGGAATTTACATTTAGATGAATTCACATTGGGAGAATAAAATCATGAAACTTGGATTGTAACGAATTCCAGAGGAGATGAAAACCAAATTTTTCAAGGATCAATATTGCTCAGTGAGTTTCCTAGGCCAATAAAAGATGAAGAACGCTAGGTGCTCGAACTATCCATGCCATCACTGAATCTTAAGATCCAGTCTCCATGCCTCGTGACAAGTTCAAGGATCTTGAATTACTCTGGTAGGTACGTACAGCTGTATACACGTGACAGTTACTTACCTAAGGATTTACTACGATTTTAGTTGACGGCCAATCAATGTGGTTTTGGTTTGTGACCGTCAACGTAGAAATTTCTAGTTGCTTTGGGAAGTGTGAGTTCAATTCCGTCCAATTCCTTGGTGAGGATGATTTGGCAACCCAAACGTGAATTTTCTTTGAGGAACGGGGCCAAGTCTAGAAGATCTTCTTCTTTGTCCGTGGCTGTAGGAAGTTTGTCAAGCTGTAATGAAACATTTGTTAAATAGCTACGTACCAGATAGACAACTACCTCAGAATACGTTTACCAGTGAACTTACTAGTGATGGTTGAACGTAAACGTGACAGGTGGTGCAGGCTAGAGAGGCCTCGCAAGCCCCTTCCATACTGATCCCATAACGGTGGGCAAGATATAAAACGTTGTCGCCAACTTTGCCACGAATCTTATGTTTCCCACCTTCTTGATCTACGTAAGTAACGAACACTACCTCTTCTTCTGACTTTGGGTCCTAGAAAATAAATGTACGCATACTTATTCAATGAATAAGAATTAAAACATACTCAGCGAAAAAGGTGTTTCAAAGCATTAATGTTTTGCCGAATATTCAATGAATGGGTTTACAGGGAAGTCTTCCCTACAGTCAAACCAATGATATCTTAGAGCGCCACTTGAAAGGAAACAACAACAAAATATTTTCAATAAAAATGGGTTATTCTTCGTTTCTGGACACCCTGTTTAGTTTAGACGACTATGGTCAGCACTTTCCCTTTGACTGTTAAGCTGGGTTCACATGGGTTGTAAGCTGGGTCAACGCGGTTGTGCGACGAGGCGGTTATGCGTTCAGGACGCAGCTGGCGTCTAGAGGTTCACATGGGTGCGGTTGCGCGATAGCTTCCAGCTTTTTCGACTTCTATTTTCCCGCGCTTCAGTTGAAATCCTAAGTTTTGAATCCTAGCTGGTTTGAATCCTATCACGAATCTTCTCCCACGTCCTATTCGTCATCTCCACATTTTTGTGGCTTGGGTGCTACATGTAGGATAAGTACAATCATTAAAAAAGTACGACGGAAGTACATTTGGGTAATGTCAAGCAAAACATAATATAGGTATGTAGGTGCGTAGTATGTAGGTACCCACATATAAAATCACTATATGAATCACTATAAAATCACCAATGTACCTCCTCATCAAGGGAGACTGGGGGGTAAATGAAGTAGGTACATTTTTTATGTTCCTACGATGTTCCATTTCATTTTTAAATTCATCAAAGATAAACAGTATTTTACTGAATCGAGATCAATACCGATACCTACCTACCAACTCCAAAAATCGGAATTGTGATAGCTTTATTTTATTTGTAATCAATATTATAAAAGTGAATTATGATATAGAACATTCCTACGAAAAGCGTAATTATTTATGATTTCGTTGTTGTGCTAATTATGCAAAAAAATCTAAGATATCACCTCAGGTGGTTGAAATTTTCATCAATAAATGAAACTAAAAATAAATAAATGAAAAATCAATAAATTGAAACTGAGTTTCAATTACATAAATAAATCACAGTCATATTTATTGGATTTACTATTTATTTAATTACGATGCATTCATCACATGTTTACAGGAGACCAAAATAAATAGGAGCATCTAGAACACGGCCCGCAGGAATGAGGAATTTCACCATGTCGGAATTTCCTATTTTTGACCCCAAAATTGGATTCAGCACCTCAAAAAACCTCCCAAGGCAAACTTTCAGCCCGAACTTCCTAACTTACGAATAAACAAAACAGTGTAGAAAATACGAATGTTTAAAAAAACCGGGAAAATGACGTCATCCTGGAATAGTTCATTTATGGCCGCTTGAAGCGCTGAGATCGAGAAATCTATAGTCCTCAAATGCAAAATTTCACGAAACAGTAAAGTTCGAAATCGAAAAACTGAAGAAAAAAATAGAAAAAGCAAGATGGGGAAAATTAGGTTTCCCCTGTTTTTGTTTGATAATTTTTCTCTTAGAAAACACGATTTCGTCGTCCCAACGAGCAACACTGGGAGGAGACGGTGATCCGAACAGCCCAATCAGCGAGCGTTCCCGCTGCACGTCCGTTTTCTCGGTTAGTTTTGAAATCAAAAATTTTGATTGTCTCCCAAAAATAACAGGAGACTTATTTTCCGAAATCAGCCCGATTTTCATTTATCCCACACCATTAACTATTCAGGAAAAATGCAAACAGAATTCGGTGAAATTCCTCATTGTGCGCGCTTCCTAGCGACAATGCAACGAATTTTTTTTTCGTGTTATCGACTTGACTAAACTAAAATGGCTTTCCTTCAATCACACGCCAATTCAAATCTTATTGCACCGTTAAAAAAAGCATTAAATTTCCAATTTTCATTGTTTTCATTATTTGTTTTTCGTTATTTCAATTCATTTCATTATTAGTTCGTCTTTGTTTTTCATTATTTTTGCTCCAATTGTCGGTAACATCAGTCATCCCAATCATCCTGCGCTCCTCGTGGGGCCAGGGAGAACTAGCTCCAGCATGACACCTACGTCTAGTCATCAGAGAGCACTAATTAGATAGTTGAGAGATTGGCCATAGTGTCGCTAGGAAGCGCGTGCAGCACCTGCGGGCCGCGTTCTAGATGCTCCTAAAATAAATGAAAATTATAAAAATAAGTAAAGTAAATAATACTTGGTGACCCCTTCCTTAAAATCCCACAGCTCTCTTCTCTCCTTAACTAATTCAATTACTAAAACTTTGATTCATTTTGGACAAAGCTTCCAGAAAAAATGTTCAATTTCTCCCTTGCGAGGGAAAAACATTAAATCATGTTTAATGTTTTTCCCTCGCAAGGGAGAAATTAGATTGCCGATCACTCAGCTGATCAGTGACCACTCAGGCGCCTTCAGCATTCTCCATTGACCCTGCTTCTCAAATTTCAGCTTCCTGCGTTCAACAGGAGAGAAAATGGCCTTGGAGCTCACTCAGCTGATCAGTGACCATCTTGGTACAACTAGACCCCAAATGGAGCCGATATAACGTGGTAACTAAGAAATCGGTCCGTGGTAACTAAGAAAAAAAAGCGTTGCAGATTTGCGTGTCGGAATTCACAGAATGACCCCCAGCCCTAAAACATTAAACATGTTAAAATCACCACACCAAAAACCACCAGTTGATATCCGTGCTGGAAGAAGTGGTGATAACAAATATCAGAATTTTTGAAACGCGACAGTCCACTCCAAAAGTACCTACTCAGGCGGCTGAGGCGCCGCCAATCAAATGGCCGAACGTTCAACCGCGTTGACTGCGCTCATGTGAACCCAGCTTTATCTCACTATGGAGATGTTGAAGTGCTACTACACCATTTCAAACTCTCAAAAATAGTAAAGAAAAACAGTGGAGGTCGGTGGTCAAGGCCTAAAGCCCAGGTAGAATGAATAAATGCTCGTACGTATGATCTTGTAATTATAAGATCTTTCTGGTAGACCGAGGCTAGAGATGGGCAAAACGGTTACATTTGCGTATTAGCTTCCACCATTACCGCTCTCGGGTGGGTAATAGGTTCCAATAACCTGTTATTTATTAATAGGTTATCTCAGGGACCTTCTCAGAAGCTCATTCCCACATACCATTCCAAGGTATCGTTTCCGTGATTTCTACTTTTCGTTCCCAACCTACGTTCGTTTGTTTATCATGTTAAATTGTTATTCCATTCCAAATTATCATTCCGTTGATCTCTGGTTTTCGTTTCCTATCTAAGTTGGGGTTTCTATAAAGTTATTCCCGACATATTGACGTGTTAGTGTATTTTCACTCTTTTTCGATTAAAAAACCCAAGCTATTGTTCTGGCTCCACACATTTTGGTGCCTTCCCTGGAACGTTATTTAGTAACAGGATTATTTTGGTAATAGGTTCCAAGCGGAATTAACGAAACCCGGTAATAGGTTATTTTTAACTGTTACGTTAAATACCGCCCATCTGTAACCGAGGCTGATCTCCTGTTTGTCTTGGCCTTGAAATACCAACCTATTACTGTTTTTCACATAAATGTGCCTTTGTTCAATGAAGGATGACCGGTTTTATCACCTGTTGCTGTGAGTAAAAATAAACAAGACACTCATGTTGCTTCCATGAGTCATGGCAAGTTCCACCATGTCGATTGACCTACATCAACATTCCAGTATAAAATTTTTATGCTTTGAATTTTTGTTCATTTTCATCCAGTGAGCACCTGGCACCACAGTTTGTTTAACTTCATCAAATTTACACACTTGGTACTTACTAATATCTTCACCTTTACACGTTCTCATAACATAAGTAACCAACGTTGAGAAATAAATTCCAAATTTATGAAAGATAGAAGGGCCAAATTAAAGTGTAGGACAATTGCTTTTTGTTTTGTTTAATCCACTTTCTCATTGGTCACCGACTGACTGTTGATAATCCGACTGCCGTTTTGAAATAAGCATAAAGGGTAAGCATTGCACCTGGAGCTTCTTCCACATGTAGGTAATTGCGTAGCAAGGTTTGTGAATAGACTAGCGAGTAACATACCTGTTGATTAAAGCATAATCAGCAAGCTTCCAAGATAAAGAGAAAATCTACCTTCCACTCGAATTCTCCGTGGCGGTTGGTGACACCCAGCCAGATCGCACGTCTCTGTTCGCCACTTCGCACCGTCGACTTTCCTGTTCTAACCGCACCCGCTCCACCCCTAAGAGGCCGAAGGAAATGTGAAAAGAAATGGTGTTGTAATTGCAAAAACATTAGCTCGTTTGGCGGCTCAGGTGAATAATTTCATCACCTTGCTTACGACCATTTGATAGATAATGGAAACTGGGAAAACTGATAACGTATATCAGCTGATTGAAGCAAAGTATCGAAGTCTTGTGAAATCGATTATTAAACATCGTTTCATCAAGGCCACAATCGAACGACATATTCGGGCGGGATTTTTGTTTTTGAATCAAATTAGGTACAAAAGTACCGGATTCGTGTACAATTTTCGGGTCTACCAAGATAGGCCCGGATTTTCAGGTAGGTGACATAAGAAAGGACGGATTCAAAGGGCAGCGGTTTAAGAGAACTTTATTTCCAAGTATTTTTAAAAGCCTTCCGGGAAAACATTTTTTCTTTTTGGATCTTTTTCAACAATTTTGGTTCCGTTTGTGTCCGCAGTTGTATCGGAGAAAACTATACGAAATTGAAGTCCGATTTTTATAAGTTTTTTTTTTACTTTAACTTGTCTCATTGTCTGTTTGTAATCAAATCTTGCAAGATGAATTTGATCCACTTCCTGGTTTCCGATTGAGCTGAAATTGTGCATGCATGTATACATCAGGTGACAATTCAATATTATTACGGCATAGCTTACTATTAACAAATAATAAAATCTTGTTTTTAAAAGATTTTTTTAAAGGGAGTCTCAGTCGGTCGCCGTTCGAACCAATATTCGCTTCGAACCAATATTCGCTTTGAACCAATATTCGCTTCGAACCAATATTCGCTTCGAACCAATATTCCTTGCACTTTTGATTCGCTCAAACCTAAAATTACTATCTCGAAAGATAGGAAGTTAATTAAAGAAAACAGAGATAAGGCAAACAAACATTTTGACAAAACTGCTCGTGAGCGTGCTCCATTTACTGTAGGTCAATCGGTTCCTTTTTAAAAAACGCTGCAAATTATTACACAATGGTTTATTATTTTTCTATGTAGATCACTCGTCTACAAAATCACCAACCATCCAATATGGAAAAAATAAATCAAAAAAAAAATAAATAAATAAATAAATAAATAAAAAAAATAAAAAAAAAAAAAAATCAAAATCAACAACCATCGATCGCATTTCGGTCAGCTCTAATTTGAACGGAGATTAGGCCTCTTTTGCGATTCACACTCGTGTTTTGATTTATATATATATATATATATTTCAATATAATCCCTTAAATTTTTGTAGGGAGCGAACGGTTTGTCCTACAGAGCTCCGGGTGGTCTCAAAAAATTCTAAAAATTCTATAGAATCCAAAATTGAAGGAAAAAACAATACCTTTATATCAAAATTTTTTGAGTTAGGGCGTTTTCAAAATTTCAAAATTGATTTTGGAACCCTTAGAAGTGACCTACATCAACCAAAAGCTTCGGGGCACAACTGGAGCCCAAATGGAGCCTACATACCAAATTTCATCAAAATCGGTCAATGCTAAGTGGCACAAGTGCCGCGTACGGCGTACGGCGGACGGACGGCCAAATTTTTATTCGATTTTTGGATTCTACGTACCTTGAAACGTAAACCATAAAATTTTGAGGGGGTGTTAAATTTTTTTTTTCTTGGTCGATTCCAAAGGTTCATTATTGAAAATAATAAACCAAAATGCCAAACTCATTGTGGCAACCAGGAAAAATTGTGGAAGTGGCTGATGAGCCAAGATCTTACTTGGTCTTATCTTGGTCTTGATCTTGTATAGGCGGTATAAAATTCTTATCACCCCAAGATCTGTTTTTTATGATGTAAGAGTAGTGTTCCTAAGTGGTTAGTGATCCCTTCTCCCACCATGTTCTATTGGCGCCATTGTTTCAGCAGTTTTTGCGATCTCATTATTATGATGTACTACTTCACTTGATTAATGTGAATAGAGCTTTTTATTCCAAGTTAAATTCAGTATTCTCATTAACCCTGATTATTGACCATTATAAATCAATTTACAAATAGGTAATAAAATCTTGTTTTTAAAAAATGTTTTTTTTTTTCTTCAAAGGGAGTTTCAGTTGGTCGTCGTCGTTCGTCCCTTGTTCCGGGTTAGTATTTTCATATATTACAGAGGCACAAACTTTAAAAATTGTGCCTAAATTTGAAATTTTAAAGGAATTTTGAAATTTATTAGAGCAGCACTCTAGGGAATTGAAAACTAAAAAAAAAAAAAAATGGGAAAACCTAACTGAATAAACGGTTTTTCACATTTTTACCAGGCAATTATTGTTTGATTTTGATGATTCCAATTGTAATCTTTTAGTTTTTCAATTCTCTAGACTTCTGCACTAATGAATTCCGAAAATACTTGAAAATGTCAAATTTAGGTACAATTTTTAGAGTTTGAGCCCCTGTAATTCAGGGAACGAGGAATGAACGGCAACCGACTGAGACCCCCTTAACACTGCGCACGGCCAATCTTGGGGTTCTTGCAACAAGCACAACTTCCACATTTTTCGTTCGTTTTCGATTGAATTTCATGAAATGAAGTAATGAGTATGTGCCACACCCATGCAGACGGGTTTTTCTACTTGATTTTATTACTTACTCTGTTTACATAAGTACCTAACTATTAATAAATAAAATGATAAACGATCGCCTACCTATTGAAAACCATTATTTCAAAAAGAATCTAGTTAATATTTTCAATCTGCCGATCATAAAATAATCGAGATTTTTCAATTTTGGTTTATTATTTTCAATAATGAACCTTTGGAATCGACCAAGAAAAAAAATGTTTAAGATCCCCTCAAAATTTGATGGTTTACGTTTCAAGGTACGTAGAATCCAAAAATCGAATACAAATTTGGCCGTCCGTCCGCCGTACGCCGTACGCGGCACTTGTGCCACTTAGCATTGACCGATTTTGATGAAATTTGGTATGTAGGCTCCATTTGGGGTCTAGTTGTGCCCCGAGGATTTTGGTTGATGTAGGTTACGTCTAAGGGTTCCAAAATGAATTTTGAAATTTTGAAAACGCCCTAACTCAAAAAATTTTGATATAAAGGTATTTTTTCCTTCAATTTAAGATTCTATAGAATTTTTGAGACCACCCGGAGCTCTGTAGGACAAACCGTTCGCTCACTACAAGAATTTGAGTTTTGGACGTACGATAAATCAGAAACACGAGTGTGAATCGCAAAAGAGGCCTAATCTCCGTTCAAATTAAAGCTGACCGAAATGCGATCGATGTTTTTCTTCATATTGGATGGTTGGTGGCTTTGCAGACGGGTGATCTATAGAAAAATAATAAACCATTGTGTAATAATTTGCAGCGTTTTGGTTTATCTTTTTCAACTAATAAGGAACCTTTGGAGTGGCGCAAAACATTTTTTTAACACCCCTCAAAATTTGCCTTCATTACCCTTTTCAAAAGTGGAAATAAGGTATCAGTCGTAAAAAATAATAAAAGTTGAAAAAAATAACCTAAAATATAAAAGTGGAAAATAGAAAATAATAGAAATTGAACTCTTCAATATACGAGATTTTCTTAATCAAAATAATATTAGGAAAATATAGAAATGAAAATTGTTTAGGAGGAAAAGGCCCAGAAAAGAAACAAAGAAAATAATTGAATAATCGGATAGACCTATCCTACGTGTAGTACCTCTGAAACGGAACGGCGATGCAGACAGGGAAGAAGTGGTCGCCGGGAATGTCTGATTGAGTTGACCCCGCCGCCCTTCCTCACTGTATATCCTTCCATTATGTACCATCGTCGCAAATTTCATTGGTTTACGTTTTAAAGCACATTCCTGAAATCCAAAAAACGAATGACTGATTTTCTAGCCGTCCGCCGTACGCTTCACTTTCCTTAGTTACCATAGACCGATTTTGATGAAATTTGGTACCTATATGGGCTCCATTTAGGGACTTGAGGTTTGTCCATTTGGGGTTGTCCCCAAAGCTTTTAGTTGATGTCAGTCACCCCAAAGGAGTGAAAAAGTCTGCCAAGTGGGTGTGGCACATAGCTTCCTCGTATCCATGACCCGATTGTATAGATGATCCGATGTATAGTTGTTAATCTCAAAACATAAATCTTCAAGTACCTTTCACTACCTGCATAGGGGACCATCTACACGCCAATCTCAACAATCCTGGAAAATTTCATCAAATTTGGATGAAAAATGTAAGTGTTATGGCTGTTACTCGGCTGTTTGCGCATGCGTAGAGGTTGTCAATTTTGAGGCCTTGATTTTCATATAGGACCATCTACAACCTAATCTGCATAATCTCTGAGAATTTCATCGAAATCGGACACAGACAGACAGACACACAGACACGGAACCAAAATTGACCAGGAAGGTCAAAAACGTAAAACTCGAGGGGAAATTTTGATTTCGGAGAACTTTTTTTTCAACCTTGAAAAGTGAAAACAAAACTTCCGCTACCTTGGTAGACTTGGAAGCAATACGAGTTGTAATTTTCAAAACGCCCTAGCTCAAAAATATTTGATATAAAGGTAATGTTTTTTATTAATTTAGAATGGTATTGATTTTTAGAATTTAATGTAACCACTCAGAGCGCTGTAGGATCAATCGTTCACTCCATATAAGGACTTGGAATTGGGAAGTATGATAAAGCAGCACCAATGAGTGAATCGAAAAGAACTGTCCACTAACGGAAATAAGCCAAAACTGTGATCAAAAATCCAGCTGATCAAGTGTTTCTTCGAATAGAGTTTCTTGGCACTCAGTTGTCCTTACCTAGCAACCAAGAACCAAATTTAGTTAGTATTAACACGAGGGCACTCAACTATCGGATTACGAATTTTAGCTAGTTTTTTCAGTTTTAAAATAAATTTGGTTAGTAGCTACTAAAAATGGCAACACCGTGTTCTTTGCAGTCGAGTTACAGAAAAATAAACGGTTGTGTAATACTTAGCTTACTATTTGTGGGAGAGATTTTTCTATTTGACTGAATAGTTTTGGGTCTTTGAAAAAATTTCTAACTTTTTTTTCATCCCGAAAAAGTGTAATTCGAGACCGATAAACAAGTTCGGTAACTAGACTGAAAGTTAGTATTAGTAAGTGAGACTCGGGTTCGATTCCAGGCCGTCACATCAAATTTTTTTTGTATTTTAATAAATTATTTATTTAAATATTGAATAATTAATAAGTAATTAATGATTACCTACGTAATTATTACCTAAGTAATAATTAGTACCTTTGTATAATTTCCAGAGTTGTTAAAATAGGAATTCCAATTCCCATTACCCATTCCAATTACTTTCGGAACAAAGTAATGGCCATTCCCATTACCCATTCCTGTAATGGGAATGGAATTTTCAATTACTTTTTCCAATTCCTTGTAATGGTAATGGTTTTTCAATTCCCCATTACTCTTAGTTGGAAAAGTAATGGGTCCTTCCAATTACCCATTACAGGAAGAGTAATGGGTAATGGGAGAACCAATTCCCCATTACCACCATTCAATCAGTAAGTTGACCATCCTCCAATTCATAAGGGACCACCCTCAAACTCATAGGGGACCACCCTCCAATTCATAGGGGACCATCCCCCCATCCATTTCGTTGGGGACCATCCTCCAATTCACAGGGGACCACCCTCAAATTCATAGGGGACCACCCTCCAATTCATAGGGGACCATCCTCAAATTCACAGAGGACCATCCTCCAATTCATAGGGGACCATCCCCCCATCCATTTCGTTGGGGACCATCCTCCAATTCATAGGGGACCACCCTCAAATTCATAGGGGACCACCCACCAATTCATAGGGGACCATCCCTCCATCCATTTCGTTGGGGACCATCGTCCAATTCATAAGGGACCACCCTCAAATTCATAGGGGACCACCCTCCAATTCATAAGGGACCATCCCACCATCCTAATCGTTGGGGACCATCCTCCAATTCATAGGGGACCATCCCCCCATCCATTTCGTTGGGGACCATCCTCCAATTCATAAGGGACCACCCTCAAATTCATAGGGGACCACTCTCCAATTCATAGGGGACCATCCCCCCATCCATTTCGTTGGGGACCATCCTCCAATTCATAGGGGACCACCCTCAAATTCATAGGGGATCACCCTCCAATTCATAGTGGACCACCCTCCAATTCATAGGGGGCCATCCCACCATCCATTTCGTTGGGGACCATCCTCCAATTCATAGGGGACCACCCTCCAATTCGTAGGGGACCACCCTCCAATTCATAGGGGGCCATCCCTCCATCCATTTCTTTGGGGACCATCCTACAATTCATAGGGGACCACTCCCAAATTCCTTGGGGAACTCCCTCCCAATTCATAGGGGACCATCCCACCATCCTAATCGTTGGGGACTATCCTGCAATTCATAGGGGACCGTTCCCAAACTCCTTGGGGACTACCCTCAAAATTCATAAGGGACCATCCCACCATCCATTTCGTTGGGGACCATCCTGCAATGAATTGTAGGATGGTGGGATGGTCCCCTATGAATTGGAGGGTGGTCCCCTATGAATTTGAGGGTGGTCCCTTATGAATTGGACGATGGTCCCCAACGAAATGGATGGAGGGATGGTCCCCTATGAATTGGTGGGTGGTCCCCTATGAATTTGAGGGTGGTCCCCTATGAATTGGAGGATGGTCCCCAACGAAATGGATGGGGGGATGGTCCCCTATGAATTGGAGGATGGTCCCCTGTGAATTTGAGGATGGTCCCCTATGAATTGGAGGGTGGTCCCCTATGAATTTGAGGATGGTCCCCTAAGAGTTTGAGGGTGGTCCCCAACGAAATGGATGGAGGGATGGTCCCCTATGAATTGGTGGGTGGTCCCCTATGAATTGGAGGATGGTCCCCAACGAAATGGATGGGGGGATGGTCCCTTATGAATTGGAGGATGGTCCCCAACGAAATGGATGGGGGGATGGTCCCCTATGAATTGCAGGATGGCCCCCAACGATTAGGATGGTGGGATGGTCCCTTATGAATTGGAGGGTGGTTCCCTATGAATTTGAGGGTGGTCCCCTATGAATTGGAGGATGGTCCCCAACGAAATGGATACAATTCATAGGGGGGATGGTCCCCTATGAATTGCAGGATGGCCCCCAACGATTAGGATGGTGGGATGGTCCCTTATGAATTGGAGGGTGGTTCCCTATGAATTTGAGGGTGGTCCCCTATGAATTGGAGGATGGTCCCCAACGAAATGGATGGGGGGATGGTCCCCTATGAATTGGAGGGTTGCCCCCTATGAATTTGAGGGTGGTCCCCTATGAATTGGAGGATGGTCCCCAACGAAATGGATGGGGGGATGGTCCCCTATGAATTGGAGGGTGGTCCCCTATGAGTTTGAGGGTGGTCCCTTATGAATTGGAGGATGGTCAACTTACTGATTGAATGGTGGTAATGGGGAATTGGTTCTCCCGTTACCCATTACTCTTCCTGTAATGGGTAATTGGAAGGACCCATTACTTTTCCAACTAAGAGTAATGGGGAATTGAAAAAACCATTACCATTACAAGGAATTGGAAAAAGTAATTGAAAATTCCATTCCCATTACAGGAATGGGTAATGGGAATGGCCATTACTTTGGATTAAGGTGTCTCTTAATCCCCCAGTTTTTGGTTTTATGTGTACATAATCATAATCACTTCACTCATTTCATTGCTTATAAGAAAAGTAATTTTGAAAAGTAATCATTACTCAAAGTAATCATTACTTTACAACTCTGATAATTTCAAATACTAAGCTTCATATTATTTCTCCCTTAATGGAGAAAATAATACCTAGAGACATATCCATGATCTATTGTGTTTCCTATCAAGGGAGAAATGAGATCATTCTTCACATTAGCCGTGGTTCCTACAGATCGGATCATGATGAAATCAATGTGCACTCTTCTTGGGCTCAGCCTAGCTCAGCCCCATAATCACTTTCAAATTTTAGAAAAAAACCAGTATTTGTGAAAAATTGGTGCCTCAGTAGGGGTTCAGCTGTGCCCGAGCGAGTTCCGTAATGTGTCTCTGAAGGCAAGACTCGGATCGGTTGCGGGGCCGTGAATTCGAGGCTCGCCTCGGGGGCATATTTTCGGGTAAGCCGGTCGCAGTTCCCCCTCGTCCCAACTCAGGGTGGTGAGGCCAATGGGAAGCCATGAGTGAAATCATCAGAAGAAATTCTGATCTTCCCTTAGGAAGACAGCTGATGACGTCCGCAACGCCAGGAATGGCAGTCGGACGAAAATCCAACCTGAAATGGTTGTTTACTTTACTTTTACTTTTGGTGCCTCAGTAAAATTGCTGTTTGTCCGACATTGATTAAATGTATGTCTTGAGGTTAATCATATAATGAGTCGAGCCCGGGACAACGATTGACGATACGTACAGAAGACGACAAGAAAAAAGTCGCTCAGAAAGCGTTGAATCACACATATATCTGTCCACATATCTCAAAAAGTATCACTATTTATCACAAGTGAAGTGTATGACGACAACGCAGGTAGGATGAACGTTTTTTTATTTTCCTATCACGAGAACTCTATAAGGGGAAACAAAAATTATCTTATCTGGCGGTTTATCAGTTCGCACGATTTTATACATCCTCTTGAATTTGACGACAAAACCTTCCTCCTCTATTTGACCGATCACAGTTTTATTTGTGCGTTAGTTTTATTTATTTGGTTGGTTTAAAACGTTAGAGAACTTCCAGAAGGTAATTTACAGTTTCATCTTGGGGTGATTCCCAGTTTCACCTGTTGGGAGATACCTACCTATTTGGTGTTTTTGTTTCAAGATAGTGGAAATCAATTGTAGTGCCTGAAAAATCGTGTAAATATCCGAGTTCCAGAGTGATTGTTAGAAGAGTGCTATTGGAGACAGGTCCCCTGTTCTGTCTGGTATCCGTGAACCATCAGTCACAGGCAACATGCCCTTAGAACGTTTTGGATCAGCAGAGTCACGTTCAGAAGGATCTCGGACGCAACCACTTTACACATCCTTGACTAAGAATGTGTCTGAGGATGAAAATAGTACAGCTAGGGAGAACCCAAGTGTCACCTCATCCGAATGTAGAGTTCGCAAACTGTCAGTTATAGACAGCATGCCGCTAGACAGTGTACCAGTAATTGGGATGGGAGGTTCTATGGTTGAGCCCTTAGATAAGTCCGGCCTGCTTAGTCCAGTTAATTTCGACATTGGTCTGAAAGGAAATACGATGAATCATGGTCTAAGGACTCGCAGAGTTTCTGACGTCATAGATAGTTTCGAGCTTGGGAGTACACCGTCTTCGTCAGCATCTATTAACCAGTATTCACCCATCTTCCGGTAAGTTGTTTTAGTTTATATTCATCGCTATAAAACCCACCGAATTTTAATCACAGATAAATCCGATTGTTGAATTATAGTGGCATGATGGCACAGTAATAATGGCTATTAATAATTATGAGAGCGTGAGTTGATCGTAGTGAGGGATTAGGTGGTATCAACTCGTTGGGTTACCTGACGCCAGTTTTTAGGACGTCCCACAGTAAGACTTGGGCGTCCTTATGCGATCGATCTGGGGTGAAGGAGGACAACGCTCAACAGAAAAAAAATACCTTGGTAGACTCGGAAGCAATAACCACACAGTTATCCGTTTTTGACCATTCTGAATCCAAATCCGCAAAAAACCATAGGTGAATGTATGTGTGTGTGTGTGTGTGTGTGTGTGTGTGTAACAAAATCTTGTGTCGTCTGCATAGGCCTCAATTTTCAACCGATTTTCGTGGTTCTTTTTTTTCGACGCGGAAAACTATCTAGTTGTGCACTACGGCGCCGGAATTTCGAATTTTAAAGTTTAAGGGGGGTTAATGCTCAATAAACGTGCGTTTGCGGGCATAATCCTGTAAAATTTTCCCAGGACTCTATTTCCAACCGTTTTGAGTGTTTCTTTTCTTTTGTTCGACTCATAAATCTTCCAAATTGCACACTATTTCACCAGAGTATCAAAATTCGCAAGAGAATGGGGAGAGTTGGGGATAATATTCACAAAATATCCGATTTTTCAATATTTCGGTTCCTTTATAGCTTACTAATTGTACCGAAGCTATGAAATTGAGGAAAAATCCTCATTATACCTCCGGATTTTCATGAATTATTCTCTGTCCCACCATGGAACTAGTAGTGGTGCCACCATGGTGCCAGGGCACAAACCGCATATTTCATGGGTTTTTAAAAGTTTTTTTTTTGTGTTTCACCTTGAATACGGAATTGAACTTCGACGGACTGCTTACTAAAACTAATAGATTAAAGTTCAACGTTACGAAGTATTACCGCTTTGGGCTACACTGGCACCATTGGCGGGGGGGGGGGGGGGTTCGAATTCGCATGTTGGGTATCGTAGATCATGGTTTTTAAAATGCTCTTCAAATTCGAGGCTCCCATACCGCTAGAAATGATATGGTGGATAATGGTGAAGAGGGAGGGGAGGGGGGGATCACTATTTCTTGCCTATAATACTTAATAAATTACATCGAGTGAAACAGTTTTATCGCTTACCAACTGGTATTAATTGGCCTAATGCTTATCCAATGGGACGTCCCCTGGAATGCATGCATTACTAAACAATATGTTTCTGTTTGGACCTGTCGTAACATTCTCCGAGCTAGGTGTTCAAATATAGCGGTCAAGATGGTGGGCACCATCACTCGTAGCCTTGACTCACAGTGGTATTATGAAACCGTTTCAAAGTAAAACCAAGTCCAGAGCAAACCTCAGCCTTATTCACTTCTCACCTCATAACCCTCACCTTCGCCATTTTAAAGTTTCGATCCAGTCGATATTCTCCTCACGAACTCACCTTCTTTCTCATCAGAGTAAAGTCCAATTCAAAACATTTTTACTAAATTCACTTTTCGAACACAAACTCAGAATATAGAGGCTTTACGGGACCAAAACCGCTGCAAATGATCATACAACAATTTATGAAAATTACCAAATTTCTCAGAATAGTTTTTTAAGAATAGACATTTTTGGAAAAATTGGAGTCTTCTACTCCTCCCATCAGGTGAGGAGGAGCTCCTATCCCGCATGGGGCATCCCCAGGAGATGCTTTTCTGCCGCCAAGTTATGACCATCCTGGTCCGTCAGGACTGGTTACTGAGGGGTCTGGATGCGTTGGCACTTGAAAAGCTCTACTACTAGTGGAGTGGCAAATTTCAACAAAATAGGTCCATGGTAACCTGGGAAAGTGCTGAAAACAGCGAGCGGAATTTTTAAAAATTCTGTTCGGATTCCACTCAACTTTAAACGTAAATCATCAAATATTAAGGGGTTACAATATTTTTCATACTTGATTCCAAACATTCATCATTGAAAATAATATAGCAAAATTGAAAAGAAACGCGACTTTGAATCGCTCTTTTTCTTTACTCTACCAGGCTCAATTCAATCTCTTCAATCTTGGAAGCTTCTTTTCCTTATCACTTTGAGCCTTTTGGACGTAGATGGCTTATTGGTAGGTGGACAGCTTTGGGTCGATGAAGATACATGTAGGTAATTTTTCGATAGAATATTCTTATTTTAAGATGGCAATTTTCACGAAAAACCTCGAAAAACATGTGCTTGATCATGTTTTTTAAGTAGTATTGCTCAAATTTATTTTCACTCAGCTTTCACCAACTGATTCTTTCTACCCATAGTTATGCTACTACCTATACTCAATTTAGTTTATAGATGAGTTTGTTATTCTGCAGGTACGATCGTACTTACTCGTCCCAATCAAGTTCCTCGTCACAGGGCGTCTCGAAATCGTCTGTTCCAACTCCCGATCGTCCGAGAAGGGAGTCAACGTCTTCCTCCGATCCGGTAGAACATCCCATCGGGATGGAACGTGCACAGTTCCTCTATGGGGAGACACCTGCAGCCAGCGATGAAACTGATGCCAAACCTAGGGGTAAAGAAGATCTTGAAGATGTGCCCGCTGAATCGAACGAGGAATGCGAGTAGGTGTACCTCCTAGTGATAGGAAGGACGACTCCTATACATTTAACGGAAGTGAGCTGCTCCTATCAACTCATTCACAAGCCAACCCTCATCCCCCCCACCTTTTTGAACACACCATTTACATTTCTTGCTGATTAAGATTGAGTACTACATTGCAATCATGTTGCAAGGTAACCAAACGGCCGATAGGCTGCAGAATTATGGACCTCATGCCTAATTTACCCTCCCTCACCCCGGTTGGGGATATATAGTCTATAATATCGTCTTACCTTAATTTTAGTGAAAAGAAAAATGAGCTGATTGAAGCTCGTATGACTGCAGAGCCTGGCGACGAAGAGTACCCCATGGGTTCGCCTCACCGACGAAGAGGGATCGCTGCCATTTTCAACAACGATAAATTCAGTTCGGAGCCCGAGAGGAAAGGGTCGGCTGCAGATGTGCAGGCACTGCACAGGACGTTATCTTCCTTGGGATTCGAAGTTGCAATCCATCCAAACCTCACTAGAGGTAAAATCGCGGAAGAACTCGACAAACGTGAGTTACTCTTTTGATATTATTAGACAATTTATACACGCATCAGTAAAACTGTCAGTTTTCTAAACTGATCAACATAAACAAGATCGACATTTTTTCCCTCGATATGTTGAAATTTTCCTATCGAGCCTACCAAAGTAGCCTTGTTTTCAATTCTGAAGGACAAAAAAAAAGTGGGTGTGGCAATATGTCCCGATGCATAGTAGCTTATCGATAGTGAAAGTGTAAATCCTTGTAAGTCCAAAAATAGAGTCTGCAGTCTGTCTTCAACACGCCAGCCCGGTGTTTCTAGGCATTCCTTCTTACTTACATTACATTACATTTTTATTTATTTTTTTTAATTTCCATTTAATGTAAATGTTGGTTACAAAGTTTAGTAACATTGGAAAAATATTCCCCTATGTGGGCAGTGCCCGAGTTAGGGAGAAGAGTTCCATTGAAATCGATAATATAGGTAATAATAAAAGACATAGCCATGTCGAAAATAAAAGTAATGACAACTGTTTCCTAGATATGTACCTGAATGTATTAAAATTAGGTACTCAGCTTAATTATTTCTGAATCTTATCTATATCTTTAACTTATCAATCTAAATTTACATAATATGGCTTTAGTATCCTATTTGAGCATTTTGGATTCTCCAGCAACCTGTGTTTGAGCCCCCCGGTAAAAGGTTAAACATTTTTGCCCCAAAAAACGATAACTGTTTAAACCTGCGGTTGTTCTGACCCGCGGTAAAACCGTAAAACCATAAATTTGGAAACGAGTAGGTGGGTCGTGCCGCGGTAGCGCTAAAGACTTTCCTTTCAAAACCTGCCGTATTGCTGACGATGTTTTGAGATCATTAATGCTCAAAATGTTTGTTTTTTGAACAAAGGTGGTGTATGTTCTAAGTAGTTACTATTGTGATAATTCTCACAAACACTTTCTGCGTACGTATTAATGAGTCTAGTGTGGTTTTGTAGGCACTGCCCCAAGCCGGCAAACCGTAAAGAAATACAGATTGTACAAGGGCGAAATATACAATTCTTAAAACCTGTTACCCTTTTCATCCTTGCAAATATACAAATCCGTTTTCTCAGCTTATTATTAACTTTACCTATTTGCTTTTTCCATTTTATGTTATAATCGAAAATGACTCCCAAGTACTTGACATCTGTGCTGCGGTTCAGAATAGGACATGACTGGCAGACCATTAATTCACAGTTAGGGGAATGTACACGCAGGCCACAATTAGTTGGGATATCGGCCCAGCCAAACTGAAATTGAGAAAGTTCGTCTTATTAAGATTGAGCGACGGTTTATTCCTTACCAACCAAGAGTAGACGACTCGTATCCCCTCCTCAGCCAGCGCATAGGTTCTCTCCCAGTTAGTGTCACTAAAGAACAGTACTGTGTTCGACATAATTTATGTCGAATTCGTCTCAATTTCAAGCCGTGGGAAGAAATTATATTATTTTAAAAAAAGAAGGAAAAAAAAATTGCCGTGTCTTTAGAAGTTGCCGATGTCGGTGAGGATTTGTTTAAACAAATTGGCGTGGTTGTGGTTTGATTGCCTCCACATAATTTGCACAAATAGGTATCGAGTAATGAATTAAACGTTCCTTATCTCCTGACCTTTGTGAAAAGATATTTGTAAACCAACCGATTCATTGTGAAGGTACTGGATCCAAGCAAGCGCGCAGCGCCCGTGGTCAATGACTTTACCGCCATGTTTTACCAAGAATTCACGGATGTCTCCTTACTCCCTCAAACTGAGAGTACATAAATTTATTAAAATGTGAAACGGAATCATTACCAGTGCCTAGAAACATTGGGCGGGATTGAAACAGTCGCGAAAGTTGTGAAACAAATTTGGGGGGGGGGGGGTACAACGTAAAAGTACCGAGATTAGCAAGCTGGTGGAACGTGAATCCTATTTGCAAGACTTCTGTGCACAAATTTCGTATTTATTTTGGTATTTATGACTTACGATTTTTGATTTAAACCTACCTCGACTTACTTATACTTTTACCATTGTTATCTCGACATCAATTTTTGAGTAGGTACTGTAAGCGTTTGGCCCCGCGCTTTGGTGACAGCTTTGATTTGAAATTATGGCCACCGAAGTTAAATGGGGCGTTTGGATGATCGAGCTCGTCAACGAGGTTAACGAACTTGATAATGCCAAACTATTGCACGAGTTGTTGTTACTATGGGGAAGGTTTAGCTGAAACGGAAAACAATGCAAAATCGAAAACACCGGATGAAATTTAGGGTAATTACCTTGAGATGAAAATGCGTGGTGAAAATGCGTGGCGAAAATGCGTGGCGATCTTGAGTAAAAGCCTGAAGGGCAAAATAGAAATGGGTACACTAGTGTGTCCCGGCCTTATGGGCTGACATTGTTGGTCCTGAAGGGATGTATCGAAACCTTGAGGTGTGGCGATGCACGTTCCTCTCTCTATTTGTCTGAAAACCAGGTATACTCAAAGAAAAGGTAACCGAATAACAATATATGGCACTTTTATTAAATAAAAACTAGGAACAACTTTCCACTTCAAAATAGTGGCGATTAGCTGAAGGCAAAATGAGGTAAGTACGAACGTTTCTAAACAAGTATGAAATCTCCTATATTGACTATACATTCAGTAACTCCTTTTGTGTTTCAGGTATCAATGCAAGGTCAGAATATCAGAATAATCAATCAAAGAATCTACGAAATTTGCTAAGTTCAAAATGTTCAAAGTTTTATATCGTGGCAAAATGTTTCTACAGTCTTTTGTAAAGTGTTTGCTCTTATGACTATACGTCACTCCTATGCATTGGCCAATGTAAAAATAGTATGTATAGTTTTGTGCACTCACGTTGGGGCCCGTAGGTAACCTTTCGATGAAGCAGCAGGAAGATAGGTTTTCGTGGCAACGCTCATGTCCTCTGGTCTTACAGCGTGGCGGCTTGGGGAAAATAGGGGAAGTTGAACGACTCACGGGCACAGAGCTCTCGGTGGAAGTTAACTTGACAAAGGTTGGGAGGGGAGTAGCGTCGCTTGGGCCTGGCTCGAGGATCCGTCTTCTCCCCCCTCCACCCTGCTGGATGGCGTTGGCGGGGACAGCGGTGATGGTAGGGGAGAAGCCGTTGGCTGCTTCTCTGGCTGGAGAGGGGAGGGACGCGCGAGGTGGCATGTGGCGTCCTCTGATTGGATGGTCTTGACGTCACCTACGAGCCAGGCCGAAGGGGGTCATTGAACGGACCCAGCCCCCGACCGCTGGAGTGGTAATTATGTGAGCGGGGGCTCACAGTACCTTGCACCACTCTCATAATGGACACTCCAACTTGCATAGTACCTGAAAATTTTATCGAAATTTAGTGAAAAATGTAGGAATTGTGGCTGTTGCAAGGTTTTTACGTTTGCGCATGCGCAGCGGGTAGTATCGATTCGGGAGCCAACTCACACAATCTCTCAAAATATCATCGAAATTGGACAATACCTTCTTACCGTTTTGCCGGATATTATGACAGACGTACAGACAGACAGGGACGGAGCCAAAATTGTTCAGGAAGGTCTGAAAATTAAAACACGAGTGAAATTTTTGATTAAGGAAAACATTTTTTTCAATCCGTGCTAAGTGAAAACAATGCTGTGTGTGTTCGCATATCCTAGTCATGGACATTGTTACTGTATGATTTTGATGAAATTTGCAGATGGGTTAGGGTGTAATTATGATATCTTATCAAATTCAACGAGTATGGCCTCCCACCTCCCAAATAATCCGATTTTTAACATATAAAAACTTATCAACTTCGGAATTTTTAGTGGTGAATGCTGATCTCGACGATTGCGAATGTTTTTGCTTGGCGGTGCTGACTCATGGAGAGGCCCCAGAGCTGCTGCACGCCAAAGACGGCGTGTACCGTCAGAACGAACTGTGGATGCCTTTCACAGGGCAAAGTTGTCCTAAACTAGCTGGGAAACCCAAGATCTTCCTTATACAGGTATAATCAATATATTATTCTATATATTAATTTCCCTCCTATTCATTTACGTTTCATTTAGACCACCGAATGACTCGATCCGAAGGATAATATTAGTGACAGCTTCTTAAATACCTACTCAATAAAGGTAAAAAAGGAGAAGTAACGTAAGTATCCGGTGAAGGTACGATTGTACTCGGTAATTCGAGTGGAAATCAATACCAATAGAGACGACATATTTCCAGCCAATAGGAGCCAAGGCCATGTCTGATGGTACATACTCTGATTTGACTGTTGTTAATTCATTTGGATCGTTCAACAAACTTATTGGCTACAAAATCCAGGAGAATTATTTTGGTAATATCTTTGATAAATCAATATCCATTCTTTCTAACACAGAGATGTACGAGTATAGAGATAAACTATGGTTGTGCCCATCTTGCATAGTAGATGTACCTTGACTGAGTTCAGCAGCTCGACTGGTGTTTCAAAATAGGAGGAAAAGAAAAGCAACACTTTTTATGGAACACATAATTAAATTCGAATGTTAGAATGATAAACTAAAATGTTAAAACATTACTATGATCAGTTCGTAATCAGTTCGTAATTTACACATATTTTCAACACCCAAACGCATCATAATTTATCACTTGAGGTAATTAATCACACAATATCAATCAAGGCCACTATTCAAAGAAAAAATGCTACAAATTCTTACACAATATACATATGTTTTTCTGTAGAGATCCTTCGTCTGCGAAAGATCGCATTTCCTCAGCTGAAATTTGCCTAACTTCCGTCAGTGAACTTCCGTTGCATGCGATTCACAATCGTGTTTCTGATTCACCATTCGTCCGACCTACGGAGTAACAGAAAAGAACATTCCCTACATTGGCCCCTAAGAGCTTTCTCTGAGAAATAGGTAGGGTGAGGGGGACGCGTGAGTCTGATAAATTTCACAATAATTGCTCATTTAACAACAGTTGATCGGCTGGGTA
Organism: Apolygus lucorum; assembly: GCA_009739505.2. Lineage (NCBI taxonomy): Eukaryota > Metazoa > Arthropoda > Insecta > Hemiptera > Miridae > Apolygus > Apolygus lucorum. Next base: position 5,381,363 of record CM019180.2, read on the forward strand.
GTTTTATTCATTTTTAAAAATTGAACATTATTCTAAGTTGATGAAAAAAGTCATGGAACATTATTTAATTTCGTAATAAAGTAATTATCCTCATTAAGCGATCGGTTGTGCTACAAAACTCTGGGTGGAGACAAAAAATTCTTTGAAATTTTGGAAATTTTAAATTAATGAAAAAACAATTTGTTTATCACACTTTTTCGAAGTACCTAGGACGTTTTGAAACATTTTCTTCCTCTTTTTACCCCTTAGTAGTGACTGAAATAACCAAAATCGTGGGGCACAACTAGATACCAAATGGAGCCGATATACCAAATTTCATCAAAATCTGTCAATGAGAACTGGGAAAAGTACAGCGTACGGCGGACGGAAAATGTTTTATTCGATTTTTGGATTCTACTTACCTTGATACGTAGGTAAGTAGGTACTACCTAATCAATAAAGCATCAATTTTTTCTTGTCCGATTCCAAAGACTCATTATTGAAAATAATAAAACAAAGTTCTAAAAAGATAAAATCTTAAGAAAATATGCTATAGAAAATACTAGTATTTTAAGTGCAATGAAAATAGGTGTCATCCTCACTTCAAGTATTCGATACTACGGAATAATACAGTTAAGGTGATATTCCACACAGCTTCGTTCTCATCTTTTAGAGCATCTCCTGAAAACACTTACTTCGCCCAAAACTTTGAATCAGCCGTATCAAAATATCAAAACTTCTTCCGGAGTAAAACTTGAAAAACTCGGATTACTCCTGAAACAACCACGTGCGAGGTAGAGACGTAAACTGAGTAGGAAAGCCCGAACAAAGGTTAGCAAATATATTTTCGTACCTTCGAGACCGTTCAAGTTAAAAATTCCATTTACAGGCTTGTCGTGGAGAAGGTCTCGACACGGGAGTCCGACTCGTGAAATACTCGAACACTTCGCAAACAGACTCAGGTAGTGTCAAGTGGTCCTACGTTATCCCGAGTTGGGCCGACTTTCTAATAGCCCATTCCAGCGTAGAAGGTGAATATTTTGAATGTATTTTGAATTATTAGCGTAGTTTATCATCGCATTTAAAGAAAGCATAGTCTCAGTGTAGGATTACAGGATTAGTTCTAGATTTTAAAGCTTACTGAACATTATTATTTATTCATTGTGGGGGATGACTCTCAAAATAATTGCCTTTGAGTTGGTCTGTTTTTTTCAAAACCCAATCCGCCTCTTCAATTCAGGCAAATAAGCAGGTAAGTGGTAAAAACAAACACGGTACGTGGTTGAAAAATAGATTCAATATATTAATATCTACCATTATAATAGTGGTGGACAATTTTTTTTTTATTAACTACCTACTTTGAGAAAATACATCTATTTCCAAGTGAAAATGGGAGCATACGTGCGTAAACTCCTTATAACTTCTGTTGTGGTTTGGTGTTCGTAGTACTGCTTCCCCACTTTTATGCACTTGAAAAAAAAAATTCAAACTGAAGAAGGCCAACCTATCTAAGTTGTGTTTAACCATAATGAGAGACAGTTCATATTATCAATAGACATTTGTTTATGAATAACAAAATAACTATTTATTTAATTATTTGTTTCCTTTGTTGTTCACAATTTTCAATTTGCTTCGAATATTATATGAATTATAATATTTATACTATATGAATTATCTTATTGTAAACTAGAAATATGAATTATTATGCTGTGACGTATGGCAACCCAGTAAATGTGCGGCTCGCCAATTTTATTACAATAAAATGGTTGTTCTCTCTCTAGAATGGTCTCCGTGAGTTGGTACTTGCCGATTATTATGATGGATGACCACAGCTTCCAAGTTTCGGGGAATGGGAAATGATGTTGAATCTAAAGACGAGGTTCAAGTGATTCTACATCGGCTTAGGTTTTACGAATATTTTCTTCGAATTATTAGGTATATAGGTAAGTCATAAATTCTCTCAAAACGAATATTTAAGTGTTTTTTTTTTGTTTTTTTGTTTTTGTTTCGACAGGGTTCTTTTCCTGGCGTAATCCCGAAGATGGAACATGGTGGATTCAAACGTTGTGTCAAGAGCTGGAGTCCCGGGGTTCTACGACTGACCTCCTCAGGATCCTGACGATCGTCAATCGCCGTGTGGCCCTGGAGTTCGAATCGTACGTCTTGAACCGTCCGGACTTGAGTGGCTGTAAAGAGATCCCTTCTTTCACATCCACTCTCACGAGAGACCTGTACTTCCGGCCAACTTCATATCAAGTACAAGATGAACCTTCAAGCTAGGGAGTGTCAAGTTGGAAATATGGGGACATTAGCAGCGTTTATAAACACTAAAATATTGATAACTCTTGCAGTGCTGCTTAGGTCAGAGAATACCTACCTTCTGGCAATGCCATATTTATGTAAACTTGTCCCGAGCTGTTAAAGGTGACTACTCGAATCATTATGTTCGAGGGATAAATTGTAAACGTGTTCTTCTTAAACAATTAAACGAAAAATGGTCAAATCGCCCTCGTTCGAAAACGTTCAATAAAAGCAATTGTTTTCCATACAGACGATTTTAGCGGATTTTCGAAGGAAAATTAAGCTGTTTTAATGGACTCAAAATTTTAAAATGATTTATTGACATGATTCCCCAATAAATTCGTACGGATGAGCACTAAATTCAGTAACAACATTTCTTAAAGTTTTTAATAAAATAAGACGTCGTGAAAATAAATTAAGAAAATTGTCTCCAATGCTAACTGAATTCCAAATATGTTGTTACTAAATTTGGTCACTAGGTAATCTTAATGAATAATATAAAATTTATATTAATATAACAATTTAATAATATAAAATAAATAATTTCATTTGGTGTAGGAAAGGTTTCATTTCACCTGGAAATGATATAGGTATATATATATATATATAAACATTGTAAAAATTTGTAAATATATATAAACAATTTACATAAATAATAAAACCTGCTTATTTACCCAAAAATGCAAAAGCCGGGTACCTACTCTATGTGTTCATGGAGACGAGTAGAACATGAATATGAACTCTTAACATCTTCAAAACTTGCCCTGTGCGTACAGTATGTTGGTGTAGTAGGTAGAAGGATGTATAGAAGGAGAGAAGGGATCAGGGAAGTCATATCAGCTGTGTGATCGTTAAGATAGAGATAATTTCTCTTCCGTTCATCCTACAGCGCTGAAATATGGTATACACTCCTCTGGAGAGCACAGTCAGTTTGAAGGATCTCTCTCACCATCTCAAGATCAATTATCACTCCATCATTTTCAAATCAGGGTCTTTATTTAAAACCTACCAAACTATTGGCAAATGGATGAAAGGAGTGTTATAGGTACTATTTTGGCACCAAACCTACCTTTTTTACACGGAGTGAATCTTTGAAGGGTTATAAAAATATACGTAACTAGACTCTCGTCAACTAACATGGTGATCATTATTTGATTACATCCAAAGTATACTACATAGTTCCTAAAATTGTTGTAGTTTTCCATCAAGAATTTTTCAAAACATGAACGCCACCCAAAATTTCATAAATTCAAATACGGCAGAACGTTTGTCAAAATTACACGAAAACACAAATATACGATGAGTAAACACGGAAGAGGTTCTGACGGACTCAGAAGAGGATCAAGAAGCCGGCATTCTAACGACTCTTTGAGAGACATGGATGCTAACGTTTGTACAGCAGCTTTATTATGTATTCTAGTTATAGCTCCCTTCTCAGTCAAATTACTTCAATATTGGATAATCTGCGTACTCGATTAGGTTTCCAAATTCCAAGACTTAGTTCGAAGAAACAAGCAACTGATTTCTGGTGTGAGGGGGGGAGGGACGGCAGATACTGAAACGGAGACTCCAACAAGGCACAAGAAACCAACTATTCCTCTTCCTGACTTGAGAAAACGGCAAGTGGTAGCTTTAGCTAATTACCTTTCGATATTTTCTCCTAGATCAATGCGGGTTGAGCCGTAGATAGTTTTATACCTATTTAAAAAAAAGTCATTTTCCTCTGGTCTGTTGCAACCCGGGTCTCTCAGATTTTCCTACTTCCCCATATAAGAACTACAAAAAAGCTTCACGCAAGAATCCGAGACCACAAGTGGATTTTTATTCAAGCAATTAACTTTAACAAAACACGATCGCCAGAAGATCTATCAAATTATTTATTAAACTGTAATATCCTCCAGACTTCACAAAAGGAAAAAGAAATTCACAGTAGGTCGATTACAACTTGGATGGGACTTGGGAGTCGTCCTCTTCTCGTTTGTAGTCTGTACTAATCATTTGGTGACGTTTGGTTTGTTGGTTTATTATTTTTAATAATGAACCTTTGGAATCGATCAAGAAAAAATAATAAAAATTTGGCCGTACGCCGCACTTTCCTTAGTTCCCATGGACCGATTTTTATGAAATTTGGTGTATGGGGCTCCATTTGGGGTCTAGTTGTGCCCCGAAGCTTTTGTTTGATGTCGGTCACTTCCAAGGGTTGAAAATAAGGGTTAAAATCTTGATATAAAGGTATTGTTTTTTTCATTAATTTAAGACAGTATTGAATTTTTAAGACCACGCGGAGCTCTGTAGGACAAACCGTTCGCTCCCCACGAGAATTTACGGGTTGGACTTACGATAAATAAGAAACACGAGTGCGAATCGCAACAGAGGCCTAATCTCCGTTGAAATTTTATCTGACCAAAATGCGACCGCTGCAGGTATCTATGGTTGGTAGGTAGTGGCAATGGCAAAACCGAGTTCTTTGCAGACGAGTGATCTATACAGGGTGTAACGGTTTAGGTCGTACCACCGGCCAGGGTTCGATTCTACAACTAATTTGTGACTTTTTTTGTCTCATGCCTTTTTTTTCTTAACCCCCTTAAAATCGGACTTATTCCACTTTTAAGATTTTTTTCGTATTTTCGACCTTACGCCATTAAAACAGCCATAACTCCCTTGTTTTTCAGTCAAAATTCAAATGTAATTATACCGTTGGAAAGAGCGTTAAATTCTCTATCTCCCTAGTGTTAAATAAAACTTTTCAAAGAAGACTAAGATGTTGAAAAATGAGCTCGAATAGTAAAATCTCGAAAATCTCGGAAATTTTTCGTTTTTTCAAACGTTCGTAACACTAACTGAAACTGCAGGTTAGGTTCTCACTGTAACCCCAAAAGTTGACCCAAAATCTCAGCTTTCTAACGGTATGGTCATAAAATTGTTTACAGTGGACTAATGGTGTAAAATCCTCCTTCCCGTGCCAAAAACCGTGGATCTTCCAGTAAAATTAACGTTTTTCGCGAAAGACATTTTTGCTCTAAAATGAGTTAGACAGCCATCTATTCGTACTTTGTCTCACTGAGTCAAATGATGACACAAGACTTATCGAAAAAGCAGTCACTGATATCAAACCACCCTGTTCATAATAACACTAGGTTTCGAACATCAGATTAGTTATCTGATCAGTGATCAGTTCGTGACCTGCCTACACATCTACTTGTATCATAGCAACTTTTTCCGATCAAGAGTATGCCGATATGCTGCTAGTTTATGGTTTCACAAACCAAAACGCTAGTGAAGCTGTACGGGAATACCAGCGGAGGTTTCCACACAGGCGCGTAGCTTCCAAAAACGTGTTTTCAAGGGTATGTAACCGGCTGACTATGCTGTTCATGTTTTGTGTTCTGTGCGCGTCACTAACAAAGGGGATTTATGTCATTTCGATACCTAAGTCTTGTGTCAACATTTGACTCAGTGAGACAAAGTACGAAAAGATGGCTGTCTAACTCATTTTAGAGCAAAAATGTCTTTCGCGAAAAACGTCGATTTTTACTGGAAGATCCACGGTTTTTGGCACGGGAACGAGGATTTTACACCATTAGTCCACTGTAAACAATTTTATGACCATACCGTTAGAAAGCTGAGATTTTGGGTCAACTTTTGGGGTTACAGTGAGAACTTAACCTGCAGTTTCAGTTAGTGTTACGAACGTTTGAAAAAACGAAAAATTTCCGAGATTTTCGAGATTCTACTATTCGAGCTCATTTTTCAACATCTTAGTCTTCTTTGAAAAGTTTTATTTAACACTAGGGAGATAGAGAATTTAACGTTCTTTCCAACGGTATAATTACATTTGAATTTTGACTGAAAAACAAGGGAGTTATGGCTGTTTTAATGCGTAAGGTCGAAAATACGAAAAAAATCTTAAAAGTGGAAAAAGTCCGATTTTAAGGGGGTTAAGAAAAAAAAGTCATGAGACAAAAAAAGTCACAAATTAGTTGTAGAATCGAACCCTGGCCGGTGGTACGACCTAAACCGTTACACCCTGTATAGAAAAATAATAAACCTTTGAGTAGTAATTTGTAGCGTTTTTGACTCTCGAGCTCCTCTTGGTCATTTTGAGTTGACCTGTCACGGCTGTAACTCGTTGGCGGTTAGACTTTCTTGATAAAATCCTCCTCAACGAGAACCAATGCGCTGATCTCGATGTCCTTGGCCGATCTTTGTACGAGCAACCATCCTGCTCACCAGGCTGAAGTGGGAGCATTGTATTCCCACTTCATCTGCTTTACATCTGGAAAGGAGCAAATTTTGTTCAAATTAACAATTGTAATAGACAACTTCTACCAATGAGCCCCATGAAAATTAGTCTTTAAGTAACTTATTGACACTCTGTCCCATCTTGCGATGAAACGTCTTGAACGCATTGAAAATCCCGAAGTGGGAAGTAATGACGTCAGCTTGCAATTTAGCACACCCCTCTCTGAGGCACATTTTTGATAGCTTTAAATATGCCTTGAATGGCATATTTTGAGCTTTGCAGCAACCCTGACTGTTGTGGGAGTTCTTGACACAGAAAATGCAACTGATAACATAGGTTTGGCGCTGTTTTTGAATGAAAGAATTGTGGCAGCTGTAGGAATCTTCCTCCGATTTCTTAAACAACTAGCCTTATTTTCTGACTAGCTCCCATCTATAGCGAGCCAGATCCTTTCGTCGCATTCGACCTCTCATCTGCTTTGAATAGTCCTTGAGGTTGGCCAGCATCGAGTCCGGAGTCTCCTGGGAGCCGATGGCCTCTGCTGCTAAAGTAAGCTGGAACCTGCCCCAGGCCATTAACACTTCCACCATGATATATGACTTCACCATGGCTGCATACTTCGAGCATGCACAAATGTCGAAACCTTCAAACGAAAATTTCTCATACTTGTTCGATTTTGCTCAAATTTGGTGGGTACTTAAAGATTGACTTTTCGATAAGGTTTTTCCTTTGAATCAGATCATCTACTCAATTATGTCATTGATACGAGGGTCACGTGCGTCACCCACTAGGCACTCTTTTTCAATTGAGGTCCTTTTATTTTCAAACACTATAATACAATTTGATATTTAGATAGGTAGGTACCTATGTAACTTTTTGCCTAAGAAATATGAGAGTAGCTCGCAATTATATAAGTGTCCACCTCTGATGACTGCCTGCAGACGATATCAGGTGGAATGGGTGAGAGGAAGACGACGAGCGAGGAAAGCCGTCACGGCTTCGCCGACGATGAACTGGAATCACTTTCCTTTGTCGGGCCTCGAACTCCCAAAACTTCGAGCAACAAGTGCCGCAGATGTCAGGCAGAGCTGTCCACCAAGGCCCGCTACTGCAGGAGATGCTATGAAGTATGTGAAACAGACCGTAAAATAATGACAATAATAGTAGTCATATGTGCGGCGAGGGGAGTGCATTGAAGATGGGATTTTCTGCCATTCGGGCCTCCAATACTGGAAATACTGCAGCATGAGTGAATAAGCGAATTTTCAAAAAAATATTTTTACCGATCTTCAACAATTTTTTTCTTGAAATAGCGTATACATACCTAGATCTTCAGTTCAGATTATTGTTCAGTTTCGTACTAAGAGGAAATAGGCAGGGAAAGTGCTCAATTAAAATGGAAGTTTGGGGCCTTCTGCCAAATAGAGTTCTGAGCAGTAGCACGGTATTTGCAATAATTCACCCCTAATTGAATTTTATCCGTTCGATCATAGGAAAGAGAAAAATGGATGCCACTACGCCCAACTCGACAAAAAAGGAGACGGCCACGGAACGAACAATCTCAAGAGAGGTTGGAACATAATAATTTTGTTTAATTTTAGAGTTAATTTCAGACTTTCAACATAATTTAACGTTAGGTGCTACTATTATTAGAACAGATCTACCTCTAGTTCATACCTCAAACATTTAGGTAATTTGCAAAATTAAAAACAAGAAATTATCAAAAACTCAATCGTGTTGATTGCTCACGCTCAGGCCGTCAAACCCTAGGAACAGCGTGCGCTCTCTGGACAGAGGTACGGATTGGGACCGGCTGTTTAATCCAGTGGCGACGGTACAGAAAGGCCCCAGAGGTGAAGGCATGCGCTTGCCGGATTCCAATTTCTCAAACCTTCCGCAGTTCGCCAGGGAAAGAAAGTACTCCACGTCATCGGTATCTTCAGATGAATTCCGTCAAGTTAAGTAAGATTATTAATTCAAGAAGAGATTATTAATTTATTCTTAGGAGTTACTTTGTCATATAAGTAGTGCCATTTATGCAGTTCATTGGCGAGTTTTGAATAATTGTTTTCCAACATTTTCCAACATTTTTACCCAATTCTGGTGGAAGTTTTGCAACTTGGATGGATGATTTATTGGGTTATAGAATTCACGATCCAAACTTAGGAGACTGTTTCTACGCCTAATTTGTAATAACTTTTGTGCTATAACATTTTTTCCAAAACCTCCATATAGTAACCCTACTTTTCTTAATTTTAATTTTTTTGTGTTTTCAAAAATGACCATAATTTTCTTAGATTACACACAAATTCAAATTTTTGAAAACATCTGCAATTCAGCTTTATAAAAAAATGAGTTCCTGGTGTTCAAATTGATTAAGTGAAATCTGAGGGAGTTACGACATTTTTACGAAAGAAGATCGAGAACACAAAAAGAAAATTAAAATTATGAAAAGTCGGGTTGGGTGGAGGTTTTGGAAAAAATTGTGTACTGCTTTACACAAGTTATTGTGAATTAGACGTAGAATAAGTCCCTGAAGTTTGGATTATTAATTCTGGGACACCCAGTAGAGTAGGTACCTACCTACCTACTCGTTAAATTCAAACTCGTTAGGTTAGGCAAACGAAGTAGAAAGCGAATTAGAGATTTTCCCCCCAAATGCTCGAAATTAACAAAACAATACTAGGTACCAGTAGTTAGCAATAATTACAATGGTATGTTATGATCACTAATACTAATAATACAATTCATGTTACAGAAAGGAGAAGAGAGTGGATGAAACGAAGAGCGTACTATTTCAGATGGGAGGGTGAGGGGGCAGACGAGATACACTGGGGTGAAGTCCTTCCACGCTGTCTCGTCTGTAAAGTCCATCAAGTTGATGCTTACATCATCCACGGCAGCACCGCGCACGCTTGTGTCTGCCAACGTTGCGCCATGGCTCTCCTCGAACGCCAGGGACGTTGCCTGCAATGCCACACTAAAGCCACTGGCGTCACCAAAAAGCCTCGATAAACCCACAATACAAAATTTCCTTTTTTATACCTTCTGTAATGTAAATATCATGAAAAGAAGCGCTGATTGGGGTGAGTTCCCATCTGGCCAAGGGCACCCTGACACACTGGTCTACTACTTATTAGGCAGCACCACGCACGCTTGTGTCTGCCAACGTTGCACCATGGCTCTCCTCAAACGCCAGGGACGTTGCCTGCAATGCCACACTAAAGCCACTGGCGTCACCAAAAAGCCTCGATAAACCCACAATACAAAATTTCCTTTTTTATACCTTCTGTAATGTAAATATCATGAAAAGAACCGCTGATTGGGGCGAGTTCCCATCGGCATCACCAAAAAGCCTTGATAAACCTAGAATACAAAATTTCCTTTTTTATACCTTCTGTAATGTAAATATCGTGAAAAGAAGCGCTGATTGGGGCAAGTTACCATATTAGGTGCGGACCCAGTGAGGAGGAACTTTTCTATAAACAAGTAGGTACAACTCCAAAATTATCTTGATTGTATAGATGATCTGATTCATAACAGCTAATCTCAAAACAAAAACCTCCAAGTACCTTGCACTACCCTCATAGGAGACCATCAACACGCCAACCCGCACAATCCCTGAAAATCTCATCGAAATCGGACCATAACTTCGAATAGTTTTGCCCATTACAAGGATCTCATGACCGACCGACAAGACACTATAATTGCCCAGGAATTTTTATTTTAAAAAACATTAGGAACCTACCTACCTAAGTCTCAATTTTTTTTTAAAACCTTGAAAAGTGAAACAACACTTCTATTTCCTTGGTCGACTCGGAAGCAACAGTTCAATTTGAACAATTCAAGATCTAAAGAAATGATACAACTCACACCCTCAAGTTTATAGATACGAGAAAACTATGTGCCACACCCACTTGGCAGTATTTTTTTAGATTTAAAAACCTTCAAGTATTGGATAGTGGCAAGAAAAAATACCCTCTCCCAAGTTCGCAGGATATGTATATCCTGTATACAGGATATACATATTACATATAACCTGTATACAGGTTCATTCGACAAGGTATTCAAGGAGCCAAATGGATTGGACCAGTTTCTCTACCATAGGACGTGTGGCTGGTACAGAGAAGTCCGAAGTAAAGTTTTCAGGTACCTAATGAGTACCAGTTCAGAGACTTATCCAATCCGCATGCCACCATTTCAACACCGGTTCCAAGCTAGTTCAACCCACGGAACACAAGTAAGAGCGAAAAGTACCTCCTGTTTCCGTGATTCAAACACCATCTACTCACATAATCTTCTTTCAGTAAAAAACAACAAAAAAAAAGAAAATATTTATATATCTAAAATAGCTCTTTCCAATCAGTTTTTTGTTACCTAGCGGTTACTGAAGCAGTGTACAACTACTGACGAAGATACAATTTATCCGAACTGGGTAGATTCTGGAGACAGAAAAGAATAGGATTGAATGGTGCTAATCATCTTAAATTGCTACGTTTTAAATTTATCCTGAATGACATAAAATACTGACCATTTTTTAAAAATAAAAGTATCTGTGTTAGATTGATACGCCTTTTTAATGCTGTGCAAAATAAAAAGTGAAAAATAGTTTCTGGTGGAATAAAAGAACTTGATTAGTAGGTAGATAAACAAAAGCTAAGTTTGCTAAAAAGCAGTTTTATATTTTATAATCGAAATGAAATAATATTAAAATTCCGGGACAAAGGACAACTGCCAATCATATGTTAAAAATATTGAACTAATTTGACTGTTTAATGAATCCAATTTAAAATTTTAGAAAGTGTTTACCTTTATTTATTTTGTTAATTAAAGTAATGAAAACTCAATATGTTTTATGAGTTACGTTCATGCTAATTCAATTGGAATTGTTAACTCGAATACTTCAAATACAGTGAGCAGTAATATGATAAACAAGAGACACGATAAGGAAATGAATGGCAAACACAATAGAGAACTAAAATGCGACAAAATCGCAGCGAAAGGTGGCCTCAACGGATCCTTCAGCGAAATCTCTCGGAGCATGTGTTTTCATGGCTAGACAAAAAAATTCCCGGGCATTCGTTTATAACAGATGTTCTTACCCCGGATTTCGAAAAATACGTGTTTCGAGCGTTGTCAACCGTACCCGTCGATTTTAAATTTTATGATTCTTCCCTAATCGGCTATAGTTCTACCTTATTCTCGCTCTTTTTCATGCCCGTGTGAGTCGAACTTCGGTTTATTTTTAATTAGAAAAGGGGGAAAAATTGGAGTTTTAAGTTTATCTTAAACTGATAGTTTTTTCATAGGTTTTATACTTTTGACACTCTCTTAAACAATATCCTTAGGAAATGGAACTTCAGGACTTCGGACAAGGGTGAGTATTGTTAGGCTTAACTTTAATTAATTAAGAACCTTGTAGGTTATAATTAATACAGTTAGTGTAATTGAGGTTTCCACCAAGGAAATGAAGTTGCACTGTGAAGTAAAATAAAATGTAAATTAATGTCAAGAGGTATTACTGATCCCAAGCATATCATTTGTACCGAAATAGGTAGGCCTAAGAAGGTTATCTGAAAATGTAAGTGTTTGGACAACCCGTACGTTGCACAGGAGAGTACCTTTAGTAATCTGTTGACTCAAATTTATTTATCAGACGTGTTTTTTGAAACAAACAAGTAACTACTAAGTATATAGTTTTGATATGAGCCATAACATATTATTATGTTGTTGTAACGGTTTGAACTTGAAGTCTTGGTAAGACGTGATTCCAAAAATACTTGTGATTATAAAATACAAATACTTTGCATCCTATATCTGAATAACACTGGTTTTCCTTTTGCTTCCGAGTACCAAGGTAGGGGAAGCTTTTTTTCACTTTTAAAGGTTAAAAAAAAAATGTTCTCCAAAATCGAAATTTCTACTCGCGTTTTACGTTTCAGACCTTTCTGAACAACTTTGGTTCCGTGTCTGCCTGTCTGTCTGTCATGAAATCCTTGCTACAGCCATAACTTCTACAATTACTTATCATCCGATTTCGATGAAATTTTCAGGGATTGTGCGGGTTGGCGTGTAGATGGTTCCCTATGAAAATCATTACCCCCAGACTGATAGCAGCCGCTGCGCCCGGCCATAAAAATTGACAGTAGCCTCTGCGCATGAGCAAACGTAAAATCCTTGTTACAGTCATAACTTACATTTTTCATCCGAATTTGATGAAATTTTCTAGGATTGTTCAGATTAGCGTGTAGACGGTCCCCTATGAGTGAAAGGTACTTACAGATTGATGTTCTGAGATATTGGTTATTGACTGAGTTTTTTTTACTACTATGCATCGGATCATTGATACAATCGGGTTATGGATACGAGAAAACTATGTGCCACACCCACTTGGCAGACTTTTTTTTTTTATTTCCATTATTTTTCATTATTTATTTTCACTCATATATATTTGTCTCTGTGATTCCATACACAGTGACTCTATAAAACTTACTTTGGGGGCCACAGTATGAAATTTATCGTATATCAGTACTCATATATTTTACCTGTCTGATACGAATGTTTGAGAAATAACGAAGGTTTCTCATTTTCGTTGCAAATTTCTTGTACAATTCAAGGGATCGAATAGTTTTATGTAGTTAGGCTCGATAAAATCCCAATTTAATTTTTATAAAATTACAGCGTTTAATTAATTTTATGCCGTTAAAAAACATTTAAGTAGGTACCTACTCACATTTAACCCTTAACTTGGCAACGTAGCTTTTAAGCAACATCAGTCTTCCCATATCGATCAAAAAATCCCAAAACGTTATGATGGTCAAATTTTGGATGAATGGAGGCAATTTTTGGGAAATTACATTAATTTCTTGTTCATTTGGGAGAGAGATTCTCGAATTACCTTGTTATGGTGGTTCAATTTTCGATATTTGGAGACAAAACTCGAGAAATTACTTTAATTACTTGTTAATTTGGGTGGTAATGGTTTTCTTAACCGAATTTCTATCATTCATCCTAGTATCGAGTTTAATAAAGGTTCTCGTTAACCCTGTACTTTGCAACGTCTAATATACCATACTTGCTTTCTGTTCAAATTTTGACATTATGGAAACTTTTTCATTTTTATCATGTTTATCAGGGTAAAAATTGAAACGAATCTCCATAGGAAGATTACCTAAATTTTAGATAATAAACTCGTTATTTCTTTGATTAAGACTGCGTAGTTGAATTGGTGAACATTCACGTTTACTACATTATCTAATCAGTACGTGTAGCAAGTGAGAAGGTATAATAATTATACCTAGCTAGTAATTATTATTACTAGCGTTTCTTCTATTATTTTATTTTATGGATTCATTTTTCCCTTTTGTTTTTTCTTTTAATTTTACTCTGATTGAAACAGAACGAAATACATTTTATTTAATAACAATTATCATTTATCGATGACTTTGCTGTGTAGGATATGTAGGTTCTTACTATACCACACATATTGAAAATTTGTTCAAATTTCAATATTTTAAAAGCTTTTTCAATTTAACATGTTTTTGGAGGTTCTAAAGTATACTTCAGGGGGGGGAGGGGTATTTAAAAGATTCGCCAAGGAGATACTTTTGCCAAGTATAGGGTTAAATGCAACATGAGCATCAGTATCTTGGCACTGTATCTTTAAAGATCACAATAATGGCTTTATCTATCGATATCTTAGCAATGTAGCTTTAAAGATACATCTATAAAATTGGCATAAGGTCATAATGTTTTTCAAAGAATTTTCCCTTGTTTGTTACCGTATTTGGGACCAATAGAAAATTGGTCGACCTGTATTTTACTTGTCAAGTTATGGGTTAAATAACATTTTTTCCCCTCAAAACTGTCACTCTCCAATCGTGGTACATGATTTTTGATTAAAGTTCGGCGCAGCCGAAGAGGAAGCGTGGCCGACCTCCAAAAGTTCGATACCCTATTCCTAGTGAAGCGGAATTTCCAGCGTCTCATCTCACGGACGATCTCACTATAAAGGAACTTCAAATGGCATATAAGTAAGTAATTTTTCAAATCTCTAAAGATAAATTTACCAGTTACCACCAATTATTATTTATTATGGTCCTTTTTTAAGTTTTTCGATAATATTATCTTACCAAATTCATGTGCCCATCATTTAACCCTCTTACGCTACGGTGCAAGTTGGATTCACCCCAAGGGATGGTTAGAAGCATCCTAATTCCCTCCACTCTCTTTCTGGCGGCCGTGATGGCCAGGTACCCTACTAGTAAGTACTGTGGAGTGCACGGAGGTGGCCTCATCGTTCTGTTAAGTCACCTGTATTTCTGAGGGAAGTTATTGCACAGCAAGTCAGAGGCTTGGTTGGCCTCAACCCGAGACTAGCAAAAAATTTATGCTTTTTCTCTTCCTTCGTCAATGGAAATATAGGGAACTATGAAACTGTTAATCATATTATTGACATCGAAATGTGACTCCAAACATTGTTGATACATTTTTTACAATTACAAGTCACTGGGAATGTTTGTTTATATCAGGTTTATACCACTTTGCTCCTACTAGTTACAAGTACCTAGTCCAAGAATTATCAAGTGCCAATTTCATTAGGGAATGAGGAGGGGAAGATTGAGTTACCGGCAGTAACAATGTAAAACCGCATAAGTTGAAAAAACGAAATTTTTCAGGAGGTGTAAAAACTTCGAAAATACTCAAAAAACGTCTGCCAAGTGGGTGTGGCACATAGCTTCCTCGTATCCATAACCCGATTGTATAGATGATACGATGCATAGTAGTTAATCTCAAAACATCAAAACAAGTTAATCTGTAACATCCCTGAAAATTTCATTGAAATCGGATGGAAAATGTAGAAGTTATGGCCGTTACAAGGAATTCACGTTTGCGCATGCGCAGTGGCTACTATCAGTCCGAAGGTGGTGATTTTCATAGGGAACCATCTAAATACTAATCTGTAACATCCCTGAAAATTTCATTGAAATCGGATGGAAAATGTAGAAATTATGCACGTTACAAGGAAATTCACGTTTGCGCATGCGCAGTGGCTACTATCAGTCCGAAGGTGGTGATCTTCATTGGGGACCATCTACAACCTAATCCGCATAATCCCTGAAAATTTCATCGAAATCGGGTAGAAAAAGTGTAAGTTATGGCCGTTACAAGGAAATTCACGTTTGCGCATGCGCAGTGGCTACTATCAGTCCGAAGGGGATGATTTTCATAGGGGACCGTCTACACACCAACCCGCACAATCCCTGAGAATTTCATTGAAGTCGGATGGAAAATGTAGAAGTTATGGCCGTTACAAGGAATTCACGTTTGCGCATGCGCAGTCGCTTCTATCAGTCCGGGGATGATGATTTTCATAGGGGACCGTCTACACACCAACCCGCACAATTCCTGAAAATTTCATTGAAATCGGACAATAACTTCGTATAGTTATGCGCGTTACAAGGAATTCATGACAGACAGACAGACACACAGACACACAGACAGACAGACACACAGACACTGAACCAAAATTGTTCAGAAAGGTCTAAAACGCAAAACGCGAGTGAAAATTTTGATTTTGGAGAACTTTTTTTTTTCGACCTTGAAAAGTGAAAACAAAGCTTCCGCTACCTTGGTAGACTCGGAAGCAATAGAAGTTTTTTGCGTCTCCTGAAAATTTTTGTTTTTTCTTCTTATGCGGTTTTACATTGTTACTGTCGATATTAAAATTGTTAGGTTATTTTTGGGAATACCGCCTATCTCACGAGTAATTGCCATAATTATGTTCCATAATGAAAAGAAGTCATTTTGCTAAGATTTTATTATAATAAAATTATGTGAATTGTTAATAATACCTTCAGGAATAGTTTACGCATTGTTCGAGCAAATAAAGCTGTTTATATTACAATTTAAAACATTGTTTTCCCATAAAAAAAAGTATGCTGGGTTGAATCCAGTCTGACCGTAGCATTCATGTTCTCGAGGTCCACCGTAGCGGTGGAGGGTCAATGTTGTGCGCCTTTTTCACGCACCAGTATACTTCAGACTAATTATTTTTATTAAATTAATTTTTTTTAGACCGTTGAAAGAGATCATGGGTATATCGAAGTTGAGGCCTCTGGTGGAGAAACCGGACGAACTCCTTTACGGCTTATACGACTACTACGACATCATAGAAAAGCCCATGTGGTTCCTCGAAAGTAAGTCAGTTTTAAATTATGTAGGTAATATGAGAAGGGGAAAGTCGGTCAATATTCCATTTTTGGTGAGGTTTATGATGCTAATTAAAATTCATATTCTTCGTCGAGGAGCACGTCAGAGGCAAACTCGACTGCTTCATTCAATGCACATGAAGTCATACAGGAAAGAAAATTTAGAATGGAAATTTAGTAGTAGATTTAGTATTTAACTACTCCTTTGTTATAACTTTGGGGATATTTCGTACCGTAAGGCATTATTTAATGAGTTTCGATGTATACCAGTGACATTCGCTCAAAACGCTTCATCAAAAACTATACATTGCTGTAGAGTATCAATGTTTTCTATAAAATTAAATGTTTGATAAAAATTGGTACTGTTGGTTAAAATGTCGAATTTGATGGAAATGAATGGATTGTGTTTGTCATCTAACCCATCCATCAATTATTACGAGTTGGAGGAAAATATTATCTTTGCAATCACGCATGTAGGTTTCTCTCAATAATAATCAAAGACACATTTACAGAGGAATCCGTTCATAATTTACTTTCTCCTTCTTTCGTCGAAAATTGACTAAAATGAATTGAACAGTGTGGATTCTTAATCTAAAATGGTAATAATATAAACCATTTAATTAATCACCACAAACCATAATTTAGAGATGGATTTGTCACAGATGATGAAAAAAAACTTTAAATTGCATTTTCTATATAAATATAAAAAGTAATAATAAATATAAATAAAAAGTAACCTCATTAGACAAAAACTTGGGGCATGAAAGATAGCCAGGATTAACCAAAACTTAACGTCGTCATCTTTCCCAATAGTAATTTTAACTCTTTAGATGAGAAATAATTTGAAACAAAAAAAAAAAACGTATTAATTTTTTACAGTGATTTATTAATTTTTTTTTTTTTTTACTTTTTACAGTGACTAGGAAATACGCAGAAAAGGAGTACAAGAGCGCAGTGGAAGTTATGGAGGACATCAGGTTGGTTCTGGAGAACTGCTACAAGTTTTGGGGCAAGAAGCACAAATTTGTGAAGCAAGCGTTGCGGGCTGAGAAAATCGTTTCCAAGCACGTCGTGGGCTTCCCTCCCGAGGTAATACCACCGAATTTCAATATTTATTTACCTACTATAATATTCTCAAGGTAGCTTGATAGTAGGTAGCAATCATCCCACATTTTCGTTCAATGTACAGTTAAAAGTCAGGTACCTCACAATTTATTTTAATTTTAATCACAATTATAATACTTTTCAGTTGACTGCAAAATGCTGTTTGGCGTTGTATGATTCGGAGGATGCTCTTTCAGCGGACCAAGGCTCTGAAACGCAACATTCGTACATGACTGATGGTCAGTATGCGTCATTTCTTGTTTTTACCTGCTATAACATTAATCAAATTAATTCAAGTAGAACCATTCAATGAAACGAAAAAGTAAATTATGCAATTAAATATACATTACGTTAAAGATACACTTGGTGAAATGGTAAGTCAGAAAGGCAGAGCAATGCTTTTTGTAATAAGGTATACTGTTATACTCGTATTATTGATATCATAAGAGAGATATGAAATGTGCAACCAAAAAACCTTATTTGGTGTTCCTTTATATATTTTTATTATCCAGAAATTTTAATGACATTCTTTTTCTACTATACATTGGAAGTAGAAATTATTTATTAAAGAAGAGTAGGTATCTATTAAGAATTAAGTATAGAAATATTTAACCTAAATTGGACCATGGTGTCACTAGTGTCACCGAAAACATCTCAGGAACTCCACAACTGTCCCAAAATGTCACCGGAGTTACCAAAATTTAATTAAAATTTTAAATTAAATGAACAGCAGAATTTTTGGTTGGCTATTGGAAGTCTCAAAATAGAGATTATGACAATGATTTCGAAAAAATGTAAAAAAAAACTATGGAATTCTTAAGATGTTATCGGTGTCAATAGTGACACTGTTAAATTTAGCTATTTATAATTAGGAAAGGCAGGAGGTAGTATTGATTAAACGATCGATCAAGTTGAACTGAGATTTATTTTAATGAGTCAAGGTAGGTGGGTAGGTAGGGGCGATAGTCCACACCGTCGCCATCTCCTGGCATCAGGTCAAACTACGATCATTCCAGAGTTCACATAGAGTTCACCAGAGTGGTCACACAACAGACACCATGGTCTAATTAGGGTTAAAAGGAATCAAATTTAGGTCTACTTCCATTCCTAATACCTACTGACAAGAGTAATCAGTACACGAACTCTATAGGACCCTTACTATTCATTATTTCAGATTATACTTCCAAGATACTGCAAAATTTGGAAAATAAACCCATTACGACGAAAATGGGAGCTTCCTTAGAAGATATGCAGAAATGGGAAGACGAAGTGCTCCAAAGCAAACTGAACAACGCACAGATAAACATCGTTCCCGAGGTAACTTTATTTTTCGATGAGAGAGAGAGAAAAACATTTATTGGACTTTACAGGAGTGAAAAAGTTAAACAAGGACTCTATTAGTTGTCAAAGCGGAAGGGATTTGCGAATAGTACAAATGGATTTGCCAAAATCTCAAATCGGTTTGTCAAAAATTCAAATTGAGTTTCCGAAAGTTCAGATAAATTTGCCAAAAATTCAAATTGATTAATTCCAAAGGTTATTAATCTAAATCATGATCGTTACGTAGCTAAAGGTAAGAAAAAGCATAGAATAATGGTGTCAGTACCTAAGTATTTGCAAGATTCAATCTTACCGTTGGTTATTTTAAAGAATCGTTAAAATTATACAATCAACCAGTTGGAGGAAAAATACTACTGAATAATACTACAGAATCCAAATACACCATAATATTACCATGATTATGATAATAATACCCACAAAAACCCTAAAAGCACGTTTTTTGACATATTTTTAGAAATGTGGACTCCTTAGAGTTCTCCAAATTTCCTGGCTAGTCGCCTTTCGTTTGTTGTTATGAACGTATTGGGAAAAACTTGAAATTTTTATGAAACAGTTATCCAAATTTTATGAAACAATTTTTCAAGTGAACGTCCAGAGTGACACATATACCAGTACTTATATTTAGGTGACAAAAATTTCAAAAAAGTCCATGCAAAAATTGTCTAGTTCATTGCAATATCTTCAAATTCTTTGAAAATTCGCTGAAACATAAAATGAATAATTACTTGGATATTATCGTTATCCAACATCTAGAAGAGTGGGTTGAAAGGAGAAGAGCAGTAGGAAAGAGTTTTATTAAAACTACCTACTTAAACATATCAAAGTACCACTACAATTCTAGAGGAATTTCTAACAGCAGTGGCATTATATTTACTGAATAAGTTACTAACGAATAAAACCATTCGCGTTGTCTATTTCCACGAAAATAATGCGTTAAATGTTGAATCGATTTCGACAGTTAGGTCATCGTCACTATCATCAGAAACAAACAATAACTCGTTATTATTCCTGTGGCTACAAGTTTTATTTGTTACTGATGATTACCTAACCGTCGAAATCGATTTAACTTGTAACTCATTATTTTCGTGGAAATAGACAATTACTTCTCAACTCCGTTTTTTTAGTAGTAAGAAACTATCTAGTGGAATCGTCTGCTATCCTGAGATCCAGTATGGCCTTATAAAATGCAACTCAGGCAATTTGAAGAAAAGTTTCTTTGTTTGGTTGGTAACATCTCTGTGGGTTTCTCCATAGGAGAAAACGACTCGGGATTGGAGCTTAGTTGCGTTTTATCAGTTCGGCTAATCCACCAACTACATCAACATTTCTAACTAGGCACAAATAAAAGAAAAAAAAAACCCACAGAACCCCCAGGTTTTTTTCTCTGTTACCTTATTTGGAAATGATATGTGTTAGTATAAAACGAAATTTGACCAACTATTCGATCATGTTTTGTTTATTTGCACAAATTCTCTGTTCTTTTGCATCAAATACAGCTCGCTGAAGTTGGACAGTTTCTGGTCATGGCTCAAGATATTTTATGCCTGAAGCCAATATCTCAATTTGAAATTGAAAGAATGCTGTTGATACCCCGAGAATCATCCACGCTTGCTACAATCATGACCAGTTTCCTATGGTTGGTATCTTGTTGTATAAGAATTTGTTTATTTTACTTAAGTAATTAACTCAAGAGAAATTTGAATTTCAAAAAAAAAAAGCAGTGTCAATTAAAAATTGAAAATAGAAAATATGATAAAAGAAACCGTTGTATACATTCGGAATTCCAGTCCGACGGTGATGCGAGCTGCCTTATATTTCAAGCCGATCATGATTTATGATGTCTGGGCGAGTTTACTGCAAAAGAAGTTGGACACCTGGTACAACGCGTACGCGAAATATAATAACAGGATGCAGGTAGGTGACGAAAAATATTCGAATTATTCTGTGTATAATTGATGTTTTTGTATCACAAAGATTCTAGATAGATCGGTAGGTATGCAAATTTAGAGAACAGAGATAGACGCAAATTGCAAGTTGCAAATTATTACACAATGGTTTATGTTCCTGTAAAGATCTGCGAAGACAACGACTACTTCCGACCCTTCTAAGGACCTGTGGCTGGTGGAGTTTGAGGGGGGGGGGGGGGAGTTTGGGTCCTCTTGGGCTAGCTCACAGGGATACTAACACGTGAGTGTTGTAGTGATAAATTTCACTGTAAGTAGTTGCTCATTTAACGAAGTTGATCGTGTTGGTGGTTTCATTCGTTTCTAAAAATATAACACTCTTAAATTTATGAAAAAAGTCATGGAATATTCATTAATTAGGTAATTAATAGCGGTTTGACCTACTAATTTCAAAAAAGTGTCATTCTATTCTACAAATTCTTGAAAATTCCAAACTAATAAAAAAACTTATATCAAAAGTCTTGGAGCTAGGACGTTTTGAAAAATTTTTCTCCCACTTCCTTATAAGTAACTTAAGATAAACAAAACGTTCGGGACACAAATGACCCCAAATGGAGCTGATCTTCCTACCAAATTTCATCAAAATCGGTCCACAGGAATGGGAGGTGCGCCTTGATTTTTAAAAAATTTTTAATCGAAAGTAGACTACATCCAGAGAATTTTGGCACCAACCGCGACCTTCTAGCGTGAGTGGATCTGTTTCTTTGATTTTTCAAAGTTTCGACCGTTTATGACGTCACGCGCCCCTCTCGCCTGGGCGGGACCCCCTGCCCACTGTGACGTCATAAACGGTCGAAAATTTAAAAATTCATAGGAAAAGATTTACACACGCTAGAAGGTCGCGGTTGGTACCAAAATTCTCAGAACGAGGTCTACCTATCGAGCGCACACCCTATCGAGCTAAGTGCCGCGGACGGACGGACAATTTTTTCGGATTCTACAAAGATTTTCAGATTCTACAAAGTTCTTTAAAACTTAAACCATCAAATTTCGAGAGGGCTTACTTTTTTTTCTTTCTTTGTTCCAAAGTTCAGATATTGAAAATAATATACCAAGCAAATTTTTACAAAATTTACTGGGATTTTTCATTGTTTAAAGATGTATTTATTTTGTAAACACTAGTTACTCTTATTTAGGAGTAGTAGGTAAGTATATTCTTTCATCTCAAAACTGGAACTGTAGCTTCATGAATTTCCCAATTTCCTTTATTGGTATAGTAAGTTATAGTTATGAGTATAATTGAAAGTCTGAAAATAATTCTCACCCTCTTAAATACTCCTTTTTAACAAAATCCTAATTCGTTATATAGGGCCTCCTTTGACTGTTCATTAACTAGCCACTTGATATTACAACAGTTGTAATATCGTTGTGCCGTCAATAGTTACTAGTGAGGGCACAACGAGGGAAATCAACATTGTGTAGTGTCATTTTACTTTACCTACCCAAACTAGGTGTTAAAAGAACCTCAACACCTATTGTTCAAGCAGTCGAGAAAAAAGGGCCTTATTTCCTACACATACATATATATTTCCTACACATACTCACGTAATTGAATTTGCATAATTTTGGTCAGACCTGACCTTTTCTCATTGAAGATCAAATAGAAATGTGAAAACTCACCACACTCAATTTTGGGGTTATTGGCTCTGCTAACCTCAAGAAAACTTGATTCCAGACCACCCGAAAAACAATGAGTACTTACGCGTTTTACTTTATGCATTTTTCTCGGTATACAGTTCTGTATAGATTACTTAACATACCTATTGCATTACTGATGAGTAATATACAATTTTTCAACAGGTCTTTCTGAAATACGGAGTTGAGCCACGTTTTTTCGATAACGTCGGTGAGGTTAATCCATTAGTAAACGCACCCTTTCACGAGCTTAGTCTCCTCAAGAAATCGTCCATTCTCAAGTCGTTGTGCACCAATATGTTTGTAAGTATGAATACAAGTATCTTCTTACATGGATAGGAGTGTGAGCTCTTTGTTTGGTTGATAGGGAGCTTCAGGAATGGTAAGGAAAAACAGAAAACGCTGTAAATTATTATACAAAGGTTTATTATTTGTCTATATAGATCACTCGTCTGCAAAAACTCGGCTTTGCCATTACCAACCATAAATACTACCTACCACGTACCTACAGCGATCGCATTTTGGTCTGAAGTTTTAGTAGGGAGCGAATGGTTTGTACTGCAGAGCTCCGTGGTCTCCAAAAATTCAATATCTTAAATTGATGGAAAAACAATACCTTATTTTTCAACCCTTAGAAGTGACCGACATCAACCAAACGCTTTTTTTTTCTTGGTCGATTCAAAGGTTCATTATTGAAAATAATAAACGAAAATTCACCAAAAAATCGAAAATTCAATTATGAACGCAGTTTTCTTTGGCTGTGTTGTGTACTATCTTTACCTCGTTCAGGCTGTGTTAGATTTATACTCGGGAGTTCCTTTTAACTGAAGAGGCAGTAGAAGCTGGAAGATGTTCAATATTGCTTCCGAGTCTACCAAGGTATTTTTAGGAGGTACTGTCTGTTAATGCCAACTATTTATTTTATAAAGACCCCTAAGAGCACCAAATCGGCGTTGGAGTATCAACGCTTCACATTGATCCATTGTTTCATCAGTATGTCTTTTCGTAATGTGCTGCGTAGATGGTCCACATGATCAAACACGGCTTTTTTGCGGACAAAATTTTGGAATTACTCCAGCAATAAGACATATTCGTGCCAATAGAAAGAGTACAAGGTGCCATACTCAGGGCTGGCGAGATTTAGCTTCGATTTCTTTCTTCAAGTTTCCGTTGGTTCTTGACGTTCATAGTATAAATCTGGTGAAAGCAATGTGTTCACCAGGTAGTAACTACATTTCTATCTTAACCAGCTTGTAGATGAGCTCATGCCAATTTTGTTCATTATATTTCAGCATTCAAACAAGAAAATAGAAGAATACTTCAACCTTGTAAACGAGAGCTCGTTGAAATCCAGACTTCTTTACAGTGACTCCAAGTACGACTACGTCAGTCTATTTTCCCCCGAAATCCGAGTTTACAGATCCTCTAGGATCTGCCTAGATATAGTAAGTACCTAAAAATCTTTATAAAAAATACGTTCAATAGCGAAGTAATTTAAAACATCGAATACAAATGCATGTAGAAGACCAGTGGAACAACGGATGTAGGTTTAACATCTCAAAAGCCATTGACATTGATTGGCAATTAAAAGTTGGAAGTACACGTAAGAACTTGTTTCTAATCAACTTGATTTTCGATATCGTAGGTTTTGATAATTGATTTATAAATTCTCTTAACTTTCACTAGATCTTCAACACACAATTAAGACCCTTCTACAGTAGTTTTACAAATCAAAGTTTAGGTCCAATTTTCGGGAAGGTATGTCAACAAAATTGTTTACAAATATCTGCAATGCCTCTGATATTCTTCTTCTTTGTACAAACGTAAAAACTCTGTGTGGTCGCTATCGAGTTGTGTTCTGACGCTGAGTGAAAATTCCATCAAGGATTCCACTGAAACGAGAAAAACTAGAGGAAATTTTGATCTTGAAAGATACCGCTTTAATCGAGTACCTAGTTTTGTCATCACATCCTATTATATCCGCCTTATACTACGAGGTGTGGTCGTATTATATAATTTTCAACAATAACTAGTTAGAATATCGTGGTTATTATAAAAATTGTATTCTTTCACAGGATGAAACAATTGAGTCAGTGTATCCTGGTTATTTCAACTACTACCCTCGAGTTGAAGGAAACGCTCAAGAACTATTACAAGGTATCCATCTTACTGCAAGCTTTTGATCGTCGTTATTTAAGCACTACATTCATTTTTCGTGGATCGATAACTCCATCATCTTTATGGAATACGTATTTGCTAGCATTCGAGTACGGCAACGTGCAAGTCGGATATATTTTTAAATAGAGGGTAGTTACTCTGGAAGAGTTATATTCGTATAAAAAAGTATTTATTATGAATAATATGTACTCAGGGTGTCCAGCGATTCCCCTAGTGAGTTTTCCAGGGTCAATTTTCGACTTTTTCCAGGGTCCTAAATGAATTGAAATCAAAATAAATGTGATCATAATTTCTCAAAATTCAGGTTTTTAAGGATATTTTGAAATGAAAATGCAATATAAATGTATGTCTTATCTCAAAACATCAATCTGTGAGTACCTATCAGTTTGGGGCGATGATTTTCATCTAAATTCCAATCCGCATAATCCCGAAAAATTTCTTCGAAATTGGGTGGAAACTGTAGAAGTGGCTAGCAGTAGAGGGTGTTTATTTTCATAGGGGACCATCTGTAACCCATTTCGCTCAATTCCCGAATATTTAACCGAAATCGAAGAATAGTTTTGCCCGTTACAAAAATTTCATGACAACCACAGCAGAGACTTAGATTCTTGGATGAAGTCGAAAATTAACATTAATCGAAACTTGTTGGTTTCCTCGAGAGAAACGACCACTTCAAAGGCTTGTTTTCACCTTCGATTGTTTGAAAAAGTCGAGAATGAACGTTAAAATTATCGAAACTTGTTGGTTTGCTGCAGAGAAACGACCACTCCAAAAGCTGGGTTTCACATTCGATTGTTTGAAAAAGTCGAGAATGAACGTTAAAAGCATCGAAACTAGTTGGTTTCCTCCAGAGATACGACCACTTCTAAGGCTAGTTTTTACCTTCGATTGTTTGAAAAAGTCGAAAATGAACGTTGAAATCATCGGAATTTGTTGGGTTACTCGAGAGAAACGAGCACTTCAGAGGCTTGTTTTCACCTTTGATTGTTTGAAAAAGTCGAGAATGAACGTTGAAAGCATCGAAACTAGTTGGTTTGCTCGAGAGAAACGACCACTTCAGAGGCTTGTTTTCACCTTCGATTGTTTGAAAAAGTCGATAATGAACGTTAAAATCATCGAAACTTGTTGGTTTACTCGAGAGAAACGACCACTTCAGAGGCTTGTTTTCACATTCGATTGTTTAACGAAAATAACAGGGAATTAAAAAGAAAAATGTCTGTCCCACACCCTCAGAAGGTAGGGGTACAATGGACGTGGTCTGGTTGCTGGAAGTGTGACTGATGGGACGGAGATGGAGCACCAAGCTGAGGATCGCCATCATCCTGATACTTGGGTGGGATATTCAAACTTTTATCAGACCTTATCGCTCTTGCGATGGATCAGCTTTGGCCTTCCGTGTCTCCTCTTGACTGCTGCTCTGTTGATACTGTAAAATATGTATTATTCAATGTTTTATTTTCCGTGGCAAGTTATATTGTTTCCTTCTTCTTTTTATTTTTTGTAATAACTTCTTCGAGTATGTTTTGAGAACACATGCTGTTTTCAATTGGCCTCAAAAGACAATAGCCTAATTCTATACGAACCCTGCTGTTGTGTTGTTTACTTCCATACTTTACTCTTTTTAATAGGCTTCAAGGATTCTTTCTCGAAGAAACAAAAGTTCTGCCTGATTGCCAAAGACACTGAGAGTCTCGTCAACTTATCCAAGCTCTGCGCCAAGAAAAAACGTAGCAGGAAAAACGTCAATCGGCTCCTCGCAGAAGAGAAGAATCGTGAGCTCTACCTCATAGGTCTCCGGGCGCTCTACTCCCAGTGGAACAAAGCCATTTACAAGTGCGTTTATCAGGGGATGTAATTAAACACAAAAACTCGGCCCTTCGGGCCTCGCCAGGACCACCTGGACCCCCGGGTGATTTTCTCTTGGAGTCTACGGCTAAAATTCAAGAAGCATGGAATAAGAATAGCCGCTCTTATTCTGTTTTATTTTAATTTTTTATTTGGAAGAATGCGATCAAACCTATTTTGCTATTTCGATAGCATTTAAAAAAAATCAGTCTTCAGATAGGAAGGTATTTTATAGTTGTATTGAGATTACAACACTATTTGGAACATACAACAACCCTATAACATGGAATTATCGCATAGGTTACACCACGTTACACGATCCTTAGTTCCGTATCAACGACTAAGCAAAATTTCGTGACTCGATTCCATTCCTAGGAAGTTGTTCCAAAAGTAAATTCTGACATGCTAGGAAATTGAAAAAAAAAGAAAAGTTACAAAAATATATATATTTATATTCATCAACATCTAAACTATTTTTCTACGTAATCGCCCATTTATTTCTAAGCATTTGCGATAACGGTATTCCAGTTTTTTCAGTCCGATGGTGTACCAATTTTCATCCAAATTGCGTATCCAGCTGTGAACCGCATCCTTAACTTCTCCATCCGTCCGAAGGATTTTTTTGCTCAACATTCCTCGCCTCTTGTTTTTTATTGCATTTCTCAATTCTGCAATCCTCTCTGCATTTATGGTTGTGCCCCTGCTGAGGTAATCAACCAGCAGAACACCCTTAAGCTTTAAGGCTTACAGTCCCAAAACACTGTAGCCATCACTTTCCCAGCGGAATTCTCGACATTGGCTTTCTTGGGAGCACTCAATAAATTTGAATGAGATGTTTTTCCCCACCCTCCTTACTCCCCAGACCTAGCACCAAGCGATTTCCACCTATTCCCGGCTCTCAAAACCCACCTGGGAGGAATGAAATTCAGGACGGATGGAGAAGTTAAGGATGCGGTTCACAGCTGGCTACGCAATTCGGATGAAAATTGGTACACCATCGGACTGAAGAAACTGGAATACCGTTATCGCAAATGCTTGGAAAAAATGGGCGACTATGTAGAAAAATAGTCTACTTAGATGTGGTTGAATACAAATATACAGGGTGTCTACCATTTGGATGGACCAAACTTCAAGGATCGATTCTACAACTAATTTGCAACAAAAAATCTCTCGTAGCAATTTTTTCTTAACCCACTCGAAAGTGTTTTTTTTTTTCACTTTAAAGTTTTTATTCGTATTTTCAACCTTGCGGCACTAAAATGGTCATAACTCCCTTATTTCTCATGCTACTTCAAATATGAGTACACCGTTGGACAGAGCGTTAAATTTCCTATCCATTTAGTGGGGAACCCAGTTTCTTAAAGCCATTTGTAAAAGCAAAAAAATAAATCAAAGTCAACATTTATAATTTTTTTCGAAAATTGACATTTTTCAGGCTCACGATTCCCCCGTAAAAAATACCGCTATTGTAGTGCACTCAACGAGAAAAACTACCCCTAGATCTCACCTTTCCAACGGTATGTCAGTTTCAAGGTCTAAGAGGAAAGTTTCTTTGAAAAAATTGAGTTTTATGCGAAAAAACGTGCTTCTTCAGGCATATTCCGCAAGAGAGTCGACCAAGTATTATTATTGCCTTCACTTTTCAAGGATTGCAATAAAAAGTCCACTAAAAAAATTTCCACTCGCATTTTACGTTTTGGACCTTCCTGAACAATTTTGGTACCATCTGACAGTCGGTCTGTCTGTCTGAAAGTCCTTGTAGATGGCAACAGCAATACGAAACTGATTTTGATGTAATTTTCGGCCTTATTCTCCATAAAATCAAAGTCAAAGCATTACAATTTCAAAATTAAATTCAAAAATTTACTTTTTTTTTAGAAATTACTTAATTTATTTTTAATTAATTTTGCTTCCGAGTCTACCAAGGTAGCGGAAGCTTTGTTTTCACTTTTCAAGGACGAAAAAAAAAATTTCTCCAAAATCAAAATTTCCACTCGCGTTTTGCGTTTTAGACCTTTCTGAACAATTTTGGTTCCGTGTCTGTCTGTCTGTCTGTCTGTCTGTCTGTCTGTCTGTCTGTCTGTGTGTCTGTGTGTCTGTCTGTCATGAATTCCTTGTAACGCGCATAACTATACGAAGTTATTGTCCGATTTCTATGAAATTTTCAGGGATTGAGCGGGTTGGTGTGTAGACGGTCCCCTATGAAAATCATCATCCCCGGACTGATAGAAGCGACTGCGCATGCGCAAACGTGAATTCCTTGTAACGGCCATAACTTCTACATTTTCCATCCGATTTCAATGAAATATTCAGGGATGTTACAGACTACTATTTAGATGGTCCCCTATGAAAATCATCACCTTAGGACTGATAGTAGCCACTGCGCATGCGCAAGCGTGAATTCCTTGTAACGGCCATAACTTCCACATTTTCCACCCGATTTCGATGAAATTTTCAGGGATTATGTGGATTAGGTTGTAGATAGTCCCCTATGAAAATCATCATCCCCTGACCGATAGAAGCGACTGCGCATGCGCAAACGTGAATTCCTTGTAACAGCCGTAACTTCCACATTTTCCACCCGATTTCGATGAAATTTTCAGGGATTATGTGGATTAGGTTGTAGATAGTCCCCTATAAAAATCATCATCCCCGGACTGATAGAAGCGACTGCGCATGCGCAAACGTGAATTCCTTTTAACGGCCATAACTTCCACATTTTCCACCCGATTTTGGTGACATTTTCAGGGATTATGTGGATTAGGTTGTAGATAGTCCCCTATGAAAATCATCATCCCCGGACTGATAGAAGCGACTGCGCATGCGCAAACGTGAATTCCTTGTAACAGCCGTAACTTCAACTGTCCCCCAGGGGTCGCGGGTTCGAATCCCAGCCGAGGCTAAGTATTTTTTTGATCCAATCACATACATCTACTCACTTAATTTTTCATCCGAATTTGATGAAATTTTCTAGGATTGTCCAGATTAGCGTGTAGATGGTCCCCTATGAGGGTAGTGGAAGGTACTTAGAGATTGGTGTTTTGAGATTAACAACTATGCATCTGATCATCTATATAATCGGGTTATGGATACGAGGAAGCTATGTGCCACACTCACTTGGCAGACGTATTTTATTTTAGAGTGGCCCCGCCATAGCGCTACTTATTACGAGCAAACAATAAAACAATTTTGAGAGGGGGTTAACTTCTTTTTTCTTGCTCGATTCCGAAGGCTTGTTATTGAAAATAATAAACCAAAAAATGGTATTTACTATTTAAAAAAAAAAAAAAAAAATCGGAGAAGAAGGCCGAAAATTACATCAAAATCAGTTTCGTATTGCTTTTGCCATCTACAAGGACTTTCAGACAGACAGACCGACTGTCAGATGGTACCAAAATTGTTCAGGAAGGTCCAAAACGTAAAATACGAGTAGAAATGTAATTTGGTGGACTTTTTATTGCAATCCTTGAAAAGTGAAGGCAATAATACTTGGTCGACTCTCTAGCGGAATATGCCTAAAGAAGCACGTTTTTTCGCATAAAACTCAATTTTTTCAAAGAAACTTTCCTCTTAAACCTTGAAACTGACATACCGTTGGAAAGGTGAGATCTTGGGGTAGTTTTTCCCGTTAAGTGCACCACGATAGCGGTATTTTTTACGGGGGAATCGTTAGCCTGAAAAATGTCGATTTTCGAAAAAAAATTATAAATGTTGACTTTGATTTATTTTTTTGCTTTTACAAATGGCTTTAAGAAACTGGGTTTCCCACTAAATGGATAGGAAATTTAACGCTCTGTCCAACGGTGTACTCAGATTTGAAGTAGCATGAGAAATAAGGGAGTTATGACCATTTTAGTGCTGCAAGGTCGAAAATACGAATAAAAACTTTAAAGTGGAAAAAAAAAACACTTTCGAGTGGGTTAAGAAAAAATTGCTACGAGAGATTTTTTGTTGCAAATTAGTTGTAGAATCGATCCTTGAAGTTTGGTCCATCCAAATGGTAGACACCCTGTATACAGGGTGTCACCCTTACGGGCGCACCACCGGGCAGGGTTCGATTCTGCTACTAATTTGCAACAAAAAATGTCTCTTAGCAATTTTGTTTTAGAGGCTTCGTTTTTGACTTATTTCACTTAAGATTTTTTTCGTGTTTTCGACCTTACATCATTAAAATGGCTATAACTCCCTTAATTGATGGAGTAAATTCAAATTTGATTATATCATTGGAAAGAGCGTCAAATTTCCTATCTCCCTGATGGGGTTTTAGAAAATTTCAAATGAAACGAACGGGTGTAAAATAAACCAAAAGTAAAAAATTGGTAAAGTTTCGAAATTTTTCACTTTTTTCAAAGTTTGTTTCTCGAAACGTCGTGAACGGAAATTTCCATGCTGTAGGCCTAAAAGTTGCATGAGAATCCCAGCTTTCTAACGGTGTAGTCATTTTTTTAAAAACACCACTTATTCAGTTAGAAAATGACGTTTTTAGGGCAGAAAACGGTCATTTTAGGGTGTAAATCGGCGTTTTTCACCAGAAATGCTTTCCAACTTAATAAATCATTTGACATGAAATTTTACGTACTTTTTGACGCTGAATCGAATGGTAACACTTTCCGATCTCCTCGACAAACAAATAGTACTTTTCAAGCCCTTTCTCGGTTGAACAGGGTACAACAACTTAGTCCTCGACTCCCAATTTTTTATCTATCGAAAAGCTTTCCGCAAATGATCGGGACGATATTTTCAAGAGAGAGGGCAAAAATTAGGTAAGTCAATAAAGTGCGAGTCATTAATAACCCAGACCTCCCTTAATGACAATTTTGGATAAAACGATTAACGAGATTGAGCCCTTCGCCCAACGGAAAGGGCTTGAAAAGTACTATTTGTTTGTCGAGGAGATCGGAAAGTGATTCAGCGTCAAAATTACGTAAAATTTCATGTCAAATGATTTATTAAGTAGGAATGCATTTCTGGTGAAAAACGCCGATTTACACCCTAAAATGATCCGTTTTCTGTCCTAAAAACGTCATTTCATAACTGAATAATTGGTGTTTTAAAAAAAATGACTACACCGTTAGAAAGCTGGGATTCACATGCAACTTTTAGGCCTACAGCATGGAAATTTTCGTTCACGGCGTTTCGAAAAACAAACTTTGAAAAAAGTGAAAATTTTCGAAACTTTCCCAATTTTTTACTTTTGGTTTATTTTACACCCGTTCGTTCTATTTGAAATTTTCTAAAACCCCATCAGGGAGATAGGAAATTTGACGCTCTTTCCAATGATATAATCAAATTTGAATTTACTCCATCAATTAAGAAAGTTATAGCCATTTTAATGATGTAAGGTCGAAAACACGAAAAAAATCTTAAATGTGAAATAAGTCAAAACGAAGCCTCTAAAACAAAATTGCTAAGAGACATTTTTTGTTGCAAATTAGTAGTAGAATCGACCCCTGCCCGGTGGTGCGCCCGTAAGGGTGACACCCTGTATACAGGGTGTAAGCCTAACTGGTCTGCCATGCGGTACCAGTCGATTCTACAACTAATTTGCAACAAAAAATGTCTCTTAGCAATTTTTTTTAAACCCTTCGTTTTCGAGTTATTTCAACTTTAAACTTTTTTTCCGTGATTTTGACCTTATTTCATTAAATTGGTCATAACTCCGTTAATTAGCTGTGTAAATTACAATTTGAGGATACCGTTGAAAAGAGCATTAAATTTCCTATCAGATAGATGCCTTAACTTTTCTCTGAGTCAAGATTTGAGATATCAAAACGTCCTCTAAAAAGAGACTTTTACGTAATTTTGGAAACCTCGAATTTTTTCAATCTCAAATTGAACAACGAGAACCCA
The DNA here is from genome assembly GCA_009739505.2 of Apolygus lucorum. Classification (NCBI taxonomy): domain Eukaryota; kingdom Metazoa; phylum Arthropoda; class Insecta; order Hemiptera; family Miridae; genus Apolygus; species Apolygus lucorum. The sequence continues at coordinate 5,414,014 of CM019180.2, forward strand.
TACTTTTTCAAGATGCAAGAACATTGAAAACTGCGCCAGAATCTCAGCTTTCCAATGGTATAATAAAAACATATTCTACAACCGTATTTAGGGGAGAAATTTGCGTTTGAACGCGGAAAAACGTGCATTTTTTCAACGAAATCGGCGCTCCGCCTAGTCGATCTGAGGGGTCGGACGACGGGAGTGGGTGGGCGGGCGCCGAAGTAGACCGCGAGGCCTCCAGAAACAGCGCTGATTTTGTTTAAAAAATGCACGTTTTTCCGCGTTCAAACACGAATTTCTCTCCTAAATTTGGTTGTAGGATATGTTTTGATTATACCGTTGGAAAGCTGAGATTCTGGCGCAGTTTTCAATGTTCTTGCATCTTGAAAAAGTATGGGTTTTTGTTGTTCAATTTGAGATTGAAAAAATTCGAGGTTTCCAAAATTACGTAAAATTATCTTTTTAGAGGACGTTTTCATGTCTCAAACCTTGACTCAAAAAAAGTTAAGGCATCTATCCGATAGGAAATTTAATGCTCTTTCAAACCGTATCCTTAAATTGTAATTTACACAGCAAATTTAAGGAGTTATAACCGATTTAATGACATAAGGTCAAAATCACGAAAAAAAAGTTTAAAGTTAGAATAACTCGAAAACGAAGGGTTTAAAAAAAATTGCTAAGAGACATTTTTTGTTGCAAATTAGTTGTAGAATCGACTGGTACCGTATGGCAGACCAGTTAGACTTACACCCTGTATATTGTAACTTTTCTTTTTTTTTTAATCTCTCCTAGCATGTCGGAACTTACGTTTGGAACCACCCTTGTACTCGTAGTTACCGTTCCCGAAAAACGTAACACTTTTTGCAAGTTAGGTCAAGGCTAAAGCATGTTCCATGCTAAATCAATTACAAAAGAGAAGAAATCGTCATTTTTCAATTCTTCATTTTACTCCTTTGGTATTTTAGACTTTAGCACCATAAGAAATAAGTAACTGCCTCATTCAAATTTCACCTCAGTTACCGATGACCTAGCGATGTGAACCCTTTACAATTATACTTGCACCTTTCAACCAAACTGAACTTGACAACATCTACAGGAATAGGGTCAGAAATCGTAATAGTGCTTTTCAATCAATTTCTCCGTAATCCTAAAATAATGTATAATTCATAATAATAAAATAATAATAAAAATTCAAGTTTTCCTCCATAATCCTTGAAAAGTAAATCAACAAATTTTGAGGGGAGGGTTAACAAAAATGTTTTCTTCGTCGATTCCAAAGGTTCATTATTGAAAATAATATACCAAAATGCACGTATTTCCGCGTTCAAACACAATTTCTCCCCTAAATTTGGTCGTTGAAATACTTTTTGATGAATTAGAAATCTGAAAATCTGAGATTTTGGCGCAGTTTTTCCCCTTCTTGCGTCTTGAAAAACAATTGGTTCTCGTAGTTTAATTTGCGTTTGAAAAAATTCGAGGTTTCCAAAATTACGTAAAATGTTCTTTTCAAAGGGGCTTTTCATGTCTCAAACCTTGACTAAAAAAAAAGCAAGGCATCCAAGAAGGCTGTTGTCCAATAGAAAATGTAATGCTTTTTCCAACGGTATCCTCAAATTGTAATTATCACAGCAAATTAAAGGAGTTATAACCAATTTAATGACGTAAGGTCAAAATCATGAAAAAATTTCAAAATTAAAATAACTCGGAAACAAAACTTTTCAAAAAAATTGCTAAGAGACATTTTTTGTTGTAAATTAGTTGTAGAATCGACTTGTATTTGTATAGTATGTCAGACCAGTTAGGCTTACACCCTGTATAGTTATATAAATTAGCAAACTTAAAATAATGTGTAGAACAAAAACATTACGTTTTTCGCTTAGAATTTATTGCGTGGGATTGCAGAGATCCAGCTTCTGTGGAAATATCGAGAAACTACTGGATATCTAAAGTCGTCAACAATCCCAACATCGCCGACGTCGAGGCCGGAGACGTCGTTCACCCGGACGGTCCTCGCAGAGTGGACGCCAACTACCCCGCTCCTGTCCGGGAACTCGGTAAATCAAATTGCATAATTAAAATTCTTTTCCTCATTGGTAGTTATTGAATAGATCCGTTTTCGAAGCTCTCGCAGTCGGAACTAGGTGCTTGGGGCAGTCCGATACCTATTTTGGGTGGTCGCTTGTGTTATGTACATAAATAATGTAGGGAAACATCGAAGATTACGTTTTTTACATTCTTCTAGACATTTATATTGGTATAGGTTATTAATCATTCACGAATTTATGGTTTCTTTTCTAGGAAAGCGAGTAATGAAAAGAAAGTTTCCCGTGGACGACATGGAAGACAGCTTCTCGTCTAACGACGACAAACCCAACGAAGAGGACGTGTCTGACTGGGAAGACGGAAATATTAGAAGAAGTAGGAGAATAAAAAAAGTAAGCGGGCTCCCGAGATTCTTCGACCACAAGTACATGAAATTCGACGACGCAACAGAAGGTGAGTACGTGTATGGAACCAACTACTGGGGAAACGGCACCGAAGAAAGAACGCCTCTCAAAAAGCCTCGCAAGAAACGGTTGCCGAAACAGGCATCCGATTCGCCAAAAGAGCGATCTTACAAGAGGGCTCTAAAGGCAGAAAAAGTGGCGACGAAAAAACTCTTGAGTGGTTACTCCTCAATGCAGACTACAAAACCGCCGATGTTTGATAATTTAACTTTGCCTATGATCAATGAAGAGCCTTATATGCCGCCGATTGAAATTTCTAAATTGCCAGTACCTATTCAGTTTGGGAAAGATGCAAAACCTAATCAGTTAAGCCCACGATTAGGTGATCCTGCGAAGAATAATTTGTTGTCAGACATGAGCGATTGGGATTTTGGATTAACGGGGTTCCCAGCATTTGCACCCTTGAAACCAGTGAACGACGCTTGTCTCCCGGAAGAAGGCGATAAGAAGCTGTTGGAATTGGGAGCCTTCAAGAAAAAAGAGGTTCCAAAAATTGCTGACAGCACCATCAAGATCAAACACGCGAAAACGGAACCGCAGAAGCCGCTGGCTCCTCCAGTCAAGCGCAATACCAATCCAAAATGGGTACCTTTCAAAAATTTGATTCCCGTGAATAAACCTGGCATGATGGTCATTCCGAGCAGGAAGAACGACAGAATGGGGCCGAAGCCCGGGCCGTCGAAGATCTTGAATAGGGTGTTCTTGCCGCCTCAAGAGATGAGGGGGCCACGGCTGATGGCGGGCGTTGCTCCAGCTGAGCCCAGGGACATGATGTTCCTCAAGACAGGCCTAACCAAAGTGAAACTTCCCGTTCATCACGTGCCCCAGCAAAACCTGATGATCAAGAGGAAAGTACACCTCCCTGCTCGCCCTATCAGCATACCGATCGTCAGAAATCAGGAAATACCCGTTTTTGAAAATGCTACTTGGACCAAGCATCCGCTCTCGGAAAGAACAGTTCTTTACATACCGTCTGGGACCCCTACCATCACCATTCCTTCCGTATCGACCTCCAAAAACGTAGGTTCTTTCAATGTCTTGTAATTTTGACGTTGTAACCATTCATCTGTACGATCAACCACCTGAGTCTCTAAAATGCAATTGAACCGATGGGGATCAAGAATCCATTAACCCTGTAATTGAAGTTATTCAGTCACTCATTGTAATATTATTATTCTTCGATATGAATGTAATTAACACAATCTATCGTGAAGAATATTATTTAGGATTGGCAAAAAAAAAAAAACTTCACTCATACGGAACGAAGTTTTGTAATCTGTACTATTCTGTAACATTCCTAAAGGTTGGATTGAGTAGTATAATAGAGTCCAGTCCGTTGTACTTACAATGAGCATGAAAAAGGTGCATTCACTGCTGTGGTGTTTAACACTGTATCAATTATTATTCATTCGTCCCCTTCTCTCTTTTTGCTTTATGGATGAATATAAGACATAAACCCTGAGGTTGCATACAGGGTGTAACACCTACGTTCCTGCCATAGCCTAGGGATTGATTCTAGAACTATTTTGCGACGTTTTTTGTTTCTTGACTTTTTTTTACCCCCTTAAAATCCGACTTTTTCCACTTTTAAGATTTTTTTCATATTTTCGACCTTACGCCATTAAAACAGCCATAACTCCGTTATTTTTCAGTCAAAATTCAAATATAATTACACCGTTGGAAAGAGCGTTAAATTTTCTATCTCCTTGGACTAAATAAAACTTTTTAAAGAAGATTCAGATGTTGAAAATTGAGTCCGAATATAAAAATATCGAAAATCTCGGAATGAACAGTTTTTTCAAACGTTTGTAAGCCTAACTGAAACTGCCGGTTAATTTCCCACTTCAACCCCAAAAGTTGATATAAAAACTCAGCTTTCCAACGGTATGGTCATAATTGTTTCCAATATTTTTATTATTGGAGAAAAACGCGCTTGAATTCGAAAAAACGTGATTATTTTTCAACGAAATCGACGGTTTGACGGGAGGAATTGGGGGATCTGTTCCACCGCCATTCACACTCCATCCAACCCCAAATCCTCCCGTCAAACCGTCGATTTTGTTGAAAAATAATCACTTTTTTTTGCATTCAAGCGTGGTTTTCTCCACTAATAAAAATATTAGAAACAATTCTGACCATACCGTTGGAAAGCTGAGTTTTTGGATCAACTTTTGGGGTTACAGTGGGAAATGAACCGGCAGTTTCAGTTAGGCTCACAAACGTTTGAAAAAACTACATTCCGAGATTTTCGATATTTCAATATTCGGGCTCATTTTTCAACATCTGAGTCTTCTTTAAAAAGTTTTATTTTGCCCTAGGGAGATAGGAAATTTAACGCTCTTTCCAATGATATCGTCAAATTTGAGTTTATCTAGTAAATTTAAGGAGTTGTCAACATTTTAATGATTGAAGGTCGAAAACACGAAAAAAATCTTGAAAGTAAAAAAAAAGTCGTATTTTAAGGGGGTTAAAAAATGTCAAAGGACAAAAAAGTCAAAAATTAGTTGTAGAATCAATCCCTAGGCCATGGCAGGAACTTAGGTGTTACACCCTGTATTAGACCCCAGGCGAAACATCGGCTCAGCTTAGTGAAGTTTTGTGCCAACTCTCGAGACTATCCCCACGCTCTGATGAAATCTGTGGTCAAGAAAAATTGAGATTATGCATCAATCTCGAGTGGTTCATCGAAAATCCAAGTATACTTACCTGCTTAATTTTGTTCAATTGGAAAACTTATAGACTCAGGTGGTTTGACGGTGTAGTTGATTATGGTTTTCCATAACATGACTTACCTAGTTGGACGAAAGTTGTTGTAATGGGAGGCGAAGTTTTTAGATTATAAAATATTTTACTCCACATTCTAGGAGAGAACTTTTACAGTCCTGTGAAAACGAGTTTGCCTCTTGAAAGTTGCAGCCCTACGGAAACGATCACGCCAGTTGGAAATCCTGAAGACTTTACCTCACTTCGTGTTGAAGCTTAATTTTTAAAAAAGTATATTTACGTACTGACAGTTTTATTTGAATTTGTATAAAAATACAATTTTTAATCTGAGGAGTTTCTATTTCCCAACAAGCTGTTGAAGGTTAAACTGCTAGGAGATTCATTTTGGCTTCACGTTCCTGTTGCATTCTTCTACCCACACAATTTTGTCCAATTATTGCTGGATTTCGAGCGTAGGCATAACTTAATACACCGACTGATGTAGGTTGCATCAATATTTTATTATAAATATAAAACAAAACTTTTAAGCCTTAACTTATGAGAAAATCCTTCCCTTGATGGGAAAAACAATAGATCGTGGATTTTTCCAGGATTACAAAAAATACTCGGATGAAGCTGAATTGAATCGCCAAACGAATTCATTCGCTCTCTAATTCAAGCAAAGGTTTACGTTAATATTGAACAAAATTCTACCTGTACAAACATCATGAATGTTGAATGTCAGTAGCTGTTCACAGTATTCAGCAACTCCAGAATAATCAAGAGCTTTCCAACGAGTCGCGAACGATGTTTGTGCGATGAAATTTGCGGAAGTTCCATTTCCTTACCAACGGGTTGGATATACGAGATAATCGACCGAAATATGAACGTTGCATTATTTTCATAGATATATCCCCACGCCTTATCCATGTCAGACATATCACATATCCATGTAAAAAAATCATCCCAAAAAATGGATTATAAAAGAGTATTGGAACCCAGGTATACGCAAACAAAGCTGTTATCGACGTCCAATCGAAATTCTTTTTGCATGGCTTCCAATTCTAAGAAGCGTCCTGAAATCAAAATAACAATGTTTAGTAAAACGGAATCTTTCACATTCTGTGAGGGGAATATTATGTAGTTGAACTAAGTACCTATTCGGATTGGGTTATTGGTTTTACCATATTCAACGGGCAGCACAGCGAAAATAAGTTGACTTTTGAGGCCCTCAGCTCGAGCCATTGCGTCTGGTTCGGGACGTACATTTCTGGCGGCATTCTCTGCGGGGAGTTCTCATTATTCTCTCCTGTAAGCGCAACGCAGAAAAATCCGATTAAGAAAATTTCTTAATTATTTAATAATTTCTTAATTAAAAATTTCTTAAATTATTTAATAATGATATATTATGATAACATTAATTCATAATTTAGGGTGGCGAGCATCAACTTGAGGAAATTAACCTCTAGAGTAAACTTACTAAGTATGGAAATACGTACTCTGGAAGTAAATTACTCCACGAGTATAATTGGTGAAAAGACAAGGAAAATTTACTTTTTTAGTATACGTACTCTCGTAGTAACGAACTGAGAAGAGAATTTACTCTCAAGAGTAATTTTTTGGGCACGTTAATTGGATGCCTTTACCACTTTACGGAAGGTACCTTTACTTACAACTTGACTTCTTTCTTGGACTAAGAGATTACCAGCTTGGACCTGGCCACTCCCTGAATCTACTTCCAGAAATCAAAGGCTTACTTTTAGTATAATACGTACCTTGGTATTTGCGGATAGTCTTGTCGACCATGGGAACCCTGTGACCGCGCTGGGAGAGAAGAAGGCGGCCCACGCCTTCGCACCTCCTCAGCATCTCAGTACAGAGAAGATTGGGAGTTGCCTTTACGCGTTCCATCAGCCATGTGGGCACAGCCCCGAAATCAGCCAGCAGCTGGAGCGCACCCCATTCCCTGGAACGAGCAAAAAATGTTCCACTATAGCATCGTTCAAATGCTGAGAGATTTGGAAGGTGACGTTTTCTAGAGTTTTGACTTACGAGAATTTGATCTTGTATTTGTAGATATGATCTAGCCACGCCTCACACATTATATCCAACACCAAACAGGACACCCGTTGCTGTACCAGACTCTCCAATTCAGCAGCTGCGTGTATCACTGGCTTTAACACCACTTCTAAACGTCAATCACAAAAAATAATAGGTAAATAATTACATTGGAGAGCAATAAAACGGGGTAAAAAAGAGGTTCTGAAAAAGTATATAAGTAAGTAAAGTAAACAATCATTTCAGGTTGGATTCTCGTCCGACTGCCATTCCTGGCATCGCGGACGCCATCAGCTGTCTTCCTAAGGGAAGATCAGAATTTGTTCTGATGATTTCGCTCATGGCTTCCCATTGGCCTCACCTCCCTGGGTTGGGACGTGGAGGAACTGCGACCGACTTACCCGAAAATATACTCCCGAGGCGAGCCCCGAACTCACGGCCCCTGCAACCGATCCGAGTCTCGTCTCCAGAGACACATGCCGCAGCTCGCTCGGCCACAGCTGAACCCCCAGAAAAACGTATGTATACTATGGGAATTTCTTCTTAAATTATCAGTACTGACCCAGGTAGTCTTCTACGTAGTTACTCGCGTACTGCGGCACCTCGTCGAATTGCTGCTTCCAGTACTTGGCCTCTGGGAACATGAGCTGAAGGTTGGCAAGGCTGTAGATGCGACAGACGGACGCCAGGACCTCTACGCTCTCGTTTGGCACTTGCTAAAATCACATAAAAATTCACAATCATAAAATTTAATTTAAAAAAATTATAACCTATGTTTATACTTATATAAAAATAGTAAGTGCCAAAACGAAAAATTAGCTCTTCACACTCGCTGATTTCCTTACTTCAAATCCATCCTTCACTAATCCAGAATTAATGAAAGAGCTTTGCAATTTTTCTAATTCTCTATACGAGACCCACCCAACCTACCTATCAAATAAATTATACGCAATTTCGCCAAATTGCTGAATGTAAACTTCTTATTTTTTTCACCTTAAAAGCGACATTCTACCAAGTATTTACAGAAAACAACACACATCTAACGTCATCTCTGTTTTCTACATTGTAATTCACAGTCAATGTTTACAACAGCTCTAAATAAAAGATGAAGAAGAAAATTGCAAAAGTCTATTATTTACCTTTAACTGTATGACATTATCTTGAACTTCCGAAACGAGTTTGGCTCTCATCTTTCCACACACCATCACATGAACGCTGTTCTCAGGGCAGAGCAAGTCATCGTTCTTCGAAAACTGCGGAATTTAGTAGAATATTTATCACACATTCCTATACGTCGTGTAACTACGTGTACCATGATTCTCTTCTTCTTATTCAGCCTCATCCATTTCTTCTTTTTAGAACGCCCCACATTAAGAGTTTGGCCACAGTAAAACTTGGACCATTCTGAATCCAAATCCGGGGGAAACCCCATAGGTGGGAGAGGGCCAAAGGGGGAATACCATGTATTCACAAAATACATGGTTCTTAATTAATTCGGTTCTTATTTGAAATAGTATTATTCTATTAGGGGATCTGGAGAATCTGATTAATTAATGAGAATAATTTAATCGTTGATGTATTCTACCCCTAGAGAATTATACGTTTCGTTACAATACCTATTCCTTAGTGGAGATCAACCTAGGACTAGGGATGATGAATGAAAGATACAAATTGAGTTAGGAAAGATAAATAGATATATTATCCTATAATCAATGAGAATTGTATCTATATATGAGGGAGGGGGGAGAAGTATCAGTAAAGTTTACCTATTAGATCTTCGGATTTAAACAACGAGGGTGAGGGAAGTGATCTTGTATGAAAGTATGGTACTTACAGATCGATGTCTGGAATGAGACTGGGGAGCAATCCCTGAGTTGTGATTTGGGGGAACAAAGGAACTGTTCCATCAAATCACCAACCAGGTGACAGAGTAACTGTTGCTCTGTCACATATTAAGGCTTACCAATGAAACCCAAGCTTCGAAATCCAGGGAACATAATCAATATACCTTCATCAACATACTTCCATGAACTATTCTATGTGCTACCGAGGAACAAAGCAGTGGTGTTACCAAGGTGCCAGGACACCAAAAATCGCGTACTGCGTGGTGTCCTTGAATACAAATGTTCTACGGACAACCAACGAAAAACCAACAGTCATCAGAAGTAGTATGCTCATCACTTCCTGCGTCATCACTCGTAATCACATTCGCTTGGTGAACTGGTTTGGCTTACATGGCGTTTGCTCAGAGCTTCCAAACACCAGGAGACATCCGTTTGAGTCACACGAAAGAACTGGTCCATGTTCCACATATTCGCCAGCTGCCTGGCTTTTCCTTCTGCCCACAATCGACACGTGTGTACCTGTACAATTGTAAAGGAATTTATACAGCTTTGTCAATTCTATACAACGTACGGGCCGCTATATTTTGAAAAGTAGGTACCTAATGTTTAATAAATAACGCACGGAATGGTCGAGGCGATGAAGAACGGGTATTTGTTCAGTCAATGGGAGCTCCTCAAGGGCCACCGCAGTCCAATTCGAGCCTTCGCAGCTATTCGACAGGGCTACCAGCTCTTCAAACATGTCTTTGAAGAGCATCCCAGTTCGTGTTCCCTGAAAACATTCAAATCGATACAAAATAAAAACAAGTTTTAAAAAACCCTGCAAACTATTACAGAACGGTTTATTATTTTTCAGTGAAGATCTTCCGTCTGCAAAGAGCACGGCTTCTTCCAACCCTTCCAGGGACCAAGGGTACGTGTGGGGAGGGGTTTTAAGGGACCCTCGGTCGAGTTCCTCGGCAGGTCACGTGACGTGTAATCTTGATTAATTTCAGGAGCTGGGTGGTGTCAAAAATTCTTTAAAATCGTCGCTATGGCAAATGAATGAAAAAATGTCTGCCAAGTGGGTGTGGCACATAGCTTCCTCGTATCCATAACCCGATTGTATAGATGAGCTGATGCACAGTAGTTAATCTCAAAACATCAATCTCTAAGTACCTTCCACTACCCTCAACAATCCTGTGAAATGTCGTCGAATTGGATGGAAAATGTAGAAGTTAAGGCTGTTACAAGTAATTCACGTTAGCGCATGCGCAGCAACTACTATTAGTCTGGAAGAGATGATTTTCATAGGGGACCATCTACACGCCAATCTGAGCAATCCTAAAAATAATTTCATCAAATTCGGATGAAAAATGTAACTTTTTTGTCACAAGGATTTTACGTTTGCGCATCGCAGAGGCTAATGTCAATTTTAAGACTTTGATTTTCATTGAAGACCATCTATACGCCTACCCGCACAATCCCTGAATTTTCATTAAAATCGGATGAGAAATGTAGAAGTTATGGCTGTGGTAATAATTCCATGACAAACACACAGACAGACAGACAGACACGGAACCAAAATTGTTCAGAAAGGTCCGAAACGTAAAACGCGAGTGGAAATTTCGAATTTGGAGAACTTTTTATTCAACCTTGAAAAGTGAAAACAAAGCTTCCGCTACCTTGGTACACTGGGAGACTCGGAACCAAAACAATATTAAAAATATTGTTACATATGTGACGGAGTACCCGTTACTCTGTCACCTGATTCGTGATTCGATGGATCGATTCTTTCGCTCTATCGAATCACTACTCAGGGATAGCCCTGCAGTCTAATTCCAGACACCGATCTGTAAGTACATTACTTTCATACTAGATCACTTCCCTTACCCTATTGGTTCAAATCCGAAGATCTAATAGGTAAACTCTATTGATACTTCTTTCCCCCCTCCATATAGATACAAAGCCTCATTGATTATAGGATAATATATCCATTTATCTTTCCTACTTCAATTTGTATCTTTCATTCATCATCCCTTGTCCTAGGTTGATATCCAACAAGGAATAGGTATTCAAACGAAACGTATAGAACTATACTTGGAGAGAACTTTCTCTAGGGGTAAAACATAGCAACGATTAAATTATTCTCATGAATTAATCAGATTCTCCAAATCCCCTAGAACAATACTGTTTCACATAGATACATACATTTTGTACATAGAAAGTTTTCAAGCTAGGGCGTTTTGAAAATATTTTCTCCCACTCTTTACCCCTTAGAAGTGACTGACAATAACTAAAATCTTCCTAGCACAACTAGACCCCAAACGGAGCCGGTTTCCCAAATTTCATCAAAATTGGTCCATGGGAACTGAGCAAAGTGCTGCGTTCGGTGGACGAAAGGAATACTTTTATTCGATTTTTGATTTCACATACCTTGAAACATAAACCATCGAATTTTGAGGGCGGATTATTATTTTTTTCTTGCTCGATTCTAAAGACGTTTATTGAAAATAATAAAGAGGTTTATTGAAAATAATAAAGAGGTTTATAATGAAAATAATAAAGAGGTTTATAATGAAAATAATAAAGAGGTTTATAATAAAAATAATAAAGAGGTTTATAATCGAAATAATAACGAGGTTTATAATGAAAATAATAAAGAGGTTTATAATGAAAATAATAAAGAGGTTTATAATGAAAATAATAAACCAATAGAAGCTAATGAAATTGTTCATCGTTTATAAGTTTTACACCAGGTGCAAAACTTGTTAGGTATTTATAAGTTCAGAAACTTTAATTGTTCGTATAATATACGATTATGTTATAATGTGTTAAACAATGTCATCGTCCCCGAATTACCTCGAAAGACTTAGTTCGCAATTGTCCAAAAACCAATCTCTCAAAAAATTAGCTACTTTTAAAAAAGGGTTTTCTAAGGGTTCCCTCTCTCAGTTTGTTTGTGATAGTTGATGGCCCAATTAGAGCAATCGGGATAAATCAGGTGATTAGTACTGTAATTAATAATGAAAATATTATTTATAGAACTCTGCGAGTTGTGGAAATCGAGAGGTGGAATGAGTAACAGGTGTCATGAATTATAGATGCCACAGCAGTTCTGGAGTGGTAGGAGATACTGTAAGACTCTAGGCAATTATGCATGCTATTGAATGATACAGAACTAAATCGTGTACTTTCTGAAAAGAGTCTTACGTTCAGAACGTCGTCGGTGATGTAAGAACCGTTTTGATAACCAGCGGCTACCAGGGCTTTCCTGAAGGAATAGTCCCAAGTCACTGTAGTCACATGTACTGTGAGACCGTCTATCAAACTCTGCAGAGCTGGTCTCAAATTCTGCGGCAAATTCACTGTGCATTCAAACAATCCTGCTACATGATTTGTTGATCAATAAATTGACAATAATTTAGTACATCGTTTCATTATTTTAAAATGTTATGCATAGTTATGATCATTTTATACAGAATATAATTATAGTTATCATGGTCCACCAACCATTTGCAACGAATTTTCGTAGCCAACTGGACCATTTGTTGCACGTGTCGCCGTAGAAGCCGATCGCTTTCCATATGAGGCTGTACTCCGCGTAGCCACCCACCATCCCCCAGAGCACCTCCTGGTAGTAGCTAACGATTTTTTGCTTGGATTTCGAACTCATCTTGAACTTAGCTGCAATAATGTACATTACTTACATAGGGTTTTTAATTAAAAGTCAATAGTAGGTAACAGGCTCCAAATAACAAGATACCTACTAGTCAAAATCTGTGGTTGATAAGTAGGTATGAATTCTTTACGAATAAAATCTAACAAACGGACAGTATATAGAATTTCCTCATTTTTGCCCGAAGGGAGGTATGTTGGATGTGCTTGAAAAGTTCGAGATTCTTAAGAGTGATAGGTCTGGTAAATGTCTGAATGAGGTGGTCCCTCAACATGTTTCACCGTAATAGGTTCCTTCCTACAATAGCTTGGTCTCCCCTTCACAATGTTACCCTCGCCGATGTTTGAGCTCCCTTTCACTTCTGCCTTGATTGGTATTTGATGATCCTCCTAGGTCCTTTCACTTCTCTGAGCCAATAGGATTCTCCTTTCACTTATCTGATTGGGTATGACTTTCACTTTCAAGGCCAACGGGATTCAAGCTCCCTTTAACTTTTGACTATATAAGCTATGCTCTGTGTGATGTACCTTCAGTTATTGTGTGTTACTGATGATGACCTAACCGTCGAAATCGATTTAACTTGTAACTCATTGTTTTCGTGGAAATAGACAACGTTCAACTCAACTCCGTTTTTATTATTTTTTTTACGAATTCTTTGTTCAATCAAAAACAATTAAGCTTGAGCCAAAAAACCCTTAACTGATAAGTTAAGAATTTTCCTGTTTTTTGAGAATCTATTGCCGAAGATTCATATTGAGGTCCGTAGGTATTCATCAATATTTCTTAGCAGCCAACCATGTCCTGGCGCGGTCAAGTTCCTCGGAATTTCTCGTTTTAGGAATCTCAACGGGAGTACTCTGTGACGTTACTACCAACGTCATGCTCGGTACTTACTCAGGTCGGTGGTCTTTCCAACAAAGGCCTTCCCCATATTTTACAGTTTTAACCCTAATTGGACCATCGTACCACTAGTGATACTAAATTGCGAGGATTTTTCATAAAGTCTGAGTAAAGGATAATAACTAGGGCTCGGCATTTTGCATATTTGCATATTTTTTTGGCGATATGCCCAAGCTGTAAGGAGCCCAAGTATGCCATATTCAAGCCATTTTGTCGCTCCAAATTTAAATTTATCGTGCATATATTCGCAGTTTTTGGTATAAGTGCATATAATGGACATTTCTTGACAAAAGCCATATTTTCCAGTTTTGTCAGCTATTTCCTCTAATCAATTTTTCCTTCCCAGTTTTGCAAAAATGCAATTGAAGAGTCCAAATCCTGACCTCCATCGGTTGACGACCTCAACCGTAACTACCCTTTCAAATACTTATCTACCAATTGTCTCAGCAGATGTGGAGCGGTCATTCTCCCGTTTGAAACTATTATTGCACGATTTGAGAAAATCTTTTACAACTGAAAATTTGGAAAAGCACTTGGTAGTACAAGCTAACATATTTTAACAATTAAATGTTTTGTCTAAAAACTGAGTAAAACTATTGTATAAAATGATTTTATATAAAAACGTACATACAAAAAAATTGAATAAATACAAGTAACTATGTATTCAATTGTTCAACTATCTTGCGCATATTTTGAAGGCATATTTTCGGATTTTTTCGCGTATATGTACAAATGCATATATTGGGCATCTACGTGCATATTTTGAGGTTTTATTTCGCATATATTGCCGAGCTCTAATAATAACATTTAACAAATCTGGGGGGAATGTACTACCATGAACAAATACCACTGGTGGCTAGACGCCCCCAAGGCGACTTGTTTATCTTTTAAAACACAATTTCAATTTCCTGTAACTTCCAAACAAAACTTCCAGTGTGTTGTCTTGTAACTTCGCATGGTGTCACTGGTGCTACTGAAAAATCTTAGGAATTTCACAGCTGTCCCAAGATGTCACCAGAGTAAATGAATTTAAAATGCAATTTTAAATGGATAGAGCTGAATTTTCTGACACATTTTGGTGAGCTATTAGTAGTTTAAAAACGCTGCAAATTATTACACAACGGTTTATTATTTTTATATAGATCACTCGTCTACAAAATCACCAACCATCCAATATGAAGAAAAAAATCAAAAAAATAAAAAATAAATAAAAAACAAAATTAAAAAAAAAATCAAAATCAACCATCGATCGCTTTTCGGTCAGCTCTAATTTGAACGGAGATTAGGCCTCTTTTGCGATTCACACTCGTGTTTTGATTTATATATATATATATTTCAATATAAACCCTTAAATTTACGTAGGGAGCGAACGGTTTGTCCTACAGAGCTCCGCGTGGTCTCAAAAAATTCTAAAAATTCCATAGAATCCAAAATTGAAGGAAAACAATACCTTTATATCGAAATTTTTTGAGTTAGGGCGTTTTCAAAATTTCAAAATTGATTTTGGAACCCTTAGGAGTGACCTACATCAACCAAAAGCTTCGGGGCACAACTAGACCCCAAATGGAGCCTACATACCAAATTTCATCAAAATCGGTCAATGCTAAGTGGCAAAAGTGCCGCGTACGGCGTACGGCGTACGGCGGACGGACGGCCAAATTTTTATTCGATTTTTGGATTCTACGTACCTTGAAACGTAAACCATCAAATTTTGAGGGGGTGTTAAAATTTTTTTTTTTCTTGGTCGATTCCAAAGGTTCATTATTGAAAATAATAAACCAAAATGAAGTTATGACCAAAATTTCCCAAGAAATCGACGAACAAAATGTTTTGTCTAATAATGGTAAATGTAATTAGTTTTTGGAGAGCACCCCCGCCGCTTCTAATAGTCATTAAAGAGATTTTTTGTGGGAACTTTCTTGGGATGAGCGCAAATAAAGGGGTAGTTTGGGTTTCAGACCTTCAGTGCTGCTTACTTCCAAAGTAAGTACTGTCCCCCGATGAAAAGAATGAACGCGAGGCCCGACAGGGAGTTGGGTATCCACTACGTAGAACCGTGGTGGGAAGAAACATCTCTCTTCCAACATGTCTCTTCCCTCCACGCGTAGAACTACACCTTTTTCCACAAATCTACGTTTACAACTAACCTGAATATAACTAAACTGTAAACTGATAACTGACCTTATCCGATACCCCTGAACCTGCCGTGAGTCCATACTTTCTTCCTTTCCCCTCGTTAACCCCTTCCCACATTGTCGTTTAGGTCATGTCTGGAATTTCTACTGTCACTTCTGTCCAATGATGTCTGGACAAGAAAAATACATTACGAATTCGCGATCGAGAAAGAATAGTGACCCGTCGTAATTACGTAATAAAATAACTCATGTCGACAGCGAATTTGTCATGAGGGACTACACCGTGTGTTGGCCTATGTTATTTCCTTCCAAATGATCATAGAAACTTCATTCTTTTAGGTACCTAAGTAATCGAATCTCAATGAGAGAAAAAACACTTTATTGAACATTGTTGAAGAAATGAAGGTGGACAAGGACTCCAGTAGTTGTCGAAACGTGATGGATTTGCCGAAAGTTCAAGTTGAGTTGCCAAAAGTTCAAATTGGTATGCCAAAAGTTTGCCAAAAATTCAAATTGATTTATGCCAAAAAAAATTTTGAAAATTTTTTGCGAATCTCAATTAATTATACGGAAGATTAATGTCGAATTGGCACAATTACATAGAAGTTTAGTTTTTCAGTACTTATACTTTACCGATAAACAGATCTACAAAAAAATTGCTTGCCTATCGCGCCGGTTACCGGATCCGGTACTGGATGGTGTCCGAGATAATCTGGAGCGACTCGGACGGTGGTGGTGAAGAGGATTCGAAGCCGAGCGCACTCCATCACGATGAGGGAATCAAGTATCCCCTCTTCGCTGTCCGGGTCCGCCGCTGGCCGACCTCCGTTGCCGTTGCCGGGCGAGAGGCTTGTGTGCGACGGGGAGATATTCTCCGTCAGGGCCCTGGTAGATGAATTTTCAAAAAATCAGCATCTTTTACAAACATCGCTTTAGGATACTCCCTAAAAGTCAAGAAGTCCTAAAGCAGACTTCTTTCGTTTTGAGTAAATAGCTTTTTCCAGCGATATTCATAATTTGTTCAACCAATTTCATAAATTTTCCAACCAATATGATATTTTTTTCAACCAATTTCATAATTTTTTCAACCAATTTTATATCATCAGGTATATCAAGTAATCATAAGTGAAAAGGATGATAAAAAATGAATATGATTTGAAATATTATTACATAAAAGGTGAAAAATGAAGTACAAAAGGTAAAATTGAAATTGAAATTTGAAATGTTAACTTGTAAAATGTAAATGATATAAGTATAATATCATCGAGCAGCAGCTTGCGGCAGTTTCAGTAAAAACTTCGAGCAATTGGAGCAATCTGTAGATCACGCCGCAGGAAATAACCTCATCCTGGTTGTGTACTGCTCGGGTAGAAGACAACAAGGCTCTTGTCTTTGATTTAATTTTTGAAAAGGCGTATTCTGCTGGATTTAGCATTGGCGAAAATGGAGGCAGGTATTTTATTGTATGAGGAGAGCGTCCCACAATTGCCCTGACCTGATTTTGAGAGTGAAGTTGCGTTTATTCTATGTTAATGACGTTATGGAATATTTTTTCTTGCCTGTAAACCTCCATACTGGAATTTTCGGATGTCGGGTAGTCCTCCTCGGCTTTCTCACGTCTTGCTTTGATGTTCATCAGGACGTAGACAAGCTGCTGCCCGCACTCTTCTGCCCTCAGCTGAGCCACGATCTTCAATTCAGGGAAAAACGAAATTTATATAACCTAATACCTACACGCTCAAACCCGATACTTTTATATTTAACCTTCTGGACATGGATAGTCGACTCTGTGGTGTCACATACACAACACAGATCTGAGTCTGCTAATGAGCAAAACCCCAAGGATTAGAGAAAAGATGATAATGGGTCACGATTGAATTCTCCCAAAAACATATTTATTATGAAAAAACGCTATGTAAAATTTTTTCGAACGATGAAAATAACGTAAATTACATGGTTTGGTAACGCCATAAGTGGCTTTATCACATTTTTCCAAATGTAGAAAATATACTTCTAGGAACATTTTCGTGAATCAGGAATTCACGAAAAAAATCAACAAAATAATGACAAGCACAAAAAAAACTTTGGTTAGGTTCATACATGACCAGTTGAAATTTAATAAAAAATCAAGCGAATTTTGCCTCTACCTCTTCTTTAGATACCCATTTCGAAAAAATCGCGACCTATTTACAGGAAACTTAGAAAGAATTAGCCGAAAAAATAAATACATTTCATAAGGTTTTATTATATCCTAATTATATATTATATAATTTCATATGCATATTTTTTCCGGAACGATACTATTGCAAACTTATAAGAAGATGTCAATTTAGAAAAAGAATTCAACCTGATTCAAAGTCGAAACGGAGTTTTTGAGAAAGTAACGCAAATAGTCGCATGTACGAGAGATATACAATTTTCCGTTAGGTCGAAAAAAATAGTGTCAACGGAGGCCGGAAGTGGACTGAGACCTTCTCGTCAAGAACTAGGGAGATTAAGTGGTGAAGACCCTTCGCAAAGTCACGTTGTTGAGCTGGGCAATTGAAAAAAGATGTGTATGAGTCACATACGTGCGACTGTCGGAAGGCTAATATATGAATCAACTGATATTAAATGACCACATTGTGAGTGTCAATACCTCGGCAGAAGATAGTATAGTAAAAAAAGGATCCATTATCTTTTTATGGCGACTTATATAACTCAAATTCATTGAAAAAAATACAAACTTGGAGTATTTTTGTTAATGAAAGCTTCCTCATGGGCAGCAGCATGACGGGACATGTGTTCCTCACAATGCTCACTGATTTGCTTTCTGCGCCTGACCCTAGCGGTAAAATCGTGTCGTGAAAAACGATCAACCTGCAAATACGAAGTATAAATTAGATTTTTCAAGTACACTTCCAAAAACGCTGCAAATTATTTCACAACGGTTTATTATTTTCCTGTATAGATCACTCTTCTGCAAAGATCACAGCTTTGCCATTGTAACTATTTATTTATTTCTTTTTATTATTTTTTTTAAAAAGAAACTCCCCTGAAAGACGCAGGGGGCACGCCATAAATTAAAATAAATAAATAAATCAAATATAAACCATAGGTACCTACTACCTACCTACTAGGGTTTTCCTATCAGTCGGTTTTCCATCTACAAAAATTGTTATACACTTGTTGGAAAGCTCTCGATTTTTGCCGAAATTTTATGCTGACTACACGGCTATGAAAAAAAGAAACCTTGTCGAATATAGTAAGTAACGCTTTTTTTTCGGAAATGTTGTTTGCGAACAAAATTTCAGATTGACCCCAACAACACGCACCCACGTGAATTGTGAACCCAGCATTGTCATATTTATGTAAAAACTTTTAGGACAATGCTTAATTTCTCTCGAAATCTCACGAAGGTACATACGTACCAAAAGTATATGAATTGAAAGTTTAATTCAATCTACTAATTGAACAAATAAGATTGAAGCATTCAGCAAAATTATACAGCTGCAGTTGGTGCTAGAATCGAACTCAACTCAGTGCGGCGCGGAGAGCTACCTCACCCGCAAGACCGCTCGGTCGTGCGTTTATTGGATACTCACCAAGCATCGGTTCTGCTCTCTATTTTGCTTTGTAGTCTCTATTCTGCATATAAATTCAATATTTCCTCGTTTTGACATTTTCATGTCTTTGCTTTGGCACATAAACTGAAAACTTGCTCACGCGACCAATAAACACTGTGTTGCGTAGAGAACAATCAACTGTTTTCTTATTTTGATGCTTAGGTACATGAACTAACAACCTTACTTCACTACCTTGTTGTGTAGTGGTTGACATGAAAATGTCCCAATGTGTTGCAGACTCGTATGCAAGCATTTATAATCTAACCATCTAGGTAGCACTTTGTATAAATTGACTGGTCTAAATGTAGAAACTTTCTCTAGTTTCTTCTCAAGTTTCCCATATGATTTCCTAACAAAACCTAATAAATCAAAATTGGTTATGACATTTATACTACACTTCTCATCTTAGAAGTGCATAATATGCACTAATAAGGCCGAATTTTATATATTGTTATATAATTCGGCCCAAGCATTTCTAATTTTTCTCAAGAAGGATATGGAATCACAAGTCTGGTGGAAGTCACATTTGTGGAGTGATCAATAAAAAATCAATCAATAAACAAGATAAATAAACAATCAAACAATAAACAAGATAAATCAATAATCAACAAACGCTGCGGTATGCCACCCACTCCTCAGGGTACCCAATTTAATAAAATCTATAATTCATAGTGGTACATTTACTTCCATAAAACATTCATAAGCAACAGATATAGTAAGGTAAATTTGTACTGTAAAACAAGTTGCGTCGTGGATGAAATAAGTGTGAAGATCAAACAAAAACCCTGAAAATTATTTCATAAAGGTTTTTACTGGGCACAATAAAACATTATTGAGTAGTTACCAAAGTGAACTTGAGGAAGCAGTCGTAAAAAGAAAAACCCCATTTATTCCTACAAGGCATTTAACTGATATATCTACAGTAACAATGTAAAATCAAGTAAGTTGAAAAAAAACGAAATTTTTCAGGGGGCAAAAACTTCTAAATGACTTAAAATATAAGTTTTTTACGTCTCCTGAAAAATTTCGTTTTTAAACTTACGCGGTTTTACATTGTTACTATCGATATACTTACCTATACTATGTTGTTTTGTAATATTTTCCTATAGGTCGGTTTCTTGAAATAAACTGAAGATAGAACTGAAGGAGAATGAACTTACTTGAGAATGTGAACGAGATGCTCTGGTGACTCTAGGAACTTGCCGAGGCCGATAGTAACAGTCTGGTTGAGGAAGTAGGTGAGTGACAGCCTTTTGTTGTTGATGAGTTTCTTCCAGTGGGTACACTTGAAGTTGGAGACGATGGCAGCCCTGTGATCGCCCGCTACCTTCACGAACAATTTGCAAGTCGAATCTAGCCCTTCTGTTACCTGGGCCAGACACTGCAATATAAGTGATGATTTTAGGTAGCATCAAGTTTCACTCTAGAAGTTTTACTTAGCTCATTCGACAAAACGAATTTGGTTTCTCAACTCAACTAAAAATTTGTAATTTTTGCCGTTTTTATCGTTTTAGGCATTTAATAATTGTAGGGGAATTGGATAATTTTTAGACCTACTAATCAAAAATACGAAATCTTGTGAACATCAATCCCCTCCGAAGCAAGAGCTCGAAAACATTTGAAAATTGTAAGGTTTCACGTTGTATTTGGATTTCCTATGAAATATTGACCAGAGAGGCTGAAATTCTCGTAATCGTTAGCCTTGTAATACAAACACCACCCGAAAATCGTAATTTTTCATCAAGTCCGTAGAGCCGCAATCGCGCTAGAATGCTATTCGAAGAAAAGTAGATACCCAAAGCAATTATCGACTACATTATCCAGTTAATGTTGCTTATTTTCTACAATCTGTATTGGAGATTGAGAGGACCTTGGAGAAGTCGGCAAAAATCCATTCTTTCAAACACTCGGTACTTTTGAATGGGACAGACTCGCGTCTGCTCAATTTTCTCCTCTGAAAGTTGTATGTGCAATGGGCACGATAAAAACATTTAATCCAAGTTATTACACAATGCTTTATAATTTTCCTGTAAAGAATGTCCGTCTGCGAAGAACTCGCCTTTCTCTGACCCTTCTAAGGGCCAATGGTAGGTGGGGCAGGCAGTCCAGTAAATCGGTGTTCAAAAGTGCCGTATCCGTAACAAAACGAGGGAAGTTTTTCTCTCAGCGGATCTCATGTTTTATGGGGTCTTGAATCCAAATATGAAGTTTGCTGCCTTTTACTATCAGCTTCAGACCAAAAAATAAGACATTTTTTTAAATCTCTAAATTTTGGCTTTTTCATCAAGTTTTTCTTTTTTTATGGCGGTTTGTTCTACTGAGCTCTGGGTGGCCTCATTCGATTCTAAAAATTTAACACTATTTTAATTTGATGAAAATGGATTCCGTCCGCCATCCGCGGGACATTCCTTAGTTACCGTGTTCCGATTTTGATGAAATTAATCAAATTGTGGTATAAATATTGGGGCACCCACAGCTCTCGGAAGGCGATGTTTTTCTGTCATAATAATGTTTATAGTGAATCTTGAGTGATTAATATGTGATAAGTGCTCATAATAGGAAAGCCGTGTTCTTTGCAGGCGGTTAATCCATCGAGAAAAATAATAACCCGGGATGTAATTATTTCGAGCGTTTTTTATTCGATTTTGGATTCTGCTTTGGATTTGGATTTTGGATTCTGCTTTTGAATCTTGAAAAGTAAGCCAAAAAAAAATTAAGGTGGATTAGCTTTTTTTCTAGCTAGATTCTAGAGGTTTTTTATTGAAAATAATAAACTATCATATAATTTATTTAAAAATAATTTATTACTGGAAATAATAAACCAAAAACATTGGTTTTAACTATTTTTAAGGAAAGTTTGAGTTTTTAAAGGAATTTGATGAAATTCACAGGACTTCTTTTGCTCATAAGAAGGTATCTGTAAACAATTTCCAATGCTAGTTCCAAAAAAAAATTGTATAGGTAGGTATATTTAAAATTTGAAAACGAACGAAAAAACATATACTTTTTCGAATTTTTAGGGTTTTAGGTGTTTTTTCATGAAACATTTCAAGTTTCGATTTTGAGTTCTACTGTATAGAAAAATTCGACAAATGATTTGAAAATTAAAAAATATATATCGCTAAGTTGACGATAGAAGATCAAAACTCTCAACAAACAGCTGAAACAGGACGATATTTCTGGTTTAGCTTGTCTACTGTTGTTACGTATGTGTTGATTACATTCAATTTGCGATAGTCAATTATATCAGCAAAATGTAAACCTCAACAAAATCGCTGCAATAATTTCAATAACCAAGAGGATTGATTTCTCCACCAAACTTCTGGAGAGAGGGGGCGTCACATTTTCTGATTAGGCCCTCACTTGAACTGGTGCGCTACTGTTTCTTTGTCATCTTTCAAGGGTGAGCCTGATTTCGGCTGTTCTTTCTAGGCAACACCAAAGGACCAAATTTTAAAATATTTAAGTACTACCTACCTACATAGGATATCCTTAAACATGAATCTTAGCTAACACCATAGCTGCAATTCATCGACATTTAGCCTTCACATTTCGAATGAACGCCTTACAGTTTTATTTGGCTTACATCCCATTTGACGCTATCGTCGTAGAGAAGATATGCAAGGGTGGTCTCCAGCGCCTCAGCGAGGGCGTTAAGCTTCTTGCAGTTATGGACGTACTCCTGGACAGCCGTGTCTTGGGGTGGTAGCCATCCTGGAACGGACATCCTGGGAGCCTGGCCCTGGTTGTAGAGTTAGTTTTCTTGTTGTTGGTACCTGAATCCTGGACCCGGATTACCACCTACGCTTCCACCATCTCCTTCAAGAACCTCCATCTCACTGCCACCTGCACAATACCATCACAATCAGTGACAATCTAAAATGTCCAAAATTATCTTACTATTTCCAGACTTTTCCCTTACCAAATCCCAAAATTCACTGAAGCCTCCCCAAAAAAAAAAAAAAAACCCCAAAAAATCCCCCCCCCCCAAAAAAAAAACCCCCATCCCCCTCCCCATCCAAAAAATTGATCGTCAAACCAGCTGAAATAATATTGATGAAATCTGTTTCATTTGGAAAGATAAAGGTATTAAATATGGGTAGGAAAAGATTTTTTGTTTGTTTTAAAGCTGCATGAGCAAGAAAGAATAGGAGACCTACATTGAATTGAAATCTCTGAGCTCTTTGGCTCAAAAAACTGTATGAGACGTGACCAGTTCTGAATAGGGAGAGTGATGATGAGACCCCACAGAAAAGTTAGGAAACTACTATTTCTGTCAGGGTACAAAAACATCAATCATCCATGTACAAACCCAGATAGCCCTAACGTCCTTCTGGAAGGATGAAGGACTTAGGTCGACTTTCCGAATTTTCTCTCCTGTATTATGATACCGCTGTGGTCCAGTATGGCTTTGAACTGTTGTTTACATCCTAACGGAGGGGTGGGGACCGATTTTGTCTTCAGTATGCGACCAACAGGTACTCAGTGTAGTTTTTAGGACGTCCCACAGTAAGACTTGGGCGTCCTTATGCGATCGATCTGGGGTGAAGTTGGACAACACTCAACAGAAGAAAAAAAATAACCACACAGTAATCCGTTTTAGACCATTCTGAATCCAAATCCGCGAAAAAAACCATAGGTGTATGTCTGTGTGTGTGTGTGTGTGTGTAGGTGTGTGTGTATGTGTGTATGTGTGTATGTGTGTGTGTAACAAAATCTTGTGTACTCTGCACAGGCCTTAGTTCTCAAACGATTTTCCTGGTTCTTTTTTCGTTTGACGCGGAATACTATCTAGTTGTGCACTACGGCACCGGAATTTTGAATTTTGCTTTTTAAGAGGGGGAAAGGGGGGGTTAATGCTTAAAAAACGTTCGTTTGCGTGCACAATCTTGTAAACTCTGCCCAGGCCTCAATTTCCAACCGATTTGCGTGTTTCTTTTTTTGTTTGACTCAAATAACTTCCGAGTTGTACATGATTTTACCAGAGTACCAAAATTCGCAAGGGGAGGTGGTGAGTGGGGGGATAATATTCACAAAATATCCGATTTTTCAATATTTCGGTTCCTTTACTGCTTACTAATTGTACCCAAGCTTTGAAATTGAGGAAAAATTCTCATTATACCTCCGGATTTTCATGAATTATTCTCTGTACCACCATGGAATTAATAGTGGTGCCAACATGGTGCCAGGACATGGTGCCATGATGCCATAAACCGCTTATTTCGTGTTTTTTTTTGTTTGTATTTCACCTTGAATACGGATGTGAACTTCGACGGACTGCCTACCAAAACTAACAGATGAAAGTTCAATGTTACGACGTATTTCCGCTTTGGTGCCAGACTGGCACCATTGTTGGCGTTGGGGTGGTGGTGGGGCGGGAGGGGGGGGGGTAACTCTAATTCGCATGTTGGGTATCGTAGATCATGGATTTTAAAATGCTCTTCAGATTCGAGGCTCCCATGCCGCTAGAAGTGTTATGGTAGATAATGGTGGGGGGGGGGTCACTATTTCTTGCCTAAAGTAATAAATAAATTACATCGAGTGAAACAGTTTTATCACTTAACAACTGGTTAAACTGATCTAATGCTTATCCAATGAGACGTCCCCTGGAATGCATGCATTACTAAACAATATGTTTCCCTAGTAGCTTCAATCATGAGCGGTCACCCAGAATTCATAGTTGATGGGTAAGTACCTATTCATTTTTAATTTTTATTTCGTCGTTGATATTCTATTGTTCCTACTCTCTACTAAGGGTATGACATGTTATTGATGTAATTTTGCCATTTTCGTCTCCATTATTACCACTTTTCACGTCGATCCTTCTGGAAGGACGTCAGTAGAATACACATTCAAAATCGTTCCGTCCCTATATTTTTTCATTTGCTGATTTTTTGGATTTCTCGCTTTTTCTACAAGAAGTTGCTTCTTTTATTTACATCAAATAATATATTGGATTTTTTGGAGGGGAATGATGACGCAATAGGTCAAGGGGAAGTCGATATAACTTTATTACCTCCAACAAATGCCTTTCATGACCTCACCGAATGAGAGCCCTGTTATTGATAATTTGCCACGCAGTCAACTTTTTGCTCCTGCAATTTTGAATAGCATTCCTTCTCATGATAAAGATGATGAAAGCGATGATGATCCCCAACCATCAACTTCCAATGAAAATATTTCCAACATGAAGAGGGGGAAACATCGAGTCCGTAAACCAAAACCGCCCAAAAAATTGTACAAGTGGTCAAAAAACCAGTATCTTTCAAATGCATGGTCCCAAACAAAAGTTGTCATCCCTTGAATATTTCGATTTTTTTTTTTTTTTTTTTAAATAAAAATAGCCAAGATTGACAGTCGGTGAGTGAAAATCAAATAATTGGACGACACATGCATCGTGTGGGTTTGCATCCTTTCAATCATTTTCAATGATAATTTATTATTGAATTTCTTTTTCTTTTTTTAGATTTGGTAAGAAAGAACACTACGTTGGGGATACGGGAGTAGACAAAAAGATAGGAAAAAAGGAAGTAGCTGCACTGCAGATTTTTCAAGACGAAGGCGACAACCGTATGCTATTTCTACACTTTTTCGTTTTCTATTGTTCCAAAAAAAAATACATTTTGTCAATTTTAAATGATACATGGTTTTATATGCAGTTTTGATTGAATAAAAAAGTGTATTTTCAATCTTGAGTCTCATTTGTTATCTCATAAGAATAAGGAATATGCGAGAGAGGTTGCTTGCATATTCCACTGACGTCCTTCTGGAAGGATGTCCATTTATGACCTCATTAAAATGAGAAAAAATTGCAAGTGCCAAATTTGTCTTCAGACAACACCTACGACACTAAACATAAGAAAAAATTCAAAAAATTAGTAAACAAAAAAAAATCAGGGTTATCTGGGATAATTTATTAAGATACACTATTTTTTGACATTTTATGTCTTTACTTTGGCACAAGAACGAAAAAAACGTTACGAATAGCGTCACAAAATTGTTCACAAAATCAGAAATCGGTCACGAAAAAGGGAGTTTTTTTATTGAGTTTTTAAATGATTTCCACTTACAACCAAGCCGTTGCTATGGAACTTTATCTTCGTCTTCAGCGGTTTTTAACTTTTTACTCTGGAACTCTTCTTCTTCACTCCTGTAGGTAGTGGGTAGATTTCACAGAAAAGCCGAGCCTTCTGAGAGCAGGAAATTCCACAGAAACCCAAACGCCGTGACGTAAACAGAATACTAGGATTTGGATGGCTGGTAAGTATTGCGGGTTACAGCTTCGCTCCTTAGTTTCTTACTCTCTCCATGCTGTCCGAATCCTTCGTTAGTTTCTCTATTATGATTCCGAATGGCGCTTTGGCTTGTGACCGGTTTCGTTTCAAACTTCGAAGCTAACTTCATAGTATGCTATCATCCCAAATGTGATTATAATTATATCAATCCGTATTTAGCATCTTTTTTCGGGTGTAGAAAAGAACCACAAATAAATTAGTTGAATCCTGGAATAAGTCCCTCGGAAGAATCAAGCTTTGGCATTCCGTCAGCAATTCCACACTCGTTGCGAGGTAAGTAGACAGCAGGGACAGTTTTCCCCTATTTCTCTGCTCGGTTTTCCTATCAGGAAGTAGGTACCTACTTATAGAAGTGTCAATAAATTATTAATATTCTAGAACTAGTAGGTATGTAACAAACAAACCGGCAGTCACTGTTCACTGAGTGCCAACAAAAGTGGATTCTCATGAACGTTGTGGTTGTGCTTGAATGTATCTTGAACCCCGTTTACACTGTTCGAGTCGTGCATACGCCGGTTTTCAACGAGGACCACTCCCCGAGCATTTCCGACGATCAGTCGCTGTGTATACGGGGTTTTTACTCTGAGCGGGCGACGATGAGCGTTTCTTTGATTCTTCGGAAAACCGACGTAGGGTGGATCAGCCTCGAGCACGAGCAAGCCTTCCGGGCGAACATTGCTTGGCTCGAAGCGACTGTTACCACTGCCTGAGCTTCGAACGAATGCTCGTTCGAAGCTCCCGCTTGCGGCAAATGCTCGAGCAGTGCAAACGGGGCTTTGGTTGTGTGGTGTTCTCCCTACCTGTTATCTTCCAGCAGGTATACTGTATAAACGTACCAAATTTTATGGATATGGATGGTAGAGGCGTTTGGTTTAGAGGTGGGTAGGAAGTCGCGTCACTGGTTAAAGTCACCTATTACCGGAGAGTCACCGTTCCGTTTGTCGCCTATTACAGAACTGACCCTATTACCAACTGACTTGCAGTGACAGCAGGTAAAATAACGCTCCCTTCCTCCATGCTCCGAATCACTATCTCAAATTATTTCACTTTGACCCCTTCGGAGCTTCTTGAATTGTCACTGTGTGCGTTGTCACTACAGTGCCGTTGGCGCTACTCGTCACTCCGTAGTGGTTGGCGCTGGTTGTCACTTCATGGGCGGTCGGCGCTACTTGTCACATTGTCACTCTTGGAGCTCCTTGTCACGGTTGGAGCTCCATCGTCACTTGTCACTCTTACCATTTGTGTAGCGTGATCAGGTGATCGGTTGTCTCTCGTCCCTCACGCCGTACTTTCCGCGGCCCGGGTTTAGGACTCTCGCCTTTAGTTTGACTCGTGTTGCCCGTTTAGTTCGATGTTTTTCGATAGTTTCATTGTTTTGTGATTAGTTGAGATGAATAAAAAACCGAAATCTTCTCAATTATGGGCGATTTTTAAGCTCATTAAAAGGTCGAAAAACTGCCAAGTGCGACCTATGTGGTCAAGTTTGTATGTAGTTTCAAAACTACCATTACCTACAAATTAAAAAATATAATTCGTAATAATTTTTTCTATTTGCTCATGTTCCTTCATTTGTTTCAATTAGAGATGATATTGAGGTGAAAATGTATGTTACCTACCAATAATGATCGACTGTGATAAATTCCATTTTTTTCTTATTTATTCAATTTTACCTACCAACGGAGGACTATGATGACTCTGGGACCACGATCGATAAATTATTTATTTCTGAGCTCTAAACATATTAATCTGATTGCTGAGTGTCTCATACTAGGTGCTTAAATCGGTAAAACGTAATATACAAATATAATGGAGGGGTATATAAATTTTTTCTCAATGAACAGAACCAATTTTTTATTAGAAATATGAGACCGATACGCTAGTTGCGTCTATTGGGGCAAGAACTCTCGTTACGGAAATCACTGCTGGTAACGAGTCACTTTACACCGAGCAGCGCCGCAGTAGCAGGATGCGCTTCTCTGTCACCCTATTACAAAGTCACCTATTACTGGAACCTATTACCGGCCTGTCACTGTCACGTTGTCACCTATTACCAAAAAGTAACCGTTTCGCACATCACTAGTTTGGTTTAGAGGTGGGTAGGAAGTCGCGTCACTGGTTAAAGTCACCTATTACCGGAGAGTCACCGTTCCGTTTGTCGCCTATTACAGAACTGACCCTATTACCAACTGACTTGCAGTGACAGCAGGTAAAATAACGCTCCCTTCCTCCATGCTCCGAATCTCTGTTTCAAATTATTTCACTTTGACCCCTTCAGAGCTTCTTGAATTGTCACTGTGTGCGTTGTCACTACAGTGCCTTTGGCGCTACTCGTCACTCCACAGTGCGCTGGCTGTCACTTCATGGGCAGTTGGCGCTACTTGTCACATTGTCACTCTTTAGCTGGGTTCACATGAGCGCGGTCAACGCGGTTGTGCGAGGAGGCGGTCAACGCGATCGGGAAGCGGCTGGCATCTAGAGGTTCACAAGGTCGCGGTAGCGCGTCAGCTTCCCGCCTTTTCGACTTCTATTTTCCCGCGCTTCAGTGGAAATTCTAAGCTTCAGTTTTGAATCCTAGCTCGTTTTAATCCTTTTAATTTCAATATAATTTTTTAAATTTCACATTGTGATTGAGTTCGTCCGAACCTCCTCATCAAGGGAGACTGGGGGGTACGTCAAGTAGGTACATTTTTTCTGTTCCTACGATGTTCCATTTCATTTTTAAATGCATCAAAGATAAACAGTATTTTACTGAATCGAGATAGATACCATTACCTACCAACTCCAAAAATCGGAATTATGATAGCTTTATTTTATTTGTAATCATTATTATCAAAGTGAATTATACTGTAGAATATTCCCACGAAAAGCGTAATTTATAATTTCGTTGTTGGTGCTAATTATGCAAAAAAATCTTAGAAATCACCTCAGGTGGTTGAAATTTTCATCAAATTTAGTTTCCATTACGTAAATCACAGATCATATTTATTAGATATACCATTTATTTAATTACGATGCATTCTTCACATGTTTACAGGAGACCAAAATAAACGAAAATTACAAATACCTGTAAGTAAAATAAAAAATACTTGGTGACCCCTACCTTAAAGTCCCACAGCTGTCTTCTCTCCTTCACAAGGTCAATAATAAGTTCGCTAAAACTTGTCATTTTTGGACAGAGGATTTGTAATCGGCGGAATCTTCTGTGAATCAGTTTCCAAGCTCACCACACAAAACATCAGTTGAATTCCCTGCTCAAACAAGTGGTGATAACAAGTCGTGATAACGAAGCGGTCGACGCGTCGAATATCAGAATTTTTGAAACGCGACAGTCCACTCCAAAAGTACTCAGGCGGCTGAGGCGCCGCCAATCAAATGGCCGAACGCGTCAACCTCAACCGCGTCGACCGCCCTCATGTGAACCCAGCTTTTGTTCGGTTGGAGCTACATCGTCACTTGTCACTCCATTCATGATCAGGTGATCAGTTGTCTCTCGTCCCTCACGCTGTACTAGGGGTGTGTCGGTCCAGGTATTTCCCTGGAATGGTTCCAATGGTTACAGTGACAAAGATGTAACCGTTCCAAATTACCGGTACAGTTCCATTACCGGTACAGGCGGTCAAATCCCACTCACATGACATGGATGAAGCAGGCAGTCAAATCCCTAACGTCATTCTTCCATGCTTATGATCTCAACTTGCAATACAATAGCATCATTTTCCTTGAAAATTCTCTAAAAGGAAGGAATTTCAACAAGTGTTACAAAAAAGACAATTTATTATAAATGATAGTGACTAAACAATTCAAGGAAATTACGTTGCAGTTTAAGAACTTAACATGACAATACTGGAGACAACTTCCATTCTAACCAGTCCAGAAAATCACTTCTCGCTCAAGAGCCATTCCATGTTACTATTATATTCTCAGTCCATGGAAGTAGTAAGGGCGCTTCCAGGTACAACATGGAACAGAACTGAGAACCCATGCATACCGGTCCAAAACCCTTCTCAGTCCAGGGCCATTCTCCATGATATCTTATCGGTCCGGTTCCATCCTTACTGGTCCAGAGTCAAGATATCTTATTGGTCCGTGGAACTGGACCAGTAAGGGTCGAGTTTTTGTCACTGCGTGGAACCGTTCCAAGTTGATACTCGGTTCCACAGTCCCGGTACAGCTGTAACGACACACCTCTACGCTGTACTTTCCGCGGCCTGGGTTTAGGGCTCTCGCTGTTAGTTTGACTCGTGTTGCCCGTTTAGTTCGATGTTTTTCAATAGTTTCATTGTTTTGTGATTAGTTGAGATGAATAAAAAACCGAAATCGTCTCAATTATGGGCGTTTTTTACGCTCATTCAAAGGTCGAAAAAACTGCCAAGTGCGACCTATGTGGTCAAGTTTGTAGTTTCAAAACTACCATTACCTACAAATTAAAAAATATAATTCGTAATAATATTTTTTCCTATTTGCTCATGTTCCTTCGTTTGTTTCAATTAAAGATAATATTGAGGTTAAAATGTATGTTACCTACCAATAATGAACGACTGTGATAAATTCTTTTTTCTTATTTATTCCTTTTTCCCTACCAACGAAGGACTATGATGAAACAGTGACCACGATCGATAAATTAATTATTTCTGAGCTCTAAACATATTAATCTGATTGCTGAGTGTCTCATACTAGGTGCTTAAATCGTTAAAACGTAATATATAAATATGATTGAGAGGTATATAAATTTTATCTCAACGAACAGAGCCAATTTTTTATCAGAAATATGAGACCGATACCCTAGTTGCGTCTATTGGGGCAAGAACTCTAGTTACGGAAACATGGACGTAGTATGCTAGGTCCTCGTACGGAAATCACTGCTGGTAACGAGTCACTTAACACCGAGCAGCGCCAGAGTTGCAGGATGCGCTTCTCTGTCACCCTATTACAAAGTCACCTATTACCGGGCTGTCACTGTCACGTTGTCACCTATTACCAAAAAGTAACCGTTTCGCACTTCACTAGTTTGGTTTTAACGGTACCTGACTACCTAAATAGTCTTATGTATCAATACATAAGGAATTTCCAGGACTAGATAATTTTATCTAGTATTCGGACCTTCTGTGTGTCGCCTGTAGCGCTGCTATCACCAAGGAGTACTATCAAAATGACTACTATCAATGTTGACTTGTAACTTGACGACCCAGCTTGACTCCTCGTGTTTTAATTTTTTGGCAACTGGGAAAGTATAAGAATATTATAGAACTATTTCGGTACTTATCTACCCAATTTACCTCTCTCCGATCTGAACTTTACTCATAGAGGAAAAACCAGTGGGTTCCACATAGCTTCCTCGTATCCATTACCCGATTGTAGAGTTCAGATGCATAGTAGTTAATCTCAAAACATCAATCTCTAAGTACCTTGCTCTACCTTCAAAGGGGACCATCAACACCCCAATCCACATGCACCTTGATAATTTCGAAGTTGTAGAAGTTATGGCTGTTACAAGGAATTCACATTTGCGCATGCTCAGTGGCTACTATCAGTCCGGGCGTGAGGATTTGCGCACAATCAAATTGCACAACAACTTCGTATAGTTATGCGCGTTACAAGGATTTCATGAGGGGTCAGCTGTGACCGAGCGAGCTACGGCATCTGTCTCTGGAGATGGGACTCGAACCGGTTGCAGGGGCCGTGAGTTCGAGGCCCGCCTCTGCGGCATATTTTCGGAGCTAATGGGAAGCCATGAGCGAAATCATCAGAACAAATTCTGATCTTCCCTTAGGAAGAGAGCTGATGACGTCCGCGACGCCAGGAATGGCAGTCGGACGAAAATCCAACCTGAAATGGTTGTTTACTTTACTTACTTTACTACTTACAAGGATTTCATGATAGACAGACATGGAACCAAAATTGTTCAGGAAGGTCTGAAACGTAAAATGCGAGTGGAAATTTTGATTTTGGAAAACACTTTTTTTTAACCTTGAAAAGTGAAAACAAAACTTCCCCTACCTTGGTGGACTCGGTAGCAATAACAACTTTTCTTAAACATAATTTAAAAAAATGAGTTCCAACCTACCCACGCAGTCCTAACATGTATTTGGAGGCATCTTCATAACTTTTTTATAGGCATCTACATTATCAGTCATCATAATCTTCTGTATCCAAGTGAGATTAATTTTGTCTAAAATAAGTATACTGATTCTTTTGTTTCAGTTGACGATTTGGATGTACGATGTCGAACGTTTGTCGATTCTTTCTCAACAACAATTGTCGGTACGGGAGTAGATGTCGCTTCAGCCACAATGTTTCAGACAGTGGTAGCATATCTTCTGGCTCATCTCATAATCCTTACGTCTACATCCGAGACCAAAGTGCGTCTTCTAATTGGAACAAGAACCTGTCGAATACCGAGGTCCGGGAGATAATTGACAAAATTGCCGAGGAAGCTCATCAAGTGGAGTATGAACACATGTGGCCGTTAACTTGTCTGAGCGTGTTGCGGGATGCACCTAATGTCCCCGGATGGGAAGACTTCTCCATGGACGAGATCAGAGCAGCAGCATACTCCTCAAAAGCAGCTGGAAGATTCGACGAGTACGTTAACTTCTTCATGAGCCTCCAACAGAAGGCAAAGGAAAACCGCAAGTTATACCTACATCCTGGAAAAAGGGCAGAAGAAATAGTGAGAAGTATGTTCGACAAACACAAACAGGAAACACCTCAACCCTCAGCCTCTCCCGTGAAATCGAGTTTTTCCTTCAGTTCTTCTCAAATTCCTGCTTTCGGTGCAGAATCAACGTCAACTTTTTCTGCACCAAGCCCGTTTGGGTCATCTGTTTTTGGCAATCAACCATCTAGCAACCCGATGATGAAGAGTTCTCCATTTGGCTCAGGAACTCCTTTTTCAAACCAAGATCCAAGTGCTGGGATATTTGCAATGGCAGCTCGTGGTTTCAATAACTCACAGGTGAGTTTTTCGTTATTGATCTCTCCCTCTCTTTCATCATTGTTCACTCTGTTGGAAAGTACTTATTTACATCTATAATAGATATCAAGAATCCTATGCATTATTTAGATATTTCAATGGGAACTCATTAAAAGTGTACTTCGACAAATTTGACGAGTTTTGAGGGAGTTGAAGCCTTGTAGTTGTTGATCACTTCTAGAGATGGGCGAAATGGTTACATTTGCGTATTAGGTTCCACCGTTACTGCTCTGGGTTGGTAATAGGTTCCAATAACCTGTTATTTATTAATAGGTTATCCCAGGGACCTTTTCACAAGCTCGTTCCGACATACCATTCCAAGGTATCGTTTCTTTTCATTCCCGACTTACGTTCGTTTGTATATCATGTTATATTGTTATTCCATTCCAAAATATCATTCCGTTGATCCCTAGTTTTCGTTTCCTACCTAAGTTGAGTTTTCTATCAAGTTATTCCCGACATATTTACGTGTTAGTGTATTTTCCCTCTTTTTCGATAATAAAAAAACCAAGCTATTGTCTTGTGAAGGCTCCATACATTTTGGAGCCTTCCCTGAAACGTTATTTAATAACAGGGTTATTTTGGTAATAGGTTCCAAGCGGAATTAATGAAACCTGATAATAGGTTATTTTCAACTGTTACGTTAAATACCACCCTTCTCTACTCACTTCAAACTTTGACTGTACACTTGCAACAACCACACAAATTAGTATGGTACTTATAGAGACTCTAGAATTAAATAATACCTTATACTAAAGTGTACCAATTCTAGAGTAAAGAGCTACACAAGTATACATTTGCATGAGCAGCAAATACTGGGTGAGAGAGAGACTGAATGTCATTGTCGGAGGACCAGGATAGAACAAACCAGTATAGCCATACGGGTTTGTGTGGATTCGCGAATATCCATACATGAACATGGAACATTCCTGCACTCATTAATATTACGACAACATGCTTGTCAGATATTTGCTCCCCTGCAGATTACTTGAGACACTGTTGATTTGTTGAAGTGCCCAACCCTTATAAATGTACCTACCTACCTTAAAAATAATACTTAGTATAACACACGCTAATAGATTATGTAGTATACTTATGTTCTGTAAAAATGGGAATTTGCCTCAATTTTAGATACTGGAATTTCAAGTCAAATCCTATAATAGGGCCCTAAAATAACGTTCAACACCAGGAATACCCAAGGGAAAAAAAATTACCGTACAAGAAAATGCCTAAACAAGTGAAGCGGTGTCAAAAAACACTGCAAAGATCGAGGAAAACTGATTACGTCACTCCCCAGGGTTCCTCTGGCAAAGCGTAAAAGGAGTTTTGGCAAATAGTGTCTGAGAATGTCAACAGGTAGAGTTGTAGGCGCCCTTGTGACCACATGAAATGATCCACTATAATAATGTGATTCAAATATCAAAACTAACTAAATAAGAGAAGGCGAAGACTGATAATGCTTGATAAACTAATAAGTAGAATAGTATTGTAAAAAATAGTGAGTAACATTGCTTCTTTTCGTCACTTTTGTGTCTATGTTCATTCTGCCAGTTTGTTGCACACTCACGTAAGCTAGTTGTTTCATGCGCGCTTTCAGAGGTAGCGCTACTGTCTTAAGGGAAACTCGTCACATCACAGACCCCTGGTGCATTTAAAATTTCCATCTTTCTTAAATTCTCTAAATTTTTGGATGCGTTTTCGAGCAGCACGTTAGGGTTTTCTTCCATATCGGTGAACCCTGTTTTGAAAAAAAAATTCAAAAATTGTGAGGCAAATTCCCCATTGAAAAATAAATCAATATAAAATCAAAATAAATAAATCAAGCAAGAAACACAATCAAAACAGATTCAATATTATAAGTGATTGTGATGATAAATCTCTTCATAAATTGAGCGTATATTGAGCAAATCTGTATGTATTAACACTTTGCGAGAGGACCAATCCCTTGTGATGACACTGAGAACACACTCATTTCGTTGGCTAAAGAAGTTTAAGCGGCATTTAAGTTTTATACCTTCTATCATCGATTTGAATCTGACAATCATTTTTGTTCTTGAACACAAGCTGGGTTAAGCTTGTGTTTCAAAATATTAATAACGCTTAACTCCAGTAGAATGTTCCGAGATCACACTCAAGGATATTAAGGGTATGGTGAACAAGAGAGGCTGAAATGTGATTCTCGTATTTTAATGAATTTGTGCTTCTGAGTCTACCAGTTGCAGAGGCATTGTTTTCGTTCTATTGAGTCATCAAAAATTAACTTCCCTCGACCGGGGATCGATCTCCTATCATTCCAATTCTGAATTGGAGCTCCTACCACATGAGCTAAGGAAGTGAATGGACAGAGATGCGAAGAGGTCGCTGATCACAACATCTCCCCCCCCACCCGTTAGGAAATCTTAGGTACCCCGTTACCTAGTCAGGGAGGTGAGAGGCAGCTTTGGCCAGCGTTTTCCAACCCAGTGAGAACGCACTATTTTTGACTGGCTTCAGAGTTTTTGTTATTGTTCCTTATTGACAGGGCGGGGGATCTGCTGACCTCGACGTTTGTCCGAATAGGCGGTGGCTCGACTTGTGTCTTGGTGGGAGTTGTTTTGAGGACCTAATTTGTATGAATTATTGTTACTCTGAAAAATGCTGAGGAGACCTTCCAGGTCCGGTGCGACTGCGCCACCAAAAATTAACTTCCCTCGACCGGGGATTGATCTCCTATCATTCCGATTCTGAATCGGAGCTCCTACCACATGAGCTAAGGAAGTGAATGGACAGAAATGCGAAGAGGTCGCATATCCCAACAGTTCTTCAAGGTAAGAAAAAGTGCCCCAAAATCAAAATTTCCTCTAGCGCTTTACGTTTTAGACGATCCTGAACAATTTCGGTTTCGTGTCTGTCTGCAAATCCTTGTAACAGACATAATACACAAAGTTGATGTCCGATTTTGATGAAATTGTCAGGGATCATACGGGTTGGCGAGTAGATGGTCCCCTGACAAATGCGTCACCCTGGATTGATAGCAGCTTCTGCGCATGCTCAAACTTGAAATCCATGTAACACCATTAACTACCACATTTTACATCGAAATTCGATTAAATTTTTAGAGATTGTGTGGTTGGGACACTATTGGTTGGTCATCTATTCTATATTTAAAACTTAGAAGATCCATCGAGAAACTCCATGACTGGACAATTAAGTGGAGAATCAAGATGAATGAAGCCAAATCAGTCCATGTTGATTTTACCAACCGCCATATCAAACATATACCAATATATCTTAATGGCAAAGTCATCCCTTATGCTAATGAGGCAAAATATCTGGGTATGACTCTGGATACGAAACTCCGCTGGAGGGTGCATGTGAAAAATAAAAGAACAGAACTGGACATCAAACTCCGAAAAATGTATTGGTTGGTTGGTAGACGATCAAAATTGTCAATACAGAACAAACTAACCTTATACAATCAGGTCCTTAAGCCAGTCTGGACATATGGTGCACAACTGTGGGGCTGCACCTCACAAAGCAATCGTGACATTATACAGCGTTTTCAGAACAAAGTACTGCTCTCATGCGTTGATGCGTATTGGTACTCAACCAATGACGACATCCATAAGGACCTTAAAATTCCCACAATAAATGAAGTCATCAAAACTCAAGCAATAGCCCATCACCAGAGGCTGCAAGGTCACATCAACGAGGAGGCTGTGAAGTTGCTGGATGTTGATGATCTACTCAGGCGGCTGAAAAGACGAAAACCTCACGATCTGTGGCAGTAGGGAGTGGTGTTTTCATGAAGTTGTTCAGTGAGTGTTGTGCTGTGCGCTCCTGTGAATCTTGTGCGTCAAAAGACACATAAAATAGCCGACAAGAAGTATGGAGGTGTGCTATGTACCACACTCTCCTTTCAGTTATTTATATACATTGTCAGAGAAATGTTGCTAATAAGTTGAATTACTTGGTGCAATAAATATAATTTGAAAAAAAAAAAATCTATTCTATTGTGATCCGACCATTATCAACCACAGCATGGGCCAATGTGAAGTTTGTACTTAACATAACGTTTAGTTTCCAGTCGATTTCGATGGGATTTCCAAGGGATTTGTGGTTGAGACTTCGATGCTTCCCTATTTAAATGTCATGAGATTGAATTCTTGAGATCAACCAATCTATCTGAACTTAAATATTCTTACTGTAAGAATTAGGTTTCCATGAATCTCGTACGAACAATGAACTTATTCAAGAAAAGATAGCATATTAATAAAGTTTGGAATCTGAAGGTTATAATTTAGTCTGTCGAAATCAGAAACAAATAAATAAATTTCGCTTTCGCGACACACTCTGCATCAGATCATCCATTCAGTCAGGTTATGGGTATGTCGAAGCTATGTGCCGCACCCACTTTTTCGAATATGCTCAGAATTGATCGATGAAGATACTGTAACTGTAGGTTTTTAGATTTTGCTTCACATTTTTTTTAAATGTTATATATTTCATTGATAGGTGTATGAGGTGGGAAATCTGGTTCATCCCAAAATTCTATATCATTGCTATGAGCATTGTTCCAGGCAGCCTATTCAACTTTAATGTACCTTGAAATCTGACCAAGTAAAACTTGCTGCTGGGTCTGAGATTGTTTCATTTTGCTTTGCAGTCCTCCAGCATAAATGACACAGCCATGGAAACAGCAACGGACATAAGCCTGACTCGAAATCAACCATCACCATTCCACCAGAACATCTTTGGACAAGTACCTCAGCCTCCTCCATCTGGCTCCCTTCTCCAAGTAGGGGCAAATGCCCCCTCTGTATTCGCTACTGGTGCTACTTCTGCTTCCACTTGGTTCTCGCCTTCTGGAGCTCCACCTGCGGTCCCACCTTCCACTCACATGCACCTCGGCGCCATTTTCACACCGATGGACCAACTCACTGACAAAGAGCTTGAGCAGTTCAGGGCCACGACCTTCACTCTGGACAATTTGCCTTTGAGACCACCACCACAAGAACTCTGCTAGACATCCACACTAACTAGGTACCAATCAACAACTAGTTTTCCAAAATAGATTAAAGTTGACGAATTTATTTATACAAAATTTGAGTATCAAGTGGTGGTAAATTTTGTATTCTCTCTTCTCCAAGGTTTTGTCCAATTTTCCTTTCATTCCACTGGCTACCGAATTTACCAGCACAGTTCATCCTCACGAAGATTCCTTAAATTGCACACATCAGTACATTGCAATTAATCTGAATCCAATCTTATCAATATTTGTATTAGGTATCCATCTTGAAAAAATTTCATTTGGTTATTGGTACCTATGTGAGGATGAATAAAAATTGAAAAAAATAATGTTGTATAATTTCTAAGAATGGCCTTTATTTTATCGTCCATGCGTAAGAGGATATTAATTTTTCTACGTGGATCCACGTAATTAGGAATGAGTATTGAATAATTGTAATCAAAGTAATTGTTCTCCAGAAATAAAAATATTTATTTTCTTTGTTACATAAGTTTTGCATATTGTTCCATTTTATACTTGGCAACTGACATTTTCTGCTGAACCAACTTCTTAATATTGACCCCTGATCAAATGGATAACGAGTGGTCTCCATGCTGAGCTGACGCGACCCCTGGTCACAGAATACTGCAGCAGTCTACCCTGTCTTCAAATCTCCGTGCTGACCTGACATTACCCCTATCGAAAGAATACTGTAGGTCATACACCAGCACTCAGCCCAGACTTACTTGTTTACAGATCCGCTTGCTGACCTGACATTACCCCTGCCTACCGAATACTGTACGTCATACCCCAGCACTCTGCCCAGACCTACTTGTTTCCAGATCTGCTTGCTGACCTGACATTACCCCTGCCTACCGAATACTGTACGTCATACCCCAGCACTCTGCCCAGACCTATCTTACCTCCAGGTCTCCTTGCTGATGTGATATGACCCATGGTCAGAGAATACTGTACTTCATACCTCAGCATCAGCACTCACTCTCAAACCAACCCTGTCTCCAGATCTTGCTGGCCTAACCCATTGCCATGGAATACTGTACTTTCCACTCAGCCCAGACTTACTTGTTTCCAGATCTGCTTGCTGACCTGACATTACCCCTGCCTACCGAATACTGTACGTCATACCCCAGCACTCAGCCCAGACCTACTTGTTTCCAGATCTGCTTGCTGACCCGACATTACCCCTGCCTACCGAATACTGTACGTCATACTCCAGCACTCAGCCCAGACCTATCTTACCTCCAGGTCTCCTTTCTGATGAGACATGACCCATGGCCAGAGAATACTGTACTTCATACCTCAGCATCAGCACTGACCCTCAAACCAACCCTGTCTCCAGATCTTGCTGGCCTAACCCATTGCCATGGAATACTGTACTTTCCACTCAGCCCAGACTTACTTGTTTACAGATCCGCTTGCTGACCTGACATTACCCCTGCCTACCGAATACTGTACGTCATACCCCAGCACTCTGCCCAGACCTATCTTACCTCCAGGTCTCCTTGCTGATGTGATATGACCCATGGCCAGAGAATACTGTACTTCATACCTCAGCATCAGCACTCACCCTCAAACCAACCCTGTCTCCAGATCTTGCTGGCCTAACCCATTGCCATGGAATACTGTACTTTACACCTCAGTCTCCTTGCTGAGCTTTCGCGACCCCTGGTAACAGAATCTTTGTTGATGTCACGTCACAATAGGCACTAATATAATAGTTTAGTCTGGGACTTGTCAGCTTCCTCCACTGCGTTGTTATCCGAATGCAACCATATTCACTTTTAGGTAATCGTGTTGGAGCTTGCCTCAAATTTAACGATGTTGGTCCATTAGGAACTAAAAACAGCAATTTCAAGAAATTCATTGAGGACTGTCTAAGGACTAACAAGCCCAGTTCTTGAAAATTTAAGTATCATCTACTCAAATCGGTATATAAAAATTGTTTATGCCACAAGATCAAAATTTACCAACCGAATTTTCATTTTCAAGTATCATTATTCCAATCTGCTTGAATATGTCGGGAATCTGAATTATGGAATATTATTAAAACATTCAATTTATTCCTACCAGCTCCTGAACATTCCATTATATGCTTGGGGATGAAAACAGAGCTAGTTAGTACCTTCATGGCAGAATATCAATACTTGGATTCCAGCAATGTAGTTTTTAGTTCAAGGTTTCAGTGGTCTCAATATCTCTTTCACGCCACGTGTCTCATACCAGTCACTACCTACTAAAGCTCACTTCTAAAGAGTGTCTCTAGTTTAACAGCTGGTATAACGTTTCAAGAATCAAGTAGATAGGTTCATCATTAGCGAGGGAGGAGTTAGGGCACCGGTTTCTTTAGCGATATCGAACAAACTTCCTCCCTCCCCTGCAACGGCGGTTATAGGACAACAGCATGAGGTGCGTGGTTATCGATAAAAGAGTCTTCGTGACACAACCATGTCATCATTGGGGTCCACGAGGTTCGACCTCAGCTACCAAAATACGATTTAGGAATGGGACCTTCACCTCAATCTTGAAACACGGAAAGTGGGGAAAGTTCAACCCCTTATTGACTGGATTATAGCTTTGGACAACTATCTGCTTCAAAAACAAAAAAAAAAAAAAGAAATGCATGATAAATTGCTAGTTGAATCATTGTCGTTGAACAGTTTTTCGAATGTTTATTAGTCAATTTCCAAAGGGTTTGGGAACACACTCGTTTTATGACCATTTACTAATGCTATAAATTAGTGTAGACTTGGAGTGATAAAAAATTAAATTGTCTGAGGTTTACTCCACTCTTTTAGCGGTGCTTTATCAACGTTTTACACAGTTTAGTCTCCAGTCTTTGTGCCCATTTCTTCCTCCACAGTTCTTTCGACTACCCAAAACTATTTAATACATAAAATCCCAACCCTACGTGTACGTCGCTGATCATCTGGGAAACCCGGGTTCGATTCCAGGCCGTGACATTAAATTTTTATTCTAATTTAATAAATTACGTGTTTACATATAATTTTATTGTTGACATTTTATGTCACGATATTGAGGTTTTCTTTTCACATACCTACGATTTGTTTTTGCCTGCTTTTAGCAGGCTTTTCAGCTAGTCATGGATATAATTCATGATAGAAAATGAACAGCACTAGACGTTATTTATTTCATTTTTTTATAAACATAAAACATCTCTAGGAAATATACGTGCCGTGGCTACTATCAGGATAGGGTCAATGATTTTCATTTTCATCATTTCATGACCAAAATTGTTCAGGAAGGGCTTTTGATTTTAGAGAACTTTTATTTCAACCTTGAAAAGTGAAAAAAAAAGCTTCCGCTACATTGGTAGACTCGGAAGCCAAATAGGTAGGTACCACAAACATGACGATTAGATCGAGGCATTAGATTCAATTGCTAGATACTAATAAAGCATACTAATAAAGATATTATAAAGATACTAATAAAGCACTAAAGATACCTTCTTCACATGCCCACAATGGGAGGGTATGAGGAGGAGTGCGGAAGAGGTCATCGGAACGTTGCGTCCACAGACAATCATACATGAGATGATGAAGAACAAGTTGAGCTGGGTCGCAATGGCAGTATTTGTCAAATCAGTCCTCAAAGCAAAAAAGCTGGATGGAAGATGGGAGAAAGAAGATGAGGAATAGAATTGAAGGAGAGACCAGAAGCAGGAGCAGCCTTTTGGCACAAAAAAAGGGCTGGGAGTGGGTTTTTAGTTGGTAGGCCCAATGCATGAGGAGTCCAACACTGTTGGGGTGAACTTCCCCTTCGCTCTTAAAGAGTTTCCCCACTTCCGTAATACACAAAAACAAAAAAACTAGAAAACATTGGACTGGTTAGCAACAATTTTTTAACGATGTTATTAAACCTATTTCGAAAACTATTGGCTCAACTCCATTAATACTCTTACTGGTTCATCATTTTAATACTACATAGATAGGTAGCCAGATACTATTAGTAAGCCCCTTCTTTGATTTCTAATGGCGATATCAGGAGCCGACTTGGTGTTAAGAGCCAAAAAATCCTGGTTAACGGAGGATTTGATAAAATCGAATTAGGATTCGGTACTTACGTACTAGCAGGTGGAAAGTAAGTGGTTGAAGAGCAGAGAAGCCGCCAGGGCGAGATATCCAACATAGCAAGGTGGGCTGTTGACTGAAGGGCGCTCAAGGGAAATGTGGGGCATCAAGGACGATACCCTCCCACCCGCATAAGGAACTCTATAGTCTTGAAGATCAAAGCGTGAAACAACCTGTCATGTGACTATCAATCAGAGTGCTACAATCGCCGATGTTCCCGATTTTAACCCATAGCACGACACCTCTTTTCTTACTCACCTGGGAGGCAATAGTGAACATGAAATACCTACGCTCTCTCTGTTTCTCGAAATTGAAAAAAAAAAATTCGAAAAATTCGGCGGGTTGTGCGTGTAGCATGGCTTCGCATGTGAAAGAGCGACAAACATACTAAAAAAAGTCTGCCAAGTGGGTGTGGCACATAGCTTCTATCAGTGGCTACTATCAGTCCGAAGGTGATGATTTTCATAGGGGACCATCAAAATACTAATCTGCAACATCCCTGAAAATTTTATTGAAATCGGATGGAAAATGTAGAATTTATGGCCGTTACAAGGAATTCACGTTTGCGCATGCGCAGTCGCTTCTATCAGTCCGAGGATAATGATTTTCATAGGGGACCGTCTACACACCAACCCGCACAATCCCTGAAAATTTCATAGAAATCGGACAATAACTTCGTATAGTTATGCGCGTTACAAGGAATTCATGACAGACAGACAGACACGAAAATTTTGATTTTGGAGAACTTTTTTTTTCGTCCTTGAAAAGTGAAAACAAAGCTTCCGCTACCTTGGTAGACTCGAAAGCAAAATTGTTCAGTGAGCTCTAAAACGCCAAATAAATCAGTACGCTACAGAAGAGAAAAACTCTGAAAAGGTGAGGAAAAAGTTTCTACAAGAGCTTCTAAACACTATTTTTGTACCTGCAACAAGGATTACACAGCTATTTCACGACCTTAAAAGGTAGATGTTCTCCTATCTTATCAATTTAGTAATTTTACTCGGTTTTACTAAAGCTGATGAGGCTGTAATTAATGTTACCAATCTGAAATTTGTAGAAAATCATCAAATATCTGTTGAAGACACTCGATTGTTGTCTCAGAATTTATTGACATTTTCATGTCTTTCATATGGCACATAAAAAAAAAATCGTCACGAAATTTGTTGCGACGAAATTTGCTAACGAAATTTGTCCCAAGTCGCCACAATGATGATTATGACCATCAGAAGTGAAGTTGTTAGGTACTTTACAGTTAGGTAGGTACTTTACAGTTTGATATTACCAGATCAGCTGAGTCGAAATTCGAGCTCCCAGATCAGCTGAGTCGAAAATCGAGCTCCCAGATCAGCTGAATCGAAAATCGAGCTCCCAGATCAGCTGAGTCGAAAATCGAGCTCCCAGATCAGCTGAGTCGAAAATCGAGCTCCCAGATCAGCTAAGGAGAAGGGAGAGGGGGGGGGGGGGGCATGAAAATGTTTCAATGTGTTGCAGACTCGTATGCAAGCGTTTCTCTAAATTTTCCTAGCAAGTTATCAAACTTTCCTTTTATCCTTCGGATCTAGAAAAGAAAAACTCCACTGATCTATTATAAGTTAGCGAAGGCTTCCCTACTTCTTGAAGTTACTTTTGTGGGGCTCGATAATGCTATTGGTAAGGAAGGAGATAGTGGTCCGCCGAAGAATTGAGTATACTTCAACAAACCTAGTGAACTATTGATTCGAGGAGGGATGGAAAGTGAAACAGTTCAATGTCGCCATTACGTGATGAAGGGGAGGCGCAGCGTTTGGACTGCAGTAGGTTGCGGTAGGGGA
Organism: Apolygus lucorum; assembly: GCA_009739505.2. Taxonomy (NCBI): domain Eukaryota; kingdom Metazoa; phylum Arthropoda; class Insecta; order Hemiptera; family Miridae; genus Apolygus; species Apolygus lucorum. Next base: position 5,458,581 of record CM019180.2, read on the forward strand.
GCGGCTGTCCTCCATAACTTCACAATGAAACTTCCACATGGCGGGGTGGTTTTCTAGGGTAGCGAGTTTCAACCTTGAAGCCAAAGGATCCAGCCACGTGGAGTTAGGGGCTCTCAGTCACGCACAGTCCTACTAGTAGACTGTAAGCTGCTAATCGTTAAGAGGAAAAAACAAAAACAACTGGTTCTTCACACTAAATCCTCACCACAAAATACAGATAGTTCGGTGTTTTTCTTAAATAGATTCTTAAGAATATTCTTTTTGACATTTTATATCTTTACTTGGGCACATAAACGAAAATACGTCACAAAATTGTGTTACGAAAATTTAAAATGATTTCCACTTACGACCAAGTCGTTGCTACGGAATTTTATCTTCGCCATTCGTGTTCGTTTATATTAACCCTAGTTGGACCGTGGTATCTCAAATGTCACCGAAAACATCTCAGAAACTCCGCTGCTGTCACCCAAGGTGTCACTGGAGTAACCAAAATTAAAATTCAATTTTAAAATTAACAGACAGCAGAATTTTTTGTGGACTATTGGAAGCCTCAAAATATACTTGCGACAGACATTTCCAAAGGAATCTATGAAAAATTGTTAAAATTTTTGTCATTATTTTTTAGGACGTCCCACAGTAAGACTTGAGCGTCCTTATGCGATTGATCTGGGGTAAATTTGGACAACACTCAACAGAATACAGCTCGAATACGCATGTTGGGTATCGTAGATCATGGATTTTAAAATGCTCTTTAAATTCCAGGCTCCCACGCCGCTAGAAGTGTTATGGCCGATAAGGGCTGGGGAGGGGGGAGGATCACTATTTCTTGCCTAAAGTACTAAATAAATTACATCGAGCGAAACAGTTTTATCGCTTACCTACTAGTTTAACCCATTGCCGGCCAATGATGCGTTTTCGCATCGTCATATTTATGAATTTTTTAGGAATTGAAAATATTGGAAAATCGTTGTAGATAAATTTTTTCTCGTTTATACCGTTCCTAAACTGTTAAAAAAATGTTGCTTCAACGTTCAGGAACTCATTGCGAATTTGGAGAATTTTTGAAAAATAGGCATTTTTGATGGTCTGGAGGAGCTTTGACCATGTGGAATTTTTCGTTACTTTGGAGAAGGAACAATACTTCTCCTCTCTTGATCCTGAATGGTGTAGAAGCCAAATACATTCAAAACAAAAAATAAATAAATAATGGTATTGGTTGTACAACGACGAAAATCGACGAACGCGAAAACGCACCTTTGGCCAAAAGCACTTTTGTTTTGAAATTTATTGAAAAATTTTGAGCTTCATTTCATGTTTATACATTCTTAAATATAATGTTTTTACATAAAAATTTCAAATTTTAAATTTATTTCTACCCTTGGTCGGAAATGGGTTAAACTGATCTAATGTTTATCCAATGGGACGTCCCCTGGAATGCATGTTTTACTTCTATTAGTATAGCAGGATATTAAAACTGCACCTTCTCACGCAAGCGCCAACCTTCAGCTTTCCACTATAACATCCAGGGGTCAGTACTCGAGCGTGTCTCTGAAATTTGTGACTTGGGCATCATTTTAAACTCACATGTGCTACCCATATAAGGCAGACAATATCCGAGGCTCTGGGCATGCTGGGCATGGTGATCCGAAATTGCAAGCATCCCGTGAGCCTGCACGCTATGAGGCTCCTCTATCTCTCTTTAGTTCGTCCTCACCTGGAATTTGGGATTGAGATCTGGTTGCCTTCGTGGAAGAAATGCATATCAGGACTGGAGCGAGTCCAGAAGCGATTCCTGAGATATCTCTCATTCAGGGGTCTTTGTTTTTCGGGCCAGCTACATGCCACTGTGTAGAAGATTCAATGTACCTCCGTTGCAAGTGCTACGCAGCTGGATGGACCTTTCCTTCCTCCACAGACTACTTGACGGGTCTATTGACTCCCCCGGGCTCCTCTCTACCGTATCCCTGCATGTACCTCGACTCAACAGCAGGTGCATCCAGCTATTTTCAGTTCCCACTTGTCGCACCTCATCTCATGCCTCCACTTTCTCTGTTCGATCGTCCCGAGAATACAATAAACTGTCCAACTCCGCTCCAGATATTGACATTTTCTTTACCTCACATGTTGTATTTAGAAACCTTGTATTATCCGTGCTAATGCAATCTTACGATCAGTGATGCTTTAACTGTGATATGTCTATTTTTAATCATTATTATTTAATTTCATGTTTTCTAGTTTGTAGTTTTCGACCTGTGATATACTGTAATTAGGCCTTGTCCTATTGTATTGTCACCAAAATATACAAATAATAAAATAATATTAACTTACAAAAAATTGTTCGAAAATTCAGCTCTGTCCATTAATTGATAAATTGCAATTTAAATCTAGCTAAAATCAATTTGATGACACCTTGAGGCAGCAGTAGAATTCCTAAGATGTTTTCAGAGAAACCAGTGATAACATGGCCCTATTAGGGTTAAATGTCACTTACCGTGACAAGTTGTTATATTAAAACGTAGGTAACTAACGCATTTCATCAAATACCTCGTGAATTGTTCGGTTGATGATATTTACCATAAAGTTAGCTCACAACTCATGTTTGAAAGGAAAATCCGTCGTATACATTTCAAGATTTTTAAAAATCATAATAAGAGAAACATCATAATTTTATCTCGTTCATATTAATTTTCAGCTGTTAATTGTAAAAATCAAAAAAAAAAAACTAAATTTTGAACCAAGGGTTGAATTAAAAGACCAAGTTAACAAATAGGCGATGTTCATTTCACTTTACATTGATACACGTAGTTACACAGACGTTTGGAAAATGTATTTAAACTTACGAGAAAAAGCTAGTACTTGGGCTTTCTCTTTTTCTTGAACTTGGGGTCGTAAGGTTCTTCTTCTATTCTTGACAACTAAAACAGAGAAACATTACGAATTAATTTAATATAATAGGTACTTGTAAAAGTATGCATTGAACCGTACCTACTTAATTCCAATCTACCCGAATTCCTTTGTCATAAAACAGATAAGCTGATTTTCAAGTTATTGCCTATTTTTACCTGCTTACTCTTATAACTTTTTAGAATTGTTTGAAACAACTTTTCACATTGGGTAACCTACCTATGGGTCATGGGTATCTTCATTACGTAAAAACTTGACTACTTGTGTTCATTTTTCACTCACAGGAAAAGTTCTGCATCCATTGTATATTACATTCTTGATAAATACGTACCAAAATGTCAAAAATTAATTAGTTTATAAATTTTGTTGATTTTTTGAAATGAAAATTTCAAGTAAGTAAAAATGACGACTAAAACCATTGAAAATTCATCGAGAACAATTTTAACTAGTAGATTGACGGAGAATATGTGAAGATGAATTCATTGGATAGATTAATTTTTTCAACAATTAAATGCATGATGTACTGGTACTAACATGATAAAGCCTCCGCGTACGTTTCTTTTCGAAGTTTTTCTTAAAAGGTCTCTTCATACGGATCCTAAGATCGCACATTACTTCTCCATAATGGCCTTTCTTCTTTTCCACCTGAAGTCAAAGGTAGGAAACGTCGGTTCAGACGTTTCGTATTGAGTAAATGCTCCTACGAGACTAGGCTGTATACGAGCGTCTAAACTACACCTACAGCATTAGTTCATGTAACCTCCACTAGGGATAATAAAGCGTTTTTCTTTTGAATCATAAGAGATAAGCTTAGGTACCTATTTTGGTAAAGCTTGAGATAATGCGATTCAAGGGAAACATGCTTTATTATCCCTAGCGAAGGATACATGAACTAATGCTGTAGGTGTGATTTAGACGTTTGAAGGCTGTATCTGTAGAGGTGCCAACTCCCGCTAGGCGCGCTAGTGGTAAAAGTAGTTTCTCGAACGTCCAATAGAGTGCTCTGAATAAAATAACCTCGTAGGGATCACAACAACTTTTTACAAAAGATCACGAAGATATGTAATGGAATTTAAAAATAAGGAACTCATTGATTACTGGCGTATTATCATATTCATATTGGTAGGAAAAAATGCTTCCACTACCTTGGTAGACAAGGAAGCAAAATTGAAAGAGTGAATAGTGAGGAGGATGCCTCTGCTACTGATCGCTCATCAGACAGTATAATCTTTTTAAAAAAATAAAATTTGACAGTATAATCTTGAAAAAAAATTAAAATTTGACTTTGCTCTCTTTTTTTTACTTTTAAGAAGTATTTTTAAAAATATCTGCCTAGTAGGTTTGGCACATAGCTTTCTCGTATCCATAACCCGATTGTATGGATGATCCAATGCACTACCCTCATAGGGGACCATCTACACGCTAATCTGATCAATCCTGAGAATTTTCGTCGAAATAGGATGGAAAATGTAGAAGCTATGACTGTGACAAGGAATTCATGTTTGCGCATGAGCGGCAACTATTATTAGTCTGGGGGAGATGATTTTCATAGGGGACCATCTACACCCAATCCGAACAATCCTAGAAAATTTCATCAAATTCGGATGAAAAAAGTAAGTGTTATGGCTGTTACAAGGATTTTAAGTTTCCTCTTGCGCAGAGGCTAATGTCAATTTTGAGGCCTTGATTTTCATTGCGGACTATCTACAACCTAATCCGCATAATCCCTGAAAATTTCATCGAAATCGGATAGAAAATGTGGAAGTTATAGCTGTTACAAGGAATTCTTGTTCGCGCATGCGCAGCGACTACTATCAGTCCGAGGGCGATGATTTCATCCTGAAAATTTCATCAAAATCGGATGAGAAATGTATTTGTTATGGCTGTGGCAAGGATTTATGACAGACAGACACGGAACCAAAACTGTCCAGAAAGGTCGGAAACGTAAAACGCGAGTGGAAATTTCGGTTTTGGAGAACTTTTTTCTTTTCAACTTCGAAAAGAGAAAACAAAGCTTCCACTACCTTGGTAGACTCGGAAGCAAAAGTGTGGTTTTCTGCTATAGAAAATTTAATGTTCTTTCCAACGTTATCCTCATGTTTGAGTTTATTTTGTAAATTAAGGGAGTTGTGGGCGTTTTAGTATACCAAAGTCGAAAACCCTGAAAAAAATCTTAACAGTAAAAGAAGTAAGATTTTAAGGGTTGGGAGGGGGTAAAAAGAAAAAGTTATACGTCAAAAAATGCTGCAAATTAGTTGTAGAATCGACTTCTGGTTTTCTGTGCACCTTTAGTGTAGACACCCCTGTATAGCTCAAATTTCTTCATAAATTTATTTAATTTTCGTTTAACCACCCACAATGTGAGAAATGAGCAGCTTCTCTCTCAAACAAAAGTTTTCAAAATAATCTGATAATAATTCATTGAAGAAGAACCATGAAGTTTCAAAAATTAACTTGGGGAAACAATTGACACTGAAAAAGTTGAAACAATTGACAGGTAACTTTTAAACTTTTTTTGAAATCAAAAAAGGACTTCTTGTTATTATTTTATAAATACATTTTGTTTACGACATTTGGGGGTTTCAAATAATTCACTTAAAACTATGGTATACTTTCTAGTTTTCTTTACTTACCTGTTTCCATTCTTTTCTAAGTTGATTGAGCATGCTCGGAGTGAGTAGTCCTTGCGCCATGAGTCGGTCCGTCAATTTCCCACGTCCTTTCAGAAGATTTTTCGCCACTTTCTTCGGTAGCTGAGAGAAATCCTCATCCTCGGAAACGTCCTCTTCGTCTAATAAAAACGAATATGTAGGAAGTTACTTTCCATGTATAATTTTTTAAACGAGAGTGAGTCGTAATTAAACGACAAAAATATTAGTGCCTTTTGAGCTGCCCATTTCTCGCCACTAGGAGGCAGCATTTTTGCTTATTATTTATTTATTTACGGGCAAGCCCAATTTATAATCAGCATAATACAGTTGTATTCAACTTAATAAATTGTTCATATAAAATAACAGAAAATATTATAATTGAAGGTAGGATCGAGAAAATATAATTACAATGAACTATGCAGTACGACCTCATAATTTATGTCCTCAGAAGGGATCCCCATCTTATACGCAACATTGCGCAAAAACCTCTTTTGAACACGCTCAAGGCGATATTTGTGAACCGCGTATAGAGGAGACCACACTGTAGAGGCATACTCTAGCAAGGGCAACACAAGGGCTTTGTAGAGTGACACAATGGCCAAAATACTAGAAAACTCCCGAGTGTTTCTTTTAATGAAACCAAGGGCCCTCATCGCTCTTGCAGCCAGCTTCTCTATATGATTGGAGAAACTCAACCGCTCATCACAAAGGACTCCCAGGCCGACGACAATTATAACTTTTTAATCGAAAGTAGACCTCATCCTGAGAATTTTGACACCAGCCGTTCTCTATTTGGATGAATAGATCTTTTTCTATGATTTTTCAAAGTTTCGAATTATTCTGACGTCACAAGCCCCTCCCGCCTGGGCGGGACTCATAGAAAAGGTCTTCTCTCGCTGGAAAGTCGCGGTTGGTGTCAAAATTCTCAAAATGAGGTCTAGTTTAGAATAAAAATAACAATGAACAGTTTTTCCGACCCATGCGCACACCCTATTGTGGATTTAACTAGCATTTTGCTGAACAGACTTTAAGAAGTTGTGTCATACCAGGCAACAAAACAGTTAGAACTCAGTTGATTAGAGTTTCAGTAACATACAGAACCGTCTAAATGCCAGTGCGAGCTTCGAGTGGATGCTAACTATTATCAGTCACCTATAACTTTTTATGTTGTTAACTTCAGCAGTCTTTGAAAAATGAGGTGGGTGTGTGAAAACTCACTGGTTTGTTGAGAACTGAGAACAAGCCGAGTTATCATGGTAACTCCTTGCTGAATGATTTTGTCAAGTTCTTCCTGCAGGTCCCTTACTTGATACACTGCCGGGAATAGATCAGGGAATCGAGTGCTGAAATAAACAATGAAATTAACTCAACAACATGATCAACCATACTTGAAAAGTTGAGATTGGCACATGCACCATTGTAAGTCGTTTTGTTCATACCTTTGGTATGGAACCATGTGTTGACGCAATGCGTGTTACCTACACAGTAAATTGTAATGAGAGCCATCACCACCTAAAGGATTATTTCCCATTAATGGCATCAAAGGTTAGCGATGGGAGGCCTGCAGCATCAAGCCTGACTCAATAGTCAATTTTAGAATAGCACTAAAAGACTAAGATTTTAGAATTTATTTAAGATACCTGAGCCAAAGGTAGAGATCTAATACGTCAAAAACACATTCGAGATGAACGAGATCTCCTAGGGAATGAGGCACTGAAAAAGGGTGACCGATATTCCTGCTTAGCCATTGGTAGCTGATAGGCTCATTGCGGCTGAACTGCCTCGCAAACTGTAACAGAGTTCCGAGATGTCACATATAAAAGTTAGAGAGAACAACCACTTAATTAAAATAAAATTGGCGAGCTGCCCCTACATTGGGTTGCAATAAGACACAGCATAACAATCGACGTTTAGTCTAGGTCACAACAAACAACGTTAATAATAAGGTAATTCATAAGAATCCAAAATTTATGGATACCTATTATCCAAAATTTTCAAAAATAAGAACGACAAAAATAATTATATAAATAAATAGGTATTTTATTTATTTAAAAACAATTGTCAAAATAACCCTCATTAGAGAGTTTTTGCTGGCAAAATTTGACAGGCCCCATTAGGAGGAGACTAGGGCGAGCAACCGAGGATGCTACCCAGTTGAAGGAGGGGGCCCATTAACTATGGACAGGGGGGGTGGAGGGAGGCGATCGTACTGGTGGGGGGGGGGGGTTAGAAATGGGTGACTGTCTGAGGAACCCTTTCATTGTCGCTGTCAGTTGGCAGGAGGCAACTTCATCTTCACCCGCAAACTCCGAGCTTTTTAAAGAGGTTCCACGGGCCCCGGTAGTGGCGTGCAAAATTATGGTCAAACATAGCTCCAATAGGTCGGCCCTTCCTTACCGTAAATGTTTAAAAAAGTTACACAAAAGTGGCGAGGCTCTACCACAAATGCCAAACCACAACCCAAATAATCTCCCTGTTGTCAATGCTGTACTTTTCCCGAAAGAATGGGATGGTCGGCAGGTAGATTGTCCTTTTTTCCTCATTGACAGCTGAGTCCTGGTTTAGATAGTTCGGCCCTGACAGCGATCAATGACGGCCCTTCTGAGAGACCCTTCCAATGAGAACTGATTGGAATACCCACTGCTGAATGTAACCCTGATGTTCATGTTGTGAAATACATACTAATGTGTGACTATTCCGTTATTTAGAAATATGCGGTGATAGACAACATTGTTCAGATAGAAAGAATGCCGATGGATAATGAGGAATTTCGCCGAATTCTGTTTACATTTTTCCTGAATAGTTAATCGTGTGGGATAGATGAAAATTGGGTTCATTTCGGAAAATAAGTCTCCCGTTATTTTTGGGAGACAATCAAAATTTATGATTTCAAAAAATAACTGGGAAAATGGATCTCTTCAACGTGAAGCAGAAACGCTCGCTGATTGGCTGTGTGGATCGCCATCTCCTCCCAGTGTTGCCCGTTGGTTTGACGAAACAGTGTTACCTAAGAGGAAAGTTATCAAACAAAAACAGGGGAAACCTAATTTTCCCCCTCTTGCTTTTTCTAATTTGTTCTTTAGTTTTTCGATTTCGAAATTTACTGGTTTTGTGAAATGTTGCATCTGGGGACTTTAGCCCTTCACGATCTCAGCGCTTCAAGCGGCTGTAAATGAACTATTCCAGGATGACGTCGTCCTTCCGGTTTTTCTAAACGTTCATATTTTCTACACTATTTTGTTTATTATTAAATTAGGAAGTACGGGCTGAAAGTTTGCTGTAGGGGGTTTTTCGAGGTGCTGAATCCGATTTCGGGGTCAAAAATAGGAAATTCCGACATGGTGAAATTCCTCATTTCCCGAAGGGTACACGTGCTAACGTAGACGACTACCTGTTCCAATATCTTAGGTCGCCTGGTGAGTCAGGCTGGGGAAAGAGCCGTACCTCAGACCTACGTAATCCGGCCATTGAGCAACTCGAATCATAATGAGGTAGAAAGCACCTCCACTCTGCCAATTGTTAGGAAGGATTTTTATCTCGAATTTGAGTTCACTTGCCCTTCTGGTTAACCCTTCATTCGCCGTTAAAATTTGAAAGAAACATCATCCTTTATTGGAAGGGTGATTTTATTTTTTAATGAATGAATGTACATTCTCTTCATTGTCTCAATAGTGATTTTTGAGAATGGTTTAAATATTAAAAGATATTAGCGTTACTGAGGTACAGATAGATGTCCACCTAAGCAGTGTAGGGATCAACCATCAGCAATAATCGATTTAACAATCAAAAAGCACAATCAATTAGACAGAATAATTTTTTTTTTCTAAATACTTGATTGAAAATCGATTTTTATTATACATTTTTTATTCATCCCAAATTGATTGAACAAATTTACAAAACCTATTTATTGGAATTAATATCATGGAACAGAATTGTTGATTGTGAGATATAAATACATTAATCATTCAATTTTTAATAGGTTTTTTATCCATGAGATGGAGATAAAATGGGGTTTTCTTTCTACAGGGATTTTCAGCTCTATGGTAGATTACTTGATTACAAAATTATAATTTATCAACAGCTTACCTTGAGGAACATTGAACAGACAAAAGGCATTTTTCGGTTAATCGGAGCACAACAGAAAATGTAGCGTGCTTTGAGCGGAAGTGGAACATGCTGGATCATGTCAGCTAAGAATTTGAAGTCTTCAGAATTGCACATGAAGTAGAGAGAATCGTCAACGGTGCAAATCCCCTCGAAAATATTCTGAAATAAAATACTGTTTATTTAATAACGAAATAATAGATGGTTTAAAAATACATGTTTCATCAAACCGCTCCCACTTTTTGGAATCAAGTAAGAAGAAATGATCATGGTTCAGATTTCACAGTTTCTCAATGTTAGAAAAATATCTTTCCCTTAGTTGTGTTAAAAGAGAATTTTAGATCTACTTATCTAAGGTATCCGAGAACTAAAAAAACGCTACACCTTATTAAAAAATGTATATTATTATTTTTCGATAGATAACCCATACGCAAAGAACAAGGGTTTTCTATCGGTTAATACAGTCGTTAAGTAAACCCCTGCCCCACCTTCAGTACCCGTTTTAGATTCGGATCCCCAGTAAAATCATATTGCTGAGTCCTTGGAACACCATCGAGGAACACTGACTCTCAGGTAGCATCAGTAAGTGATGGCGGGGTATCAACAAACTGTAGTTCACTTTTGAGGAGCTCTGAGTGGTAAGTATCATACTATTCAATAAAATTCTGTACTTTAAATTAGGTAAATAAACAATACCGTTATATTGAAAGTTTCTGAGTTTGGACGATTGAAAATTACAACCCCATTTTATGCCCCTAGAAGTGGCTGACAATAAACAAAAGCTTCGGGGCAAAACTAGACCTCAAACATATTGTTTAGTAATGCATGCATTCCAGGGAACGTCCCATTGGATAAGCAATAGATCAGTTTTATCAGTTGGTAAGCGATAAAACTGTTTCACTCGATGTAATTTATTTATTAGATTAAGCAAGAAATAGTGATCCCCCTCACCCTTATCCACCATAAAATTTCTAGCGGCATGGGAGCCTCGAATCTGAAGAGCATTTTAAATCCATGATCTACGATACCCAACATGCGAATTCGAGTTCACCCCCCCCCCCCTCCAACCATCCACCACCAATGGGGCCAGTCTGGCACCAAAGCGGAAATACGTCGTAACATTGAACTTTCATCTATTAGTTTTAGTAGGTAATCCGTCGAGGTTCACATTCGTATTCTAGGTGAAACGCAAAAACACCCACGAAATATGCGGTTAATGGTGTCCTGGCACCATGGTGGCACCACTATTAGTTCCATGGTGGTACAGAGAATAATTCATGAAAATCCGGAGGTATAGTGAGAATTTTTCCTCAATTTCAAAGATTGGGGACAGTTAGTAAGTAAGCAGTAAAGGAACCGAAATATTGAAAATTCGGATATTTTGTGAATATTATCCCCCACTCGCCCCCTCCCCTTGCAAATTTTGATACTCTAGTGAAATCATGTACAACTCGGGAGTTATTTGAGTCGAACACAAAAAGAAACACGCAAATCGGTTGGAAATTGAGGCCTGGGCAGAGTTTACAAGATTATGCCCGCAAACGCACGTTTTCTGAGCATTACCCCCCCCTTCCCCCCTTAAATAGCAAAATTCGAAATTCCGGCGACCACAACCAGATGCACATCTAGATAGTTTTCCGGGGTGAACAAAAAAAGAACCAGCAAAATCGGTTGAGAACTAAGGCCTGTGCAGACGACACAAGAGTTTGTTACACACACACAGACATACAACTATGGTTTTTTTTCGCAGATTTGGATTCAGAATGGTCTAAAACGGATTACTGTGTGGTTATTTTTTTCTGTTGAGTGTTGTCCAACTTTACCCCCAGATTGATCGCATAAGGACGCCCAAGTCTTACACTGGGACGTCCTAAAAAAATGGAGCTGACACATACCAAACTCCATCAAAACTTTCCTTGGGAACTTTGCAAAATTACTGCAAACAGACGAATATTTTTATAATAAATTTTTGGATCGTACCTACGTACCTTGAAACATAAACCAACTACACATTTTTCGGGGTGTTAAATTTTTCTTCTTGCCTTATTTTGAAGGTTCATTATTAACAATAATTTTAAAAACATATTTTTTCAGTTTTGGGTCAATTTTAGATAAAGACTCTGGAAAAGCCTAGTTTATTTGGTATTTCTTATTATTTATTTGGTATTAAGTATTTTGTAATAAGAAAGGAGATTCAAAGAGCAAATGTTTTCATGTCCGGAAATTCCTATTGCCTCAATACAAAACAATCAAGGTTAGATTGGGTCGGAATAACAAGGGCGTGACTGGACACGCCCCTGCCACCCCTGAGAGGATGAAGAGATCCATGTCCGTGACCGAAAAAGCAACATCTGTCTACTCGACACAACAAGGCAACTAAACCAAACACCCTTAATTCGCGTATGGATACTCACTGACGTATAGTGTCCATGCATACTTAATACTTGTTTCATTTTTTGAAATTTCGTCCAATAACCACCAATTTTTATTTCCAAGTAATTCGATGTATGTTATTCGTGTTGAGATCTCAAACGTTCATGCATTATTTTTTTGATTCACTCTTCAAATTCCTGCAAAATTGTTGAACCCAGCCACCGTTCTGTGACTTCCAGAGTGAACTAGAATTGACATCATTGGGGTTTTTGTCTTCAAACCATGTTGTGATGGTAAGTTAACGACCAATTTCTAGGTATCTATTCGAAAAACATGGAAAACTGAGGTTTTCAGCCTCTTTCCATCAAGTTTTGATCAAAAAATGCAATTAATCCGGAACATTGAAGTTCCATGAAAATGGTTACCAGATAACTAATAATTTCGAATGATAGTTTGTGTAATTGTCTCGAGTACAGTATTGTATGTTCCGGAATCATCTGAACAAAAATAAATTATGTAAAGCACTCATCAACATCAGGAAACTAGGCATCTACACTTCATAAACCAACGACTAACTAGGTAGACATTTCTCAAATGTTTAGAACTGGATAACTCGTCGTTATTCTCGGAATAACGTTGTACGATTACGGGTGGTATGTTTACGAAAAAACTTGAAATCTTGATTGTGCCTAATTAGCCTGTAATGACTCATACTCTTACCTATGTTAGTTCTCCAATAAAGGACACAAGGGAAACCCTGAGTGACTCATCATGCCAGGTAAAGTGAGGTACGGGGGACGAACACGTCATTTGACGTCACCTTCCTCCACCTTCCCTTTGCCCTGTTAAAGTAGTATAAAAAGAGGACTCAGGGCTTCCCCTTCATGCATTCGTCTTCTAACACTTGACTTGATTATTTCTCGTTCTACCTCGCCTTCTCTTAGAAGCCCAAAGTTCCTAGGAGGTCTCGGTAAGCACATCGCGCTAGCCTCCACTCCCATTTCACCTAGTTGTCTGCCCCCAACTAGGAACTAGGTAAATGTACTGCCTCCCTCCGGTCGGCGAGCAATCGTGCCGAGGTACGCAGCTGAGCTGAATACCTTAAGCACTTTTGCATGCGGTAGGCGGTAACGCGCCGGGCAGAAAGTGCTGTCCCATCTTTCACCTTCGTTGAGTAGGGACCAATAGAAATCGACAAGTCGACATGAAGACCATCGCCTTCACACACTGACACAACATAGCCCTCATAAATGCCTTTTCACAATGGGGTATTTCGGTGGGTTGGAAATTCAGGTTTTTGACCTCAAATTTGGTTTCAGCACCCTTGAAAACCTTTATACTCCAACTTTAACACTCTCAGCGTGGATGTCTCCATATGGAGATGCGCTCGCCCCCAACCCCTGACGGGCGTCTCCATTTGGAGACGTTGAGAATGTGAGCGCCCCTCAAGTTTGAATCACTCGTAGTGGGGGTGAACAGCCTTGAGAAGGTCCCGTCCTGAGTTTACGGCTTCATTAGAGTGTGAACTTTGTGCGCGTCAAATTTTCAGTCAATAATGCAAGAAGCTTAATTTTGAAAATTTCCGTCAGAGGCGTTTGTCTATGATTGGGCTCCCGCACTGAGAGTGTTAAGCCCAATGATACTATAACATGTGGTAGAAAAATTAATTAGAGATCACACGTTTGAAAAAAAGGCGGGCCGCCATAAATGCACACACATACGCCATGCGCGTGTGTGAGTAGTATTTTGTAGTATCCAAGAAGGTTTCATCTCTTCTCTGTGCATGGATACTTTTTTCAAAGACAGTTGGCTAGCTACGTCACGATTGGCTAGCTACATCACACCATTCAAATCTTCAACTTTCCTTAGCTTCTCTGATTTTTTAACACTCTCCGTGCGGACTCCGAAAACTCGTTTTCGCCTGTGGCGGGAGACCTTTTTGTCAGGAATTTGGTAGTGCAAACCCGCAAATCTTAACCCTCCAGTGGTAGACCTAATCTCATCTCGCAAAAGGTAGACCCAGGAGCGCGGCGCTCTTTCGGTACTTCCTCCCGAAAAAATCAATATTTATCATATTTTTTAATTGTTTTTGGTCAGAGTGAGATACTCAACTCATCTCCTGGTGTATCTAAAAATGTTCATTGAAAAACAAATTGGTAAAAAAGTTTTTTTTATTGAACTAAGAAATACGTATTGGTAAAAATAGGTTTTGCTCAACTCTGAAATACAAATAACTGAGCAATCAAAATTTAACTAATCAAAGCCGTTTCAGTCAGATGTACGTTCTGCCATATCGTCAGAATCTTCCTCAGACCACTGAAGCCATTTCTTGGGATCAGAAGAGCGCTCAGACTTAAGAGCGATCTGACACATTCACGTTTTAGTGCAAGAAACCGATTCTCACTAACCCTGAGCGGTTTTGGGGACAGAGAGGAGGGTACGGTCCTGCGTAGTGGTGGTTTCTAGGAGGGAACTGTGAATCACAGCCCTCAGTATAGCCACTGTGAACCACAGTATTCGAAAAATGGGCTGAAGGAGCACCGTCTACCAGTGAAGGGTTAATGATAACAGAATCCCCAGAAGTGAAAACGGCGCACTCTGGTGGCGACAAGAGGACCTACTAAGCACGAAAAAAATCCGAAAGAGGTTCTTAAGTCATCCACTAGGTAGCAGAACGATGAACAGCTCGGAGATATGCTTAGAGCTGTGATGGTATAAACCATCATACGCCACTCGCGAAACTCGGCATGATGGTAATTACCACCATCCGCACGGAGAGTGTTAAAAACATTTTCTCGACGAACAGACCCGATTACCGTTATTCCTGAGCCATACTCTTTTGAAAAAATTTTTTTTTAAAATTGACTGAAATACCCCATTGTTTGATAGAGAACGCTTTCTACTTGAACTGAAGACAAAGAAGTGATATCCGCCAGACTTTCTGGTGTTTCATTCATCTTTGAAGGTAACTTTTATTATATTGATAATATTTACTTTTATTTATTTTATTATATTAATAATATTACGTTTGTATGTTTATTCTAGGAGATAATGGAGGCTCCTAGCTTCGAAGGCGGGGACTTGGTAATTGACATGACACTATCAGATGAAGAGGATCTCACAAGTCAACCCGCGCAAGCTGTGAACCCGCTGGAGCCGAAAATATCTCTAGAGGTGCCAGAAGTTGATGCCGATGTTCCCACTGAGCTCGCATCTTCCTCCGCTCTTCAAGACCCATTGCGGATTCAGAACTCCAATCCAAATTCGGTGAATGTGAAACCCACTGATCCGGGAGCCCTCGCCCAGAAACAAGACCCCGCTGCTGTAAAAGACCCCAATTTACTGGGTATCCTCGGGGACTACACGCCGTCCGAGCTAGCGAGAGTGACCACTCAAGCAATGATTGAGTGTATCGCGAGGTTTCCCGCTCTTTGGGACAGCCAAGAACCTAATTATCAC
Source organism: Apolygus lucorum (assembly GCA_009739505.2). NCBI lineage: Eukaryota > Metazoa > Arthropoda > Insecta > Hemiptera > Miridae > Apolygus > Apolygus lucorum. The sequence goes on from CM019180.2 coordinate 5,474,072, forward strand.
AACTTCAAGTACTGCAGCCTCCTTTGGAAGAACATTGCCGTAGTTCTCACTATGAATGGTAAGATTTCAGTTTTGATCTTGAAAATGAAATTTAAATAATGTAGCTCGAAAATAAGGTAGGTATTATGCTGAATATTGTATTTAAGATGATGAATGAATATCTACCTATCTAAAACGTTCTCAAAAATTATATATTTCATGAAGAGTTTGAGTCTATTTGTCGATACATGTTTCGGCGAAACATCGTCGCCTTCATCAGCCTCTACAAACTGGTCGAGGGATCATCCTGGGTTGTTGGATTATTTATTTCATTATCGATTACCTGTCATGGAGCCTACCATTATTTTATCTCCAACCTTGTTTTTCTTTTCGGCATCCATTCTATTCCGCTCTCCTTCTCTTTTCATTTTATTAAATGGTAAATTGCATTAATCTTAACACTTTCCACGCGGGTCCCAAAACGGCGATTTCATCACCAACGCGGATCCCAAACAGAGTGGTCTTCCCGACGGCGCGGGGTGCCTACCGGTAGGCACGTTTTCGCCGCTCTACTGCCATCTGTTTCTTCTTAGTTGAACCAGTTGGTAATTTTTTTCAACAGGATTTCTCCATGTGATTTCGTTTAGTAATACCCGTTCTCCACTAGGTTGCGTTCCAGGTACAAAACAGGTTGCAATTTCGCCCGAAATTAGTAGTTCATACAACGTATAGAAAGCGCTCGACACGTCAGCCGCTCAGGGGGTGGGATTGTGTTTGCCTGCCGGTAGGCAATCCGCGTGGAACGTATTAAGGTGATACCAGTTGATAGGATCTGAAATTGTATTTTTTTGTGGAGAAAAGTGAATTCCTGTTGTTTTTTTTAACCCTTCACTGGTAGACCCCGGAGCGCGGTGCTCTTTCAGCTTATTTTTCGAATACTGTGGTTCACAGTGGCTATCCTGAGGGCTGTGATTCACAGTTCCCTCCTAGAAACCACCTCTACGCAGGACCGTACTCTCCTCTCTGTCCCCAAAACCGCTCAGGGTTAGTGAGAATCGGTTTCTTGCACTAAAACGTGAATGTGTCAGATTGCTCTTAGGTCTAAGCGCTCTTCTGATCCCAAGAAATGGCTTCAGTGGTCTGAGGAAGATTCTGACGATATGGCAGAACGTACATCTGACTGAAACGGCTTTGATTAGTTAAATTTAGATTGCTCAGTTATTTGTATTTCAGAGTTGAGCAAAACCTATTTTTACCAATACGTATTTCTGAGTTCAATAAAAAAACTTTTTTACCAATATGTTTTTCATTGAACATTTTTAGATACACCAGGAGATGAGTTGAGTATCTCACTCTGACCAAAAACAATTAAAAAATATGATAAATATTGATTTTTTCGGGAGGAAGCACGCTCCTGGGTCTACCTTTTGCGAGATGTGATTAGGTCTACCACTGGAGGGTTAAGTAATAATGCAACAACACATGGGATGAAGACTGATGAAGGCGACGATGTTTCGTTGGAACATGTACCGACAAATATAAATTGACAAATAGACTCCAAATCTTTATGGACAACATGGTCACTCAACGTATCATTTACCCATCAACGTATCATATTTTTCCCAACAAATGTTTATTCATTTCTCACTACAAATTGTCCAAGCTCAGTGCATTTTCACTACTTACACACATTTTTGTTTTGACATTTTTGTTTGATAAATTATCTGTGAAAATCTGGGCATATTTTTATGTCGGTCAAGCTAAAGTAATGACCCAACAACCTCCCTACCTTCATCTTTTCATGTTTTTGCCAAACCTACGTTGAATTTTTTTCAAAAACTATCAATATCCTATGTATAAACGAATCCAAAGTAACTGTATTCAAAAATATCGAGTGACGCAGTATCCTATATGTCCAGAATTATCGATGTTATGTAATATTGCGTATCGATGCCCATCCTAGGTAGACAAGCCATGCACCGGGGTAAGATTATGTCAAATGTTTTGTTGTAATAATTGGGCGAATGCAGCTTTATATATTTTCTTTCTTTTCAGTGAAGAAAGCTAAGTCTAAGTGGTACAGTCTAAAAAGTGCATATAGAAAGGAATACATGAGAAGCACAGCTACAGGAATCCCGAGCCGCTTCACTTATTATCAAGCTCTGAGTTTTCTAGAGCCTGAAATTCTCCGAGAGAAGGAACGTGCAGATATTGAACAATCAAAACTAAATGACATTATCAAGCGCAGTAGTAAGTCGTTTTTGGTTAAAACTATGTTCCTAAATATGATATGTAGTTATTGAGTACAGTGCTGTAGTAAGTTATGATCATTAAATGAAATGAATAGGTAGGTAAAAGCATGGATGTACATATGTACAGTTTATTGCTTTATACAGCCAACGGCAGGAGAGGATGCGGGGAGATGTGTCGACCTTCCTTCCATGCACCTTTGCTACTCACAGTTTTAATATCCTCACCCCCCCCCCTCCCACCGCCAGTCCCTGGCTAAACAGACTTCCTCCTTCAACTGGGTAGCATCGTCGTTGCTCGCGCTAGTCTCCTCATAATGGGACTCTTCGCTACAAAAATTCTCTAATAATGGAAAGACGTGTGCTACGCTTTGGGTTCACCAAACCAAATTTAGGTGCAATCGTAGGAATGTACAATTTTGACCGTTCAAGGAGACAGGTTGTTCCTTATGAAAAATCAAGTGAGGAATCAAACAGTCATGAAATTTCACGTAGAATTTGCAATAATTTTTTTTTTTTTTTTTAATCATTCATCTTCAACGAACCAGGCTTTTCCCGACCCCTCAAGGGATCAGAGGTAGGAGTGAGCAGAGGTGTGTAGGCAGTGAGGGGGTGTAGATCCACTTTGGCTAGTCCACAGGGATAACACGTGGGTGTTAGTATTCTGATGAATTTCACAATAATTGCTACACAATAACTTGAACACTATTAAATTGCCTTATCTTGACTTTCATTAATTAAATGATTAGTCATCCTCATAACCGATCTGTTGGACCTACAGAGCTATGCGAGGTGTAATTTGTCTCTAAAAATTCCGAGAAATTGTTAACTATGAAGAAAAACCTCATGTATGGCCAGCGCGTTTTCTAGGTCTGAGACACGAACCAATCTCTGCGGGGAAAATCGTGAGTTCAAATCTCGGTCGCCGGGCGTGTTTTCGTTCGTGGCTCGCCGCCCCCCTCGTCACAACCCAGGGCGGTGAGGCAATGGAAAGCCACGAGCGAAATCATCAGAACCAATTCTGATCTTCCCTTTGGAATACAGCTGATGACGTCCGCGACGACAGGAATGGCAGTCGGATGAAAATTCAACCTGAAATGGTTGTTTACTACCCGAATGTTTATCGAAAGTATTCGAGCTAGGGCGTTTTGAAAAAGTTTTCCCCTACTTTTTATCCCTTAGAGTGACTGACAATAACCAAACTATGAGAACTGGCAAAGTGCCGCATACAGCGCCAGCGTATGGACGGAAAAATAATTGTTATTTGAAGACCACAGGGGAAGAACGCACCAAGTCGATTTTTTGAGAAAAATAGGTTATGACGGTTTCTTATACATAGATTTTTTCACGGTGGACTCGATGGTGACAACCAAATTGGGCAAAAACGATCCAATATAGGAAAAAAATGCGAGAAACGAAACACCGTACAGGGGAAGAACGCACCAAGCCGAGCGCAACCGGGGAAGAACGTGCCAACTTTCGGGCTCCCTCCCCCAGGTCGTATTCCCCTACCTGATGGATCTCTGTGATTCATGCATTCATGCGGTTTTCCTGGGTTTCACAGTATTATTTTCGATTGTTAGCGGCGATCATTATTATTTTCTTCATACCAATAAGTTTATATGAGACTAGTGTTTGTTTTCTTGAAAACGGTGAAACAAAAATGAATTTCCTGGATTTTATTCTATTAAAATATTTTGCAAAACTTCTTCGTGAGTGAACTTTTGAAAATACCAAATCATTATATATATAATTAAAATGTCACGAAACCGTTATGCCCTGATGAAGAGAGAAATCTTATGGTAGGATACTATGAATAAAACCAGCAATACACGTTCATGGTGCGTTCTTCCCCTGTACAGATGGACCTTTGCAACTTTGGGTAGCAATATGGAGTTTTAAAATACTTTTTGCAGTAGTTTTGATTGTACCACCGCATTCTACAGTACGCTGAGATACAAATTCCATTTTTTTTTAATTGTATCGACCAAATTCGAACTACCGTGGTAATATTGAGTTTTTGCCGGAAAAAATGATTTCCTGAAAAGTTTACAAAATGGGACATGGTGCGTTCTTCCCCTGTAGTCTTCATTTGATTTTTGCATTTAGTTACACATTTTTATCTTATTTCATTATTGAAAATAACAAACCAATTGGGGAGAAGGGTTAATCCATAGAAAGTGAGACGCTCTGCTTATCAACCCAAAGCAGGATGATTCTAGGCTGCTCGGTTGTTCTTTGCTTATGACGATAATTATTGACAAACAAGGAAGAATTTCGAATTCAAGATTGACACGAGTTCTTAAATTCAAATTCTGAGCAGATTGAATTTGGGAAAATACAACATTTATCTAGAAAAAATTCTCCATTACCTGCCACCACCGCTCTATGCTACGAGTATAAACCGGACTAGACTGATGACGAATAGACTTGAATACGAGAGACTCAAAGCATCCAACCAGACACTTAGCCAAGTGGTTATGGTTGAATTATAAACTACTATCATATTTGATAAAATTATTTGGTATTTTCGTCATCAACAGAATAAATTTCCAGGATCACATTTTCTTCAAAATTTAGATCTCATTAGGACGAAATAGCTTCAAAATCAATTCCGCTTTCTTAGTCTATCTAGAAAAATCGACAATACGTTCTATAATTTTTCAGAAGCTATACCAAATGGTACAGCAAGCGTAGATGAGGACGATGATGACGACTGTGTGATCGTAGAAAACCTCGAAGACTGCTCTGAGAGTGCAACACCGAACGCTGCTGACTCTCTCGTCGTGCCTTCTACTTCCACCTCGTTGATAAGTGAGAACAATTATTTGATTTTAGAATAGATAAGTATTAAATAGCGAGCGTAGTTCGATTAAATCACGGCACGATGGTTTGATATGTGAACGATGAGTACCTAGTAGGGTAGTATACCAATTATCACTGGTATATCTGCTATCACCACTCTCCATTTCATTATGAAAGCCCTACAGTGATAAGTAGGAAGTTGAAGGATACAATTCTCACTTGCTTGTCAATCTCCATTATTGAACCCTCGGTGAAATAACTTGCTAAATCGAATTATTATTAGTAGTCATTGCAATAAGTAGTAAAGTGAGTAATAATTTGTTGCTCTTAGATGAATTATTGTGAAATTTCTCAACTTTTTAAAATTTACAAAAAATTATCGTTTTTTAAGTAAGTTAAGAAAATTAAAAGTGAGGAATTTGCCTCTCATTAATTTTTTTTTTTTTTTCAAAAGAGAGTTTATTGATACGGAAAAAAATATGGTATGCTGCTCAAAAAAGCATCCAAAAAATTTAGAGAATTTAAGGAAGATGGAAATTTTAAATATAGTGGCAATCTGTATATTGGGCAGCCATGTTGCGACTTATCTGGCTTCCTAACCAATCTGACTTCATAGGGGGATTGTGCCCCTTACGACAGTAGGGCTACCTCTGGAAGCAGTGTACTTGAAACTATAGCTTCTGTGGTCAACACAGGAGTTTGATGACTGAGGGAGAGATAAATGCAGACGCCAAAGTGACCAAAAGAAGCAATTTTACTCACTCTTTTTGACATGGATATGTCTTTCGGCTGGGGGTCAAGGAATTTTTCGCGACACTTTTTTTTTGCCAGTAAACTAAATCAGAGCTACATATCAGTAGGTTCTCTAGAATACTGTGATATATATTTCTTACTTTTTGTGCCATAAACTATTACTGAGCAATTTTGACAATTTACATTACGATTCTACCTATTAGTTTATCAAGCATTATTAGTCTTCATCTTCTCTTATTTAGTTCCTGTATTAGTTAGTTTCTGTGGTCACTAGGGCGCCTGCAACTCCACCTGTTGACGTTCTATGATACTATTTGCTGAGGTACTTCTTTTACGCTTTGCCAGAGCGCAGCAGTATGAATACTTTCTGATTTGTGTTGACTTTTTATAAGTATAAATGATTTGTAAACGTTTACTTGCAGGTGAAGTGAAGAACGAAACTGATGGAACACGATTAGATCAAATAGTTTCTGTTCACTCGGTAAATGGATCAGATTCTGATAATAAGCAATCCCGACCTCTATTGATAAGAGCGAAAAACATTTCGGAACTTATGGCAGTTCCTGCAGTTTCTGTAGAACCTCCAATCACCATTAGTAAACGCGCTAGAAGTCCTTCTCCCGAAGTGGTCTTCCTGTCCCAGAAGCCCTTAACCATACCTCGAATTGTTGTTTCCGACGCTTTTCCACCCCTCAAGCCAGATGATAAAGAGCCCAATGACCAGTCATCTTGTAACTTAACAAAGAAAAGTCTTGAGAACGAAATGAGGTCGTCTGTACAAAAGAAGCTAAGTCCGAAAACGTCAAAAAATTCCAAAAATAAAAAACACAAAAAGCAAGAGCAGCAACAACCAAACGGCAGTTCAACCAGTTCTGATTCGACGGCTTTGAGATTCTTGAAGGAGCCTCAAGCGCTCTCAAAGAGCGTTAGTGAGCTCGCTAAGCCTGGAAACGAACTCTCCGATCAATCGAAGAATCTCAACGGGACAATTCTGGGGAAACGGGTGAACGGATTTGCGCCCAGCAGTTCCAAATTGACCAAGAAGCGCAGATCATCTCATTCTGATTCTACCAAGGGAACAGTCAGAACCAGAGATCCGCTGGAGTGCACTGAAATGAACAAAGGATTCCTCACGAGTTTGCTACCCGACGTGGAAGGGATGACCAACGCGCAGTTCCGAACTTTCAAGAAGCAAGCAACTGCCCTCGTCTCTATGATACTTGACAGATAGTACAGTTGAAGTTGTAAGGAATTGACATTGAAAGAAGGCTATTTCCAGTGCAAAATGTGATTAGGTGTGTAGTTTAAGATAAAACTAGCTTAAAAATAATCTAATTTGAAACTAAGCGTACATTTTCTTTTCTTCGTATTTTTCAATTATTTGTTTATCTTTTTGTTCCGCTGTAAAACCAATTGATTTAGTTCCAACTACTCATGCTCCTCCGTCGGCTTCCAATGACTGGCGCTCGCTCTAGTCACCACATCAGCCTATTCTGCGTAGTTTCCAGTGGGGAGCATGAGAAAATCGTACCATTTGATTCATAGCCTTTCATCGAAAATAAAAATCATATCCAAGTTCATTCACTAAGTTGAAATTGATTTGTCAAGAATGCATTCTTTATGCGCTAAAATAATGCACTTAGTCGGCAGTGTCTTATGTTTAAGATAATGCACGCATGGAAGTGCTATCAAATAAATTTATTCTTCCTCGTACAGTCTGATCTAAAATAAAAACTACTCCTAGGTTATGATTATTTATAATAAATTATGAGTAGAAGTACTACAACATCCAGGAGTTAATTATATTCGGTGACTTATTTACTGCGGTTTTGTAATTTAATAATAGTCTGTTTTTTTTCGATTTTGACTTGAGTTTTTCATTATTTCTTACATCAACCCTTTCATGCACAATTAGAAGATTGCTTCCACGAAGTATGGAAGATATGAGTCTTATAAAATTGTTTCTAGCACTCGATCCACTCACAGACGTTTGAAAAAATTCCTTCTTTGTGTTAGGAAAATGTTACCAACCATACAACAGTGATTAGGTATTGATAACGTGATTTTTTCGAGTCGAAATCGTAGTGTGCTGAGACAAGGCCAATACCTGTTGAATATACCTCAAAAACGCCAGTCTGCGGCAAAAATGATGAGGAAACTAAGTGAAACCTTTTTAACTTACATTATTCACTATAGTTAGTTTTACGAAAAAAGAAGTGAAGAGATGGGAAAACGAGGAGGGAAGCATTCTTCCCACTGTGCTTCACACCTCTCAGACTAATTAATTTAGTGGGAAATCCTCTTCCCACTGTGCCCTCGATTTATGCTTACCTTTGCTGCTATATGACTGTCTGCTGTTATCTCGTTACTATAAATATTATGAATTCCAAATGTCCCTGTTTGTGACTCAATCACGTTCTACCTCAATTTTTGATTTTTTTTTTCAAGCCTAACGATGGCAAAGTTCTTTTTTAGGTGCTCATGGTTGCTAGGTACCGATTTTGATCCATTGTAGAAAGCACAGTGGGAAGAATAGTTCCCACCTTCAAAAAGGGCATAAATGACATCAGGAAAAATTTTGGAGAGGCCATTTATGGTTTACATAGAGTCCAAGCAACCAGTTTTTGGGTGGTTTGAGAGATAAAACTCGGCACTCCGCGCAACAAGCCCCCTGGACCCCCGGTTACCTCTATTTACATACTTCGGACGAAATGATTGAAACACAGAATGTGTTTTAGCTCACGCGTTTCACATAATTTCGCTACTTTCCTCCCACTTCAGAATCTTAAGCTTGGTTCTCATAGGTGCGTTATGTCCGTAATCCGTAGTGCGTAATTGGATGCTATTGGCTGGAGCCAATTGAGGGGGCGGGAGCAATCTTTGCGGACATCGAGTTTTGGAGCGGAGTGTATCGTTTTGAAAAATTAGATATATTACGCATTCGGATCAACTTCAATAAATTTCGGAAAACTTCGTGAAAGCTCTTGTCGTCTATTCATCGTTCAGCTGTTCGTCGTTGACTCGGTCTCGTTTTTGGTTTATTGACCAAACAATCCGATTGCCGATTCCGTGTTGTTATTTGGTTTTCATCTTCGTTATTGCATTGTGCTTTGCTGGATATGAATTCAAGTGATTTTAATGAGAGCCTCATTGATCTCGTCCGATCAAATTATGTCAATAAATCCTCAGGAATCAAATCATTCTCAATAACCGCATGAAAGAAGTCTGCGTATTATGTGGAAATATTATTGATTCAACTTCCGAAAACCTGGGTTAAATGACATTTTTGAGAGAATTTGGTCGTTTTGAACATTGCGATTCTTCACAACAATTCAATAACATTATTTTTTTACATCAAAGGCATTACCTCGTTTTCCGAAATGGGTATACCATTCACCGGGCCTACAAGTAGGCAAATCACCAAGAAGACGATGAAAATAATTTTTTAATCATAATTAATAAGAAATTATTCGATTGATGAACAGGGCGAAACAGCAAAACAGCTGGACGCGGGAAAAAAGGCGCGCTTCTGCGTAATCGCGTAATCATTTGGCCAAGTGAACGCTCTTTTACGCATTACGGACTTTACGGATATAACGGATCTTTACGGATACCTATAATCACCGCGTCATAACAAAATATCGCATAGGTTACAGGATTCTTAGTTCCGTATCATCGGTACCTATCCATGTTGTTGTCCCAGATTTCGTTAGCTTTTTTGGCTGGTTAGTCCATGGCTAAAACACAGTCTGTGTTAAAAAAGGGTTAAATGTTGTTACATGGAATATCCTTACGAATCTTGTTGAATGAAATCATTTCTTTCGGTTACAACGTGCGAAATTGGGGAAAAAAATGTCGAAAAACGTCTGAAATGATCAAAAGTGAGTTTTACTTTGGGTCATTCACTTTTTAGTGCCTGCTGCCAGTAAACCAACAGTTTTCCACCAACAGCCGTAGTTTGGTTGTTGACAGACTTCAAAACTGCTGTAGGCGCGAAGGAGGAGGTTCTCTTTTTGTTGCGTCGTGGGCCGATGATTTTTTTTTTTAATCTCTGAACACTTCGCATTTTACTTCCGAGTTTACCAAGGTAGGGGAAGCTTTGTTTTCACTTTTCAAGGTTGAAAAAAAAGTTCTACAAAATCGAAATTTCCACTCGCGTTTTACGTTTCAGACCTTCCTGAACAATTTTGGTTCCGTGTTTGTCTGTCTGTCTGCCATGAAATCCTTGCCACAGCCATAACTTCTACATTTCTCATCCGATTCGATGGAATTTTCGGGGATTTTGCGTGTAGATGGTCCCCTAAGAAAATCATCGATCCCGGACTGATAGTAGCCGCTGCGCTTGAGGACACTTGAAATCCTTGTAATCCATAACTTCTACATTTTCTATCCGATTTCGAAATTTTCGAAATTTTTTTTTTTTTCGAAATTTCCAGGGAATATGTGGATTAGGTTGTAGATGGTCCCCAATGAAAATCAAGGCCTTAAAATTGACAGTAGCCTCTGCGCATGCGCAAACATAAAATCCTTGTAACAGCCATAACACTTACATTTTTCATCCGAATTTGATTAAATTTTCTAGGATTGTTCAGATTGGCGTGTAGATGGTCCCCTATGAAAATCATCTCCCCCAGACTTTGAATAGTTGCTGCGCATGCGCAAACGTGAATTCCTTGTAACAGCCATAACTTCTACATTTTCCATCCGATTTAGACGAAATTTTCTCAGGATTGTTCAGATTAGCATGTAGATGGTCCCCTATGAGGGTAGTGGAAGGTACTTGGAAATTGATGTTTTCAGATTAACTACTATGCATTGGATCATCTAGACAACCAGGTTATGGATACGAAGAAGCTATGTATCACACCCGCTTGGCAGAAGTTTTTATATTTTGGTCCCAATCTGCCTGATTCTTTTTGAAATGTGTCCTACCAGTATCCGTGGTGGTCCCATGAGCTACTGGAAGTTTAAAAATTAAGTTATGACCAAAATTTCTCCAGGAATCTGAAAATTATTTTTGCAATTAGGGTTAAATTCTAGATAGTTCTTCATCAATCTCGTGACTATCGGATTGTTAGCGCCTTCTGAGCGTGCGCAACATGGAACCTGTTAACATTCATAACAGTTTCTGTCGAGAGTTTAATGAACATTTTCAGTTTGTGCTTGTTAAGGTCCAGATGGTCCTCTATCAATTCCATAACCTCCCGATTGATAGCAGCTTCTTCACATGTGCATGGACAACTTCATTCACTGTTTCTATCTGAGTTGAACGGAAAATTTTAATTTGTCCTTGTTAAGCTTTAGATTGTCCCCATCAATTTCATGGCCTTTTTAAGCTCCTGATTGAGTGTGTTGTGATCAGCTCTCTCTTCTCACCTCTGTCGATTCACTTCTTTGGCTCAAGTGGTTGCGAGCCCGAATCAGGATTGTGAATATAGTATAGTCGGAAGTCAGGAGATCTATCTCCGAGCGTTGGAAGTTAATTTTCATTACGTAACAAGTTGGCGCAGTCTGAGGCTCCTCAGCATTCTCTGAGAATATTTATTGTTATGCCACCTAGACACAGCTCTCTCATGACACGAGCCGCCACTGCTGGTTTGGACAAACGTTTGAACAAAAGTAGAGCATTTTCACTGGGTTGAAAAACGCCGGCCAAGACCCACACCTCCCTTGCCAGATAACGTAATATCTAACATTTCCTTAACAGGAGAGAGATTTTGTGATCAGCTGTCTTTTCTCACCTCTGTCCATTCTTCCTTGGCTCAATCGCTAGCAAGCCTGACTCAGGATTGTGAATATAATAGAAGTACGGACACCAATCCCCAGTAGAGGGAAGTTAATTTTTCTCTACAAGTGCAAACGGTGAAACCTTGTAACGCGCGTATCTTCATTCACAGTTTTTAACTTCAACTAAATGTTTCAGTTTTGTGAGAGTTAAGATCAAAATAGTCCCCCTACTATAACATACACGATCTCCGGATTGATAGCACCCTCTGAGCATATGCGAACGTAAAAACCTTTCACATTCTGCAATTTCTATCTTATTTCAATGAAAATATCATAGACTGCATTCACATAGATAGGACAAAAAATTTAAGCTTAACGTTAGACTTCAGCCCTAGAAATTTCATGAAAAGGGTCACTCTCTATACTTAATATTGTTGTGAAGCTCTAAGCAAGTGGTTTTGGGGACCGGGTTACAATGTTGTTTATGAGACTAATTAAAATTGTCACTTTTCTTTTTGGAATTCGTGGAATAGACGTGTTTCATTTCAGAGTGATAGTTATACTATTTCCATCCCACTTTTCGTGTATAGATCATAAAACTGGTGTCGAAAAGTGGGATGGAAATAGTATAACTATCACTCTGAAATGAAACACGTCTATTCCACGAATTCCAAAAGGAAAAGTGACAATTTTAATTAGTCTCATAAACAACATTGTAACCCGGTCCCCAAAACCACTTGCTTAGAGCTTCACAACAATATTCAAACCATAGATAGGATTTGGTAGACATTTGGGGAGAAGACCTCTCTCCTTCATATTCCAAAATAGTTTACCAAGGAAGGTACCCTTATTGCTCTTTACCAATAGCACCAGCAGCTACGTTCTCCAAAGCTTTGCAACAACTCTTCTGACAATGTGATCTGAATGAAATGTTCAAAACAACTCACCACTAGATTGGATAACGTTGAGTTGGGAAGGTGGTAAGCGTACAATTCTATTTGTTCAGCAGTAGGATGAAGCCCAGCCTTGGTGATCTCCTCGGGGCTTTGAGACAAGAGGTTCTTGAGTATGGGCAAGTCCTCCGCTTTGAATGTCGTAACAGAACCCTGGAGAAGAAATAATCGATTTATTAGCAAATGCAGTGATTTCATATAAAATATTACCAACACTTTACGACCCTCCAAGAACTTAAGTGGTGAACTTCGGGTTTTACCACCTCTTACTTTGTCAAATTGAGTGTTGAATCTACCAGCTCTTCCTGCGATTTGTAGAGCCTGTGATACAGATATGACGTCCAGTTCTTTTTCTCCCTTTTCGTTCATGATGGGTTTGATTAATGAGTAGAAAACGACCCGCTTGATACTTCTAAAATCAGATACAAAGAAATCAGAAGTTAACTAGGTAGATAATAAAAAACAAAATTTGTGATTGTTTCCGTACACTTAATTGAAGAAATTACAATCAAATACCTGCACAAACTACCAAACGATCCATGAATCTAATTTATAATCACATATTTCCAGTATGTATACAACATGTGATAGCATGTAGGTGTATGTACGTACAAATTGAGTCCCATTCCGATAGCATCCGTAGCTACCAACAATTTACAGGTGGATTCAGGGTCGTTGAATTTCTGCGCCTGTGCGAGTTTGGTACCAGGAGGGAGCCCACCATAAATGACTGCTACTTCGCAACCCTGCGTTTCTAGGGTTCGACTGACCTGTTGACAAATCGAGCCCCCCACAGTCAAAATATTGCTACCAACAAACGACACAATATGCCATAGAAGAAAACGGTTACTTAGCTCCATAATGAACTAATAAGGGAGTAATGCTAAATCTGGTGATTCACATTGAAACGAGAGCTCTGGAATGAGGTCAAACTCACGTTATATATATCGTTCTTGCTGAAGCACACGATACAGTCTCCAGGCTTCACGTTATCGAAAGATCCAATAGCTTCATCCTCCACTGTAAGTTTCGTTAACCTTTCGTAAGTATGTACCTGTAGAAGGGAGAACACTTTGTAACGACAAGCCAATTCCAGATCATCATTGAGAAATTAAAACAATGTAATAACCTATTTCCAACTTTCGAAATCCATGGATTTCATCAAAATCTCTAAAACAATTCGCCACTCTGTTCATGAGGTCACTCAATAAATAATTAAAGGGTACAAGGATGTCTCGATTCTCCCTTCGGATGAAGGTCGATTTAAAGATTCCTGGAGACAAGCTCTTTACACTCCCCCCTTGCTGCAAGCAACGAGGGAAAAAGCTCCTCTTGAGAGGGATAGTTCACACAATTAGCGTCCTTGCATAGTTGCAAGTACCTGTTTTAACCTTCAGGTTTTATAAAGGGCACAATGAAATTTTTCCCCCTTGGGATCGAATCCCACCCAAGGTTGATTTATAAGGGAGTGCCCCAGCATACCGTGGGAGACTACGAGGGTAGTTCGGAAAGTAAGAGTACTCGATTTTTCCAGACTTTGCAAACATTTTATTTAAAAAAAATAACAGGGTATTACAGGCATACATCTAAGTTATTTTTCCACGTAATCGCCTTCTCGATCAATGCAATTTTGCGACCGTGAAATGAGCTTTGTAATCCCCTCGTCATAAAAACTTCCCGCCACCTCCTTGCTCCAGTTTGTGACAGCTTTTTGAACCTCCTGGTCGGTTGAAAAATGTTTCCCACCAAGGTGCATCTTCAGAGAAGTGAACAGATGGTAATCAGAAGGCGCCAAGTCGGGGGAGTAAGGGGGGTGGTCTAAAATGTCCCAACCGAAGGTGTCCAAAAGAGGTGAGGTTTGCCGTGTGCGGTCGCGCATTGTCATGCAAAAAACAGACTCCCTTCGTCAGCATCCCTCTTCGTTTTTTCTGAATTACAATTTTCAAAATCCCAGTGTTTCAGTGATCGTCTCTCACAGTAGGGTTCTTGAGAGCTGAGGAATCATTGCGGACATTTCGTCTAACGTCAATCTGCGATCTCCCAAGACAGTTTCCTCAATTTTCTGCACCAACTCGTCTGTCAAAATTGAAGGTCTTCCACTCCTTTGATCATCATGAACAGAAGTTCTTCCTTCCTTAAACTCACGGCACTACTTGTAAACAATAGTTCTGTTCATGACACCTTAACCATAAACGTCTTTGATGCGCGAAAAAATTTCGAGAGGCGTTCTTCCTTCGGCAACGAGGAAACGGATAACGGCGCGCACCTCGCACTTGGCGGGATTTTGAATTGACATTGTTCACGCAAACGCTCACCAACACCAGAGTTTTCGTACTAGCGAGGTGGTAGACCTCTCAATTTCTTCAGGAGATCCCCCCTTACAACGCAGTGCAGCCAACTTAGGGAGAAAATTGCCCCATCCCGTGAGAGCACCAGTAGGTACTCTTACTTTCCGAACTACCCTCGTATTTATACCCACAGTCAGGGACCCCTCACACATAGGTGTGAGAACCTGTTTGCAGCGCACTAAAGGTGAAGCTGGGTGTTCTAGCTCACCCTACCAACTATGCGGGTTGTTACCAGAGTTATTGGCATGCCACATAACTGACATGCTGGCACTACCTTGAAAGACTAGTCTGCCAAGGATGTGCCTACCCTCTACTCTCAGGCTTTGCCATCCAGCCTGGGTAATCAACCACGACCACCACGAAGCCAACCGCTTTCAGGGGGCAGGCAGGTTACACTACGACAAAGTCTATGTGTGGGTAGCCCGGGGCTCCCCGCCCGTGGTACCGAATTTGTGTCTCAGATTCGCCAGTGTACCGGATATCTCAGACACCAGAGGCCAGATCGGTCGCAGGCCCGTTACAGGGAATGTTGCCCTGCAACTGCCACTTTACCCTCATCCCTGCCGTAGCAGGGTCCAAATAATATGGATAATTGAAGGAGGGAGACTATAATGTAGTTCACTGGTTTTAGCCGTGGCCGCACAAGCTCAAGCACTACATTAGTACCATGGCACCCGTTTGTTTCCCAGTTGGAAGTTCACATGAGTGAACTTCCTAGCCCTACATGGGAAGGGCTTGAGTTGGCTCTCTGCACTTGCTCATTCCCATACTCTTATAATTTCAGATTCAACAGTTATATAAAGGGTATAGGGGGAAACCCATCATCGCCATTCCGGTCGAAAATGGGGCAACAGGCGATTCCTCCCCGTTAAACTGAAAGTTGGACATAACGGTCCGAGGGAGATGGCGGAAACAGTTCATTCGAGTCGAGGTTCGTCAATTCCTCCCGAATTCCTTCCCCTCAATTTGTTCAATTGGGTACCAAAGTACCCCACACAAAAATTGGTCACCCTCGGACAACGCTAACACATGCCACATCTCCACCTAAGTTGATAATATTAAAACCAAAAAAAAACAACAGCTTATTACGAAAACGCCAACATTTTTCCTGCGTCTCGTTTTCTCCGACTGAAGGTTGAGAAGGTCTGCTAAAGCTCTGGTGAAAATTTGAACTCAATTGGATGAGGAGAGCGGGCCGAAGAAATGTTTGAATCAACTGAAACTGAGATTTCCTGGTGAAAAACGAGCTTCAGCAGACCTTCTCAACCTTCAGTCGGAGAAAACGAGACGCAGGAAAAATGTTGGCGTTTTCGTAATAAGCTGTTTTTTTTTTTTTTGTGGTTTTACTTAATATGCGGCATGTGTTATCGTTGTCCGAGGGTTTTTGTGTGGAGTACTTTGGAACCCAATGGAACAAAATGAGGGGGTGAAAACTTCAAATAACAAAAGTCGTAGAATAAGGGACACCCTATTGTACATACAATAAACAAATTAGTCGTTAGTACATAGTGGTTTTCTTTGAGACTGACCTATACCTGGGTGGAGAGGAATTGAATAAGGGAAGGATTGTACAGGGGGAGGAATTGAGTAACCGGGAGGAAAGGCAATCAGTTTGGTAGGGAGGAATCGCCATTCTTTTTGGAGGTCGGGGAGGAATCGCCGGTTCCCGCGAAAATGAGTTAGCAACGCTACCTGCAGGATTTTGAGGAGAAAAACCTTCATCGCCGTCTAAAAGCAGGTTTTAGTTACGCTCTACCGGCAAAACCCCATTTCATTGAACGCTCGTGTGGGGAAGAACCCCATGATTGCGGTTTAAATGTCCCACCGCATAGGTAGTTAGGTCCAGATATGTTTCCTACATTTCTTCCGAATGAATTGTAATTTTTTTCAGCTCCGAAATTTGTATGGTATTTATCATAATCCTTACTTCAAATTTGATGATTTTTGAGGATGAAATTCCAATTTCTGTGCGAGCAGCTAGTTTATCTGGACATATTTTTATTCCTACACCTTTTTGAATGCTGAATTTTTTTTACCAGCACTGTTTTAGATAGTAGTGGTAAAGTACTGCGAGATTGTAACCTTAATTGGTTTTGTAGTGGTTCTTTACTTTTTCATTTGTAAACTTTCAGTTGCGTTTTTGTCGAAGTCAGCTTTTTGGCGATGATGGGTTTTTTCCCCTGAACCCTTCATAAATTATTCTTTTCTCTCTTTTCCTTCTTCAATTTTTCATTATATTTACAACGAGTACCTACTGTTGCATTGCAGTCCTTCACGAAAAACTACTCCGTTACTGATTTTTATAAGACTTCTTCACACGTCAACAGTCTGGATGAGGACTATGATCTAGGATGAAAACTTCATCAGTAACCTGCCAGACCACGCAACAAATAATTGATAAGGGAAACCAACGCGATCTACTAAGTTAAGAAATAAATTTATTGGGGTATGTTTTTTCTATGCAGAGGTCTACCAAAACAATCAGTAAACAGCTAGCAGGTACACAGACACGAGCAGGTAGGCACACTACGATTTCCGTATTGCAGGCTTCAGTCACCTGAATTCAGTAAACGCCTCCATAAACCCCAATCGTAATTAATTTTGGACTGGGGTTATAACTTGGATAAAATATTCTAAATTAGATTAATCATGCAGGTAGGTAAGGGAAAGCTAACTTCGACATCTTCATTACACGTGAGGGCGAGAGCAGATATCAAGTCAATCGCAGCAGCTTCCCCGCAGACGTGGATCTCCTCCGCCATTACCCCAAGGAAAGATCGGGTCCATGCCCATCCTCGGCCAGGATCTCTCAGCAACTGGATTTCATCTATCACCGCTACTTCATCTGCATCAATTGAAAACCCATTGTAAGATTATATGAAAGAAGCCGTCAAGATCAAAAAAATATCCTGATTTGTAGAAATGAAACTCACAAGGGGTGTTTACTGAGGTCATTTCCACCGTACAAGACACGTGAGAAGAAGGAGAACCTTCACTTATTGCAAATTTTCTCTCTTCACCAGTCACCAAATCACAAGGAGTTCCCTGGAAAAAATTGAACATAGTAATTTTCGCTATAAAGTGTAGGAGAAACAATAAAGTTCTTAGATAAATAGGTACTTTGAGCACCAAACGTAGTCAAGATTAGGAAACGTGCGACGATTCCTGTCATTGAATAGTTCTAAGTTCGTTTCAACTCCGTTATTTGAGCTACAGAAATGATTTTGAGGTAGATTTAAATAAGTACTTCCTTTTTATCGTTTGACTAAAACGACAAACCAATCATTAATCACTAACTGAGAATATTTTATTAGCTTGTAAATTCTGCAATGCACAATTTTTTGCACTCCATTCAACTCACTCTTTCGTTGGCTTTCCTGTAGACCTCGGTAGCCAGCAATTTCAAGGGACCGCAATAAACACCACTCTTGGCTGCCATGAAGCGCTCCAAAGCTCTATAAGTTTTCCCGCTATTGGTAGGCCCTGCGTGGAAAATGATTTTCCTCTTCATACCTCGAGCATTCGGATACCTGGCATCCAAAGAAACACACGGAATTACCAACCCGTAACAAATTAGGATTCATTTGAAAGCCCCCAAAAATCTTCACTTCCGAGTTGAAAATCGTTTGTTGATTTGATCGGAAGATCGATTTTAGCGATAAATAGATTTTTACTATCGACAAATGATTAGGGAAAAATTGTTTCTACAAGAGTGAATTTTCAAGTACTTAAGTAGGTAACTTCCTTTCCTGTTACACAATAGAAAGGTATTCTAATCTATAAAAGTATTTATGGCCACCTTTTCCTTTTGGTCAACAAGAACCTCTCCAAAATGACAACCTGAATCTGCAATCTTATCACAGTTCTGTACTATTGGTAGTTCTAAATCATTTATAAGCGTCAAATAATCTATTTCTCTGGCCTCCCTCAAATGTCGGCCATGACTGATTCCTTCGATAAGCCCTGTATTTCAGTATTTCGGCAGTGAACATGCAAAACAAAGTACCTACGCTGAAAATGCATCAACCACATGAGGTCTGTTCGGAGAGGCAGTCCTGAACGGTTCGGAGGATTCCCCTCCCCTTTTCAGTTCCGGTTTGGTTCCGGACTGCCTCTCCGAACAGACCCCTGATCATCAGCATTACTACACACCAGTTTTTACAGTCACATCAGAGAATTTCAAACTTAAGCGTTATTACAAGTTATCACAGGGAAGAAATAAGAAAAACTAACTCACTTTTATCATTGTTACGGCGCGTGGAAGCCTACAGTTGACTAGATAAGTTTATAACCTCAATTCCGAAAAAATTCTACATAAGTGGTTTTGCACTTCCACTGCCGATTTTCTGCAATATTTTGACAAGATCTAGATAGACTCACTTATTTTCAATATTTACCATTTTAGGTTGTCACCAGAAGAGTCGTTTTTTTTTATTTTTATTTTTTGCCAGGAAAGGTTTCGCCAACGTGGAAGATTAAAAGAAACCCATAAAATAAAAGATAAAACTGTTTGAAGGAATGAAGACTAGGTCGGTATTTGAAAAGAGCGTCAACAATCGATGCCACTCGTTATCAGTGCTTATCGGTTCCCGAAGCATATTTAATTGAATATTAACGACAGTAAAGGTGGGTTCACAAGCGTCCGATTCTGCGTTTCCTACTCTCCATTCTGCCCGCTGATTGGCCAAGAACAGACGGAAAGAGGCCAATCAGCGGGCAGAACGCAGAGTTGGACGCTTGTGAACCCAGCGTCAAATCACCAGTAGAGGAGAAAGAGCCATTGAGTACTCACTTGATGACAATTATGTTATTAACTATTCTTATTTAACTTGGAACGGTAGAAAAACTAGTATTCTTTGAATTACATTTAAGTCGGAAATAACTCAATACTTACAAAATAAATTTTGTGATTTGTAAAAGTATTGACCATTTGAGATTCTCACTAACTGGTAATGACTCCAATCCTCCACGGTCATCTCTAACTAAACAAGTATTTGTACAGGTATTGAGTACCTTTGCATCCCATTTCACGAATTAAACCGCATGAATTGAATACAAACAGTTTTTTCTTCTACTGATTAATTCAATGGTTCAATCGATCATTGCTTCCCAATTGTACTATCACTGCCCATTCACGTTTCATCCCAATTTCACTTCTTTCGCCAAGCTATTAGTAAATGTATCAACCATGATTAGATGGCTCAGGAAAATGCGAAGCAAACTAAAATGTGCATAGTAAATACAGGGTGGCTGAAAACGGACGCCCATGATTCTATCAGCTGGGGATTTGGGAGGGGGGGTCTGACAAGGTCACTGGCCCATTCCCCTTGTAAGGTAGGATTGGAAGTTCAGTAATCATGCCTGTGTGGAGCGTTCAGCACCGGTCCTTCGCCGTGGATACCTTTTTCAAGAAAAATGAGTGTTTCGAGGCTACCCGGCGCGCCTTTTGCACTCACTTTAACCTTCCTCCTCGTGCTGTTCTTCCAACGAATCGATCGATTTCGAAGTGGGTTGCCCCAAAGATTGCTCGTGGTCGACCGTGTACTGCGGTGACCCCTGAAAATGTGGATCGAGTCAGAGTGTCAGTTGAACAGAGCCCTCGGCGGTTGATGAGACATCGCGCTCAAGCACTCGGAATTAAGCGTCGCTCTTCAATTAATTTTGAAAAAAAAGACATTTAAATTTTTATCCCTACAAGATTAAGATTGTTCAGAAGCTCATGCCAACTGATTAAGGTCAACGTGAACGATTTTGCCGGCAGATGTTGTCAGTTTTGGAGGACCCACTTGCGCTAATCTTGACATCAGACGAGGCACATTTCCATTCGGATGGCTACGTTAAAAAGCAAAATTGCCGATATTGGGCATCGGATAGGATAGGATAGGATAGGATAATTCTTTATTCCCTTAAAAAAAAAAAAAAAAATACAACCCAAGGGAACTGCACCAACAGCCTCTCCACAGCGAAAAAGTTACAGTGTGGTGTGCATTTACAAAGGTAGGGATAGTGGGGCCTTTCTTTTTCAAGATGAAAGAGGACGATTTTTTTCTTCCCTTACCTGGAGGAGAATGAATGGGATACCGAGAACATTTGGTTTCATCAGGACGGGGCAACTGCACACACAGCGAGAATTTCCATGGATATTGTCCGCCAAACATTTCCCGGAAAGTTGATTTCGCGACACAGTGACATTCCATGGCCTCAGCGCTCGCCCGATCTCACTCCCTGTGATTTCTTTTCATGGGGCTACCTGAAGTCCAAGGTTTATGTGGATAAACCACGAACTCTTCAAGACCTCAAAGATGCGATCACACGTGAAATTGCCGCCATCCCGATGGAAATGTTGGATAACTTAATGAGCAACTTCGCCGAAAGGCTTGAACAGTGCATTAATCAGCAAGGGCGCCATCTACTTAGCACAATATTCCATAACTGATTTTTTCTTACAGTAAAATAAACTTCCAATCCTAACGAACATTTTGCAATTTATTTCAACCTGATATCTCCAAAATTAAAAATTTGGCGTCATTTTCATGAGTGGGCGTCCGTTTTCAGCCACCCTGTATGAATACTTCAGTTGCACAGGTTTTAGCTAGATACTTGATTTTTTTCGAGGATAAATTTACTATGCTACTTCAACACACAATTGATTCAACTGAGAAAATCGGAATACCATAACACCGACCTAAAATATGCAATAGTAGAGTCTATAGAATCTCCCGCGAGGGTAAGATTCTGTGATTCAACAGGGGTTCCACCCACAAATATTAACTTTCACCTAAACTTACGAACATCTACGTTTTAAACTCGTCGTAAAGGCTGAAGTTCTTCAACTAATTTGGTACCTACCAAGAGGGTGGACTCGTCAGGTCGCTGATCCTCTTCAGGTCGTCCATGCAGTCCAGATGGGGGAAGATTTGTTTGGCATGCCTGAGGAAGTAAGGGAAGACATCGGTGATGTGACCCGCTCCTTTCAGGATGTCACTTACAAGAATATGAAGATCAACAGGCAGCGTTTCGCATTCCAGGCAGTAACGCCGGAAGCTCATGTAAGCTTGATGTTGGAGATAACCTGTGAAAAATACAAATTTGAGCGTTATGAGAAAATAAGTTTGTACTTTTTTCCTTTAGAAAGTAGATATAAAACTATTGCTCGTTTCCGCAAGATGAATTTCTTTAATTGAACACTTTTTTTTTTATAATTAAGAGGAAAAACTTCGAACATTAGATGTGAATCAAGCTGGGCTTACCTACACAATGAATATCTAGTCATAATAAAATGTGAAAATACAAAAAATATCCACAAGATTTCTTCAACTCAGACAAACTTACTGTCTAGACCATTTTCACTGCACAACTGTTTAACCTCTGGTCTGGTGTAGAACTTATTGAGAATCTTTATGAGCTCAGATTTGCTGATATTTCCTGTGAGTTCCTTCCCAATCCCAGCACCTCCCTGAAAAGAGTACAATCAAGTGATAATAATTATAATTGAAGGTAAGCTGGTGAGTTCAGAGCCTCCTCAAGGTGTGCACCTAGAGCAAGTAACCTTTCTTGAATCATAGTAATTTCTAAATTAATACCTTGGTAGGCCTAAGCATATCAATCCAAGCCTCAGGAATCCTCTTTCCTAAGGTCGACCTTCCAGTGTGCAATAGGAAGGGGTCTTTCTGAACTTAAAATGTATAAATCCATATAGTTGTCATTGGTTAATGCACTCCCCAGATATTGGGTGGCAATGGAGAACACCTAAATATTCTTTTTGTCCTTAACGATGCACTAAGAGCAATAAAAACATACATCAGTCATGAATAGAAAACATCCTTTTACCTCTTCAGGTTCTGGTTTCACTGGGATTGGTATGAAAAGAGACGAAATCCTGGAGGTATCAGTACTTTTGGTCCTCATTATCAACATCGTCCGGCAATAACTTGGCGCGCCTATTTCACCGCTGCCCACACTCAGCCGGTTCAAGACCCTACACATGATACAATGAGTTTTTACTACAATAAAACACGGCAGAGCCATGGAAATGTGAATGAAGTGGGTATGCACATTTTTATGAAATTATTCCCTCTGAGGAGAAAATTGCGTCAGCACGTAAATAAGTAGAGGTACAAGTAACACAGGAACCTGAATATTCTTCTGAAACGATGCATTTTCCTTTAGTAGGCGGTTTTCGAGAATAAAAACTAAACAAAAACGTCAACTACATTGGCAAAACTAACGTTCCAAGCATGCCTAAAATTCGTAAATTTCAAAATAATGGAAAAGGTGCGTTGTAACCTAGCAAAGAGGTTACATTTGATAACAATATCTTATCACTGTTATCTGTTTGATGGTTGTGGTAAAACTTTAAAGTGTTAGCTAGTAGCCATGTTGTGAGTGCATTGTAGATGCATTGAGAGTGCTTCTCTGTTGATGATAAATTTACAAACTTCTTCAAGGGGTTTTTTTGCCTCAAGTCTTCAAAGGTTGCTGAAAATATTTTTTGACACCATCGCTACTAATCTTGTTCTACCTCGCCCCTTCAATCGGTTTTTGATCTATTTTCCATAACTGAAGTAGGTAGGTAGGCAACTTATATTTCTGTGTCCTCTCAGTAAGGGTTTTGAAGAGTATGTTGAATTTTTTACTGTTAGCTATTAGGTACCTACCCATTAGGAAGTAGATTTAAATAAATTTAAAGTTTAATCATCGTTGAATGCTTATCGAAGGAACATGTTTCTAATCATTTATCCCAGTCCAACTGCCTGCGTTGTACATTACTACTCGATGATGAGTCGATTTAAATTTTGTTTCTACAAAATTCAACAAATTTCTAGAATTTAATTCTAGTTAGAAGCCTGACCGTTGATTATGTTGTTTCATTTCCTGGTTCCCACAGACGCACGCAAATGTGTTTCTACGAGTATGTTGAACATGTTCCTTTAGAAATATATTAGCTATTTTGCTTCCGAGTCTACCAAGGTAGCGGAAGCTTTGTTTTCACTTTTCAAGGATGAAAAAAAAGTTCTCCAAAATCAAAATTTCCACTCGCGTTTCACGTTTCAGACCTTCCTGAACAATTTTGGTTCCGTGTCTGTCTGTCATAAATCCTTGTAACGAGCATAACTATACGAAGTTATTGTCCGATTTCAATGAAATGTTTAGGGGTTGTGCGGGTTGGTGTGTAGATGGTCCCCTATGAAAATCATCATCCCCGGACTGATAGAAGCGACTGCGCATGCGCAAACGTGAAATCCTAGTAACGGCCATAACTTCTACATTTTCCATCCGATTTCAATGAAAATTTCAGGGATGTTACAGATTAGTGTTTAGATGGTCCCCTAGGAAAATCATCACTCCCGGACTGATAGTAGCCAATGCGCATGCGCGAACGTAAAATCCTTGTAACAGCCATCGCCCTCCCGTGCGATGTCAGGATCTTAAATCCTATATAATATATAGGATTATTATGCTTTTATTTAATAGCATATTATGCTTTTACCAGGGCCCCATAGCTCAGACGCAGCGCTCCTGACTCCTACCAAGGAGTCCCGGGTTCGACTCCCAGCCTTACTGAGAAATTTTTTGATCCAATCACTACTCACGTTTTTCATCCGAATTTGATGAAATTTTCTAGGATTGTCCAGATTAGCGTGTAGATGGTCCCCTATGAGGGTAGGGGAAGGTGCTTAGAGATTGGTGTTTTGAGATTAACTACTAGCATCGGATCATCTATATAATCGGGTTATGGATACGAGGAAGCTATGTGCCACACCCACTTGGCAGACGTTTTATAACTGGATTTTCAACACCAGGTCGTTATAGTTACTTAAAATTGAAGAATGTACAAGCTCGTTAGTTGTATCTCGTTTCAATATTTCAGAGTGGTACTATTGTCTTTTGTGAAATGAACATAATATTATACTACTAGCTGAAAAGCCTACTAAAAGCAGGCAAAGACTATTCCTCCGACTCTCCTCCCGCCACCAACTCCCTCCGACTCCTCCCGCCCCCAACCCCTCCGACTCCTCCCGCCCCCAACCCCTCCGACTCCTCTCGCCCCCGACCCTTCCCGCCCCCAACCCCTCCGACTCCTCTCGCCTCCGACTCCTCCCGCCCCCAACCCCTCCGACTCCGACTCCTCCCGCCCCCAACCCCTCCAGCCTACAACTCTCCCTCTGCCACGACCCCTCCGTGCATACGTACGTACGTACGGTTGGCGTTTTATATAATTAGATAGTCTTTTGTGAATGTAATAATATTATTTCGTGTGTTGGTATTGAAGATAGATACTTTTGCAATTGTGCAGGTCAAGAAAAATTGGAGTTTCTCAAATCAATACCCAATGTTATTTCGAATTTCATAGCTTTTTGATCAACTTTGGTTCTGAGTCACACTGTCCGAGGGAAATCTTAAGAAAATATTGCACGATTTTACTGACCCTTTCAGGAAATGTACGGGTTGGTTTGCGGATTCCTTTGAACCACGATTCCTCAGTTTCCAATAGTTCAAAATCGGAAAAATTCGGATGGTTTGAGACGATCGCTTATAGAGGTACATTTCATTGCACTCGCCCACAGCGTTCAGGGAATATCCGAAAAAAAGTTAAACTCCTTGTACCGGGCAAAACTAAACTAAAAAAGACCTGATTTTGATGGCATTTTCATTAGACATTACGAGTATCACTCCCTGGATGGTCCAAACTGAATTTCATCCCCCTCACGCAATAAGTAGGTGACCTAATGCCTTCGGTAAAATGAAAACCAATGTTTAAAAACGCACATTATAGAGTTGTTTTTTTATGCTACATTAATCAAGGCATTCCCTCGGAAAATAATTTTGTGGGTTTTTGTAAACAATTCACCATTGATCATTTGTAAAAATTTATCCCATCATCAAGAGGATAATTTCTAATCCAAAGATTCGTCCTAAAAAATCTGACGAAATATTAAAATATTGACGGGTTAATAGTCTATCTTTAGTTACCTATTCCGAAACGTCCAAAAGAGGGAAAAAGTTATTCACACTGTTAGTGGACATAATCCGCGACACGTCTTTAATAAATTGACCTTGGCACCCTCTCTAATATACTACTAAAATCCAAAAACGTTCAACAATTTTAAAAGTTGAAAGCAACAATCAGACCACCTCTCTGGTAGTAGTAGTAGTGGAGAGAGGCTTGATATCATTGAACACCTTCACTGGTTATTGTTTGAACTCACACACCTTATTCCTGTCCTAATATCTATCGGCCTCTTCCTTTTATCCTCAATAGGTTTTAAACCCCACAAAATATTCTCATGAACATATTTGTGGCGTATTCATACCCCTTTGTTTTCATCGTATAGACAAAACACTAAGCTGTTTAGAGGGGAAAAAACAGGTTCAATTAATAGAGGTAAGTCCAATTTGTATTGAATTTTCAACTGTAGTAACAAAAATATTGTAGGTAGTAAAATTAACATACACATCAAGGATTCTACGATTAATAAATTAATGTTTGTCATACTAAACGAACTTATTTGTAATAGTGTATTATTTTAGGTATTAGGTATGAGAGAGGACCAAAACTAAAAAAGAATAAATTATAACAACAGATTAATTGTACGTCAGTCTTAGATGAAAAGCAAAGTCAATATGCTAGGATTCGATAGAGGCGTAAAATTGAGAACCAAACTACTTAGTTATACGTAATTTTTGAATTGCAATGTTTTTCTCTATCCATCTACAGGTAGGTTCTAACACAATTACTTTATCAGTATTTGAACGATCCAGTTTTCCTTCTGTTATTGGGTAATATTAACAAAAAATACATCAAGAAATTTCAATAACCGGTCTCAACGTTACATATCACTCTATGTAAGAGCCAGTTTCATCAATCAATCTGTAGGTAGGAAAAAAACAGTACTCATCTTACTACAATTTTCCTCATTAATAAATTATCTTTGTGATATTTTCATCGTAGATAAATTTTAAACTGAAGTTAATAAGATATCTGTTGGTCGATGAAACTGACTCTGACAATTAACATAATAAAATATGGAATTCGTCCGCCAACACCCGAAAACCATGTTTTTGAAGTTATCTACATGTTTTCCCCAAATTAGGTATGTAATCATTCTTCGCCTCAGGCTTCATTTATTCAAGAATGTTACCAAACATTCACTTCTAGTCACTTATAACAGATTTATCAGAGATATTAAAAACATCGTAAAGCCATCAGCAAATTCTTAGAGATCCTTCCGGCCTCCATAATCCGGCCGCAATCAGAAGAATCGTCAATTAGCACTCGGTTGTTACAACTCTTTGTTTTAAATCTGATTTTTAAACTCTCAATTTTCTTTTAATATTCACACAACATATAACTTATATCTGAGTAGCAGGTTTGGCTGTTGTAGAGAAGTATGTGGAGAACAGGGGACAATTTTTGGGATTCGATTATTTGTCTGCCGCTTCGACCATTATTCAACATTTTCTGAGTCAATAACTACTAGTGACTCATAACTTAGAAAGGTTTCCATTAAATAGTACATTGAGAATGTTTACTCATACAATTAGAGGTCTCACGATCTTCTCAATCAACTTGATCAATCTAAGACGTATGTAGAAATGATCTGATTGTAAACGGTGGGTTCCGTTTCTGGGTCTTTAGTGTTTCTCTCCCGAATGAGTGTAGTTTTTTAAATCTAACTTGCGAATTTTCAGGCGCATGAAATGGAATGTATCTCGACATACAGACCTGCAGACACACCCAAAGAACCGATGGATAAAATAATTTTTTAAATTCCTCCATTGTCTTCTTAAGATAATGCATTAACATTCTTGAGAGATACACTCGGGAGAAAGAAATCCGGACCTTAAGAAATAAATTAAAAAACAACACAACAGCCCGTATGAAATTTTGGCTGAACGAATTAGTTTGAAAAATCAATAAACTTGCCAAACAATAAGGAAGAATATAATTGGTTCGTCCATTCTAAAGTAGGTACCTACCTGATTTATAAGTTACTCTAACAATACAGAGCTTAGGTAATATCTTTATCCTTGAATATCGGTAATTGAAAATGCCTGCTGTGTGGTCCACCAACCCCTAATGCTACGCCAAAACTGGTAGATACCTGATAATTGTTTGTAGATACTTGGAAACCCACGTCCCTAATCCACGTCCACTAAATTATTTGCTTACAAGAAAGAGGACGCGGTTCCGAGTCATCCTGATTAATGATATCATGAGTCAAGAAGACGCGTCTGACATTTCCAGCTATGAAAATCGGTCCGAATAATCAGGTAGACATCCAGATTCCATCAGGAAATGAAGTCCAACAGAAACTGTGCAGCTACATCACTGAGCTTTCGTTAACTTCAGCAAAATTCTTTGTTTTATACAGTTTTCTATCGTATTTATGAAAATTTGAAAGATTTGTCTGAATGGAGTCTTTTCATGATTGTTTCCTTAAGAGTTATTTAGATAGGTTCTTACCTACATGGGAGTAATGATCAAGATGTCATACCACAACAATGATGCCTCCAAGATATTAGGGATTTATAGAACTCTCCAAAACAACTTCCCATTCAGATTCGTCAGCATGTTGATTGAAAACATTCTCTGGAATCATAGTGGAAGTAAGATCGCCCCAAAATATTTCCATAGCCATGGAAACAATATTCCAAACATTTGATATAAATCATTAAAATCCCAAGTCCCAAACGTGGGACTTCACAGCACTGACAGCTGCTACACAAAAAACGAGAGTAAGACAGAGGAGCCGAACAGCTTCGAGGGTCATTCAGGCGCCCTTCATCACCGGAGTAGGAGGTTTTCCTGAAGAGGTCTACCTACCTCTGCCTTACTCTCAGGTGTTAGGGTGGGTGAAAGAACGTATTCACAAACATCGCCAAAGTGATACTTTAGGCTAAAGTGAAACTTGAAGGGAAATTGCTATTCAAAATAGTTTTTAGTGTAGCTGGTCTTAGTTCAGCTTAAAGTTCGACTGATAAGAAAGTTGAACTCCCAAAAGGATCACCCTTAAGGTGGCTGAGTGTTCAGTGATAATATTGATAAGCACAAAGTCAAGTGAGGTTTCTCAAATTGTTACATTCCAATAGACAACTTTTACCTGTTGTAAATTGTTGTTTGTTATCTGAGCTTGCATGAGGCTTCGAAAAGGATGGCTCCTTTCTCAAAAGAGGAGCAGGAGTTGTTGAAAAGTGCAGCTGCTGCGCATAAAAATGTTGTAGACGACCGAAGTAACACAATCGTCCTCCAACATACAAAAGCGGAAGCCTGGGCAGTTATTGAAGATGAATTCCCGGTTCCGGCCAATACACAAGTAAGCAAACTTCAGAATAGAATAGTAGTTAAGTCATTATTTTGACGGCTGAAAAAGCAACCATCATGAACACTCACCACTCATCAACCAACTGCTTTTTTCAATCCTGTACCTATCAGAATCAACAGTCGAAGGCAGTCACCTACAATAAACGAGGCTTCAATCATAAGGAGAGTCTAGCCCCCGGAAAGTGTTGTTGGGTTTCAGCGCTACCTACCACCACTTCAGCGAACTACCATCCTTATCAAGCGGCATTTCTGAAAAGTAGGCTTACCTCGGTTTTACCGCTCATTTCTAAGTTTGGCGGCTCTACTTCCCTGCCTTTTTAAATTGCGAGGAAAAGGAACTTGTTATTGCATTTTTGTGTTTTGGAGTGACGAATCAAGCAGATTGCATTATTATAGTGGAGATAACTGCAAGTTTATAATCTTGGGATAACTGCAAGTTAGAGGAGCGACAGTAATGCAGTCGCGAGCGTGATCACCTGATAAGATATCAGAAATGGTAGTTCGTTGAAGTAGCAGTAGGCAGCGCTGAAACCCGACAACACTTTCTGGGGGCTAGACTCTCCTTCAATCATATAGTTCAATTATTGATTTTCTGCGTTGTCTTTCCTTCTAAAGAACAGTGAAACAACTAAAGAAGGCATATGAAAACATGAAAAATTGTCAGAAGGCTTTGCTCGCTGCACACAAACGGCCGCTGATGTTGAATAGTGGAGGGCAAAAACCAAAGTCACCGACTTTTGATCCTGACTTGGAAGATGTCGATGTCCAGAGCTTCGCCACAGAAGTGGACACTATTGACAGCGACACAGAGGCCCTTGCAACTAACAACAATGACGAAAATTACGTACTGATAGAGAGTGTTCCCCTTGTACACCCATATCAGAAAACATTATTTGTATGTAATTATGAATTTCCCCGCTTCTAGGTAGCAGCGGGTAGTCCTTTTCAAGGAAAAATGTACAAGATCACTGATTCCTCTCGATATTCAGAGCCGCGTCCCTACGACTGAGGGCACGAGGAAGACTTATCTGATCTCTGAAGGACACTTGCAGGGGTTTTCCAGATAGAAGAGCGAAACAAAAACTAGGAAACCATCGAAATCTCATTTTCCCAATACTTCAAACTGCAATGCGCATCTTACTGAAATTAAGAAAAAAAATTATTGATTAAAATACGATAGGTAGTACCCACGAGGAGTATCCACTAGAACCCAATAAATAGTCATGGGCGCCAAAGGAATACGATCAGAACCGTGTAAAATTAAGAAAAATGAACTAGTGAAGTTCATTCATAATAATATCCGGAAGGGCACTTGCGGATATTTGAACTTCTAGTGCAATAACATCGATGATTATTATGTAGCCTAAATGATTTAATTTCATGGAGTATCAATATCTAGTAACTGTTTGCTGATCAAAGTCCTTATACAAAATTAGGTATTACAAACCATTTCAGTGCAAGTAACAAACGTATTAATCACCCATAAATTGGTCCGGGGAACCTAATTGACTTCAACATTTCTTCAACACTTTTTCTTGTATAAACCGTTGAGAGTGGGGCGGTGGTGGTGGTGGTGGTGGTGGTGGGGGGGGGGGGGGGGGGGGTAGGATTTTGAGTTAAAAAATTAAAAATTCCTACCCAAGCCCATATTACAGCATTTTCACGTCAAATGGGAGGTTTTCCATTTCAAATTGGAAGTTTTACACATCAATTTGGAGGTTTTACATTTCAAATTGGAGGTTTAACATTTTAAATTGGAGGTTTTACATTTCAAATTGGAGGTTTTACATTTCAAATTGGAGGTTTTACATTTCAAATTGGAGGTTTTACATTTCAAATTGGAGGTTTTACATTTCAAATTGGAGGTTTTACATTTCAAATTGGAGGTTGACGGAAATACATGATTTAATTCTGGGAAAGCAATAACAACAAATTAGCGAGTGAAACGTAACATTCAACAAGTAAGAATGAACATAATGAACGGAAAAGAATGAACAAATTTTTCAACGTAAGTCTCTCCCTGCAGCAGCGGCTGTCAGGTCTATCATCATTCTCATAACATAATTTGTGCAGTCCGATGTGGTGACAGTTGCAACGCTTCGGGTTATCGTGTCACACAGGTCGTGGTTTGTTTGGGGCTCACTGGATTCATTCTGGATTTGTCTTGCTGACAACTTGATTTTTGAAAAGCAGTGCTCCACTGGATTCAAGTTGGGTGAGTAGGGGGGCAGATATTTCACGTTAAACCCCAATTCGATCATCTTACTGGTAACTTGTCCAGCTCGGTGAATCGCTGCATTATCCATTATCAGGTACGTGATAGTTGGGTTCGCCACTTTTTCGTGCAGCTCTGCGATAAATTCCTTAAACGTCTCTCCATTGCAGTTGCCTCGTAATATTATCTTATAATGAACAACACCTCGAGTGTTTCCGCCTTCTACGCGGGCTAGCGTTGCGGCGTTTAAAACTAATGTGAAACGAACCATTTCCGTCAACCTCCGATTTGAAATGTAAAACCTCCAATTTGAAATTTAAAACCTCCAATTTGAAATGGAAAACCTCTTATTTGAAACTGAAAACTTCCAATTTGAAATGGAAAACCTCCAATTTGAAATGGAAACCTCCAATTTGAAATGTAAAACCTCCAATTTGAAATGGAAAACCTCCAATTTGAAATGTAAAACTTCTCATTTGAAACGTAAAACCTCCAATTTGAAATGGAAAACCTCCAATTTGAAATGTAAAACCTCCAATTTGAAATGAAAAACCTCCTATTTGAAATGGAACACCTCCAATTTGAAATTGAAAACTTCCAATTTGACGTGAAAATGCTATATAATAGGGTTAGGAAATGTTGTTCATGGAAATGATACAATTTTGAATTTTGGTAAACTGTCCAAGTTTCACCAAATAAGCACTGAAAACAACCGTGTCCGTTAACCAGAATGTAAAAATTGGGAACTTGAGTTCATTATTGTTATAACCTTGTTTCGTATTTACATTAATGTACTTCTTGATAAAACAGTGGGTATCTAACCAACCTTAGTAATTTTCTTTGGGCTCACAAACAGCCTCATAATTACTTCAAGAGGGTTCTTCTCTGTGCCCTCATGGATTATTAACGAAAGTTTGGCGATATGGAACAAGAGTTTCCGTTGGAATCAATTCCCACATAACGTTTGTTTACGCTACCTACCGTACATATTTCAAGACTGTAGAGTCCAGGAAGAAAAATAACACACATTATTCTAGCTAACTTACCTTATGTAGGTACCTATAATAAAATAGTTTGAGATTACACGACAAAACTAAAGATGAATAGCATAAAATGATATTGTTTTCGATTTGCACAGCTTTACTATGGTAATTCTTCATAGTTTTATTCCACAAAATAAGCTATTCGCGTTACTACTTACAAATGGGGTCTGTGCATGATTTTAAAAATAGTTTTCGTCGAAAGATAATCAATTCAAAGTGATCAAAACGTGGTAATTGCGTAGTATCGAACTGTCCGTGGATTACAGAGACTGGAACATATAAAGGCGGGCGAGCCATACATACAAACGGGGCTCTCTGATTGGTGGAAGCGCACTCTTGCGGCATATGCAGAACTATGTGATGCAGAACGAGGGTAGAGTTTTGCTTTTGAACTTGCGTGCGAAATTCACCATCGATATTTCAAACCATCCAATTTACAAACTACATGTATTACACACTAATTTTTTAAAATGACATTCTGTTGCGTTAAGAAGTTATAAGTCAATTAGAAGTATTTCTCAACTAATATAGGTAAATAAAAGATTTTTTACAATCTTATTTCTCATGTGCAGACCCCATTTCAGATGCATTATTGTAAACAAAGAGGAGCCTCCCTATTGTAAGCTCAGTTCACTTTTCAGAATCTTATCTACCAATGAGAATTAGTACTAAAAATAAACAGTTCAAATACCTACCTCATACATTAAAGGAAAATTATCAAGTCAAGACTAATAACTTAACGTACATGATTACAGATCGTAATAATATTATACATATCATTATTATGTATATATTTTTTATATTATAATTATAATAGTTTATGAATTGAAATTCCGAGATGAAGAAGGTTATATTCTCGTCTCCCATGAACCTATTATTGTTAGAATAATAAATACATTCAAGGTCAACAACTAATGAAAATATAATTGATTTTGCTTCTCTCAATGTATCAAGTAGTAGGACTTCAGTTTTGTTTTATAGGAAATTTACAAATTTACAGTATTTAGTTATCACCCCAAAAACCTCTGGATCGTGCCTCGTGCGGAAATTCTGCGAATGAAACACCCTTGTTTTTATATTCTACATTTAACCTATTCTCACGGAGAACGTATGGAGAAGTGGATACTACTCTTCAGGTAGTTCACCTATCCAACTATTTGCCAGCTCTGTCATTGCATCAAAATACGAAAAATTGTGTCCAAGATCACCATTTTCAACTCTAACCAACCCTTCTGTTTCTCTATGGCCTGTTGGGTTACTATTCAGTTTTCTATACTCAAGTGTCGTAAAAATTATTGATTATTTTTTTCGTTGAGTGTGTTGTTGGATTATAGACTGAAATGGGTCGTTCAACAACCAAAGGCTACAAAAGGCGGCATTTAATAGTACTTATGCCATATTATTTTCAATACCAATTTGGTAATATGACAGCACCTCTTCACTTTATACTACCTAAAGAGTGATGGAGCACTAGTTATACAATTTGGCCCCTCTGAAGTTCAAATAGAGGCCAAACGGTTCACCGTGGAATTTTGAGGATGATCCCACGATCTTGATAATTCGTAAGAGTGAATTTTTCTTAGCTACATTTTTTACAAAGTTCTTTCAAGATCTTATCATCGTCAATCCAAGGTAGGTAAGAACATCTGAATCTCTTCGAAAATGACGCAGCAATCCAACTCACAATCACTTTATGAAGCGAGCACTCCTAATTTCTACAGGCAGATCTACAAGTTCAACGCCTCCTACATTGGAATTTCGAATTCCTGAACAATTTCAAGAGGAGGGACGAACATTAACAAAGGGTATGACAATATTTGGGTGTATTACTTATGGAAGAATACAAGTCGTATTCGGGAATACCTAATTGATCCCAGATGGACAGTACTATCGCGATAATTTGGAGTTTAGAAATTTCAAACCTTCATTCGGCAAGTTCGACGACGGTAGATGCTGAAGGGGGATGTCAGTCAGAAGCATCTCATTCACTATCGTCGTAATCTTTAGAGCTCTCACCTTGGGTTAAACCTGTGGCTGAACTTCCACCTAGAGACAAACAAAGTAGGAAAAATGAATGTATGCATTCAAGTAGTTACATTATAAAAAATTTGCTTTTGGTTTTGAAAAATGTTGATTAAAATGAACATATTGATGGTTAAACGAAGTAGGTAAGATTATTTCAATTACCAGTATGGGTTCTCATGTGCGATTTCAACGAGAAACGATTTGCAGTGCTGTAGTTGCAGAGTTTACATCTGTAGGGTCTTTCGCCTGATGGGAAAAATGAAATACACTTATCACTAACAAAATTTGAGTTCGCGTATTTAACCTACTATTATTAGTATTATACATAAAATTAACTCATATAACAAGGTAGGTTTTCTAGCAGTTCACCCTAACAATCGAATCCAAATATAGAGAGAAGACTTTTTTTTTTATTACGACTCGGGCAGTACTTGACTCGAGCAGTAACCTCCATTATTGTAATTTTCGTCAAGTAGAACTCAACATCCACAGTCGCACACCATGACTTGGGATCGACACCTTCTTGTTTTGGACCGAGATATGGCAGTTTAATATTCGTAGTAGAACAGTCTGCCAGGTGGGTGTAGTACATGCGTTCCGGGTTAGTATTACCCGAGATTACCGGCGCTCAAACTTTAAAAATTGTTCCTAAATTTTAAATTTTCAGGATTTTTGAAATTCGTTAGTGCATCCGTCTAGGGAATTGAGAAACTAAAACTTTTAAAGTTTGAGCGCCGGTAATTTCGGGAAATACTAACGCGGAACCCCCTTAACCCGACTGTAGACTATCTACTCCAACCCGTATAATTTTAGAAAATTTCACCGTAACCGGACAATAACTTCGTATAGCTTTGCCAGTTACAAGAAACTTCATGACGTACAGACAGACAGGCACAAAACCAAAATTGTCCAGTAAAGCCTAAAATGTGAAATACGGATGCAAATTTTGATTTTGGAGAACATTTTTTTAAACCATGAAAATTGAAAACAAAGCTTCCGCTACCTTGGTAGACTCGGATGCAATAATACGTAGTACTACCTAGATCATAAAAATAAAAATTATTAAAAAGCTCTAAAAACTGAATTTGAGTGAAATTTTTGAATTTAAATTTCTTCGAATTTGGGATAAGTACCTACAAAAAATTGTAAACACCACAAAATTTTGTACAGGACAACAAATTGATCAAAATGTGCGAAAACGAACATATTGAGTGAATTTTTCGTGATTATTCTCATAATGGGAGGTGCGCCTGATTTTTTTAAAATTTGTTATCAAAAGTAGACCTCATCCTGAGAATTTTGACACCAGCCGTTCTCTTTTTGGATGAATAGATCTTTTTCGATGATTTTCCAAAGTTTTGTTTATTGACCCCCCCCCCCCCCCGACCAACTGTGACGTCATAAACATTCGAAACTTTGAAAAATCATAGAAAAAGGTCTTCTCACGCTAGAAGGTCGCGGTTGGTGTCAAAATTCTCAGAATGAGGTCTAGTTTAGATTAAAAATAACAATAAACAGTTTTTCCTACCCATGCCCACACCCCATTGGGTAGTAAAGGAAGCGAAAACTGGCCAGGGCCCCGATGACGTCACACCCCTCCCCGACTTTCGACCAAGCGCACGCACACACTTCTCCTCTACTCACCTTGGGGTGAACCACTTGAGGAATCTAGGTAGGCCCGGAGATATAGATATAGATAGTTTCCCTTCACACATGTTTTATTGAAGATATCTATCTCCTTTAATTCAGGAGCTTGATTCCAAAAGGTACTATATCCATTTTGGTCAAACGTGAAAAACCATAACGACCTGAAAAACGTGCTATAAACAATGATGTTATTTTTTTTTAAATATAAATTTCTAAATTATAATAAATATTTGTGGAAAAAAGGTAAATTAGTCCAAAGTTTAAAAAAATTTTGAATGAGATTTGAAACATTATATTTATGGATATAGTAAGTACTTTTTGAAACAAAACGAAGTGGATACAGCACTTTTTGAAACAAAACGGATAAGAGACCGCCATTGTGCTGGATATAGTACTTTTTGAAATTAAACAGAATATTCACCCTCGTTTTTCAAGTCAAGAAAATCGATTATCTTTTTCTCCAAAACGATCGAATTTTTGTGAAGACCCCCCCCCCCCCTAAAACCCTGGGAATCTGTTAACTCAATTTCGATGAAAGTGGTCTTTAGCACCTTCTGGAATCAAACTCCTCAATTGTAAAACCTATTCAGTTCGAGAGTTCCTATTAGTTCTGCCCATTAAGGGGGTCTCAGTCGGTCACCATTCATTCTGCGGTCCGCGTCAGTATTTCCCTCAATTACCGGCGCTCAAACTTCAAAAGTTAAACCTAAATTTGAAATTTTCAAGGATTCATTAGTGCATCTTCCAAGGGGAAAACTAGAAGATTGCCGCTGGAATCATCAAAATCGAACAATAATGGGGTATTTCGGTCAATTTTTTTTATTTTTTTTTTCAAAAGAGTATGGCTCAGGAATAACGGTAATCGGGTCTGTTCGTCGAGAAAATGTTTTTAAAAAATCAGAGAAGCTAAGGAAAGTTGAAGATTTGAATGGTGTGAGGTAGCTGCCAATCGTGACGTAGCTAGCCAACTGTCTTTGAAAGAAGTATCCATGCACAGATACCCTTGGGGGACCTCTTGGATACTACAAAACACCACTCACACAGGCCCGCCGCGTAGTAGTCCTTGCCTAGTGTGTGTGCATTTATAGCGGCCCGCCTTTTTCAAACGTGTGATCTCTTTAATTAATTTTTCTACCACATGTTATAGTATCATTGGGCTAAAAGTTGGATTATATAGGTTTTCAAGGGTGCTAAATCCAAATTTGAGGTCAAAAACCTGAATTTCCGACCCACCGAAATACCCCATTGTCAGCAAAAATGGAGAAAACCGTTCATTCAGTCAGGGTTTTCCCTTTTTTCGCCGACAATTATTGTTCGATTTTGATGATTCCATCAGGAATCTTTTAGTGGTTCAATTCCCTAGGCCAATGCGCTAATGAATTTCAAAAATCCGTAAAAATTTAAAATTTAGGTACAACTTTTAAAGTTTGAGCGCCGGTAATTGAGCGAAATACTAACTCGGAACGCGGAACGAACGGAGCTTCTTAATACGGTTTTTTGAGCGTCTTCAACTCTCTGAAATGAGTGCCGTGAGTAGATGTTTTAGATCACTTTTCACACTCACAAAACCAACATAAGTCTTGAAGGCATTCAAAGTTCACCCCTCCTTAAGAAATAGTAATTATTATGGCAAAAAGTCACCTGTGTGAGTTCTCAGATGTTTGGACAAATTGGACCGATCCTTAGTCGCGTAGGCGCAATGGTCACATTTGAACGGCTTCTCACCTGATGACAAAATACATTATTCAATTCATAAAATATTGAAAAAATTTACATAATTTCATGATTTTATATAATGGCCAAAATCCCATCAAATTTTGAAGATTCAACATGGCAAATCCTAAAATGCATCAAAGACGTCGGGATTCACTTTTTTTAACCTAAGTGGTTCATAAGTTCATAACACTTTCAGGTACTGGAAAGTTCGGCCATAAAAACTCCAGCATAACTTGCAGTATTTTGTTTCTGTGTCCAATTAAACTTAGTTAACAGTTTCGGAGAACAAAAGATAAGGAATACTTTACCTGTATGAATCCGAACGTGTTCATTCAACAGGTAACGACGGTCAGTTTTATAATCGCAAGCGTAACATCCGTAGGGCTTGCCACCTGAGAAAAGGCCACAAAACTTCAAGTTAGATAAGTTATATTGATTTTAAAGAGTATCTAATGAATTTCAACTTTTACGCGTACACTGGAACTCGACTTCTTGGAGTGAAATATCTTAACTATTCGAGACTTTCCACAAGACCAAAATTCTACCAAGGAAATGATTCAAAGTTTCTACCACTAATAAACACAATTAAAACATTCTTTGAAATTGTACCAACTTCGAAGTTCGTTTTTACGGTAGGGGCCAGAGAGTTGCGTTTTTAGTTCAACATTTATGATGGTAAATAAGTTGAGGACGCATTTGTATACGCTGAGGCTGCATATAGTGCAATAAAATGTAGGATCATTACTAGAAAATTGATATTTTTTTCATTAGGTTTTATTACTCATTTTTAGACAGTTTTTAATTTAAAATGTTTTTAAAAATACGAATCAGTTGAGAAACCAAAACATCAAAGTTTCGAAGCATAATCTTTAATTTATCAGGTAAAACTACACATTTCAATACATTTGACTATATTACTTATAGTTTTATTGCAAACTAGTGAACGGTGGAATGATGATATTACGACTACAGCCTCAACTGTACAAGTATCTGTGATAATGTTGGCTCTTCTGAGCGTTATCTCTGTTATCAGCTCTCTTGGGCGCGAACCTCACTCTCGGGCTGGTCGACATGCCTTGTATTCTCTCTCCAGTTTCTTGCCTTTTATTGAGTTTGCCTTACGAAATATCCTAGTGTCGACGAGGTCGGATCAAAACTTTGCGTGATACGCGATAGTCGAACGTTCCTACGCACAAAACTCAACTTGCTCAAGCGGCTACCTTGGTGATTTTTAATCCTAGGTGTGAGCTCGTGCTCACTACAGATTCTTCAGCTTATGGGGTAGGTGCTGTACTCAGCCAGCGTGAGGGTGGAATCTTACGGCCAATTGCATTTGAGTCGGCAACATTGAACTCGGCTCAGCGCCGTTACTCACAGCTCCACAAGGAGGCACTTGCCATTATATTCGGCCTACAAAAGTTCCATAAATATTTATACGGTCGAAAGTTTCTTATAGAATGTGACCATCAACCTCTACGGACTATATTATCAGCTGAAAGGAGCATCCCCTCTGTGGCCGCTGCAAGGTTGATCCGATGGGCTGAGATATTGGCAGCATATGAATATACCATAGTATATAGGCCAGGTAATCTAATCCCTCATGCCGACGCTCTTTCACGGTTGCCCCTGTCAGTGGATCCGGCGGTTCAACATGTAGTATTCATCCACGAGGAGTCTCACATCATTTCACTCGCAGAAATTCGTGAAGCTTCTTCGAAGGATCCCATTCTGCTCCGAGTGATGAAGCTTCTTGGGACTTCCTGGGGGTCAAAACCTGAGGATCCAGCGCTTCAACCATTTTTTCACATCAAATCAGAATTGGAGGTGGAGGGCGGTGTAGTTTTTCTGGGGAAGAGAGCTGTCATACCAGTTTCATTGAGACCCAAGGTCCTGTCTACAGTACATGAGGGACATTTGGGCATCTCACGCATGAGAGACTCAGTGAAGTCTTTTGTGTGGTGGCCAGGATTGGACAGGGACTTGGTGTCTTTGGCTTCATCATGTATTCCTTGCAATGTTCATGCACCTCGTAACCCTGATAGTCCTCAGCGTCAAGAACGGCCGCCTCCAACCTGCCCATGGGAAAGAGTTCATATGGATTTTTTTGATTTAGAGGGTCAACATTTTTTTGTGGTGGTGGATGCCTTCAGTAATTGGGTCCATGTTGAGAGGATGCCCTCAGCAACTGCTCAAACGGTTATTCGTGCCCTGAAGAACCTGATGGCCACTTTCGGACTTTTTGGAGAGGTGATTACAGATAATGGACCCCCTTTCAATTCGGGTACATTTTCTATGTAATTAGCTTCACGCCAAATCAAATTCCTCCCAGCACCTCCATACAACCCAAAAAGTAATGGTCGAGCAGAGTCAGCTGTTCATCGAGCTAAACAGGGGATCAGAAAAGCAGCTTGTGACCTACCTGGAGCTTCTTGGGAGGATCGCATTCTCCACTTCATGGCCACACAACACGCAGCTCCTTCATCTGAATCAAACTCCCCCATGTCCACAGTATTGGGTTACCAACCAAGAACACATCTGTCAGTTTCACGTAGGGAAACTCAATCATCCCCGCAGCCAGTCTCAGAAGGGATGCGGTTCCCTCCGTTGACCCCAGTTTGGATTCTACTGCACCCTCATCTTAAACATCCTCTTTGGGAAGAAGGTGTTGTTTCAGAGGCTCCTTCAATGTCCATTCGTATTGTCAAAACTCTGAGAGATACGAGTCATAGAGTCCACATTAGTCAACTACGTCTCTGTCAGACTAAGTCACTCAGGTTGGCTGATACTCCAGTAACAGCACCAGACACACCTCAACAGATGCCTCCTCGTCCTGTGCCATTATCACCTACTGTTTTGAGTGAACCTCAGGTACCTCCCCAACCCCTGCCTGTTCCAAATACAATTATTGATCGTCCGATGCCCTCCAATCTTAGGGATAGATCAATAGATGTTGAGGTTAATCACAATGTTAATTCTCCCAATAGGCAAGCACAACGGGTTCAGCAAAATCAGTCAAATTCTCCCACAACCCAACAACCTCCCAGAACATCCTCTTTTGGTAGGGTTCTACAGGTGCCTAAGAAGTTCAAGGATTATGTGCCTCACTAGCTGGATACACTTCATTACTAGCAATTCCGTTGTTTTTTTTTTCAGGTCAGTGAGGATTACGTACCGGTATAAGAATTCAATATCTTACTTTTTTTGTACTTTTCAAGTTGTGATTTTTTTTTTGGCTTGTTTTGGTCATAAGCTATGGGTACACTGTTTTGTTTTTCTTGTTTAAACATGATACGTAGATACAGTTTCAAATGAGGTCTTCTACCATTACCTATGTTCATTGATGAGATCATGTGTTTTTTTTAAATTGCTATTAGCCATGTTTTTACTGCCATGTTTTATTAACATTCTATGTTTTCCTATGGTACATTTTGGATATTGGAAAGTTTTCGAAAAATAAAATTGGCTGTCGCAAACTCGAGAGAGGGGCCCATACATTTTTTTTTTATGAGGGGGAAAGCGTGTCATAATGTTGGCTCTTCTGAGCGATATCTCTGTTATCAGCTCTCTTGGGCGCGAACCTCACTCTCGGGCTGGTCGACATGCCTTGTATTCTCTCTCCAGTTTCTTGCCTTTTATTGAGTTTGCCTTACGAAATATCCTAGTATCCATCCACCAGCGAGGCAGTGGAATGATGATATTACGACTACAGCCTCAACTGTACAAGTATCCATCCACCAGCGAGGCAGTCCAAGCTAAAGGATAAAGTAGAAGCTGAATATTTCACATCAACTGACCTGTGTGTACTCTCAGGTGTTTGGTGAAATTTGAACGATCTGAAGTAGCGTAGGTACAAGTATCACATTTATACTGCTTTGTATCTGTAACTGAACAACACAAAATATGATACAGTGAGAATTCCAATAATGGCAATAGCTTATTCTATGTATAATATACAGATAATAACATTATTGCAATACCTAAGTCGTAATCAGCACTGTCAAAAGCACTTGTTTACTGGCTTAAGTTACAGTCTTCAGGAAAATTGGGAGCAAGGGTCCTATTGGGGGTATTTACTCAAACTCAATACTGTCATTCCATTCCATTATGTAAGATAAAGAAGGAGCCTAGGTTTCTGAGAGATAATGACAGTAATGATACCTTCCAAATACCTGAGTCGAGTTAATAAGACTTGATAACTTCAAAGCTCGTAGGCTGACTTACGCCCCACGGAGTAGAGGAGACAAGCTAAGCTTAACTAATATAACTCCTGGGAGAGGTGTTTTTCAACAATTTAACCAATCTTACCATCAGGGTACCAGGAGAAAAACATTTCTTGCTCCTTGATGAGGGAAGCT
This sequence comes from Apolygus lucorum, assembly GCA_009739505.2. Taxonomy (NCBI): domain Eukaryota; kingdom Metazoa; phylum Arthropoda; class Insecta; order Hemiptera; family Miridae; genus Apolygus; species Apolygus lucorum. The sequence continues at coordinate 5,516,213 of CM019180.2, forward strand.
TTCACATCTTCCTCCATCATGAGGAAGTGGAATTCAGGAATCTGTGGGAACGCAGTCTCCAAGAAGTACTCGTCAGCCATCTCTTCCAAATGGGCTAACCAATCTGATCTAAAACAAAAAAAAAAAAAAAATCATCATGCACTCATTGTAGATGAGTTTATTTATATTGGAAGAGGACGAATTCATCTTGGAAAGATTGAATGGGAAATTCACGAGTTATCTGTCTATCATTCTCGAATTATAAGGGCGATAGGGGTTCCAGAGGGAAAACAAAGTCCCTCCGCAATCACACCATCCCAATGATTTCATAGAATAATTTTCAATGATTTATTTTGTATTATTTTAAATAATACCCATATTTTATAGCTACATACTTACTTCAGACTTCCAATTTTCTACTTGTTGGAAATTAAAAATTCTACCTTCTAACTCTCACCATTCTCTGTTTCTCCGTTTTACCGCCATAGATCTCTAACTGACATTTTGGAAATCCCAAAGAAATACCTACATATTAAGATGGGTGGTGAACATACCTGCTGGATGGTGCTGGGTACTACATGATCCCACCGAACCAGGTTAATCAATTTTCTGGTATTACTAGGTTAGAGCATGTAAAACATTATGATGTATGATGTCGAGACCACTCAATTGAGAAGTAAAGTGAAAAATGCCCCAATGGGGAATTTGCCTCAATTTTAGATTCTGGAATTTCAAGTCAAAGCCTACAATAGGGCCCTAGAATAACGTTTAACACTAGGAATAACCAAGGGGAAAAAATTACCGTAGGAGAAAATGCCTAAACAAGTGAAGCCTCTGTTACAAAACACCGCGAAAATCGAGGAATATTGTTGACGTCGTACAGAAAAAAAACGACGCGAAAACTACTCCGAAAACAGACAGAGTTCTAGCACCCCCACACAAAACGATCCAGTGAAATGGCTACTCGAATAATGTGATTCAAATCTTGAAACTAAATAAGAGAAGATGAAGACTAATAATGCTTGATAAACTAGTAGGTAGAATCGTATTGTAAAAAAGTGAGTAATATTGTTTCTTTTGGTCACTTTTGTGTCTGGGTTCTTCCTGCCAGTTCGCGGCGCACTCTTGTGCGCACTACTTGTAAGCTAAAAGTTCGTGTATGTTCCGCTTCTGTGGTAAGCGCCACAGAACCTCCTTTGAAGTCAGATTGGTAGAATATCCGTTACGTTTCAAACATGGCTGCCTCTTACACATTGCCACCACATTTAAAATTTCCATCTTCCTTAAATTCTCTAAATTTTTTGGATGCGTTTTCAAGCAGCTCACTATGGTTTTATTCCATAAAATAAACCCTCATTCGAAAAAAAAAATGTGAGGCAAATTCCCCATTTACAATTCTAAATGTCAGTCCAGTGTTAAGAACTTGAACATAGAGCACCAGAATTAAGAGTTTAACTAATTTTCATACATTTCAATAAGGTACTTTTGGGTCCAAATTCTAGGAAAGTGTTGTTAACAGTAGGTAGGTAATATAATAAGGTCTCCACTTCTCATCATTTCTGTTTTTTCGAGGTCGATACAATTGTTCAAAACCTTCTATGAGGTGTTTTCATTATTATTAGTTGAGGATGAAAAGACGGTTGCTGCCATTAACAAAACTGCAAAACTCTAACCACGAGCTTTAAATTTTCATTTTCTTACGATATTTTACAGCTTGCATCTCGTATATCATTATAATAGTACTTGAATAACAATGTAAATTTGTTGTTGATAGTTTTGATACGCATTTGTTATTTTTAGCTGAAAATTCATTAGCTAAAGTTAATTTATTTCACAGCAGTGATCACCCTTTATAACAAACTAAGGAGGCTGACATTTGGTAAATAATTTCGTTAAACTATTGCTGTCAAACCATTTGGTAATACCATCAAGAATCGCAAAAAACGTCTTGGACTACCCTAAAACTCTCCAAAACGAGCAAAATCGACCAAAAACTCTGTCAGATCGGGTAGAATAGTGACGGGTTCAAAGGCGTTCACTACTTACTACTAAATTAAAAGTATAATTGTTTTTATATGTCTACATAAAACAGAGGACAGGCTGCAGGAGGAAGGTCTACTTGATCCCTAATTATTACGTCGTTGAGATCGGTCAAATATAAATCGAATGCCTCGAATTTGGGAGTCTCTAACTAGGTAGAAAAATAAGTTAGAGGTGCGTCAGTTGGCATCTTGACATCGGCAATTGTATGAGGTGAAATCTGAAACCCACCGCACTACTTATATCGATGCGTTCGTACGGCACAAGGGTTCAGAGCCTCCATGAGCACGTTGAGAAGAATAGGATGCAACCAATCAGCCACTTGAGGTGCGTAAAAGAAGAAAATGTTCTTATTTCATTAAGTATAATATAAAACTCTCAAGCATGCGTAGAAGCCAAATAAAGAGGTAACTAGATAGCTCACTTTGCACAAAGAACGCTGTTCGGCCCAAAGGGGTAGTTCGTAAAGTAGGTAGGTGCCTATTCGCAGCGGGCAAGTCGAATTTTTCGTCAATGGGAAATTACCATCTAAACTTGTCCAGCGCTCAATAATAAACACTTGAGCAAGAAATTAGTAACTAATAGCTACAATTGCAAATATTCAACACAAAATTATAAAATTAATCCTTCAATTCACAATGCTAAATTATTGTTTAGGGACGACTAACCTTACGTCTATGTAAACATACCCTAACATGGAAGAAGAAGCTGGAATAAATTCCTTCTTCCATAACAGCGGGTTCGTTCGATGAGGGCGTGTAGCATGGTGGGGGAAGGAGGAGGCTCCGCCTTCTAGGGGCTCTGCATCTGTCAGCATCGATGCTGCCAGGAGTGACGGTATTCGCTGTTCACTACAACAAGTACCAAAACAAGTTTGCCAAGACTATCATGGCACAAAGCTTCTGAATCCATTTATATTTGTAGGAGAACCTGGAGTGGAGGGGCCTGGTGTTGCTGTGAGGGCTTGGGCACGTGTTCTTTGGGATAAGAACCGACAACGGAGTTTGTGCTATCGAGAATCCGGTCTCATCGCCCCCCTCGTCCTAACCCAGGGTGATGAGGCATAGGAAGCCATGAGGGAAATATTCAGAACAAAAAATTCTGATCTTCCCTTTGGAAGACTGCTGATGACGTCCACGATGCCAGGAATGGCAGTCGAACAAAATCCTACCTGAAACGGTTGTTTACTTTACTTTCACCTAGAGCCGGACCATCCCAAAAATCTCGTTTAAAAGTTATTATCGGAATTTAAAGTTTAAGTGGAAAGATTCTCAACTGAGATCAACTCCTTCCTTTCTTCATCATCGCTACTCCGAACCTTTGTACACTTACTTACCTTTGCCTCGTAGCTTTGTACTTTCATGTCTTTCGTAAAAAACCATCAATTATTTCGAAATGAAGTGTTTTAACAATGATATTTCATTTGAGAATTACAAACATGTTAGGTATTAACTCAATTGACCTTCGATCTTCGAGAAAAGTTGGAGGAATATTCACTCATATTCCCTCATTTTGACAGATAAAAGTTGTGGAAGATGGTGCATAATACAGAATGGCGAGGATTATACAACTACACAAGGTTGCCGCTGGTCAAGATTATACACCTAGAAAAATACAAATACAAAAAATTTTGAGCGAACAAATTGGTAGAGGGTATTGAGAGAAAGGAACGTTTCAATATATATATGAATATTCTCGCGAAACTTTGTGTCGTCAATTTACACTTCCCAGCAACTCCAACAGATTATGGGCCCAAGTCGCGATGTAAGTTTGATGTCAGTAAAGTGTAGTGCTCGATTGTAACTAACCTCCATTCTCGCCATCACATTTCCCACCTGTTACACTTTCTTTAAAGTCGCGCTGTTTCCTACGTCTATCAAAAATAATGGCCTCGGAAAACAGCAACGGATCGTGTTTCCCAGTGTCTGTGATCGAGAAACTTCGAGGTAGCGAGAATTACAGAGCATGGAAGTTCCAGATGACGAATTCTCTGAAATACGAGGGGCTTTGGATTTGTGTCACCGGTTTCCCGGCAGATGACAAGACACCTGCTGATCAGAAGGCAAGAAAGGAAGAAAAGGTACTTTCAAAAATAAATTTATCTATCGATAAATGTGTCTATCCTCACGTCGAATCAGCTACCACAGCTAAAATAGCTTGGGAAAGCTTGCAGCAAGCCTTTGATGGTGTAGGTTTGTACACGTCGCTGTCTTTGCTTCGTCAACTCTGTACTTTGAGGCTAGATAAATATAACTCAACAGAAGAATACGTGAACGAAGCAATGAGCATCTCGATCAAACTCAAAGAGATAAACGAACCAGTTGCCGACAAGTTCCTAGCTGCTGTTGTGCTCCAAGGTCTTCCGGAATCGTATAGTCCAATGATAATGGCTCTTCAGAACTCTGGCGCTACAATCACATTCGACCTAGTGAAGACAACTCTTCTTCAGGACAAAACCTGGAAAACTACGAATGGTGATCATCACTCCTCTGATGAAGCTAGCCAACCAGCAATGTATACGAATGGTTACCGCAAGAAACCTTACTGCTCTCGTTGCAAAACATCAACTCACTGGACCAGTAAATGCCGTCGTACCTCCGATAACGGAGATAACCGTTCTCCTGAGGCAAAGATAGAAGCCAACTCTTTTCCTCGCAACAAATTTAAGGGTAAGTCCAAAAATAAAGCCCTATTTGCTGCTTTTGGTACCTTAGATGTTTCGGCCAGTAAAATTCCCGATGCTACTACTTGGTGGATCGATTCAGGCAGTTGTTTTCATATGTGTGGGCACAAAAATATGCTCTCAAATGCACGTAAACTCGAAACTCCTAGCCAAATACTCGTAGCAAATGGTCAAAAGTTGAATGTGGAGGCAGTAGGTACATCACACGTCGTTCTGAAAGGTAATGAGCGCAAAATTTCCGATGTCAAATATGTTCCAAACCTCAAAGCTAATTTACTCTCCGTCAGTACCCTAATAAATAAAGGTTATCGTGTCACTTTTGACACTGACGGCTGTAAAATTTTTGATGAAGATAGCTTCAAGGTTGAGGGAGAGCTAGTAGCCACTGGAAGTGTACAAAATGGACTCTATAAGCTTGATGCAGGTAGCTTGATGTGCGCAAATGTTACCGAACCTCATGTTCCAGATAGTCATACCCTGTGGCACAAGCGCTTAGGTCATTTAAATCACCACGGTATGAAGCTATTAAAAAATGGTCTAGCTACTGGAATTAATTTTGCCGAAAATCGTACACCGACCCTATGTGTCAGCTGTGTCAAGGGCAAGCAGTCTCGAAAGCCTTTCCCCTACGACAAAAATAAGACTGTAGCAGAAAAACCTCTAGACTTGGTTCACTCCGATGTTATAGGACTTATGGATTCATCGTTCAGCGGCCGGAAGTACCTTTTAACTTTCGTTGATGATTTCTCAAGAAAAATCTTCGTATATTTTTTGAAAACGAAGGATGAAGTGGCCCACTACTTTGATGTCTTCCGCGCACGTGTTGAAACTGAGACTGAACGTAAAATAAAAACCTGGCGAACAGACAATGGTCTAGAATTTTGCAACAAGAAGATACAATCTATTTGTGAGAAGAATGGCATAAAACACCAACGTACAGTTCCGTACAGTGCGAGTCAGAATGGGCTTGCAGAGAGAATTGGTCGGACGATCATGGAGAAAACTCGCTCTATGATGGAGGATGCGAAGCTCGATAAGAGACTTTGGGCTGAAACTGCTCAGTGTGCTGTCTACCTATTGAATTTATCTCCAGCAAAGAAGATCAAAAATTCAACTCCGGAAGAAAAATGGACCGGAAGGCGCGTAGATCTCAGCCACCTTAAAGTGTTTGGTTGTTCAGCCTACTGTCACATCCCAAAAGAGAAACGTCGTAAACTCGACATGAAAAGTAAAAAGTATATCTTCGTTGGGTATAGTGACACATCCAAAGGCTATAAACTGTTTGACGAGAAAACTCACGAAATAAAAATTGCTCGTGACGTCATTTTCGACGAAAACAGTTTTTTCTCCTCGATTGAGCATGCTGAATCGCCCTCCGTAGCTTCTGAAATGTCCACCATTGAGACTCTCCAACATGATGAAGTCAACCCAAAAGACGTCATCGTACCAGAACCTGTCCCTGGCGGTTCACAGACTACTTCAGGAAGCAGTGACTCACCTGTTGATGGCTCTGAAGATGATGACAACCTGGACGAAACCCTCCGTCCGATTTCGCCTATCTCCGAGGATTCTGATGCCAGTCAGTATGAGGAAGCTGAGAACATCCCTGGGATCCCTACCATTGAACTTAGTAGCGAATCCGAAGCTTCTTTAAAGGTAACTGATAATCCAAATGTATCAAAATATTCAGGTCGTAGGCGAATTCCAAACAAAAAATATGATGACTATGAAACAAACCTAGATAGCGCATTCTCTATATTTAATTTTGAATCTGAACCTAGCACTGTTGCAGAAGCACTTGCTAGCAATGATAGTTTTTTTTTTTTTTTTTTTTTTTTTTTGGCAGGCAGGTGAGAAAATCTTTAAGATCCACAGGTGGAGTTGGATCTCGTAAGATACCTGAAGGACCCGCAACTTCAAGGTTATGTGGGATTCAAACCCACTAAAAAAACACCTCCTTTTCTCCCACGTTGGAAGCTCAGCCTGGAACTGTTTAACACATTACTTCAGGCTGAGTCCTGGGACACTTCATTAGTTCTGGATGGCGGGTCGGACCAGGTGTTCCCTTCTCTGTCTCTCTCGTTCTAACAATGTCTTCCTTGTCAGGATACTCTCTACGTACGCTGCCACAAGACTCCAGCTCCTCTCACCTTCCAGCATCTTGCTGACGACAGCTTCTGGTGTTGGAATTTGGGGAGTTAATCCGAGCTCTGACAGCAGCTGGCTTCTTTCAGCCGCCCATTTGGTGCATTTGAAAAAGGTGTGTAGCGCATCATCATCTTCTCTCTTCTGACAGTGCGGACATGTTGGGACAGTTACCTTTCCCATTTTATGTAGATAGGCATAAAACAGTCCATGTCCTGTGAAGAATTGTGTGAGGAAAAAGTTTAATTCTCCATGCTTCCTGTCCGTCCATATCTGGATGTTTGGCACTAGCCTTGCGGTCCACCGTCCTCTATATTCTCTTGTCCATATCTCTTGCCAGCTTACCATCGTGCAATCTCTTTCTTCCTTGGCTATGCGGGACCTGTCTCCTTCATCCCTTCTGTCGAAAATTCTTTTTCGCTCTGAAGCCATCAGCTGGATCGGTATGACACTGGTAAGCACAAAGATTGCGGGTTCTGACACTGTTCGGTATGCACAGGCGATTCGTAGAGCTCCTCTTCGCTGCACAGCTATCAGTCTCTGTCGGAGATACGCCACGCTCAGTGCATCCGCCCACACCTCCGCTCCATACAAGAGAATTGACTCCACCACTGTCATCATCAAGCGTCTCTTGCATGGTCTAGGGCCATTTATGTTTCTCATAAGGTGACAAAGAGCTGCCGATTTTTGTGCAGCCCTGTCTGCAGTCCTTTTTAAATGTTCACCAAAAGTGATTTTTGTGTCCAACATGACTCCTAGATATCTGGCTGCTGGTTTAGTTGTTATTTCAGTGTTTCCGATCCGCATTGGGATGATGGTAGGTATGCGCTTACGGGTGAAGATGACTACCTCTGTTTTTGATGTAGCTAGTGCCAGGCTATGTTCTCCCATCCACTCCGTTACTCGTGTCATGATCTGCTCCAACTTGGCTTGGGCTGAATCCATTGTCCTTGCGAGTACTACTGCTGCCACATCATCAGCATATCCAACAAGGAAACAGTCCTCAGGCATTTCCAATCGCAGCACACCATCGTAAGATGCATTCCACAGTTGAGGACCCAACACTGATCCTTGAGCCGCTCCTGATGTGATCTCTTTCGTTCGTACCCCTTGAGCAGTCTCATATGTTAGTGTTCTGTTCTTAAGGTAACTGTCCATCACTGCCAATAGGTAAGACGGGACCTTGAAAGTATTGCTCAGGGCCTCCATCATATCAGTCCATCTTGCAGAGTTGAAGGCATTTTTTACGTCGAGGGTCACCAGTAGTGCAAGGTTTCTTGAATGCCTACTGCCTTCCTGTGATTTTCTTACTGCAGTTACTACATCTGTTAGTGCATGGACAGTAGAGCGACCCTTTCGGAAACCATACTGTCTAGGTGATAGATCCCCTGCCTGCTCTATTGCAGGCAGTAGCCGAAGCAGAAGTAGTTTCTCGAAACCCTTTCCAGCTGTGTCCAGCATACATAGTGGTCTCCAGGATGACGGCAAGGTTGGGTCCCCTTTTCCCTTATCTAAAAGGACCAGACGGGCAGTTTTCCATCGCCTACTAAAGACCCCAGTGATGAGGCATGCATTGTACATCCTCAGGAGTAGCTGTGGGCAGATTTCAGTGACTATTTTTAGTACCTCTGACGGTATGCCGTCGGGTCCAGGCGCTTTTTTGTTTTTCAATGCTCCAACCGCTTTTTTTAATTCGTCCACTGTGAACAAGGGTGTGTCTGTTTTTCTCATACTTCTAGAATCTGTGTTTCTGGGAGGATGGGTTGGAAAGAGACCATTTACAATGGTCTCCATGACTTCCTCATTCATGAGGCTCGTTCCATCTCGTGCCTGAAATTTTCCTGTCACTATTTTGTAGCCACGACCCCATGTGTCCACATTTATTTCATCGATGATTTTTTGCCAACAGTCCGCTTTACTTTTGTTTATTTCATGACGGAGTTTTTTCCTAGCTTCAGCAAATTCTGTATGTATTGTCAACCAATTTTCTTGTCTTCTACTTCTCTGGGCTCTACGCCTCAGTTGGTTGCATTCCCTTCTGAGTCTTGCAATATTTTCATTCCACCAGTAGACAGGAGGCTTGCCTGATTTTTGGACTTTTTTTGGCATAGACGCATTGCAGGCTTTGGTGAGAATCTTCATTGTTTCATTTACTATGACCTCCGCATCTACAGCTCTCATAGCAGGTGTACCTGGGACTTGGGATAAAGTACCTGGTCGGTACTTGTGATAACTCGCATCCAACAATTTATCCCCATCTTGCAGTACCTTCACTATTTTCTCTCTGTCCAATTTAGCTAAGTTCCAACCTTTAACCTGGTCAAAGTCTCTTCTTTGGGTGCATCTTTGTGGTATTGTGACTTGGAAGTCAAAAGTAATGTACTGGTGATCACTTCCTGTGTACTCATTGATAACCTTCCAATTGCTTATCTTTCTGGCAGCATTTTCTGTGGCTAGGGATATGTCTGGTATGGTACCTCTTTGGCCAGGACGGTGGAAAGTAGGAGTATCACCTTCATTTAGAATCACTAGACCTGTCCTTGCTGCCATCTCTAGGATGAGCCTCCCCCTACAATCCGGATCAGGCATTCCCCATTCCAGGGCTCTAGCGTTGAAATCCCCTGCGACTATTGTGTCACCTGTTGTAATTTGTATAGCATCTTCTAGTTCACCCAGTTTCCTCTCAAACTGACGAAAGGGTTCATTTGGTGTGAAATAGCAGCTAAAGTATGTGATTCCCCCTCTCTTGAGCCATACATATCCTGTTCCGCTTCCATGCTCTTCAATATGTCCATTTGACACTGCCCAGATTGCTGCTGTTCCCAAGTTGTCACTATACCATTTCCGATTGGTTTGATTATGATGTTGCTCACTGATGATTGCAATGTCTATATTCTTTTCTCTTATGAGTTGGAGCAGTAGGTTTTGGGCTGTTGTACTTCTATGTAGGTTGCCTTGCAAGATCTTGATCATGTTGTTGTAATTGTTGTCCTGACTGCATCCACATTCATGAGAGGATTGATTCTTCGGATATACCGATCCAGGGCCCGTTTGTAAACAGGGCAGTTTGGACTATCTACAGGATGGTTGTAGTCTAGGTTTATCCGCTTACAATTTGCGCATTTTTTTGGTTCTGGACTTATATTTGGTGGTAGGTTTGCCAGTGGGCAGGTCCTGCTGTCGTGGGAACCAGCACATCTAGCACAGCTTTCTTCGTTCAAACATTTGGCTGCTATGTGCCCATAACCCTGGCACCTGAAACACCTGGTGACCTCTGTGAAGTCAGATATGGGGCAAGTGTCCAGGCTGATATACACTCTGCCTTGTTTCAGGAACTCCTTCCTAAGAGCCTCTGAAATTCTTACAACCCAGATGCAGTCATCGTAAGGCACTCCGTTTGCATCCATCCGTCTTCCCATTTGGAAAAATGGGACGAAGACTTTTTGGAGCTCTTGTAGATGAGGGAAGAGAGCCCTTACCCAGGGGTTCTGCTCGTATATGTAGCTGGCAAGGTCATCCTTGTTGATTGAGCGATCAACTCGCCGTATCTTCACCATGAGGGGCCTGTCTGGTAGACGCTCTTTTTCTACTATAAACCCTGCATCGGCCAGCCGGTTGGTCACTTTGAGAGCTTGTTCGGGGGTGGCAGCTACAACCTTGATTTGAGATGCACCCATGGGCCTAATTCCATCAATTTGTAGGCCTTCTTCTCTGGCGTTAAGTGTTTCTCGTATCTGCCTCTTCACAGTTTTTGGAGAGCACAAAGTCACTGTCTGGGCGTATGTTCGATGATTACGCCCATCATCACTGGTTGCGACTTCCATTTCTCTGTCCAGAGATGTTGCCTCTCTGGGTTTTTTGACGATGATTGATCGCTGAGGAGCATTTAACTGCTTCTTTGACCTATCAATGGCTATCTCCACCTTCTTTGACATAATTTTTTCTCTCTTTTCTGTGCGAGCCTTTCTAGTCCGTCTTACTTTCCTTTTTCTTGTCACTGTCTCCCAATGTTCCGTCTCACTTTCTGTGACTGGAGTGGTCAAATTTACCTCTGATTCCGTCTCCTTTTCGAACCTCCTGCTGTCTAGACTTCGTTTGTCATCAGGCTTCAGATTGTTGCCCTTGGAAGGAGTCTGATTTTGCTGGTCTCGATCAAGCTCCCTTCGCTCAGCTCCCACTCTTCTCTTTACCACCTCCACTTTGTTTGACAAGGCCTTCAGACCTTCTCTCTCTAATTTATCTATTCTCCCAATTACATTTCGGTTTGACCTATCGATATCTGTCATTCTTGACTCCAACCTGTTTGTGTTCTCCAACATTGCCTTTTGTAGGTTCACCAACATCCCCATCACTTCGCTGGTTCCTACCTCGGAGCATGTGGATGACTCCGACACCCTTCTCTGCCTTCTCTCCTCTGTGACGAGCCTCTCTATGGACTCAACAGAGTCGGTGAGGTTTGAAAAGTCCCTCACTCTGTTACGGAGATACACAGTCTCCTCGGATAGGTCCTTGTATGCCTTCAGAAGTGGTAGTATTACCTCCTTTTTGAGGCTGTCTATCCTGTAAGTGACCTGCTGCAAAGGCCTCTGTCCTATGTGTTCTTTCACACTTCCCCAGGCATTCCAGTCTTCCTCCCAACTTTCCATGCACTCTTCAATGCCTTGAATGTCCAGTAGCTGGTGTCTGCCGCCAGCTTCCTGCTCCAGTCGCGTGAGTTTCGCTTTTCTCTGCAAAGAAATCCTTTTTCGTTTCATTTCTGCTTTTTCTTTCTGCTCTGCCATCTCTCTTGGTCTCTTTGTGGGCTGCCCCCCCTGGACTCCTTCCTGCTGTCTCGTAAATTCTCCCTCCTCGCTGTCGGTTCCCCCTGTGGCTTTTACTTCAAGTTGCGCTTGCGGCTGATCCATGCTTGGTGTTGGCACCTCAGCAGAAGGTGAGCCCTCACGCTCCCTGAGTACCTCTATAGGGTAAACCCTTTGCACTCCAATGGTTGGCACAAATCTCTCTATAGAGGTCAGCTCCTTTGCCAGGTTATTCACCGTTGGCGAGCTGGGTCTGGAGAGAGGTGGCGTATTTAGTGCCCTCTCGCACTCCTCAATAATGCGCCTGCTCTGTTCTGCGGTCAGTGGCTGGCTCCAGTCATCATCCTGGGTGGATGTCGAAGCTTCTGACTCACTAGCAGTGATGCACCCAGGCTTTCCGCACGATGCTGGTACAATTCTCTTTGTTATTGTCTGGGAATTAGTGATTGTCTGTCTCTTGGAATTGTCCCTTCTTACTTCGTCTACATTTACCAGCTTAGGAGGAGGACGCCTATACTGGGATGTGGTGTCTCGTCTCTTGTCTTGATTAAACCAGCTCCAACCCTCTGGGATATTCGGCCCTTCTGGCCAGGTATCCTTATCTTTGTAACCAGAAGGCTTTTGATAAGGGTTGTAAAGTACCCCCTCTGACTTTTTTGAACTAGGTGCGGTTTGCTGTTCCGGTACACTGGTAGAAATATGTTTTACTGGTTTGTTGAAAAGCGCAGTTCTGGTATGAGTTGCTAGAGGGCTTATATCCCTTACCACTTGATCTGCGGGATCCTGTGCTTTACGCCTGTTTCTGTAGTTTTCCTCTTGTACTTCCTGAATGCTGTCTAACGATTGGTGGTACCTCTGTATGTCTTTACAGGTGTCTTGCCTCCTTTTAACGAACCGGTTGAAACCAGTTGGGTATATGACCCCTGTAGCCGACTCCAAGCAATATTTTGCGCCTATTCCTACCAGTCCTACTAGTGCGTAAGGACTCTTATTTACTACCAAATCCCCCGCAAACCCCGCAAGAGCACGTCTATCCGCTTTTCTCACGTCGCTAGCACTTCCTGCGAAATGATAATCGAAATCGTGCTCCTTAGCGATTTGATCGGAATGGCAAGTTGGTGGTGGAGCGTCTAATGGGTTGAAAGGTCCTAACCAATTGCAACCTGGTGCGGTAAGTCCGTTTTCTCGGATATTTCTTAACATTAATAAATTAATTCCCGCGACAATACCGACTCAAAACACCTTCCGGTGGCAGCCGGTGTGGAAAAAAAAAAGAAAACAAGGAAAAAATAATTAATAAGCAAGTCGGGGTCCGAAAATGTAGGTCACCGTGCAGACCGGCCGACAGGGCCAGCCGCGCGAAAAAAAAAAAAAAAACAAAAGAAACAACGACCAAACGTTGCCCTTCTTAATTCACCTAGGTATAATTTCTTCAAGGCCGCTTGATTAATTACTAATTTATATGCCCTGTGTAATATTTAACAAAGGTTGATCTATAAAAAACTTATCTTTGGTTCGTCCTGGGTGAGATGTTCTAAAGCTCCAGTCTGTATCTTCAATGGCTCCTCAGTAACAGAGTTCCGCCCTTTTCGAAGGGTTACGTTGACTTACGTCGGAGATATTGACTTCGACAGCACCGGGACCAATTACGGGTTACCACTGCCGAAAAACACTGCAAAAAACCTAGGTTGACACCCTCTAAACACCGAAAGATTACTAACACTGTCACTCGTAGATGTTCGCTCGACCGAGGTTCTGACTCGACTCCCAGCAATGATAGTTTAGAATGGCGTAAAGCTATGAAGCGAGAATTAGCTTCTCTTCAAATGAATAAAACTTGGGTTCTAGTCGAAAAACCAAAAAATAAAAATGTAGTCAGTAATAAATGGGTATTTAAAATAAAACGAGATGAAGATGGAAATGTTGCTAGGTATAAGGCTCGGTTAGTAGCCAAGGGCTTCACCCAAAAGTATGGTCAAGACTATACCGAAACTTTCTCACCAGTCATACGTTATAGTAATTTAAGGTTACTCTTTGCTCTTTCAGTTGAACTAAATTTAGAAACGTCTCATCAAGATGTGGAAACTGCTTTTTTGTATGCTGATTGTGATGAAGAGATTTATATGCGTCAGCCAGAAGGTTTTGAAGCTCCAGGCATGGAAAATAAAGTATGTCTTCTAAAGAAATCTATTTATGGTTTAAAACAAAGTTCAAGGCTATGGTACAAGAAGGCTGATAATGTTTTAAAAATGCAGGATTTAAACAGTCTGAAATTGAACCTTGTGTCTATTTTAAAATTTCTAAGCATTCAATCGTAATTATAGGACTTTGGATTGATGATTTTTTCATGTTCTATAATGATAAGGAAGAAGCTGATAAGTTGAAAGGTATATTACGTCAAAACTTTAAAACTAATGACCTGGGACCTATTACTCATTGCCTGGGCATGAAAGTTGAACGTAATAAGCAAAATAATACTTTGAAAATAAGTCAGGAGAAATATGTTGATAAAATTCTTGAAAAATTTGGTATGTCGAACGCCAAGCAAGTTCGTAGTCCTTTGCAACCAAATTATAAATTTTCACTTGAGGGAGAGAATTACGATGTTCCTTATCAACAATAATTGGTTCACTCTTATATTTATCTGTGTGCACTCGCCCAGATCTTAGCTTTGCTGTGACTAGTTTAAGTCAGTATAACGTGAATCATACTAAAGAGCATTGGCTTGCCTGCAAACGTATTTTGAGATACCTAATATGCACTAAATCACATGGTCTATGAAAGGTCAGGTAAACCTCTAACTTGTTTTGTTGATGCCGACTGGGCAAACGACCCAATTGACAGCAAGTCATTTTACGGTTATGTATTCAAGTTAGCAAATTCTGCAGTATCTTGGGAATGTCAAAAGCAAAAATGCATAGCTCAGTCTACCACTGAAGCGGAATATGTAGGGATAAATGAAGCAGCAAAGGAATCAGTTTATATTCAGAATTTAATGTTAGAACTCTTCTCAAATGTCAACTTGTCTAACTCAGTTAGCGATGTAAAATCGATTCGTATTTATAATGATAATCAGGGCGCACTTGAACTATCTAAAGATCGTGTTTTTCGCAAGCGCACCAAACATATCCAAGTTAGATATCATTATATTCGAAAGTTGGTTGAAGATAAGAAAGTTGAACTTAAGTATCTTGAAACTGAAAACATGATAGCCGATATTTTCACAAAAGGCTTAGGTCCCTCGAAGCACAAATTTTGTTGTGAGGGCATGAACTTAAAAGACTGATTCTAGTTTCTAATTTATGCTGTGATATTATTGCAATTTTGTTTCAATGTCCACTTTCTACGTCAAACAACGCTATATTCATTGTTTACTTTTGTGACAGCTGTTTTTACTGTGATATGAAAGATAAGTCTCAGTGCTGCCAACTTTAGTTTGTTGTTTGTGTGGCAATACTTGTTCCATTAAGGGAGAGTGTTGGATTTGATCTAATGGCACAAGTTGCCCATATCCTTATACGAAGGGGTTTAGGAGGCTGTGCCATCCCCACTCTACTCTCATGTCAAGATGTCTGCGATGTAATGTTCCGTCTATCGTTTTCCCTCTTTTTATATTCGCCTGTTTAAATAATGTGCCGTGCTCAATATATATATGAATATTCTCGCGAAACTTTGTGTCGTCAATTTACACTTCCCAGCAACTCCAACAGATTCGCAAATTTTCAGGGGAGTAGGTTTAGGTGAACTGCATATGCAAGGGCTATCAGAGATTCCTCAGCAAATGAATTAAAGGGGACCAACATGATTTCAACAGATATTTGGAATTTTCACCGAAAGATTATTTTTTATGATTCATTTTGGTTTTTAAGTTTGTGGTTCTAACCATGGGCTTACCCACCTTGTTAATTAATTGATCAATATTGCGAAAAATAGTTGAAGCAAATAAAAACGTTTGAAAGATAGGTAACGTACTGTTCTGAAATTCATCAGTCGCTAGAAAGAAATTTTTAAGCGAAACAATCAGTTATTTAATCACTGATCGGGTTAAATTTGCATTCGTGTGTTTAAGGATTGAACAAACATTAGTCAGAAACACGCACTTAAAATTCCATTATGAGCGGGACAAATCGATCAAAAAAAGTCTTCAGAGAGGCAAGAAAAATTGAGTAGGTACCTACCTACATTGTAAATGAAAATGCTCATAGGTACCTGCCTGATATTTCATAAATCATGTTCCTCGATTCGTATATTATGAGACAGTCAGACACAACATAACTTTTTGGTTTACATTTTCAATAAACTCTTTAGGTAAGGAGCATAATAAGAAAAGTTTAACTATTGCTCAAAGTTTGTTGGTGTACGTTTAAATCATTAATACTGCTGAGTTATATTTTTAATTAATTGAGACGGGGCTAGTGGCTTTGATCTCGTATTTTGACACATCATGAACAGATCTAAGCTTGTTCTCGGGATAACAGCAATAAATGGTTGGGAAAAAATTTTACAGTCTCTCGGGGAATTGTTTAGGCTCGTGACAGAGCTCCCTTCATGATAATCTTGAAATTTATGGGTTTATTTATAATAAACAAGGATAGACACTCGTCCTCTGGCAACAAGAATGCTGAAATGATGCATGCTTATGACTCGAGTCACAGGAGACTTTTGTGCGTCACTGGACAGTCCCCTATGAGTTTCATCAAACCAACCATATTTTATCGTGAGCTACCCAACTGTCGGTAGCGTGCGTGAACATTAATTCCTTTGAACCACAATTTCGAGTTTCAAATCGTCCAAAACCCTCCAATTTTTAGGGTCATTAAAAGTTTGTTAAATAGTTGTTACTGAATTTCATAAACCAATCTATAGAGGAATTGTGAGAGGATGGAAAAATATTCTGATAAATCTACATAAATCGGAAACAACCCTCAATCGCTTGTGTTTCTAAATATAGAAAACTATCATCTTGAAAAAGTAGCCTGGGGTAGATGGGGCCTGAGTAGGTAGTAATATTTTTGTAGGTGCATAGGGTGTCCCGATACCAACCAGCTATCGATACCTACAGGGATCGATCCTACAACCAATTTGCAGCAACACTGTTTCCCCTAGCACTTTTTTTGCTCTGTTCAAAATTTTTGATCAGAGCAAAAAAAGTGCTAGGGGGATTTTAAAAAAAGGGGCATTTAATCCCTCTTTTTGATTTATTATTTTCAATAATGAACCTTTGGAATCGACCGAGAAAAAACATTTTAACCCCCTCAAAATTAGTTGGTTTACGGTGGTTTTCTACATAGAATCCAAATAATAATAATAATAGTAAAACCGCTGCAAATTATTACACAAAGGTTTATTATTTTTCTATAGAGATCACTCGTCTGCAAAGAACTCGGCTTTGCCACTGTCACCACCTGCCTACCACGTACCTACAGCGATCCCATTTTGGTCAGCTAAAATTTGAACGGAGATTAGGCCTTATTTGCGATTCACATCGTGTTTCTGCTATATTTTAAGTTCTCTCAGGGAGCAAACGGTTAGTCCTACAGAACTCCGCGTGATTTCTAAAAATTCAATTCTATCTTAAATTTATGGAAAAATAATACCTTTATACCAAAATTTTTGAGCTAGGGCGTTTTCAAAATGTCAACCCTTATTTTTCAATCCTTAGAAGTGACCGACATCAACCAAAAGCTTTGGGGTACAACTAGACCACAAATAGAGTCCGTAGGTATACCAAATTTTGTTGAAATCGGTCCATGGAAACGTACCTACATAGAACGTAGAAAGTATTGGAATCTACGTACCTTGAAACGTAAACCAACAAATTTTGAAGGGGGGACACATTTTTTTTTCTTGGTCGATTCCAAAGGTTAATTATTGAAAATAATAAACCAAAAACACTTTTGATTGGGAATATAAAATGACTAATTTACTCACCATAGAACAATGTCAAAGTTTGTCTTTAGACTAATTTAGTGGATTAAAGATAAGCCCAAATGACATAGCAGTTAAAGTGAGACTTGGAAGTATCTTTAAATGAAACTAAAAAGGTAGTACCTTGCCTACTATTCAAGGACCGGAAGAAATTAATGTTCAGCTCCTAAAACGCCATTTGCGACATCTAGCGGGCTTATTTCCTGCACGAGCAGTTACCGGTTTAGGTTCGGCCTAGCATCTCTTCTCAATGTAAGTAAACTGAAGAAACGGATTTTCCTCGAAAAATGTTCATTCCCTCGGGACACGTCGTGATTA
Source organism: Apolygus lucorum (assembly GCA_009739505.2). Lineage (NCBI taxonomy): Eukaryota > Metazoa > Arthropoda > Insecta > Hemiptera > Miridae > Apolygus > Apolygus lucorum. The sequence goes on from CM019180.2 coordinate 5,534,105, forward strand.
GGTGCTGTAGTCAGGTGTTGGGTAATTGGGTTCTTGTAGGTTTTACTTTACTAGATTCTTGTACCAGTTTTCTGTTACTTATTATGTTTTTGTTTACTCCGGAGTCCAGGGTTTTGCATTTTTCTTCACTCTTGACTCGCGAGTTCGGGCTTTGCATTTTTCATCTCTCTTGAGGGTTATTGTTGTTAGATTTCAGTGTACTTTCCGAATGAAGTGCCGTAATTTCCACCCTTATTTCGGGCCAAAAACGAGCTGGCAGTGCGGTCCAAAGTCATTTCGCATACGATACGTGAGTTTAGTGTTAGTGAGTGACCAGTGCGGAAACAGGCGGATTTGGTAGCTTCGATCGCTTTGCTTACGATGGAGGTGGATCACCACGATCACAGCTGAATCATCGAATAAACATTTTCCCATATCATCCTGAGGGTGAGTTCCTGCCAAAGTAGAAATTAGTACCTATCAAATTTCTATGCAGAAATATAATTGGCATTGGTATTCATTGCATGCTCATGAATTAGATTGGATTTATAGTGATAGGTATGAGAGATATTGGAGATGGGTTGAGGATAGCACACGCTGACCCTCTTTTTTTGTTTGCTTAGAAGTTCGGAATGTCGAAATGGGGTGTGCGCGTGATTTTTTTTTAGATTTTTAATCGAAAGTACACCTCATTCTGAGAATTTTGACACCAGCCGTTCTCTTTTTGGATAAGTAGACCTTTTTCTATGATTTTTCAAAGTAATTATTATTTCAATAATTATTCTGATGTCACGCGCCCCTCCCGCCTGGGCGGGACCCCCAGCCCACCGTGACGTCATAATAATTCGAAACTGAAAAATCATAGAAAAATGTCTTCTCACGCTAGAAGGTCGCGGTTGGTGTCAAAATTCTCAGAATGATGTCTAGTTTAGATTAAATTCTGAAAAGAATGAGCCCCAGTGCAATGGAATTTGCAGCGTTTTTCGTGAATAATTTCACGCGTTGAATCGATTGGTAGGGCCCCTGGGGGGCGAAAGAAGGTACTAGGTAAAGAGCATGACAAAAAGATTAATACTTCTTGGAATGTAGGCAGGAAGAGAAAATCAATTAAACGCTTGCATACGAATCTGCAACACATTGGGACATTTTATGTCTTTACTTTTCCCACCCCATTTTCCCGTCCCCCTTCGCCCGTCTGCCTACCTATACCTTCGCTACCTACCTATAATAATATACTTTCTCAATAATTGTATGTGGACGTGTAACAAACACTTACTGCAAATGTTGTTTACAGTTCTTTTAACATAGGGGTATGTCTCAGTTTCTTCCATAATTACACCGGTTTTGGCTCTATATAATTTGTGCATAAATTTAGGGCATTCCAACGAATGGTGAACGATTTTTCTATGAACATGAATGACGAAGATAAAGTTCCGTAGCAACGACTTGGTTATAAGTGGATATCATTAAAAAATTTCGTGAGCAATTCTCGTGACGTTTTTTTGTTTATGAGCCAAAGTGAAGACATAAGAGCAATTCTCGTGACGTTTTGACATTTTAATCTTTACTTTGGCACATAAACGAAAAAACTTCACGAGAATTGCTTACGAAAATTTTTAATGATATCATCTTACAACCAAGTCGTTGCTACGGAACTTTATCTTCGTCATTCGTGTTCGTAGAAAAATCGTTCACCAGTCGTTGGAAAGTTTCGTGAGCAATTCTCTTGAAATGTCAATAATAAAGAGACTCGTGAAATTCATAAAAACATCTGTCATAATACGCATGATCCAATGCGCAAAAAATGCCGATAATCAAAATCCCTTAGAACCCACTATAACGCATTAAAATTGATGATAACGCAAAGATGGCATCCGTAGGGATACTACCTACTTCCAGAGTCAACTCAACCCTTAAAATCCTATTGAAACTGAATGGAAACTAGATGTTATATGCTTATTAAGAAATTCCACGTTGGCGTTCGCGCGGTACTTACCATTAAGCTGATCGTGATGGGTTTCAGAGGGAACCATCTAGAGTCTCCCATAATACTACAAAAAAGTTCACCGTATTCGTATACAAAACGTAGAAGTTATGACTGTTATGAGGGTTTTTAAGAATGCGCAATCCCAGAGGTCAATCCGGGGGCAATGAGTGTCATCCCCAAATATCTTTAATTCAAATATCGAATTCAAAATTGAATACTGGTATGTACTGAATCACAATGGGTACTAGACTGATTAGATGATTGACTGAAAGCATCTTCCATCTGTCTTGAGAGTCGGCTTATTATATGAAACTGTGCTGTAATTTAATAATCTTTAGTTTCTTCTTTGTTTTCCGAATTGTGATTCTCAGTCAGTTTCTAAGGTCGGGAGTGAAATATGGCCATTATCCGATTCGTTCAAGTGAATGCGACTGATTTAAGTTTGCTGGAAGTCACCTGTGTTTCTCTACCTATAGGAAGACATTGATTTAACAACTCCTGTCCATTCACAGGTAAGGCCACAACTTCATAATTGGGTGTAGTCCCTCGTAGTTTTTTGCGATTTCCGGATGAAAGGGAGCGTAATAGGGTGTTGATTTTCACACATTCGTGTTCTCCAGAAACAAATCCGGTATGAACTTTAATAAATTCAGATCACTGAAGGTATGCAGTCCAAGTAGTTCTATTTTACGGATGATGTTTTTTCTTTACAGTTTCTTGACAGCTCTTTTCTTTCTTCCACAGAAAAACTTGTTTTTCTTGGTCCTTTTGCAACGAAATTCTTCTAATATGGCGGTTAAACCGTGAGTTCCTGTATTTCCAAATTCGGATATTTTAAGTAGAGCCGAAAACAACTTCGTTTTTCAAAATATTGGCTATTGCTTCCGAGTCTACTTAGGTAGCGGAAGCTTTGTTTTCACTTTTCAAGGTTAAAAAAAAAGTTCTCCAAAATCGAAATGTCCACTCGTTTTTCACGTTTCAGGCCTTTCTGAACAATTTTGGTTCCGTGTCTGTCTGTCTGTGTATCTGTCTGTCTGTCTGTCATGAAATTCTTGTAACCGGCATAACTATACGAAGTTATTGTCCGATTTCGATGACATTTTCAGGGATTGTGCGGGTTGGCATGTAGACGTCCCCTATTAAAATCATCACCCCCGGACTAATAGTAGCAGCTGCGCATGAGCGAACGTGAATTCCTTGTAACAGCTATAACTTCCACATTTTCCATTCGATTTCGATGAAATTTTCAGGGATTATGCGGATTAGGTTTTAGACTGCTCCCTATGAAAATCAAGGCCTTAAAATTAACAGTAGGCTCTGCGCATGTGCAAACGTAAAATCCTTGTAACAGACATAACACTTACATTTTTCATCCGAATTTGATGAAATTTTCTAGGATTGTTCAGATTGGCGTGTAGATGGTTCCCTATGAAAATCATCTTCCCCAGACTAATAGTAGTTGCTGCGCATGCGCAAATGTGAATTCCTTATAACAGCCATAACTTCTACGTTTTCCTTCTGATTTCGACGAAATTTCTCAGGATTGTTCTGATCAGCGTGTAGATGGTCCCCTATGAGGGTAGTGGAAGGCACTTAGAGATTGATGTTTCGAGATTATCTACTATGCATCGGATCATCTATATAATCGGGTTATGGATACGATGAAGCTATGTGCCGCACCCACTTGGCAGACTTCTTTTTATTCTGTGCTGAATCGAATGGTGAAGGCAATAAAAGTAGGCCGATTGACAATAGCACCAGAAGCTTTTGCTTTTTGAATAGTATGATGATGATATATGATGATTTATCTATATTATATTATTGCGCACAGATGGTCTTCTAAGAAAATCATCCCCCCCACGGATCAGTAGTGGCCTCTGCACATGCGCAAACTTAAAATCCTTCCAAGAGCAAAAACTTCTACTTTTTCCACCCTAATTTGATGTAATCTTCGGATATTGTGCGTGTTGACGTGTGAAGAGTCTCCAATGAGAGGTACGAGATAACAAATAACGCATCGTATCATCTTCACAATCTGGTTATGGATACGAGGAAACTATGTGCCACACCCACCTGAAGAATTTTTTGACACTACAGAGAGTTGACCGTGAAATTAATCGAGATTACAAGTGACCTGTCTAGGAGCTTCTTGACCGAGGGTCCCTCAACCACCACATTCCCCAGGTCCGTAGAAGGGTCGAAAGAAGTCGGGTTCTTCGCAGACGGGTGATATTTACAGAAAAATAATAAACTGTTAGAGCGTTTTCACTCACAATTTTTAGTTGAGTAATGCCTTGCAACAACATTACTTTTCAAGTACGTTTGACCCATTTTCTCTTGATATATCTGACGGAATCTTTTGTTTTTTGTTGTGTCGGTAATAAGTTTCTCTTTCTATTGACTGATTGATTTTGGCCGATTGTTTTTATAATCCATGTAGTACTCCTACATAGTCAATTTTTCATGGATAGTTTTGTAGAATCACTTATCACCAGGTACCAAAAATCAGATTTTGCTGATTGATCAACCCATCTAATTGCTCTAAATATAGTTGTGAGCCGTCAGAAAAACCCAGGAAGACACCAGATGGTTCAATAAGGGAGAAAAATGGACAAATGTGAAATTTTCATTAAAGAGATGCACTTTCGAACCTTTACGAGGTTTCTTATTTGGCCAATTGACAAATTTCGACTCATTTTGGAAACTGGTGTTCCTGGCGGTTCTAATGGTAATATATTGAGCGATGTAATTGTGGGTTATGTAAAACCACATCGTTCTGAGAAGCGCCTAGCGTCTGTAGGTACCCGTCTGTAGGTACACCTTAACAACTGAAAACCAAATTTCGTAATGAAGGCACTCACAACATTGAAATTAAGATGTTTTGCTGGTAGATGGTACTTTCCATCAAACATATTGTTAAGTAATGCATGCATTCCAGGGGATTTCCCATTCGATAAGCATTAGGTCAATTTAAACCAGTTGGTAAGCGATAAAACTGTTTCACTCGATATAATGTATTTGGTATTTTAGGCAAGAAATATAGTTATACCTCCCTTTCTTCCTTATCCACCATAACATTTCTAGCGGCATGGGAGCCTCGAATTCGAAGAGCATTTTGAAATCCGTGATCTACGATACCCAACATGCCAATTCTAGCCCCCCCCCCCCCCCCCCCTCCGCCCACGAATGGTGCCAGACTGGCACCAAAGCGTTACCTACGTCGTAAAGCTGAACTTTCATCTGTTAGTTTTGGAAGGCAGTCCGACAAAGTTTACTCCCTTATTCAAGGCAAAAACACGAAAAAACCCACGAAATATGGGGTTTATAGTGCCCTGGCACCATGGTGGCACCACCATTAGTGGTACAGAGAATAATTCATGAAAATCCGGAGGTATAATGAGAATTTTTCCTCAATTTCAAAGCTGGGTACAATTAGGAAACTATATAGGAACCGAAATATTGAAAATTTGGATATTTTGTTAATATTATCCCCCACTCACCCCATCCCCAGCTAATTTTGATACTCTGGTGAAATAGTGTGCAATTCGGAAGATTTCTGAGTCGAACAAAATAGAAACCCGCAAATCGGTTGGAAATTGAAGCCAGATTTGGCAGATCTGTGGCATTGGCACAGATTTGCCAATGCCACTACCTAACAACCATTTTATCGCTTCCCAATCAAGTTTATTTTGAAGAAATAAACGCTTCACACTAAATTCGAAAAAATAGAGGGTTGTGGGTGTTGGTGCCTTCATTACGAAATTTTTTTACTGGTTGCTAAGGACGCAAAACCGAGTACAACTCGAAGAAACGAACAAAGATCGTCATTTTGGTCAGCTAACATTTGAACGGAGATTAGTCATCTTTTGCGATTCTCTCTTGTGTTTCTAATTTATCGTTAGATTATGCCCGAAAACGCACGTTTTTTTCCTCCCCCTAAAATGCAAAATTCGAAATTCCGGCGATGTAGTGCACAACTAGATAGTTTTCCGCGACGAACAAAAAAGAATCACGAAAATCCGTTGAAAACTAAGGCCTGGGCAGACGTCACAAGATTTTGTCACACACACACACACACACACAGACATTCACCTATGGTTTTTTTTTGGCGGATTTGGATTCAGAATGGTCTTAAACGAATTTGTGTGTGGTTATTTTTTTCTGTTGAGTGTTGTCCAAATTTACCCCAGATCAATCGCATAAGGACGCCCAAGTCTTACTGTGGGACGTTCTAAAAAGTAAGCACCATTAATTGGTGATAATTGAAGAAAAATAATGAAACGTTGTGTAATAACCCATTTCAAGCCGAGGGTAGAAATAACAGAGTAGTGGGAGGAGGAGGAGAATGAACTATTTTACAGAATGCCGGCAGAAATAAGGCATCATTTGCTCACTAATCGAGAGCAAAAATGCTCCAGATTGGATGAATTTAACATTTTATAGGATTTGAGAGGTCTCAATTTTTCAAATCGATATGATTAAACCATTTCATTGTTAAACATCTAAAAAAATCTAGGTAAAATGTAAAAATCTATTTATGGACCGCAATTTGTTTCGACTCATGGCTCACTCGTCCAGGATCGAATTTAAGCCACCATAAACACGCTTTCGGCCGAAAGGTCTCTTTTTCAAAAAACAATTCCCAAATCTCTTAGAGCTCCCAAATGTCGAAGAAAATTTTTTTGAAAAGTTTAGGAACCGCATAATCGAGAAATAAATCTTCTAGGTACAACGATTTTCCACTATTTTGATATTCAAAAAATCATTATTATGACGATTCAAAAATGCATCAGTGGCCAGAAATGGGTTAATTTGCACTGTTTTTTCCCGACAAAACCGTTTTCTTTTTAGGCCGTCCAAAGCGTAAAACATGCTCCTCTTATCAGCTTTTCAACGGTACCTAACTTATTGTTTTGGTTTACTGTGAAATTTAAGGGGGCAAAAGATGTTTAAATTCGAATTTAAACACCTTTTGCCCCTTTAATTTCGAAAAAAACGTGTTATTTCATCGAGTGTTTTTCAAAATCTAATTCAAAGTGAAAAAGAAGTGCTAGGAGGGGAAAGTTGTTTTAAATTAGTTGTGGAATCGATTCCTGAAGAATTGCTGATTGGTTTTGGGACTCCCTGTATACTTTTATTGCTGGTTACTTCTTGGGAAATTGTTGATTAATTGAAATTAAAGATTCCTTCACCTTCATGACGGTTCCGTCTGTTTCTTCTATGCAGCGCCCGCGCGGATCAACGCTGGGGAAATCGGTGAGGGCGCCCCCAGCGGTGGAGGGGCGCACCTTCTCCCCTCCCCACCCCTCGCCTTTCGCGGCAAACAGTCGCTCCTCAGTTACCTTCCAGCTGTAGCCGTGTTTGTCCGATCACCGTCGAGAGTCGGCTCGTTTTTCATAACTGAAATCTCCCTTTATTTCCCTTCCCACGTTGGTTTCCCTTTTCTTCGTATTTTTTCCTTCATTTCCCGAAGGATTCCCTTGTGAACTCCAGTCCAGTCGCGATCCATCGCCCTTTCCCGTACCAAGTGCGTTACGAGTGCTAACGAAGTGCTATTTTGGACTCATTCAATGAGGATAACTATTTGAGAAGGTAAGACTGTCCACATCCTTATGATAACTAATGATAAACTATATAACTCTACAATGGTTCTACTCTACATTGTTGTCATCTATGACACCCCTAGGTTTTGTCTACACAGACCATCTTCCTCGGTGAAGTTAATTTGACGGATGTCACTACTACATGCTTCGCTTTCATTGAATGATACACTATTTCTTCTCATATTTAGTTTATTGTATACACGAATCACGTTTGTAACTTGTTGTTTTCTTATTTTCGTGTGAGGGGGACTCAAGGAAGGCTCAACTGTGGGGGAAGCGGTGTCCCCATTTCATGACCCCCCTCTTCCCCTTACCGTACCTACCATCGACCCGCATTTACGATTCCCGACGAATTGACGTTTATAAAACAATCTTTTCTTCTCTCATCGGAGATGGTTTCCAGTGTTATTGATAGGTTACTTTAATTAACTATTCCTTCATAAGGTATCCACAAATAAAGTCGAATGTCATCTGGTCACTGGTGATGTCATCGTTTGGTAGTGTCAGAAAATGTTTGGTGCTTGGTGTGTGTTTTACATACAGAGCGTCGAATTGGTAAAATTGAATAATATCGTAGGTTTAAACCCCCTTATTGGTCGTCAGTAACATTTCACTCTTTCTCGGTGTGTTTCAATCATTCAGCATGTTGTACAAGAAATCTGTGTCTAAGATAGAGATGTTTGTCAGAGGTGGATCAAGTCAGTTGGTACCTACCTAATCAATGTGTCCATGCCACTACGTCTCAACTATTCCTCTTGTTTGCTTAGACCGGATTTCCTGGTGATAAGCATGATTGTATGGCTTTGAGGTAGGAGAAACCCCAAAGCCACCTGTGACAAAATCTACCTGAAGCTCAAGTAAAATTGAGCTAGATACTAGTGGGTTTAGTAGGTAGGTTGGGAAGAGAGAGTTACAGAAAGTTGCTGTACTTACATGTCCTTTGATACATGTGTAGCTACCTATAATTCTAGCACCCGCTTATCTCCGTAGACCCTGAAGGATCTCATAGGTGCTAGTTGATGTGAACAGACGTAAAAGTGAAAAGTGCTAGGCGTTTTTGTCAAATAATACAAAGTTATTGACATGGCGTTCAACGGAAGTCAGTTCTCTTAGAAGTTGACATAAAAGGTAAACAAACCAGTGGCAGTTAGGTTCATTAGGAACCTATAAGATGTTTTCAAGGTACCTACTCAAAATACTCGTACATGTACAAACATACCCTGATCCGTTGATCTTGTTTTAAAAAAGATGTAAATTTGAAACCCTATCTTACATTTTAGAAGTCCTAGTTTTGTGACTGTTCCTTGGCCAACTTTTATTATATTTACGAGTCTACCCGAGATGAAGTTGAGAAGAATTTAACAAATTTTGTCATTCACCCAAAATTTCCACTCAAAAAATATTTCGAAATTTACCTCGAATTTCAGAGCTTTTTCAACAATGTTGGTTCCTTGTCAGTCTGACGGTCTATCAGTTGTGGCCAATTCCTTGTCCTATACCAAATCAATGGTTTAAATTTGACGACATTATTGAGGATGTGGTTTTCAGGGTGTGTTGTCTTGGTTGGTCATGTTACTCTCCTGCTCTTGATTGGCTGCATTTTGAAAGATGTGGAGACAGAAAATAATGTAAAAGTACTAATTTCAGCATCAGACTTGAAACCTGGGATCCTGATAGCTACGAGATTTTTCCTGTATCCATCAAGATGTACAGTTGTACATTTACTCAATCTCTCCCACTGCACTGTGGTCCTAGATTGTGGGCAGTTGAAAGAAACTGAAGGAGTGTTGGGGGCAGTTCTGGCCTTTGGGAAAGGAGGACTCGTGAGGCCGTGAGAGGCACGCAGGTCGCTGGTTACACAACAGGGCACAGAGCAACCGCTCGTCTAGAGGCTGCCCATGGCTATACAGGAGGGCTGCCAGGGGTTATCTCTTATTGTCTTCTGATGGTGAAAATTTCTCAAAAATGTGTCACGGGGATGTTGTCAAGTGAATGGGCTGTTCACCGAATAACCGCATAACGTAATTGACGCTTGTCGTTCCTAATAATCGCAACAATTCCAGCCAAAACGTAGGTTATTCTTGTCATGCTATTCGGAATGGTGTGTTTTTTTCCTGATTTGCTTCGTCAGTCTAAAGACAATCAAAATGGATACTCAGTGTTTAGATGCGTTCTATCATCACTGCTTTCTCAACATTTAGGATCCTACTCGCCATTGCAAGACCATTTTCATCTTCATATACTTACTAGGTATGTGATTTTATACATCTGTGTCAAGACATTGCAGTCCCATACTTGACAGCTCAGGAAAGAATGGCTTCGTTCTGTTCCTTTGTTGTATTGTTCACACCACAAATTACAAGTTTTGTAAGATTTTAGCTGAGCGACGTCATTTGTGGGTGCTGAGATGAGAGCCAAATTTGCATGGATAAGAAGAAATGGTGAAGTGATGAAGAGTTTTTGGGTCTGGTGAACGCAGGTTCGCTTTTGTTGGGATTGGATGGCCGAATCAGAAGTATAAAGATTTATCTACTGGAAACTTTTTACAAAAATATACGGTATTAAGCTCAAAGCGGTGGTCGATCCTTGTTATGAGTGTATCATCCCATTGGTTTTTTGCCTCAGTCAAAATAGTAGAAATCTAATAGTAGCACATGGGTCAGAATACTTGCTCCACTAGCGTCTCAAAGGAAAGGAAAACTACACCATTGATTATTTGTAAACATAGCAGAAAAATGGACATGATTAGATAGTGGTTGTGAGAAATTTCAAAAAGTCAATCTATGAATCATATTCGAAAAAAATTGTACCGAATGAATATTTGAGGCACATGAGGATTCGACCCTGAACTTTCGGCTCCGTAGTGAAGTCTTGTTTGTAGACATTTCGCCGAAATCAGTCGTTGTCGTTTGAGTCATTTCATTAATAAGAACGTAGGTACTACAAATTAAAATCCAGAGAAAACTCGAATTTAATCAGGAAAAATAAAAATTAAACTCGTTACTGGACAACTGCAACGAAGTGGCGAAGGAAGAGAAACCGCTTCGAACCGCCGTGACCTGTGACAGCCATCACTATCAGCTATCACGTGCGAAACTGGGGAACCCGGTTCTACTCTTGCCAGTTCTTATAAGGGGTGAGAGTCACGCAACTATACTTCCACCTTCATCGAGAACGCGTTCTTTGCCTTCCTAATCAAGGGTGAGCGATGAGTGAAGACATTACTAGTTTCAACTGGACGACATTAAATTCTATTCGAGGAAGCGAGAAATTCGACTTACTTCCGACAGCGAACGTTCACGTGCGATTCGCACTCGTGTTTCGGACTCACTATTCAAACCCTCAGAGTTGCTGGTTTCATTCGTATCTAAAAATTGAATGCTATCTTGTATTGATGAGAAAACTTCATGGAAAATTCATCGATTTGATAATTGACATTTACTATGGCACATAAATGAAAAATCGTCACGCGGGGAGCGTTACGCGGAAATTTCTGATGATTTTCACGTACAACCAATCGTTCCTAGGAAAAACTAACTTCCTCATTTTCCACCCCACAAAAATCGTTCACCACTCATTGGAAAGCTCTCAATTTATAAAAAATAAGACATAAAATGTCTCTCGTGGTTGCGTACTTGTACGAAAGCTGTATCCACCGTTTGTGTTTTTGGCATTTAAACCAGCAACATGATCGTGAAAAAGTTTTGTTGAAATTATTTATCCTTATTACCGAACAGTTGCTCCCACAAAACTCTTGATGGTGTCAAAGAATTCTTTAAAATCGTTGCGATACAAAATTGATGGAAAAAAACCTGAACATTGAAAGTTTTTAAGGTAGGTCTTTTGAAAATGTTTTCCCCTACTTTTTACCTCTTAGGAGTGACTGAAAAAACCCAAAACTTCGGGAGACAATTAGACCCCAAACGGAGACGGTATTTCATCAAAATTGGTTCACGGGAACTGGGCAGTGCCGCGTACTTTGGACGGACGGGCCAAATTTTTATTCGATTTTTGGATTCTACGAACCTTGAAAAATTAACCATCAAATTTTGAGGGGGTCTTTTTCTTTTCTCAATTTCGGTTCATTTTGAAAATAATAAAACAACATAAATTGGCATGAATTGGCGTTTAATGGCAAACATGGTAGTATATCAATCTTTCAATCGTATTGGTTTGCGTTAATTTAGAGAAGAACCAAAGGCTCCTTGTTCATTATATTTGAAAATGTATACACCCAATTTAACAGTTGAACCTTTTTTTCGAAGATGGATGGGTGTAAGCTGCGCTGCATCTCTATTTCTGTATTCTGTTATTGAAGAGGCTAAAACTCGTGGTCTTTATGAGCTGCCCACGCTGACTTCCTTGTTTATTGACGTGGAACTGGAGGGCTACCTGTTATTTGGAGATGTTTCGGTAGGCGGCGCTACTACTATCCCGGAAGTTTTGGAGATACGATTCCGAGCTGGAGATGAGGGAGCCTGTGTCTCAATGGGGGCTCTGAATTTCAACCTCGGAATCCCTCTGTTTTTCACATGTAGGGAATATATTTTTGATTATCTATTGCTTCCGAGTCTACCAAGGAGTGGAAACTCTGTTTTCACTTTTCAAGGTTGCAAAAAGTTCTCTAAAATCAAAATTTCTCCTTGACGTTATTTTTAGGCCTTTCTGAACGATTTTGATTCCATGTCCGTCTGTCTGTCTTGAAATCCTTTCGGCGGGCAAAACTATCCGAAGTTATTGTACGATTTCGATGAAATTTTCAGGGAATGTGCGGGTTGGGGTGTAGATGGTTTTCTATGAAAATCATCATCCCTGGATCAATAGTAGCCTCTGCGCTTGCGCAAACGTAAAATCCTTGGAGTTGCCATAACTTCCACATTTTTCATCCGAATTTAATGAAATGCTCAGGAATTGTTCAGATTGGCGTGTAGATGGTCTCCTATGAGGGTAGTTCAACGTACCTACTTCTAGAATGATGTTTTGAGATTAGCTACAGTGCATCGGATCATGGATACGAGGAAGCTATGTGCCACACCCACTTGGCAGAATTTACTTTACCCCAACCTCGAAATCGTGTTGTCTCCGTTCCGATTCGAGGTGGACGTACTGGAGGATAAACAGTGGCCAGGGAGGGATGCCTCTGGGAACGGTCAGAGAAAGCGTTCACCTATGAATAGAGCAGCTCGTGGGGGAGTTGTGAGGTTCTTATATTTAGTCGTCGCCATGACGACTTTGGCCAGTAAAACTGTAAAAGGGGGCCTTGGGATCCATTTCTGGACTCTCCCGTTCTCAAACTCAAACGAGCACAAGGGGATATCCATCCCACGTCTTATCTACTCAGACGAGAACTTTTGATGAGATGTGTAGTGGTTGGAACAGAACAGAATGGGCTAGAATTGTGACTATTCTGTAATAATTCCAGGGGGGGAGGGGGTGATTACGAAGAAACATTTCGTTGAAAATTGAATGATTTAAAGTTTTGAAGTTACGAGGAGGGCAGCGTATCACTCTTATAATTATCCAATTCAAGATATTGTATATTGGGTCACCAACAGTACAGAGATACAGACCGTGGCGGATCCGGGTATAGGGTATAGTACCTGAGTTATTTCCGAGATTCCATTTACTCTCAAGTGCCAACTTATAGGCAAGAAATATTCAGAAAATTATGCTTCCATTTAACAAGCACAATAATAACAAACTTGTTATAAACATCCTCCTAGATTTTCTATAATTTCTAGTATTCCATCTCAGGTTTTTAATCGTCCAATTGGTCCATGGCTGCTATGTGTATTTTATTAGCGTATGTGTGTTGGTAGTCACTGGTTCTTTGCTTGCATTCCTGGCTTCATGATCGGCAATTTCATTTCCCATTACTGCACCGGGAACCCAACAGAAGATCCTTCCAGGCCATTCTAAAGATGTCGACGGAATTATCAGCATTTCTAAATATAAAAGATTTGCATCTACCCCTTTTCTAAACTGCTTGGAGAGCATTTCGTGAATCAGAGTAAATGATGAATTGATGAGTATATTTTCTGTAGGGTCGATTATTTGGAGGGAAACATGTATACCATACAATTCAGCTGAATATATGGAAGTGGATTAAGGCTGAGCAAGCAAGATCACTTTCTGAGGGTTGACGATCGACGATTCTACTCCATCACTGCATGCAGTATTTGACAAGGGAGGAAATTGTACATATGAGCTCCCTGAAGGCTGCATAAAATTGGTGTGGTGCTGTTGCTCTTTGGGACTATTCTCGTTCTGCTAGATCGAAACTCATATTTTGTTAGATCCTGCTGATCAAACGGGCTGTTTAGTTCGCTTCTTCGAATAACACGTCACTCAGTTGTGCTTCCTCATCAACCAACAACCAACTTTCAATACGGAAGCACCCAAAACTCTTGGATGACGATGTTTGGCCGGTAGGTACTTACTGATTGTCAACATTGCGCAGTAATCTGGTTGGTTGGTATTAAATATAAAAAAGCAATCTCCTTGCAGATGAAAAATCTACTCCGAATAATAAGCCATTATAGAGTAAGTATTAAGCCATTATAGAATAAGTACCCAAAAATTTGTAGAGTTTTCTATTTTTTTTTCTTCTTTCTTCTAAACCAACTTTCTTGGTCGCAAGTTCGTGTACTTTAGTGTGTACTCGTCGAGTTAATTTAAATAACATGATGAACTCAAGGTCGGGAGGTGTCGGTTCAAGGTACCGACATTCATACCAGGTTATAATAAGTGAACCTTGTTCACATGAAACGTGTCTGTTAAGTTACACCCAGTTGTATACTTCATTGTGAAGACTGTTATATACTCCTGCTCAACATTAGAGCACCACCCTGTATTTCTTCGTTTGTTTCCTTCTTTTTTCTCTTATCAAGTTTTTATACATTTGTACACATTGTTTGCAATCACTGAAGGAAAAAGGTAACCAAAAAAAGGCACAAATTCGAGAAAAAAAGATGTTTTCAATAAATTAAAGAAAAATGTACTCCTTGTGGTAAAATGATAAAAATTGAAAATGTGAAAAAAAAGGTTTGAATTATGCCAGTTTAGCTTTTAAATACTTGGTATTACCTCCTCCAGCTCGGATGAGGGCTTGGACCCTTCGACCCATGCCTCTAATCAAGTTTTGGATATCCTCCTGGGGATGTTGTCCCACTCCTCTTTCGCTGCTGTTTACAGCTGTTGAAGATTGTCTGGTGGTGGATCTCTGGCTCGAATTCTTCTTTTCAGCAAGTCCCAAACATGCTCTATCTGATTCATGTCTGGGCTCCCTGGTGGATTCAAAATTTATAAGGTAAAAAGAAGAACATATTGTTTAGTAATGCATGCATTCCAGGGGACGTCCCATTGGATAAGCATTAGAACAGTTAACCAGTTGGTAAGCGATAAAACTGTTTCACTGGATGTAATTTGGTTTATTAGTTTAGGCAAGAAATAGTGACCCCCCCCCCCACCATTATCTACCAAAACATTTCTAGCGGCATGGGAGCCTCGAATCTGAAGAGCATTTTAAAATCCATGATCTACGATACCCAATATGCGATTTCGAGTTCACACCCCCCCCCCCCACCTCCACCACCACCAATGGTGCCAGTCTGGCACCAAAGCGGGAATACGTCGTAACATTGAACTTTCATCTATTAGTTTTAGTAGGCGGTCCGTCGAGGTTCACATCCGTATTCAAGGTGAAACACAAAAAAAAAGTAAAAAAAAAACGAAATATGCGGTTTATGGTGTTCCGGCACCACGGTGGCACCACTATTAGTTCCATGGTGGTACAGAGAATAATTCATGAAAATACGGAGGTATAATGAGAATTTTTCCTCAATTTCAAAGGTTGTGTACAATTAGTAAGCAGTAAAGGAACCGAAATATTGAAAAATCGGATATTTTATGAATATTATCCCCCACTTGCCCCCTCCCCTTGCGAATTTTGGTACTCAGGTGAAATTATGTACAACTCGGAAGTTATTTGAGTCAAACAAAAAAGAAACACACAAATCGGTTGGAAATTGAGGCCTGGGCAGAGTTTACAGGACTATGCCCGCAAACGTACGTTTTTTAAGCATTAACCCCCCCTTCCCCCCCCTTAAAAAGCAAAATTCAAAATTTCGGCGCCGTAGTGCACAACTAGATAGTTTTCCGCGTCGATGAAAAAAGAACCACAAAAATCGGTCGAGAACTGAGGCCTGGGCAGACGACACAAGATTATGCCCAAAAACGCACGTTTTTTTGAGCATCAACCCCCCCTTTCCCCCCCTTAAAAGGCAAAATTCGAAATTCCGGCGACGTAGTGCACAACTAGATAGTTTTCCGCGTCGAACAAAAAAAGAACCAGGAAAATCGGTTGAGTACTAAGGCCTGTGCAGACGACACAAGATTTTGTCACACACACACACACACATACACACACACACACAGACATACACCTATGGTTTTTTTCGCGGATTTGGATTCAGAATGGTCTAAAACGGATTACTGTGTGGTTATTTTTTTTTCTGTTGAGTGTTGTCCAACTTTACCCCAGATCGATCGCATAAGGACGCCCAAGTCTTACTGTGGGACGTCCTAAAAAGGAAAGAGACAAACGAAAAAATGGATGGTGGTGCTCTAATTTTGAGCAGGAGTGTATATTCACCTTCCTATGACTTGCCTAGATGCCTACTAGCACATAACTTTCACATAGCTACACTGTCCAGGAAATCACTATGCCATTTCCGTATTGTATGAGTTTGGTTCACAGTGTCCAGGGTTGGGGGATTATCGTGGATTTCATGGGGTCGGTTTTTCACTACTCTTACTCTTGACTTCTGTTACCTCTGGAACGTCCAGGTCTCGATGGAGTGAGGATTCTCTTAGGTACCAAGATTGAGCGAAGGTTGCGATTTTGAAGTGTCTGGGTTTGATTTATTTGTGTTTTGCATGCAGATGGCCAGATAGATCGAAGAGCCTGCCAAATCTGGCGGATTAGCTGTACATCAAGCTCTTGGTCAGAAGGGATGGCGTTGCTACCTGATCTTCCTCATAGTTTCTCTTACATGTTCATGCCACGACAGTCTCTTGTCAAGCAACAGTCCTAAGTACCGCACATGTTTTATAAGGACGTCAGAATACTCATGGGTCTGCTAACAGGCCTCTGCCCTCTTCGATGTGACGTTAACGAGATAGGCAAACTAACAATGAACGTTTGACGCTTGTGCGAAATGGAAATGGAAGATATCAGACAAGCAATGTGCTACGTTGAAGCACTTGGTCGAACCAGATACACATATAGACACAATCCTGAGGGTGTCCTACCTCGTATACATAACTCTCTGACTCTTACTTCTTGATAAGGATTTCACAATGCGCATGCGCCATTGTCACCTATGATCCTTTCACGATGAAATTGATAAGGGACGGTTTAGTGTCCCAGGCACACAACCCCTGAAAATTCCATCAAATCCGGTTAGTTACTGTACAAGTCAAGTATTAAATGAATGGGGTTAGTTCCGCTGGTTATAAGAACACAATTATTATCAACGTACCGTATTGGAGAATCCATCGTAACTAGGCTAGCCTCCTGTACTCGACTTGTAAGTTACGACGGATTCTCCAATACGGTAATATAATAGATATATATGAAATGTATAATAATTGTACAAGTCAAGGTTGTTACAACGATTTCACGTTTGCGCTCAATGAATTCCTTAGGGAACCTACTAAAAGCCAACTCAATCTCTGAAATTTGTGTCTTTATATTCCTATAGTTTTGTCCGTTTCAAGGAATTGCGAACATACAGAAAGACAGTCAAGAAACCAACATTGTTCAGGAAGGTCTAAAAGGTAAAACGCGAGAGAAAATTTTGATTTTGGAGGATTTTTTTTCAATCTTTGAAAAGTGACAACTATACTTGGTAGAATCGGAAGCGAAGTACCCCACTTTTTTTTTTTATAAACGGGTTGTTTTAAAACTGGTCTATTAGGAGGAAAATAACAATAACCTCTTGCGAAATGAGAAACAAAAAAATTTTAGGTACAAAGGTATACAATAGATTTCAATTTCCATTCGTCAGTAGTCAGAATGACAAGTAACACTATTGTTACGTTTGAAGAAAATATAAATAAATTTTGTTTAAAAAAAGACAAGTCAGTCATCAAATTATTACACTACGATTTATTATTTTTCTGTATTGATCACTCGACTGCAAAGCACACAACTTTTTAAAAATAAGGGGTTGTGGGTCCTTTTATTAGGAAACTCCATTACAGGTTGCTAAGGACCCAAAACTGAGTACAACTCGAAGAAACGAACAACGACCGCATTTTGGTCAGCTAAAATTTTAACGGAGATTAGGCCTCTTCCTCGATTCACACTCGTGTTTCCTAGGTATTTATCGTAAGTCGAACACTTGAGTTCTCATGGGGAGCGAACAATTGACCCTTGAGAGCTCTGGGTGGTCTCATTCGATTCTGAAAATTCAGTTCTATTTTCAATTGATGAAAAACATTACCTTTATATCGGGAGGTTTTGAGCTAGGGCATTTTGAAAATGTCAGCCCTTACTTTTCAAAGTGACTGTCATCAAACAAAAGCTTCAGAGCACAAGTAGACCCTAAATTGAGCCCATATATTTTTATTCGATTTTGGGATTCTACTTATATTACCTTGATACGCAGTCCACATTTTTTTGAGGAGGGTTAAACTTTCAGCATGGAACTTGTTTAGCCTTGAGCTAACTGGGTAGGAACGGTATCGAGTCACGAAATTTTTCTTAGTCGTTGTTACGGAACTAAGGATCGTGTAACGTGGTGTAACCTACGCGATACTTCCATTAAAGGTAGTAGTGTCATCATAAGCTCATCATTCTGCGCGGCTGAAGCATCTTCCATGTTTTTTGAATTTTAGCCATAGGCTCTAAGGGAAAAGCATCCGGGGGTCCAGGGGGCTTGCCAGTTTTTTTCTTGGTCGATTCCAAAGGTTCATTATTGGAAATGACAAACCAAAATACACTTGTTTTCCTATTGGTTTATTATTTTCAATAATGAACCTTTGGAATCGACCAAGAAAATAAAAAATTTAACACCCCCTCAAAATTTGATGGTTTACGTTTCAAGGTAGGTAGAATCCAAAAATCGAATAAAAATTTGGCCGTCCGTCCGCCGTACGCGGCACTTTTGCCACTTAGCATTGACCGATTTTGATGAAATTTGGTATGTGGGCTCCATTTGGGGTCTAGTTGTGCCCCGAAGCTTTTGGTTGAGGTATGTCACTTCTAAGGGTTCCAAAATCAATTTTGAAATTTTGAAAACGCCCTAACTCAAAAAATTTCGATATAAAGGTATTGTTTTTCCTTCAATTTAAGATTCTATAGAATTTTTAGAATTTTTTGAGACCACGCGGAGCTCTGTAGGACAAACCGTTCGCTTCCTACGAAAATTTAAGTGTTTATTTTGAAATATATATATATAAATCAAAACACGAGTGTGAATCGCAAAAGAGGCCTAATCTCCGTTCAAATTAGAGCTGATCGAAATGTAATCGATATTTGGTGATTTTGATTTTGAAAAAATTTTTTTTTGATTTTTTTTTCCCTTTCATATTGGATGGTTGGTGATTTTGTAGACGAGTGATCGATATTGAAAAATAATAAACCATTGTGTAATAATTTGCAGCGTTTTTTTCTTTTGTTTTTATTGTGTAGTTCCTACATTTGATGATCGAAGTTATAAAAATTAATTTTCATTTTCAGGATATTACATGTCATAAGTACCTATGAGTTCATTAATGAAATTGTAATGACAATTTTCTTCTTTTTGAAAAGTAAATTTGGATGCTTCATTCTCAGCCCTATTTGGCACCTGAAGCACTGTTTCGT
This sequence comes from Apolygus lucorum, assembly GCA_009739505.2. Lineage (NCBI taxonomy): Eukaryota > Metazoa > Arthropoda > Insecta > Hemiptera > Miridae > Apolygus > Apolygus lucorum. The sequence continues at coordinate 5,553,546 of CM019180.2, forward strand.
AGGAATTGCTTCCGAGTCTACCAAGGTAGCGGAAGCTTTGTTTTCACTTTTCAAGGACGAAAAAAAAGTTCTCCAAAATCAAAATTTTCACTCGCGTTTTGCGTTTTAGACCTTTCTGAACAATTTTGGTTCCGTGTCTGTGTGTCTGTGATGAATTCCTTGTAACGCGCATAACTATACGAAGTTATTGTCCGATTTCGATGAAATTTTCAGGGATTGTGCGGGTTGGTGTGTAGACGGTCCTCTATAAAAATCATCATCCTCGGACTGATAGAAGCGACTGCGCATGCGCAAACGTGAATTCCTTGTAACGGCCATAACTTCTACATTTTCCATCCGATTTCGATGAAATTTTCAGGGATTGTGCGGGTTGGTGTGTAGACGGTCCCCTATGAAAATCATCATCCTCGGACTGACAGAAGCGACTGCGCATGCGCAAACGTGAATTCCTTGTAACGGCCATAACTTCTACATTTTTCATCCGATTTCGATGAAATTTTCAGGGATTGTGCGGGTTGGTGTGTAGACGGTCCCCTATGAAAATCATCATCCTCGGATTGATAGTAGCCGATGCGCATGCGCGAACGTGAATTGCTTGTAACAGACATAACTTCCACAATTTCTACCCGATTTCGATGACATTTTCAGGGATTACGCGGATTAGGTTGTAGATGGTCCCCAATGAAAATCAAGGCCTTAAAATTTACAGTAGCCTCTGCGCATGCGCAAACGTAAAATCCTAAGGCCTTTGACACAGTCAGTCACCTTGCCCTGACCGATTGCCTTCGTGGTGTCGGGGCCCCATCTCGGTTAATCGAGTATGTGGCCTGTCTGTACCAGGAAGGCGTGACGGTCCTCGAGGCAGGAGGTGAGGTATCAGGGGATATACGGATCGGGCGTGGGGTACGCCAGGGGGATCCCCTATCGCCACTCCTCTTCAACCTGGTCGTGGATACGGCCTTGGGTAAGCTGCCCACTGAAGTAGGGTTTGATCTCGCCCCTGGGGTGCGAGTAGGAGCATTGGCATTTGCCGATGATGTTATCCTACTCGCAGAAACCCGTGAGGGCTTGCAGATCGCCCTCAATGCATTTGCTAAGCAGCTAGCCAGGTGTGGACTTGTGGTTAACCCCGATAAGTGTGGGTCGGTCTCCTTGGTCCCGTTGGGTCGCCAGCATAAGGTGAAAGTTGTGGATGGGGGTTTTGTCGTAGGACAATCTCCCATTCCATCTCGATCCGTGCTGGAGGTTTGGCGGTACCTTGGAGTCGACTTCATGGGGGTAGCCACCATTACTACCAGCCGTGTGGACCTTGGTAGAGCGCTAGCTCGCGTTACCAAGGCTCCATTGAAGCCACAGCAGAAGCTGCGCCTCCTCCGCACGTACTTACTGCCAAAGCTAACCTATGGGTTAGTCTTTGGCAGGCTTACGGTGGGGAGGCTGCAACAATTAGATCGAGAAGTTCGCTCTGCTGTGCGCTCTTGGCTGAAGTTCCCTCCTGGTGTCCCAAGTGCCTATTTTCACGCACCGGTCAAATCCGGTGGGCTTGGCATTGTGTCTCTCTCGGCATGTATCCCTTCACTGCGCCGCCGGCGCCTGCTAGCCCTTCAGGGGTCGAGCTGGGAGGTCGCCCGTGCGGCTGCTGATCTTGATTTTGTCAGGCAGCAGTTAGCATGGTGCGACCGAGCAACACCATCTGCTCCAAAACCCAGTTCGTCTGCTGAGTTTGCTGCTGCGCTGCATGAATCGGTGGATGGTAAAGAACTCCGACAGTGCTCCGAAAGCCTTGTCTCATCCCAATGGGTAGATTGGGCTTCGGAGGGCATTGGGGCCCGCGACTACCGACACTTTCACGCCATCCGCGTGGCATCTTTGCCAACTGCGGTGCGGTGTTCGAGAGGTAGTCGCGGGACAACGCTACCCCTTTGCCGTGCCTGTCGGAGTGGAAATGAACACCTGTATCATGTGGTGCAGCAGTGTCCACGAACTCATGGTGGCCGCATCCTACGTCATGATGCGGTCGCCAAGCAGATAGCAGGTGCATTGTCATCTAGCGGCTGGGATGTTGAGAGAGAGAGATTGTATCACATGCCAAGTGACCAGGGTAAGAAGCCCGACATTGTTGCTGTCAAGCCCGACCAGTCTTGCATTATCCTGGATGTCCAAGTTGGCAGCTTGGACATGGAGCAGACTTGGCGGGCCAAGATAAGGAAATATGACACAAATGATTTACGGCAAGCAGTGTCGGAGCTAAAAGGAGTGGCACCCAACAACATCAGGGTGATGGCTGCAACCTTGTCGTGGCGCGGTGTGTGGTGCGGGAAAAGTGCCACGGAGTTGCGCGAGTTGGGCATCTCAGTAGGCGTACTCCGTGGTATCACCACCCGTGTCCTGCTCGGCTCATATTTGAACTGGTGGTCGTTTTATAGAGGCACTTCCCTTCATCCTTCTCTCCCACCCCCACCTTCCTCATCTTCCCTCATCCCTAGGGCCGGCGTCGGGTGAGTCCTGGGCGTCCTCCCCATTATTTTATTTATTTATTTATTTTATTTTTTATGGCGTGCCCCCTCCGTCAAAAAAGACATTTTGTCTTTGAGGGGAGATTAATAAAAAAAAAAAAAAAAAAAAAAAAAAAACAGCCGTAACAGTGGCGTGTGAGGTGAGGATCTCAAACCCTATTCAACCATCCCCTTGATAGGTCAGTCAGCAATGCTCTGGATTCCCACTCAGGAGTCCCAGGTTCAAATCCTAGTCAAGCTAAAAATGTTTTGATCCAATCACTACCGCACTCACATTTTTCGTCCGAATTTGATGAAATTTTCTAGGATTGTCCAGATTAGCGTGTAGATGGTCCCCTATGAGGGTAGTGGAAGGTACTTAGAGATTGGTGTTTTGAGATTAACTACTATGCATCGGATCATCTATATAATCGGGTTATGGATACGAGGAAGCTATGTGCCACACCCACTTGGCAGACTTTTTTTTTTGCTTATAGTCACTCACAACCTGCCGTAGTGCTTCATGTGCAGATTGTTTTAAAAACTCGTTTCATATTGTTTTTAAAACAGTTACGAACGGACAAAAAAACCTTTGTCTCTTTGAGGAAATAAATGTTTTGAAAAAAAAAAACTGGTTTTTTGTATTCAATTGAAAAATTCTTTAATTTCAACCGTATTGCAGGTATTGCTCGGATCAAGGCGTTAAAGTGTAATGTGTGTTCTGGCTCCATAATCGACTCACTGTACCCGCTATGTACTTAGCAATAATATTTGTACAAGCTTACAAGCTGGCTTAGTGTCAGGCCGTAACCCGACTCTCTCCCGCCTCCTCTAACTATAGTGAAGGAACAGAAACAGATGTGTCGGAGCGGCGAGGGGCGGGGAAGTGGGTCAGAACCCGGTTGATTGTACGGGCTCTGCCTCGGGTGGAGGGGGGCGGGGAACCCCCTCGTAGCCCCGCATCCTCCCCACAATTCGGCCTAAGGTCGTAGTGATATCGACCTGGTGTCCTTCAAACCGTCCTACTTTTCGGGACCTCAGGCCGCTTCGCTCCCCACCCCTCGCGGGGGGTCAAATTTTCCCCTTTTACTCACCACCCCGTCTGAGACTAGTTTTCAACCCTTCTCTACTTCCTTGTTCGTCCCTTCTGGTCCCTACAGATGGCAGTGCAGCTGGGGTGAGATCAGAGTCCCATTCTTGAAGAGAACTGCAAATGTTCGAAGAAAAACGCTGCAAATTATTACACAAAGGTTTTCCAAGTCAGATTGAGAATTTTCCAAATTAAATTTAGAACCTTCCAAATCAAAATGAGAACTTTCCAAATCAAATTGAGAATTTTCCAAATCAAATTGAGAATTTTCAATTTCTAACGACGAAACTACAGAGAGTGATTATCCGTTAGTATAGCACAATCCAAAAGTTGCTGAACAATTAAAAACAATTTTTTCTAATCCGTCCAGCCGTTTAGGCCTTAACTTGGTACCCACATATATAGAATTTCCGAATTGAGTTAAACCTTTTCCATTTAGATTTAAACCTTTTCCATTTGGATTTAAACCTTTTCCATTTAGATTTAAACCTTTTCCATTTAGATTTAAACCTTTTCCATTTAGATTTAAACCTTTTCCATTTGGATTTAAACCTTTTCCATTTAGATTTAAACCTTTTCCATTTAGATTTAAACCTTTTCCATTTAGATTCCAAATGGAAAAGGTTTAAATCTAAATGGAAAAGGTTTAAATCCAAATGGAAAAGGTTTAAATCCAAATGGAAAAGGTTTAAATCTAAATGGAAAAGGTATAAATCCAAATGGAAAAGGTTTAAATCCAAATGGAAAAGGTTTAAATCTAAATGGAAAAGGTTTAAATCTAAATGGAAAAGGTTTAACTCAATTCGGAAATGCTATAGGTTATCTATCCTATTGCACTACACTATAGCCCGTCTGCAGCCCCTTCCCTCACATTGTCGCTACCTACCTTCGTCCAGACGGCTGGAAACAATCAACAACAATGTTGTTGAACATGTCATGTTCCTTTTGGTTTATTATTTTCAATAATGAACCTTTGGAATCGACCAAGAAACAAAAAATTTAACACCCCCTCAAAATTTGATGGTTTACGTTTCAAGGTACGTAGAATCCAAAAATCGAATAAAAATTTTGGCCGTCCGTACGCCGTACGCGGCACTTTTGCCACTTAGCATTGACCGATTTTGATGAAATTTGGTATGTAGGCTCCATTTGGGGTCTTGTTGTGCCCCGAAGCTTTTGGTTGATGTAGGTCACTTCTGAAGGTTCCAAAATCAATGTTGAAATTTTGAAAACGCCCTAACTCAAAAAATTTTGATATAAAGGTATTGTTTTTCCTTCAATTTAAGATTCTATAGAATGTTTAGAAATTTTTTGAGACCACGCGGAGCTCTGTAGGACAAACCGTTCGCTCCCTACGAAAACTTAAGTGTTTATATTGAAATATATATATAAATCAAAACACGAGTGTGAATCGCAAAAGAGGCCTAAGCTCTAATTCAAATTATAGCTGACCGAAATGCGATCGATGGTTGGTGATTTTGATTTTTTTTTCTTTTTTTTCTTTTTCTTCATATTGGATGGTTGGTGATTTTGTAGACGAGTGATCTATATAGAAAAATAATAAAGCTTTGTGAAATAATTTGCAGCGTTTTTGGATTGGATTCGCAAACATCTTCGGTCGTTGACCCATTTATTAGTTGCGATCAGTATTTCAACGATGAACGATCCCGGGAGAGAAAGTGACAGTGAGCTTGTTCGCGAAAATACAAGAACTGGGCTTCTCAGTTGAGTACCTACCACCTTATTCGCCCCAACTCAACCCGGCCGAAAAGGCTTTTTCAAAAACCAAAATGTACGTCAGAAATGTACTGAGTGAACCTGGAGGGCAACATCACATCCTGTCAGATGTCATATCTGACGGTGTCGGATGGGTATCGATACTCGATATTTCAAAATATCGATACTTTTGTACCGATACTCGATATTTTAGTATCGATACTGCACTATCCGATATGTTTGGATATCGATACTTTGGATCCGATATTTATAATATCGAATATCGATACATTTCTCGTAGAAAATTCAACATAGTGGCTGAAAAATTAAGAAAGTTGAGAGGATTTTGGGTCATTATTATTTGGTTGCACGAATAACGTTTATATCATGGAGAAAATCACCCTGCTTGGACTCTTGATAGTGAAAAATGAATAAAAATTGCTGAAAAAATTATTTTTTTCGAGAATATTGGATTATATTGATAGTTTGTGACACTAAAGTATCGATACTCGATACCTACTTTAAAATATCTATACTCATGCCCATCGATATTTGGGATATCGATACTCGGATACGATACCCATCCCTAGTCGGAACTATCAGAACCACCGACTGCTCAAATTGGGTCATGGATATGATGGTTCAACTTCCAAAGGCAACTTCAAGATAAGACAACTGATAAAAGGAATTAACGTTTTCCTCCAAGGGAATCCTCCACTCTTTGCCTTACACCATGGACTTAATATCCCATAGGATGGTCCATGCCTTACACGGAACTTCCATGGATGTTTCAACAAAGCATCCATCCATCGACTTGAATCACTACTTGTCTTGAAAAAATCGATTGCGTGCTCCTCGGCTTAGGCCGAGAAGGGAGGGGTAAACGTAGGGATGGCAACGATATATCGATATATGAAATATATCGATATATTACGTTTGATATATCGATATATTTATATCGATATAGAGAACCGATATTGTCGGTCAATATCGATATATTTAACAATATATCGCGACCTGTTTTCAAGTTTAAAAAAAAAAAAATTTTTTAGTAAAAATTGAATATTGAAATGAATGGACGAGACGCCTGTACTTGTAAAAACATCAAGTAATTTTATTCTAAAATTTTGTAGGTACCTAGTAATGGGTTGATTTCAGACTGTTGACTTCGGCTCAGACATAATTGTGTACATAGTATTCACCTACAGTGGCTCTCAAGGCTCAAATACTTGACTTAAGCCAAAATTAATGGAGGCTCGTCCAGCTTAAAACTACCTACTATACGAAGTGAAGCAGGTTTTCACAACAATTATTTTCAATTTTGAAGGATCATGATCGTCCACAGTACCTATACCCCTGTCAATTTATCAATTAAATTAACATTGCAATGACATTTTCGCACTTTTTTCCAGTTTTTAAACAATGAATTTCGATCATTCATACCCAGTAACTTTTGAAAGTAGGTTAATACATATTTCACACGGTTTTTTTAAATAGATCTTCCGATATGTCGAGTATATCGATAATATTTCCTCCAAAATGATGTTAGTAACTTTTCAATTGGGTGTGCGCCTGGGTTGGAAAAACTGTTTATCGTTATTTTTATTTTCTAAGGTAGAACTCATTCTGAGAATTTTGGTACCAACCGCGACTTTCTAGCGTGTGTAAATCTTTTCCTATGAATTTTAAAAATTTCGACCGTTCATGACGTCACAGTGGGCTGGGGGGTCCCACCCAGGCGAGAGGGGCGCGTGACGTCATAAACGGTCGAAACTTTGAAAAATCATAGAAACAGATCTACTCACGCTAGAAGGTCGCGGTTGGTGCCAAAATTCTCATGATGTAGTCTGCTTTCGATTAAAAATCTTAAAAAACTCAAGGCGCACCCCCATTCACCTACCTACTTACTTCAAGTTTTTCCAAGTAGATACTCCAATATGTCCATAAATGTCATCCTAAATTATTTTTATATTGTTTTAAAACTATTAAATTCACCTACCTACTTCACATGAAGTAGATCTTCCGATTCATCGAAAAATCGATACATTTTCTCCGATATATCGAAATATCGATATTTTTTCTCCGATATATCGAAGGTATCGATATCTCATTAACGATATATCATTTGATCGATATATCGATATATTTCATTCGATATGCCATCCCTAGGTAAACGGATGAGGCCTGCATTTTTACACTACCGCGCAAGCGCGTACGTGGAAAAAACTAAAAACAAACCATGTAACCATAGCAACTCTGGAGCAGAATTGTTCTTGCCCCAGAGTTTCCTTAGCAACATATTATTTTCCCAGATATATACGATTCCATCGATATACGATTTCCATACTATCGATTCCATCCTCCTTCTTCTCTTTAGGTCCATGGTGCTGGTTGTGGGTACAGCCTCTGGTGACCAACTTCCATCCTAGTTCTTCTTTCTACTTCCACAATGGATATTTGACATAATAATTACATTCATGTCAGTGTAAAATTATTTTACACTTGTAAAAGGTCCATGCTTTCATGGATCAACATGGATGAGTGAGTTATGAGGAAAAAATCTTTCTCCTAGGGTTTTTTAATTGGGGAGAACACTTTTCGAAGCGACTTTTTCAACTTTGAGGTGAAAATTTAGCTTACAGAGAGGGAAGTTTTGCCGTGGCTAGACCCAGAGTGGCCTTCCTGTTCTTAGATTCAAAATTGTTGAAAAATGAGAAAAACCCGAGTTAACCCGTTTTTCCCCAGTAGTCTTCATGTGAATCCAATCTTTAGTGGTGACAGTTCTTACTTGAGTGGCCTCCTTCCTTCGTTGAAATATTTACCAACTTTCATTCCAGGTTTTCTTGATATTCCATCAAGTCAGCATTCAATTCATCTGCAAATATCTCGAGATCTCACAAGAAAACGGGGGTTCTTATTATTCTTCGTCTTTCGACGTTCCCAGGTGTCTGGGTCGTCGAGTTTACGCTTTCGGATTTTCCCGTCACCCTCCGTCGACGGGCGGTTACGATCATCGGGGGCAGGCGGTTACGATCGCCGAGACCAGCTGTTACGATCGCGAAATCCGCCCCGCCGGATCCCGCCTCTCTTTTTCGGAAGAAAAACCCGGGTCAAACCACAAGGTTACTCAATTCGACGAGCTCCCCTACCAGGGGTCTCTGAGGGGCCCACGGACTCCCAGACCGCAGCTCCCCCCCCCCCACCATAGGTCTAGGCGGCTTCCATTTTCAAGACGCACCTTATGAAACTCACCTTGCACTTCTTTTGGCGAATTTTCATGGAAAATGGACTCAAAATTTTCAGCATAGATTTGATTGAAATTGTTCTTTTCTTCAATGAAATCCATTTTGGAACATTCTAAAATGAATATCATTTATGTACCTGTGTACCGGGTGTCTACCTAAGTTGCAAACAGGTGTCATTCCTTCAAGCGACCGATTCTATAACAAATTTTCAACAAAAATGTCTCTTATAAAATTGTTTAGCCCCTTGTTTTTTTTCAATATTGAATTGTCATACGTCACCGGGCTGTGAAAAGGCAATGATCAAAATCCTCAACCGATAAAAAAAAAAAAAAAAAAAAGGTGGTTTCAAAAAATTAGGCAATTAGTTAATTTCCAAGGAAAATTTAGCTATTGCAATGGCCTCAAAATTTTTAGAATGGTCTGTTACAAAAATTTTCTTCACTGAAATTTTTCCAAAAATCATATGTATACAGGGTGTCCAAGTAACTACGCTCCCCCCACTTATTTTCTCTAATAGTGTAAGAAAAAAAATCGGATTAACGCTATTCTTCATAATTTTTTTGCGTAGAATTCAAAAATGACAAAATTGCGCAATCGCGCAACCATGCGCAATTATGATCAACTTTGTTTTTTCAAATGAGAACCCCCATTTTTCATTGCAGATTCGGATTTTACGTCAAATTTTATGAACGTTTTACTTCGACAACTTTTTTTTGGACGCGAGCAGCCCGCTCAGCAAGCGCTCAAAGATGCGCAACCCAGAGATTGCGCCAAAGTTGAGATGAAGGTACACCTCAAGTGAGGCACATCACTTAGCACTGTTTTTCTACGCTGAATCGTGTGGTGATATCCCTTTTTTTTCTCGTTGGAGGTCTTTTTGCGAGCTGATTTTCAGACTCCTTCCACTACGACTTAACGAGGTCTATTGTGGAGTGCCTCCAGGCTATATTAGCCTACTAAGAAGGGTTTACTGAAAACCCCTTTTTCCCACTTTTTAGCAAAGCAAAGAAGATCAGTGTAAGACACGTTAGAAACAACGTCAGGCGCTAAGACATCACTTCCAAGGGTTGTGAATCTAGCTCGACTCAGTGCTTCACAGTAGCACATAATATGTTCGGCATCTTCCGTTTCCATATCACAGAAGCGGCAGATGTCCGTTGTTATTTTGCCTATCTTCTTTAGGTGATATCGAAGTGGGCAGTGGCCTGTTAACAGACCCACAAGTATTCTGACGTCCTTTTTAGGCATAGCTATGAGTTCGTTAGCCCGCTTCTTCGAGAACGTCAAGAATAGTTTTGCCTGTCTCAGACCTGGGAGGTTCTGCCAGTATCTTACTCGCTCGTTTTTTCCCAGTTTTTAACCACGTTTTGTAAACAACTTTTGGTGGTTCCCAAGATCGGTTCTGGTCCTATTGGCAGGGACTCTGAGCCTCTTTTAGCAAGGTTATCAGCAATTTCATTTCCCTCATGACCTTCATGACCGGGAATCCACAGAAGGGTAACCTGGTTGTTCTGGGCCACAGTTTTGAGGGTATTCAGGCATTCCCAGACCAGCTTCGAATTTCTGGTGTATGAAGCAATGGCCTTCAAGGCAGCCTGACTGTCTGACAACATGTATACTTTGGCTCTGTTGAGATGCTTGTTCAGCATTAATTCAGCACATAATTGAATTGCATGAACCTTTGCCTGAAAGATTGTGGCATTCGTCCCAAGAGACTTTACGAGGCTGGCCGAATGGCTGGTGATATCCCTTTCTTGATTTGATTTCATTTTACCGTATTTACAGCCGAAAAAGTCACTTTTTGAGGAGGAAATCATCGATTTTCTTACAAAAAGTAATGAATCATCCTAATAAAATGTAAAAAAGTAAAGTTTTTAAAATTGTGAAATAACGGGAAACTTCTTCATAATTATCACAAAATTTTACAAAACAATTTTCAGTCTTCTAAAAACATGATTGGATGAACAATGATTGAAACAATTAAGCGATAAACTGTTCGAACTGGGCTCCTCCTTCAGAAATGCACGCCCTTGCTCTGAGCAAAAATTTTTCATCGATAGCGTTTGCGATAGTTTCCCGTTATTTTACAATTTAAAATTTTTTATTTTTTTACATTTTATTAGGATGATTTCCTCCTCAAAAAGAGACTTTTTCGGCTGTAGATACGGTATAATGAAATCAAATCAAGAAAGGGATATCACCACACGATTCAGCGTAGAAAAACAGTGCTAAGTGATGTGCCTCACTTGAGGTGTACCTTCATCTCAACTTTGGCGCAATCTCTGGGTTGCGCATCTTTGAGCGCTTGCTGAGCGGGCTGCTCGCGTCCAAAAGAAAGTTGTCGAAGTAAAATGTTCATAGAATTTGACGTAGAATCCGAATCTGCAATAAAAAATGGGGGTTCTCATTTGAAAAAACAAAGTTGATCATGATCGCGCATGGTTGCGCGATTGCGCACTGCACAATTTTGTCATTTTTGAATTCTACGCAAAAAATTGAAGAATAGCGTTAATCCGATTCTTTTCTGACACTATTAGAGAAAATAAGCGTAGTTACTTGGACACCCTGTACATCCTAGTACATAAAACTCCAACCGTACGTATGTAGGTATTTACGTAAGCATGACGGAGGAATCGGAGGAGGGTATCGAACTGCATTTTTCGAAACAATTTTTGTAAATTATTAAAATCAAAAACGCTGCAAATTATTACACAATGGTTTATTATTTTTCTATATAGATCGCTCGTCTACAAAATCACCAACCGTCCAATATGAAGAAAAAAAAAAAAAATAAATAAAAAAAAAATCAAAATCAACCATCGATTGCATTTCGGTCAGCTCTAATTTGAACGGAGATTAGGCCTCTTTTGCGATTCACATTCGTGTTTTGATTTATATATATATATATATATATATATTTCAATATAAACCCTTAAATTTTCGTAGGGAGCGAACGGTTTGTCCTACAGAGCTCCGCGTGGTCTCAAAAAATTCTAAAAATTTTATAGAATCTTAAATTGAAGGAAAAACAGTACCTTTATATCAAAACTTTTTGAGTTAGGGCGTTTTCAAAATTTCAAAATTGATTTTGGAACCCTTAGAAGTGACCAACATCAACCAAAAGCTTCGGGGCACAACTAGACCCCAAATGGAGCCTACATACCAAATTTCATCAAAATCGGTCAATGCTAAGTGGCAAAAGTGCCGCGTACGGCGGACGGCGTACGGCGGACGGCGGACGGACGGCCAAATTTTTATTCGATTTTTGGATTCTACGTACCTTGAAACGTAAACCATCAAATTTTGAGGGGGGTGTTAAAAAATTTTTTTTCTTGGTCGATTCCAAAGGTTCATTATTGAAAATAATAAACCAAAAATTATGTCAAAAGTTTTGAAAAATTTTTTCATATATTTCTTGGGAAATTTTTTGTCGTAATTCCGTTTTGAGTCTTCCAATAGCCCAAAAAAATCTGTTGTCCATTAAATTTAGAATTGCAACCGGTGACACTTTGGGACAGCTGTGGAGTTCCTGAGATGTTTTCGGTGACACCAATTAGGGTTAAAAACGGTTGTCAATGAAATTTTGGGTAGGACCACCTAGGCTGTGTAGGGTTGAAAAACGAAGAAATCACGATACTTAAGTACAATTACATAAATTGACTTATTATTGTCGTCTTTTAGTTGAACCGTAGGATCGGACCGTTGATTCTCTGTTTATCACAGAAATGTATAATGAAGTATAATTTCGGTTGTTTTGATGGTTTTAGTCAGGCAGAGGCTCCTGTGTGGTATTAAGTCACCTTGGTAGATTCAAATCTCATTAGTTTTATAACGTTCAAGTATCCCGAAAATTCAGATGCTTTTCTGCATTAGCGCTTGGTATTCTTCGTAGACACAACCTGTTATCTTTGTGTGCGTTGCCCTCTCATTAGACCGAACCATTTCATGCTTCGAAGGTTGTCATGCTCAGTTTCTTTATGAAGCCTCACGTCCTGTTGTCTTCGCGAACAAGTTCTGCCGCATTTTGGTCGAGCTCAGTTGTTTGTGTTTCTGAGCGAAAACTCTTGATTGTTTCCGAGACAACCAAAAAGTCTGCCAAGTGGGTGAGGTGGGATGATTCGATGCATCAAAACATCAATCTCTTAGTATCTTGCTACCCTCATAGTGATTTTCTACACGCCAACCCTTTCAATTTCATCGAATTAGGGTAAAAAATTTAGGAGTACTTTAAAATTATGATCAATGGTAGCCTCCAGTGTCCCTCTCTGCTATCCAGGGTAACTAATCATTCCAAGCTACACCACCCGTCATAGCCAGTGAGAATTACTTCTATACTCAGTGGTCATTGGGAGACAACCTTTGTTTCTTGTTCCATTTGCTGCGTATCATCACCAAAGGAATCGTCCCATGAACCATATAGATTGTATATTGTAGATTGTAGCTGAATCCGCGGATCAGGGTGATGAGAGCCCAAAGCGCTGAAGCCTAGTGGCTTATTGTGTTACTCCGCGGATTCTGTTCCTAGTCAAAGAGTCCTAGCCCTTTGGTAAGGGCCAGTAGCGGTTTGGCTAGATTTGTGCTGGGAAAAGCCTCCATGGTTGTGTGTAATGATCCATTAACGAGATAAAGAGACATAAAGGGAAGCGCTGAGTGACTCATCACACGGTAGGTAGAGTAAGGTACAGGGTACAACACGTCATCTGACATCACCATCCTCCACTCACCCTTTACCTTGTTGCAGGTAGTATAAAAGAACAACTCAGGGCTTACCCTTCATGTATTCTACTACAACAAATCTACTTGATCATTTCTCGCTCTCCTTCGTCATATCTTGGAAGCCCAAGTTCCTCGGAGGTTTCAGTAGCTCATCTCGCTGGCCTCTGCTCCCATTTCACCTAGTAGTTGTCTGCCCCAACTAGGAACTAGGTAAATGTACCGCCTCCCTCCGGTTTGCGGCTATCACATCAAAGAACGCGGCTGAGATAATTCCTATGCACTTCTGCAAACGGTAGGCGGAAACGCGCCGGGCAGAAAGTGCATCTCGATCCTTCATCCTTGTTGAGTAGGGACCAATAAAATCCATCAAGCCATCGAAAAGGCCTTCACTCGACAACACGCTGACATATCAGTGTGGGTGACCCGAGGGGGTTAAACCTGCGGTTTGATAGCATTTCGCAATCGAATATTATGTGGGAGGCTTTTTCTTCAGCCTCTCCACACAGCCTGCAGAGGGTTGTGTTCTGGCTTACCCCAATGCGGTTGAGATGGAATCGGAGTGGAGTGAAGCTTGTTACCAGGCCAACGACTTACCTGACTTCCTTGCGGCACAGCCGCAGCAGCTCTTCAGTGGTGCTGGGGTTGGGATTGGCCACCATGCGTTTACTTAGAGCATGCCATCTAAGGTTTGACCATCTACTCTAAAGTTTCATTGTGACCCGCCGGTTTATGGTCGCCCTAAAGGAAGATTTGGGAATGCCGATGGCTGGCTCTGGACCAATGTACGGGGTTAGTGAGCCCCTTCTGGCCAGCGCATCTGCTTTCTCATTTCCTATTACTCCGCTGTGTCCTGCCACCCACTCCAGAGAGACTCTGTTGTGTTGCGACAGGGTTTGGAAGCAGTCCCACACTAACTTTGAGTTAGTAGAGAAAGCGACTAAAGCCTTGAGAGCATTCGAATGCATGAACCATGTACCCCGTATGGTCAATACATTTCTCCGTGACACCGACTTCGATTTCTACTTTGATGATCTCCTGAGTCTGAGGCGATGATTGAAGTCATACCAAGTCATACTCCAGCCTTAATATCTGTTGCAATTTTCGTTTTAACCCATTTACGGCCACTGATGCGTTTTTGCATTCATATTAAATATTGAAAATAGTGGTAAATCTTCGCAGGAGAAATTTTTCTCGATCATGCTGTTCCTAAACTTTTCAGAAAAAGTTTTCTTTGATGTTCGGGAGCTCAATGCAATTTTGGAAATTTTTTGAAAGGGAGGCCTATTGTGCGAAGGCATGATTATGGTGGCTCAAATTTGATTCTGGACGAGTGAGCTTCCTGGGCCATGAGTTGAAACATATTCCGGTCCATAAATAGACTTTTACATTATACCAAAACAATGATCTGGATAAATCAGATCGATTTGGAAAACTGAAGCCTCTCAAATCTCATTAAAAAGTAAAATTAATAAAATATCGAGTAAGTAAAAGTAAAGTAAACAACCATTTCAGGTTCGATTTTCGTCCGACTGCCACTCTTGGAAAATATCGAGTATTTTTTTTTTGCTCTCGATTGGGGAGCAAATGATGCTTTATTTCGGCTGGCATTCTGTAAACATCCTCCTCTCCTCATTTTAAGTTATTTCTACCCTTGGCTTGAAATGGGTTAAGATTCTTTTTTGATTTTTTGCTTTTTCAGTTGATTTTCTCAATGTATTATCATTTCAAACACATTTCTAACAATTTAACATCATTTCCAACTACGTATTGTTTATATTGTGTTGCTTTGTAATTGGCGAAATTCGTAATTAAATAAATAAAAATAAATGAATAAGTTATTGGTATTACAAGGATTTCAAGTTTGCGCATGCGCAGAAATTACTATTCATCTAGGCGCAATGGTTTTCATAGGGGACCATCTACTCGCCAACTCGCACACTCCCTGTGAATTTCAGAAAAATCCACAATAACTTCGTATAGTTTTGCCCGTTATGAGGATATCATGACAGACAGGCAGACAGGAAACCAAAATTGTTCAGGAATTTCCAAAACGCAAAACGCGTGTTGACATTTTGATTTTGAAGAGTTTTTTTTTTCAACCTTGGAAAGTGAAATCAATGTTTCAGCTACCTTGGCAGATTCGGAAGCAATGGATAGAAAAATTCTCAAAATCAGAAATTTGCTTTATATTTCTCTCTCTGACCTTCCTGTAGAATATCGATCTTCATCATTATAGTGGTGAATACGAGAAGGTTAGACACCAGATTTGGTAGATTTTTGTATACTGTTGAAGGTGGTGGTCTGAGACCGACAAAATTTCAACAAAATCTGACCATAATCTTGTTTGTATTCACCTCACACTGAATGTGGTTCAAAATCTCTTGATAGGAGCTTCTCCTCTCAGGAACTTAAGATAGTTTTTGTATTACTAATCGGCATCCGTCCCCTCGTAATACTACTTTTGAATAGAGAAACAAAAAACAACGTTTCCTCGTAATTTCTGTTTCAGCTCATTTGACACTCAACAATAGAGCGTTCAACGTCCTGTGGATATGTATATTCATGCAATTTTCAGCTAACGACCTCGACCAAGGATGTCGACGTCAGAACGCCTACTCGTACATAATAATAGAAAACTGGGTCACTCAGAGCTAGGAAAACAGCATTGGATCCATCCGTCCTACCTGTCCCTAATTATAGGCTACATGCTAAAATGAAATTGGGTTAAACGTTTCGTTTTGCAGCTTCATTGCGGACAATTCTGATATTAAAATCGTCGGCGAAATTTTCGAATTTCATTCAGTTGGCGCGCGAATAATTTAAATGAAACTCTGTGGTACTTCTCAGTGGTTAAGTGGTGAGATTCTCTCAAGAAATTAACCGTTAATTTCCCATTTGTTCAAAAAATTTGTTTTTTCGGCTTTTTAAAATTTAATTAAGATGTATTTTGACAAATGTATTCCATATTTTAGCAATATCTCAAAGTATCGATGGTCGATACCACCGAACTATCGATGTTTTGCATCCGATGTGACGTCTCACTTCAATGTGACAGTATCGATTCTTTCCTTATCGTTATCACTCAGTACCTATTGGTATCAGATTCACATAATATTCAGTTTTCATTTGTTTCTTATCTTAATGCGAATTGATCTCAAGTAATTATGTTGTTTGTTCGAACTTACTGAATATTATTCTTTCAACTTTTTATATACCTATCATCTAATAATGATATAAAAATAATCTAATACAGGGCAGAAGTATATTATGAAATATCTTGATATTTAGTTTTATCCCATTTTATAGCGTATTATAGCGTATTACAAATATTTAATTCGTGATTGCCTTTTTGCTTCCGTGACAACCAAAGTAGCGGAAGCTTTGATTTCACATTTCAAGGTTGAAAAAAAAAAAAACGCTGCACATTATTTCACCAAGGTTAATTATTTTCCCGTATGGATCACTGGTCTGCAAAGATCATAACTTTGCCGTTGTCACTATTTGTTTTTTTACCTACCAATTATAGGCAGGTAACTACTACCTCCACAAAGAAGTTTGTTGGGGAGAAATGAACTCTTCACACTAGATTCGAAACTTATTACCATACGAGTAACGTTGTATAATAATGCATTATTATACTTAATAGTAAGGCTCAAATATCGCAAAGTTGAAATTGAAAATTAGTACGTTTAATGAATATTGAGCACTAAAAAATGCCGATAGCACGCGGTGTTCCTAGTCGGTCACCCATCCAGGTACTAACCACGCTCGACGCAGCTTGACTTTGGTAACCGGTTTGTTCTGCGTGGTATGGCCGTATGCGTCCCTTAGAATATCGAGATCAGTCTTTGACAGTTACAATCCACCAGAACCGCCATTACTGCTCAAAATGTTAAAAAAAACCACTACCTACAGCGATCCCATTTTGGTCAGCTAAAGTTTGAACGGAGATTAGGCCTCATTTGCGATTCACACTCGTGTTGCTGATTTATCTCAAGTACAACCCTTAAGGGGGTCTCAGTCGGTCGCCGTCCGTTTTTAGTATTTAGCGAAATAGAAGGCGCAAAAAAGTTGTATCTAAATTTGAAATTTCAATTTAAGTACAACTTTTTAACTTTTTGCCCCTTCGATTTGGCTAAATACTGACCCGGAACGAGGAATGAACGTTGACCGACTAAGACCCCCTCAAGTTCTCGTTGGGAGCGAACGGTTTGTCCTACAGAGCTCCGCGTGGTCTCTAAAAGTTTTTTTTTTTTTTTTTTTCCTCAGTTGGCATTACTCTAAAAGTTCTGTACTATCTTAAATGGAAAAACCATACCTTCATATCGAAGTTTTTTGAGCTAGGGCGTTTTGCAAATTTCAACCCTATTTTTCACCCCTGAAGTGACCAACATCAACCAAAAGCTTCGGGGCACAACTAGTCCCCAAATGGAGCCCATACACCAAGTTTAATCAAAATCGGTCCAGGAGAACTAAGGAAAGTGCGGCGTACGGCGGACGGACTGAATGAAAATATTGTATTCGATTTTTGGATTCTACTAACCTTAACGTAAACCAACAAATTTTGAGGGGGGTAAAAATTTGGTCGTTTCCACTCGCGTTTTACGTTTTGGACCTTCCTGAACAATTTTGGTTACGTCTGTGTGTCTGTCTATCATGAAATCCTTGTCACAGCCATAAATTCTACATTTTTCACTCGATTCCTATGAAATTTTTAAGGATTGTGCGGATTGGCGTGTAGATGGTTCCTCTATGAAAATCATAGCCTTGAACTATCCTAGGCAAAATATTTTGATTGTCTCACTTGGTCAAAGAAGTATCGATGCTATCGGATTGGTTGTTTAGTACCGTTGGATTCCAAATATCGATGGTTAACTTCGATAATTTCCAAACGATGCTCACACCCACCACGAAGGACCTTTTACAGTCTGTCAAGTCGAGAATTTTTCGTTGCTTCCTAGTCTATCAAGGTAGCGGAAGCTTTTTTTTCCTTATCAAAGTTCTCCGAAAATCGAAATTTCTACTCACGTTTTACGTTTCAGACCTTCCTGAACAATTCTGCTTCCGTGTTTGTCTGCCAGTTTGTCTGTCATGAAATCCTTGCCACAGCCATAACTTCTACATTTCTCACCCGATTTCGATGACATTTTCGGGGATCATGCGGGTTTTAGTGTAGATGGTCCCCTATGAAAATCATTGCCTCGAGACTGATAGAAGCCACTGCGCTATATTTAGCAGTTAGCTGTTCAGGAACAGATAAAATTCCCAGCTAAATTAGCTATTGATAGAAACGTATAGCTAACAGCTTTAGCTGTGGTGATTAGGCTGTCATGAGCAGCCAAAAGCTAAAAGCTTCAGCTGTAGCTGACGACTAATAGCTAATAGCTAACGCTAAAAATTGTATTTCTCCACACAAACACTAAATAAAATTTAAAAAAATATTTATTAACAAATTCACATTTTCTGCGTCAGCTATCAGCTATTAGTTGTCAGCTTAAGCTATTATCTTTAGCTGCTCCTGAAAGCTAAATCACCGCAGCTAAAGCTGTTAGCTATGCGTTTTGACTAGTAGCTAATTTAGCTGCTCCTCAACAGCTAATAAAAATTAGCTGTTAAATTTCTTTTAGCTATTTAGAAAAGCTATACCTAAGTTAATTTAGCTATTAGTTGAACAATTAACTAAACTAGCTAAAAAATTAGTTAGCTAATGCCCAACTCTGCTACTGCGCATGCTCAAACGTGCATTTCCTTGTTTCGGCCATAAATATTACATTTCCCATCTGATTTCGATGACATTTTCTGGAATTGTGCGAGTTAGGTCCCCTATGAAATTATGGCCATCTTATTGTAAGTATTTTGTGCGCATGCGCAAACGTGAAGTCCCTGAACAGCCATAACTTCTACATTTTCCAACAATATTCAAAGATCGTGGGGGTTGACTTGTTGATGGTCCCCTATGAGGGTAGTGGAAGGTACTCAGAGATTCGTGTTTTGAGATTAACTACTATGCATCGGATCACCTATATAATTGGGTTATGGATACGATGAAGCTATGTGCCATATCCACGTGGCAGACGTTTTTTTGTTGATTTCTTTTTTAATAAAACATGATTTTGTTTTATGTATAGGTACCTACCTACAGCGTTTGGAGTATTGTTTTCAGCCCAGTCCCCAAACACAGACAATCATTTGGTACTACATTTAGGGCTTGTGCATTATGAACCCAAATTTGGTCCGGAAACATCTAATTTTATATTCTGTGTTGGTACAACTAAGATGACGAGTAAAAGTTTCATAGAAAATTTCCAAGGGAAATGCCAGTGTTAGTTACCTTGATTTTAGGAGGTAGGTACCTAAAGGAAGTATCTTACTTACCTACCAACAATCTCCAAACAAACTATGTTATATTTTTTGGTAATATAAACAATTTTCATTATTAACAAGTTTGAAACTAGAATGTTAACAATATTGTAGCTTCTAGGCATCATGGCGATGAAAACCTAAAAAAAAATTTTGTTCGTATTACAAATTTAGGTAGGTAGCATTTAACACTTAGATAGGAAACTATAATTTTCTCTTAGTTTCGCAAGTAGGAAGGATATAAAAGTACGCAGATAAATAGTAATTATTTACCTATAACAGTCATAACTGTTAGGACATGAAAAGGTAGGTAGGCTTCTGATTACCGTCAGACAAACAGACATACGCCAAAATTATTCAGAAAGTTTCAAAATGCAATCAATGTGAGAGGAAATTCAGAGTGAAGAAACGAACAGACTTGAGGTCACAAAATCAAAATCAGAAAGAACCAACAAAAACGCTGCAAATTATTACACATTGGTTTATTATTTTTCTATATAGATCGATCGTCTACAAAATCACTAACCATCCAATGTGAAGAGAAGGTAAAAAAAAAGAAAAAAAAAAAAAAAAAAAAAAAATCACCAACCATTGATCGCATTTCGGTCAGCTCTAATTTGAACGGAGATTAGGCCTCTTTTGCGATTCACACTCGTGTTTTGATTTATTTATATATATATATTTCAATATAAACCCTTAAATTTTCGTAGGAAGCGAACGGTTTGTCCTACAGAGCTCCACTTGGTCTCAAAAAATTCTAAAAATTCTATAGAATCTTAAATTGAAGGAAAAACAATACCTTTATATCGAAATTTTTTGAGTTTGGGCGTTTTCAAAATTTCAAAATTGATTTTGGAACCCTTAGAAGTGACCTACATCAACCAAAAGCTTCGGGGCACAACTAGACCCCAAATAGAGCCTACATACCAAATTTCATCAAAATCGGTCAATGCTAAGTGGCAAAAGTGCCGCGTACGGCGTACGGCGGACGGACGGCCAAATTTTTATTCGATTTTTGGATTCTACGTACCTTGAGACGTAAACCATCAAATTTTGAGGGGGTGTTAAAAATTTTTTTTTCTTGGTCGATTCCAAAGGTTCATTATTGAAAATAATAAACCAAAATCGGGGTCCGGGTTGTGCGGGTTGCGGAGGGGGAGGTGACAAAAAATATTTTCGTACTCGGGTGAGTTAGAGGTTTGGCGCTATAAGCTCAGATTTTGAAAAATGTGAAATGTTTTTCAAAATTTGAACTTTAAAATTCTGAATAAAATTGAAATTACAATTTTAATTTGAAAATTTTGGCAGAGCGCCATTTGGAAACTAATAATGAGTACATTCCCGATTTCAAAATGAAAATCGCTTCAACTGGTGGAGAGTGAAACTTGAACTACGACTGCCCCTTTTGCTACAATCGCCGGTACTGCCATCTGGCGAAAAAAAATCTTATTATAATCGGGGATGATTGGCCCTAACTACTGTGCATCGGATCATCTATACAATGTGGTTATGAATTCGAGGAAGCTTTGTGCCACACCCACTTGGTTTTTCCGTCGTTTCCTTCAATATTGCCACTTTTTAAGTAAAAGATTTGTTAATTTCGAATTTTTTTGTTGGTTGAGTTTTTTTGGTGGTGGTGGATGATAGCTGAGGAAGATGAAACACAGTTCTATGAAAGGAGAGAGTGGTTTTGTGAATAAATTGTAATGAAAGAAGATGATGGCGGGAGATTGTCGGTTCTCCTTGAGTGACGACACTTACGGGAAGGGGATAAAGGATATTTACGTTATCGGCGAAGGAAGGTGACGGTGATGGCGGGGGGGTGGGCAATGAGATCCGCGAGGGGGGTGATATGATTGCGAGGGCGGCGAAGAGGGGGGTTCTATAGTGTAACGACCCTGCGGGTCTCCCGTCCTTGCCGCCTCCTATCTGGGTCGGTGGATCAATGACGGCGCATGCGCGGGGCCCCCGGGGGCGGCTCCGATCTAGGACATTTGGCGCCGGGGGCGGCCCGCGGGCGTTTGTGGGTGGCGTTTCCTCCCAAATCATCCTCCTTCGTTCACGTCAACTTCCATCCATAACACTGATAAAAACAAGTGGGTGTGGCACATAGCTTCCTCGTATCCATAACCCGATTGTATAGATGATCCGATGCATAGTAGTTAATCTCAAAACATCAGAACAAGTTAATCTGTAACATCCCTGAAAATTTCATTGAAATCGGATGGAAAATGTAGAAGTTATGGACGTTACAAGGAAGTTCACGTTTGCGCATGCGCAGTCGCTTCTATCAGTCCGGGGATGACGATTTTCATAGGGGACCATCTAAATACTAATCTGTAACATCCCTGAAAATTTCATTGAAATCGGATAGAAAATGTAGAAATTATGGACGTTACAAGGAAGTTCACGTTTGCGCATGCGCAGTGGCTACTATCAGTTTGAAGGTGATGATCTTCATTAAAGACCATCGACAACCTAATCCGTATAATCCCTGAAAATTTCATTGAAATCGGGTAGAAAAAGTGGAAGTTATGGCCGTTACAAGGAAATTCACGTTTGCGCATGCGCAGTCGCTTCTATCAGTCCGGGGATGATGATTTTCATAGGGGACCGTCTACACACCAACCCGCACAATCCCTGAAAATTTCATTGAAATCGGGTAGAAAAAGTGGAAGTTATGGCCGTTACAAGGAAATTCACGTTTGCGCATGCGCAGTCGCTTCTATCAGTCCGGGGATGATGATTTTCATAGGGGACCGTCTACACACCAACCCGCACAATCCCTGAAAATTTCATTGAAATCGGACAATAACTTCGTGTAGTTATGAGCGTTACAAGGAATTCATGACAGACAGACACACAGACACACAGACACACAGACACTGAACCAAAATTGTTCAGAAAGGTCTAAAACTTTTTTTTTTCGTCCTTGAAAAGTGAAAACAAAGCTTCCGCTACCTTGGTAGACTCGGAAGCAAAAATCCATCCATGCAGCATGAGTTGATGAGCGAATTTTCGAAGAAATCATTGAAGCTTCAAGAAAATCGAATCATCAGACACACAGACATGGAACCAAAATTGTTCAGAAAGGTCTGAAACGTAAAACGCGAGTAGAAATTTCGATTTTGGAGAACTTTTTTTTTTCAACCTTGAAAAGTGAAAACAAAGCTTCCGCTACCTTGGTAGACTCGGAACCAAAAAATCATCTTTTATGCCTTTCTCAACTTTAAGAATTGAGAAGATTTTTCACTTGATTACTGAAGAGGGTTTTAATATATTTTTTTACCTCCTGTTTTTATCTACGAAACCTCAAAAATTAGTTTAAGTGAAAAAAGAAGACAATTTCACACAAATGACACACCAAATTTTGGTCATTATTCCGCTAAAATCGTGTCAATTGAAAAAATGCGCGTGAATCAGCGTTAAAAAATAATGGAAATTCATGTACAACACTTTGGGTTTACTGGAATCAATATTTTGCGCAATTTTGATTAACCGATTTTGGTGAAATTTGGTGAACTATCAGTTCGAAGGTGATGATCTTCATTAAAGACCATCGACAACCTAATCCGTATAATCCCTGAAAATTTCATTGAAATCGGGTAGAAAAAGTTGAAGTTATGGCCGTTACAAGGAAATTTACGTTTGCGAATGCGCAGTGGCTACTATCAGTCCGGGGATGATGATTTTCATAGGGGACCGTCTACACACCAACCCGCACAATCCCTGAAAATTTCATTGAAATCGGACAATAACTTCGTGTAGTTATGAGCGTTACAAGGAATTCATGACAGACAGACAGACAGACAGACAGACACACAGACACACAGACACACAGACACTGAACCAAAATTGTTCAGAAAGGTCTAAAACGCAAAACGCGAGTGAAAATTTTGATTTTGGAGAACTTTTTTTTTTCGTCCTTGAAAAGTGAAAACAAAGCTTCCGCTACCTTGGTAGACTCGGAAGCAAAAATCCATCCATGCAGCGTGAGTTAATGAGCGAATTTTCGAAGAAATCATTGAAGTTTCAAGAAAATCGAATTATCAGACACACAGACATGGAACCAAAATTGTTCAGAAAGGTCTGAAACGTAAAACGCGAGTAGAAATTTCGATTTTGGAGAACTTTTTTTTTTCAACCTTGAAAATTGAAAACAAAGCTTCCGCTACCTTGGTAGACTCGGAACCAAAAAAATCATCTTTTACGCCTTTCTCAATTTCAGAATTGAGAAGATTTTTCACTTGATTACTATTGAATCATGGCTCTATAGTTGTAATAAGGTTAGAGTGAGTGAAACAACCAAACCTTAGAGTAGTTACATAAGAAAACAGTTTTTTGTCGTTCCCGAAGAATCGATGAAAGTGGGTGAAGCTGTGTTTCATCTCAAGCGACGATTTGGAAAAACTTCAGGAATCGTTTTAGAATGTTCCTAGTCGGATTTCAGTGAAAAAAATATCAAACAAGTCCATACTAAAAAAATTAAATCCAGTGCAATGACTTCATTTTTCTATAAAATTCGCTAAAACGACGAAATTGAATTAAATTTGAATTTCAAATTTAGTTAGGTGCAATTTAGTCGAGGTTTTACGTTCTGAACGTTGTAGAAATTACTGAGTTATGAGTTCAATCCTTTCATTGAGAATTAGAAATAAATCAACGACTCTAAAACGGTAAAAAAATCGTCTGCCAAGTAGGTGGGCAGTGTATCATTCTCGCAATGTAGTTATCCTTTCTACAACTAATTTGCTACATATTTTTCCTCCTAGCAATTTATAGGGGGTACTTCTTCTAATGGTATAGGTATAGGTATGGAGTGGTCTCCTATAAGATTGATAACTTGAAAAGAAAACTTTAAGTGATTAATAACTAGACTCCAAAAATTTTCAGAAGAGAATGAAAATTTTATTGTTTTAAATTCCTAAGTAACTAGATTGACACATGGCCAACTTGGCCAAATAACTAACCTTTAATATCCTGAGGTATCTTTGTGACCGACTTCAACGCGCCGAAGGCGCGCGAAAGAGGAGGTACTCAATTCGGGTTGTTGTGGGACGACGATTTTTTTTTTGTATGTCCGATTTCGTTGCATTTCTTTATTCTGATACCAATCTGTCTTATTCCTTTTGAAATGTGTTCTACAACTATCCGTGGTGGTCCCATTTCAAACAGATTTCATTTTGCTTTGTTGAAAGTATCGAAAATTTGTGAAAGAAGTTGAAAAACGTGGTTCCCGTTTTCGGGAATATTGGTCCGCATTCACTCTTCTTCCCCTGTGACTTCCGACTGAGTCTATGGAGGACCATTTGTGTATAGTCAAATTGAAGGTCTGATTGAAAGCTTTAAAATGATATGCTATATGAAGGGGGTTCCGATAACTAAAAGGTGCTGCGGGGATGAGAAAGGGGAAAATTATAGTGGGTTATTAGCTCATTGGAAGTTCGATTTTTACCAGCAACACTTTGTCCACTTTTGAGCCAAAACGGACAGCCGTTGGCTATCTTGATACTCTAACTATCAATTGTGTAAGAAAACGTAATAGTAAAACCAAAATAATACGAGGAAAAAAATTAATCTCGCGTCGACAGACTGTAATAAGGCCTTCGAGGTACCTTCTACCCTCATTTCTCACCTTGTAGGCTGCTAGTTGGGTATCCTCGTCAGACATGGCGCCACTTGCCTACCACAGATCCCAACATCCCTCCAAGGATTTTTCCAAGTTTCTTTCTTCTACTCCAGCAAAATTGAGTTTATAGACAGCTACTGCTGACATGCTAGCGCTAGTGTGGCCCATGGAGAGATCATCCTTGAGCTGTGAAACTGCCTTGGAGGAACCTTCTTTTCAAATATTCCACAGATTTATCAAAATACATTTAACTTTAATTTTTTTAAATGCGAAAAAACAAGCTATTTGAACTTCTGGGAAATTAAGGGTTAAATGAGTAAATTAAAAACTGAAAAATAAAAACGACTGTAGGTTGGTACCCTACAGATACTTCCCCTCCAGCGATGAGCCATCGCTGATATCTGCTTCATTCCTGGGGAATCTTACGGTTCTTCCAGATTTGCCTTTTCTTTCTTCTGTGTGTCCGTTTTTTGTTCTTCTGTTATCAAATAGACTGGGTTCAAACGGTCGATTGAGATGTTCACATTTGCTCCTTTGATTTTTAAAGTGAAAAATTTGTCTTTTGTATAATTTTGGGTGGTCCTTCGTAAGGGTGAACTAAAGATGGTTTCAATTTATCAACCCTTAGAAAAACATGAGTGGCATCTCTAAGATCTTTGAAGATGA
Source organism: Apolygus lucorum (assembly GCA_009739505.2). NCBI lineage: Eukaryota > Metazoa > Arthropoda > Insecta > Hemiptera > Miridae > Apolygus > Apolygus lucorum. The sequence continues at coordinate 5,579,463 of CM019180.2, forward strand.
AAGGAGTGAATTTTCTCTTGTTTTCAATGTTCAATGGCTTCAACTCCTTCATCTTCAACTTGCTTAAAACATTTTCTTGGTTTCGGTCTACTTCCGATTCCGTGAAAAAGTCCCCGGGTAATCGGAGAGGCATCCCGGAGACCATCTCTTTTCCGTGGAGTCAAAGGGCGCGGTTGATGAAACCCTAGGGTAACCCCGAGGTTACGGGTTACCTCGGTCTCCCGATCGGGTCCCGCTTAATTGAAATTTCGCACAGTCCTCCGGCTAATGCCGTCCTCGATCTTTCCGTTGTTCCGCGACACAATAAATTACCGGGCGCCTCCATTGTCGCCTTTATGCCCCGAATTTCGACGTCGAGGTGGAAGGCGAAGCGGCCGCTGAATCACCCGGGACTCTCGCCGGTGACATAACCCGGGATGGCGAACCCTTCCAGACGGTGAAAGCCGCCCCGGGCTTTCACCTTCCCCGAAACTCCTGGTCCCCCCTCAGACAGTCGGAATTCATTAGGATTTCACCCCCGGGTCGAATCCTGTCCAAAGCCTCAAGGAGATTCGACTGCTTTCAATTACAATGCTCCCTCCAAAATGTTCCAACGAATTTGCGCAAAAAGTGGAGCTATTTCCATAGATAACACTAGATTACAAAATTTAGGGGTGGTCTGGCTGCCTCGTTCTTTCACCACTTTTCTTATGGTATTTGGTGCGCTGAATCCGAATCTGACTTCAGTTTTTTTTTTGTTTATGTCGGATTTTCAAGATATAGCTAGTTTTAAGATTTTTCTAGTTCTCACTTTTCTTCATTTTTTACTGAAAACTCATCTTGCTCAAATCTCCTCAAAAAGTACTCAGACTTATAGGAAATTTCATGTAGAATCCAAATATGTACTTAGTTTTTAAGTAAAACTGTGTTAAACCCCCCAATTTTCCACAAAACGTATAAAAAAACACCGGTTCTCAACGTTTTTTCTTCGGGTTTTCCCTTACATTTTGCCACTTGGAAAAAAAATTAAGGCTAAAAAAAATGTTCAGATGAATCAATAGTTGGTACAATGTTTGGTTATTCCTCCACCTCAGAGGTTCCACCATGATATGAAAACCATGGAAGAACGGTACAAAGGGTATTGGGAAGTTCACATGATGGCGGACTATTGTTGGACCTTAAAAAGAGATTTACCTCAGGCGGCAAGGTTTTCTCTATCAAGGTTATCCTCTGAGGTGGAGGAATAACCAAACATTGTACCAACTTTTGATTCATCTGAGCCTTCATGAAACAGATTTACACCGTTATCTTTTCTGCAGTTTATTGTGTTTCGTTTGTAAAACTGAATTAAAATCACTTAACAAAACAAGAATTTCCCAATTATGATTTACTCCCCCTTTGAGTACCTATTTTCGATCTTACTCTTAATAGGTGACAAGCATAAAAAATGTAGAAGAAAGGAAAATCCATTTGAGGAAAACAGATTTAAGAACGCACATACTTATCTCGAAATATTAACTAACGGTTTTTGTCAATTTTCATCTCAGTGCCATGAAAAAGCTCATTCCTTCGATATTAATGGGTTTAGGAGGCTGCGATTGGTCTCATTCTCCTCTGGGGTGTCCCCCCTACAAAGTAAAAGCCCGAGAACATTTTTTTTAGCCTTAATTTTTTTTTTCAAGTGGCAAAATGTAAGGGAAAACCCGAAGAAAAAACGTTGAGAACCGGTGTTTTTTGATACGTTTTGTGGAAAATTGGGGGTTTAACACAGTTTTACTTAAAAACTAAGTACATATTTGGATTCTACATGAAATTTCCTATAAGTCTGAGTACTTTTTGAGGAGATTTGAGCAAGATGAGTTTTCAGTAAAAAATGAAGAAAAGTGAGAACTAGAAAAATCTTAAAACTAGCTATATCTTGAAAATCCGACATAAACAAAAAAAAACTGACGTCAGATTCGGATTCAGCGCACCAAATACCATAAGAAAAGTGGTGAAAGAACGAGGCAGCCAGACCACCCCTAAATTTTGTAATCTAGTGTAATTCAAAAATGTTGGTATTTTTTATTTATTGACATTTTCATGTCTTTGCTTTGGCACATAAACTGAAAAATCGTCACGAAAACTTGCTCAGGCGACCAATAAATAAAATAGACTCACTGTGTTGCGTAGAGAACAATCAACTGTTTTCTTATTTTGATGCTTGGGTACATGAACTAACAACCTTACTTCACTACCTTGTTGTGTAGTGGTTGACATGAAAATGTCCCAATGTGTTGCAGACTCGTATGCAAGCATTTTTTACTTTAAGTTGGCGCATCTGTCGACGGCGATGTTTGCGCGGCAATAAGATTCCCTGGGTTTTTTTTTAATTTTTCAAATTTAGAATAAGTGTTTCACTTCCATGTCTGCAACAAAATTCTCTTTTCAATAATCAAGGACCCGCTTTAACCCTTAGTATCCAGAGGAATCTTTCCGGAAGTCCGATTCCTACCAGCGATATTTTCTCCACTTTTAAACCAAATTTGATAACCGTTGGCTATCTTGATTGTGTAAGAAAAGGTAATAATAAAAACATAATACCTCAAAAAATAACGATAATAATAATAATAACTCTGGAGTTGACAGACTGTAATAGGGCCTTCTAGGTAGGTACCTTCTACCTTAATTTCTCACCTTGCAGGCTTTTAGTTGGGTTTCGTTGTCAGAGATGGCTCCCCAAACTTAGGCAGCATAGATCCCTCTATGGAGTGAATCTTCTCTACCTTATTCCTTGGTTCTTTACTCTATGAGAAATAACAGATCCCAACCAAGGATTATTCCAAGTCTCCTTCTTCCTTCTACTCTAACAAAAGAGGGTTTGTTGACAGATTCTGCTCACGCAGATAGCGCTAGTGTGGCCCTTGAAAAGATCATTCTTGATCTGACAGACTGTTATAGGTATTTTGAGGAACCTTTGAGGATTTAAATTTGATTTAAAAATCAGAAAAAACAAATTTTTTAACGAGTGGGAAATTAAGGGTTAAGTATTTAAGCACCTCTTCTTAAAGTACCTTCTTAAGTATCTTCTTAAGTAGGTAGTATAACAGTAGAGTCGATGTGCTGTCTAGGCCCTGACCAAAGAAATCGATATTCGATCTTTCGGATCTCTTCAGCTAAGCGTGTGCAACTCGCCTTTTCAGGTTTGAGCGCAAGCTTAGGACAAAGTTGAGTTTCAAGTCTTTTGACAAAGTCTCTAATTTGAGAAAAAGTCTTTGAAAAAGTCTTTGACCGTCTTTTGACGCATGTTTTAAACTCTTCGGAAATAGCTTCTTAGCTAAACTGACAGTCTTGACAAAATCACGAATTTTGAGAAAAAGTCTTTTGACAAAGTCTGTGACCGTCTTTTGACAAAGTCGAATAAAGCAATTTCGCTTTAAATCCAAATCGTTCCAACGCTTCTTCGCGTTGCTGATGAGTCACCGAGATGACGAAAACGGTTTACCAAAATCCCATCATCACTGAAACAAATGTTTGACTGCCCCTTCTGCATTGAAATGCTTTTGGGTTAAGTCGCAAAGTTTCAAATTTCCCATTTTCAATGGATAGTTAAGTTTGGTACTTCGTTTCGATCTTTCGGATCTCTTCAGCTAAGCGTGTGCAACTCGCCTTTTCAGGTTTGAGCGCAAGCTTAGGACAAAGTTGAGTTTCAAGTCTTTTGACAAAGTCTCTAATTTGAGAAAAAGTCTTTGAAAAAGTCTTTGACCGTCTTTTGACAAAAGAAACAGCATAGTTTTCACGGAAGTAGCACTTCAGAGATGCTAACATTAAAATGCATTAATACAAATCAGTTAGTCGAATGCTTACATGGTGACAGTCTTGAGCTCATAAATTTAGGTGTTAAGTAATGGGGTGTGCGCATGTGTGGGGAAAACTGTTTATTGTTATTTTCAATCTAAACTAGACCTCATTCTGAGAATTTCGACACCAACATCGACCATCTAGCGTAAGTAGATCTTTTTCTATGATTTTCCAAAGTTTCGAATGTTCATGACGTCACAGTTGGCTGGGGGGTCCCGCCCAGGAAGAGGGGCGCGTCATAAACATTCGGAACTTTGAAAAATCATTGAAAAAGATCTACTTATCCAAAAAGAGAACGGCTGGTGCCAAAATTCTCAAGATGAGGTCTACCTTTGATTAAAAATTTTAAAAAAAATCAGGCGCACACCCCATTATATCCATGATGTAACGAGGTCCATCAGGAACATAAATAGGCCTACTCTCTTCATACACCCAATAAATTGGGATACCTACAAGCAGTATATTGCGAACAAGCGAGACAGCCTACCAAATATTGCGAATGAGGGCCCGTTCAAGAGGGTTAAGTCGTAATCCTAGGGTTAACCTGTGCCTTCGTCGACTATGCCGTTCAACAAAACGAAATGATTGAATTTTCCTACCTATAATACAATTTGGGGTGTATCCGCGACTCGAAAACACGTTGCACAATCTAACCAGAAATTATCGTTTCTATATTGCAGTAAACACCACTCGATAACGTTCTAAAGAAAGTAACCTCACCTTGTTTTCTATTAAGAAGACTAGAGTAAAGATTGTAGAAAGTTATAGAACAAACCCTTCGTCAAAACATGGCGAAAAGTTACAGAACAAAAAGTTATAAAACCGACCCCTGTCAAGTTAACGAAATAACTCTTGTAATTCTGACAAAACATAATTTCTGTCTCGTGATACAGAGGTTTTAACACCTCTGAAGATCGTTTGTTGCCGAAGAGTTCCAATGTTGTTTGATATCACGCACTGCGCCATCTCCTTCATCAGAGAAATTGAATTGAAATGCCACACTCAATAACGTGCGATAGATGCAATAAATCATGCCAGTAGATATTTGAATATCTCCAGTGAATGTTCCAATTTTTTGAGCCACTGAATGCCCCCCAGGCTGTTTCCCATCTGGCCCAAAGTTCTTTGTTGTCTCTCGCGTTGTCTGCCATTGTCAGCCATTGTGCTCTTCACGGACTGGAAATTCCTCGTTTGAATCGAATAAGCCGAATCACGCAAGTTGATTGAAGTCGAGTCAAAATTGAGTTAAATGCCCACTCCAACCTTCGACGTTCGGCAAAAAGTTCGCATAATGACTGAAACGCCCGTTAGTACATTCTCTGAGTTCTACCATCATTCTCTGCCAAATCAACGTTTCAATTTTTTTTTTACAAGAGAAAAGTCCAAATAGACTTGCTGTCTTTTTTAATGGAATATGAAGAAGTCCCTACTGATATTTGTTTGAACAAATGTGAAACATATTTCAACATAAAAAAAAAAATTCTTGAAATTGTATCATCTCGATTCATTTTAGTTGTAATTATGAACATACTGCTGTACTTCGAATTGAAAATTTGTCTTTCAACAATGGAAGAAATAGTGTCCTGGGAATAAAATTCACATTCCATAAATTTGTTGAATCAACAGTATAATTGCTTATTGAGTGAAAAAAACCACATTATTATACATCGGGTTATTGTTTTTATGTATTGATCACTCGTCTGCAAAGAACACGGCTTTTCCATACTACCATAATATTGTAGGGTTTATCAAGTTTATTTGGACTGAAAGTACCTCAGCATTCTTTTTGGAATTTTGATCTTGGTTACTTTAGGAAGCATGATATTACTGAGTGACATAAAACTATATTCGAAGAGACGAAAAAAGGCGCATTTTTTGAGATTTGGAATTTGGCTTACTGCCGCCAGTGATGAGACTCTTGCGGTTCATACTCGTGTTACTGATTTTTTCCCCAAACTTCAAGACCCCACAGGGAGCGAATGATCGGTATAATATAGCTCTGAGGGGTCTCATTCGATTCTAAATATTCAATACTATTTGAAATTGAAAAAAAACAATACCTTTATGTTGAAAGTTTTCAAGGTTATTGTTTGAAAATTGCAACCCCTATTTTTCACCACTTATTAGTGATAAACAATAAAAGACCCTGCAAAAACAACAAGCCAACTCCAAAATTGTCGTTTTTGATTTAACACTCGTTTCGAACTTTTATGCAATCGCTCGATCTAGAGGTGATGCGAGAAACTCCCTGTGCTACCTGGTAGAGATGGCAAAAAAGTATCGATTCTTTTGAAAAAAAAAAATTATCGATATTTTTGATTATTTGTTTCCCCTGAAGAATCGGGGAATCGATTCGAAAATTCGAGAATCTGTCCGATTCTTTTCATTAGCTGGTTGAGGGGAATACATTCATTATCATCATTAACTATCACTACAAAAAATAACCGTCTCAACCACAATGGAAAAGGAATAAATTATGAAGATCATTATCACAACCTAATTATCAAAAAAATGAGAAACACCACTACCACTTCAACCTGTCCTGATGGAACTTAGAATTCATCACGTCTTTCACTTATCTCCATTTATACAGGGTGTCTACACTTAAGATGGGCATAACTTCAGGGTTTGATTCTACAAGGTATTTCCAACAAAAAATGTGTCCTAGCAATTTCCTTTTAACCCACTCAAAATTCCTTTTTTTCACTTTAAAGTTTTTTCTCGCGTTTTTGACCTCACGGCACTGATATGGTCATAACTCCCTCATTTCTCCTGAAAATTCAAATTTGACTACATGGTTAGAAATTGCGTTAAATTCCGAAGCTACCTAGTGCAAAATCAAAATCTTTCAGCAATAAAATAATTTCAAAAAGCAAATTGCTCAATTTGCAAATTTGCAACATGCTCAAATTGTCAGGTCTTCAACGGTCTATCAATGATTCTTTTTAACATTCAAATTGGAAGAGTAAATGAAGTTTGAATGTCAAAAAACGTGTGTTTTACATGAAAATCCAGTGTTTCAAGCGGTTTATGGTCCCCCTCGATCTCAAGACGGCTCGACGATTTTGTAACATTTTCTATGTATTTTTTTACGCTGAATTCAATAGTGATACTTTCGAATGATTTTGAAAGCTAGAAAGTGGATTTTTCGAAGAAAACCTTCGTTTTTCGTACTTAAAATAGGCATCATTTCTAGATATGGTAGTGGGCATAAAGTAACACCTTTCTACTCAACAAAAACTTCAATCAGCTAGAAATTCGGTGTTTTTATTGAGTACAAAGGTGTTTCTTCAGGTTCACTACCATATCTCCGAATAATGCTTATTTTATGTACGAAAAACGAAGGTTTTCTTCGAAAAATTCACTTTCTAGTAGTCGGAATCATTCGGAAGTATCACCATTGGATTCAGCGTAGAAAATTACATAGAAAATGATACCAAACTCGTCAAGTCATCTTGAGATCGAGGGTGACCATAAACCGCTTGAAACACTGGATTTTCATGTAAAACACACGTTTTTTCACATTCAAACTTCATTTACTCTTCCAATTTGAATGTTGAAAAGAAAAATTGATAGACTTTTAAAAAGCTGACAATTTAAACATGTTTTTTCCGAAGAGCGCCCATCGAAATTGGCAGCGATTCAAACTGAAAACTTTGGTCGAAGAAAGTCAAGTTTCGACAAATTTTTAAAGTTTGCTTTTTGACTTGATTTTTTGAAACTATTTTATTGCTGAAAGATTTTGATTTTGCACCAGGTAGCTTGGTAATTTAACGTTCTTTCTAACGATGTAGTCAGATTAGAATTTTCAGGGGAAATAAGGAAGTTATGACCATATCAGTGTCGTGAGGTCGAAAACGCGAAAAAAAACTTTAGAGTGAAAAAAAAAAAAGAAATTTTGAGTGGGTTAAAAGGAAATTGCTAGGAGACATTTTTTGTTGGAAATACCTTGTAGAATCGAAACCTGAAGTTATGCCCATCTTAAGTATAGACACCCTGTATAATTGATGGAAGGTTCATGAAGAAAAATTACTTGGTTGTCATTTACGCATCAGGTACCTATTCAACTTTTTCGTGACATAAATTATCAAGAAAAAAAACACATAAATATGAAGGATACAGGTAGATGATTATTTGATACATAATTGAATTTAAGGGGGCCACAGTCGGTCGCCGTTCGTTCCTTGTTCCGGGTCAGTATTTTGTTAAATTGCAGGCGCTCAAACTTTAAAAATTGTACCTAAATTTGAAACTTTCAATGATTTTTGAATTTCATTAGAAAATCTGCTTAGGGAATTGAAAAACTAAAAGATTGCCACTTTAATAATCAAAAATAAATAATCAAAACCAATAATAATTGCCTGAGAAATATGGGGAAAACCGTTTATTCAGTTAAATTTTCCCCATTTTTCTCTGACTATTATTGTTTGATTTTGATGAGTCCACCGGCAATCTTTTAGTTTTTCAATTCCCTTGGCAGATGCACTAATAAATTAATGAAAATCCTTGAAAATTTCAAATTTATATTCAAATTTTAAAGTTTGAGCGCCTGCAATTTAGGGAAATACTGGCCCGGAACGAGGAACGAACGGCGACCCTATGAGACCCTCTTAAGTCAACTTTTTCATTCATTAAAAATTTTTCATTACCAGTTAGCTCCAGCTTTTGCTTTTTTTTTAAATTTTGTTTTTAATAGATTGATTTGATTTAAATTGATTCATTTTGAAGAATCTGACATCCATACTACCTGGTTGGCTGGATTTGTAGTTTTTTTTTTCTTAATTGATTGTTGTGCTCCTTCACCCCAGATTGGTCGTTCAAGGAAGCCCACGTCTTACTGTGGGTCGTCAAAAATGGTGAAGAAATTTATTGTTCGACTTTATCAGTTGAGGAATATCTCAGAAGAATTTTCACTTTCTCTGGAGTATCGGGGTTTGAATGAAAGAGTGTTTTGTCGAAAAAATCTGTTACGTTTAACTCCACCGATAACTGGAGCAGTGGAGGTACAATAAATATGACGAAGACCTATTGATTACCTTTACTTACCAGTATTCTGAGAATGACAAGACGTGATGACGGCCCGCTCCGATTTGCCGATGAACTCGGATAGCTAGGGTTCAGGGACGACCCATGACCCCGCTCGTTGAATAATTTGTTATCCTTGCAGGAAATATCGAAAATCGAACGGGCGAAAGATGGGAGGTCGGGCCGTGGGTGTGCAAGCGGTTCGTAACGGTCTTGATTAAACGCGAGGATCCCCTTAATAAGAAAAGTGATTTCGGAATGACGATTATTAATCACCTTCTCATAATTTACCATCACTTCTCTCTGTTATCATTGATTATACGAGATTTACTGCGGTGTAGGTAGGTATCTGGTGCCATCTTGAGTCCAACGGTACTGCGCCATTAAATTCTAACGGCCGTGGTATTCCAATAAAAAGTATAAGGTGAGGTCCTTTAAAGTCATTTACTGAATAAACGTCCTCACTACCGGAGGTAAGGAATGCAAAGAAGGATTTTTTATGTAAAGCGAATAAAACAAATTTCTGTCCCGCAAAATTAAAATTTTCTCTCTCATTGTGAATTCTCTGAATTTGTCAGTCTGCCTGTGGTCAATTCCTGATCCCTCGCATAATTCGTGATATCATGGTCCAATTTGATGCAATTTCGATTTATTATGTTCAATTATGAAGATTTGGAATCGAGCAAGAAACTCAAAATTTGTTGGTCTGGGTTTTCTAAGTACGTATAGTCAGATAATCCAATTTAAAAAGAAAAAACAAATCCGCCCGTCCATTGTACACTGCATTTTTCTTAGTTAGCTTGGGCTGATTTTGATGAAATTTGGCATATAAGCTCCATTTTGGGTCTAGTTGCGCCGCGAAACCTTTGGTTATTGTTAGTCACTTCTGAGGGGTGCAAAATAGGGGCGGACCTTTTCAAAACGCTCTAGCGGAGTAGAATTGTAGACACGGAAGCAAAATTGTTCAGAAAGGTCTAAAATGCAAAACGCGATTGAAAATTTTGATTTTGGAGAACTTTTTTTTTCATCCTTGAAAAGTGAAAACAAAGCTTCCGCTACCTTGGTAGACTCAGAAACAAAATGATGAAGAATTGCAATTCAGAAGTTCTTCAGATTTTGTTGAAAATTGATAGTGACTTCAGGGCGTTGAACTGGTCTTCTAGGTTTGTCGAATTGTTGTATAATGGTTGAGGGAAAGAGGAAAGCTGGGCATGAGATAACCATGAGTAAGTATGGTATGGCGAATCCGCAATTTTGTTAGAACCACCTCTTATCGACGAGGGTGTTGAACAGACCCATCAGGGAGTTAGTCGGCTCGAGGAAGACCAAGTTCGAACAATCTTTTTTACCTTCCATAAATTTTGATAGTCCTTACGACTCCACACTGTCTACCACTGAGTCCATACTGCAGCCTTGAATGTTGGATTGTAGTCTAAACGAATGTATTTTTGTGATGAAACTGGTTCGTTGCTTGCACGTTTTGCGCCTCGATGCCGTCTCATTCCCAGGTATGCGGTAATGTCCAGGAGTCCAGAAAAGGATGAAGGATACACCGTCATCGTGATGGTACTGAATGCAAAGAAATCTTTAAAACCAAAGGGTGAGAGTCGACTCCTTTCTTTATAGCCAACAATTAATTTGAAACTCAGTGAATCTGAACAGACTACGAATTTATTTGCAGTCGGTACTATCAAATTTAGAGCAGAATATATGACGAATAGTTTGGTAGTGAAGATCGAGCAATCCTTGGGTAGTGATGACATAATTACATCCCGACTACAGGCAACTGCAGTTCCGAGTGTGAATCGCAAAACACTGTTCATCGAAGGAAATAGGCCGAATGTCTGTTCGAATTTCAGCTCATCAAATTTGATCATTGTTCGATTCATTGGAATGAGTTTTGTGTTGATTCAGTTGTGCTTCCTTCACAGCCAATGGTCAAATTTCGTTATGAAGGCTCCCGCAGCTCTCGGAAGTTATTGCTAGTAGGTAGTTTTAACGGAAATGCCGCGTTCTATGCAGATGGCGTGTTCTATACAGTAAACAAATCATTGTGTAATATTTTGCAGCGTTTTAGGGTTTGTGATGAGTACCCCGGACGTCCCCTAAGAATGTAATTTTCCTTAAAGATGCATGTTTCGTGATATGCTTAAATTTGGTGAGGTTTGGAGCAGGTCCCAAGATGATCGTGTAGGTATTGCTCCTGTCCCAGTCTGATCAGTAGGATTCATGATGCATGATTAAAAAAAACTAAAATTTGTGAACATAATCGCGAACGGCTTCACAATTGTTGTGATGCTGTTTGTCGTCTCGGAAAACATGATCAGCGTTGATTGTTGCCATTTATGGGGAGTGGGCATCACAATTGTAGGAAAACCCTAATTTTTAGTCATTTTGAGCTCTTGAGTCCTTGTTTCTTATTGATTCTGATGAAGTTGGCAGGATTTCTTCTAGGTACCAACCTATACACTAATTTCAAAACCCCTCGTGTCTCATTCCCGCCTGATTATGCAGATTTAGGAGCTGAAAATTGGGATTCCTGGGTTTTGAGGGCGAATAATTCGTTTCCGATGATTTTGGTCCAGAATAATTTTGGATCCTGATGTTTCTCAGGTGAAGTAATGCAATTGAAACTTTTTGCTGTATTCTTCCTGTGACGGCCTTCATGATTTTGAAACCACGCGACAATGAAAATTGTCTCGTTATTATGGCACGAGCTATTAGGTAGTTATTTCACTGCATTCTCAGGGTCGTCTGAAGTAAGAGAACCCTCCACTATCGCAGGTTAAGTGGCGTTCGTCGTAGAACAAGTTGATCCGTTCTGGTTTATCAAAGACCCATTCGCGAGAGTTCGTGTCCACTATCGGAGGCTGGTGGTCGCTGGTCGCACTCGTGATGGGGGGAGATTGCGCCAGGAAGGCTCCATCGAGCTCCCGTAAGCTGCTAGGTGAAGGTGCCAAGTCACGTGCACTGACTCAGTGGTGGACCACCGACTTGCAACCGCCTTCTCAACACGAGAGCAATGAACCGTTTTTATCCTTAGAATATTTTTCGCGGAACAAGATTAGGACTACAATCCAGGGGTTGCATACAAAATTGCACGTCGCTATTCAATATTCGACCCCCGCAAGGTTGATAACATTGAACAAATCGAATTATTTTTTAACTCCGATCGAGAAATGAAACATAATGTTCAACGTGTGCTTTCATTTTAGAAAACATAGAGAGGTTACTTTGAACCAGCGCGTTGTAAATATCATAAACCTACGCACGGAAAAGACTCACCAGGAGTCAGAGTTGGGTAAAATCATACTCATGAATATGATTAAGATTATTAAGCACTGGCGTATGTTTCTGTGATTATGAATAAGATGTGGTGTGTATTCCACACTAAGAGTATGATTAATATCATAATCACGGAGTATGATAAAGAGTACATTCTTAATCACAAGAAATCTGTGATTAACCTCAGGAGTAGTACGATTAAAATTATATTCATGCACTATGAGTACGATTAAAGTCATAATCAGAGGAATAATAGGATTGATAATTTTTTAAATTCTAATTAATGATAGGATTCTGTGATTATTCTTGAAAAAATTGTGATTAATCAAGAAAAAATGGTGATTAATTATATAATTCTGTTATTAATCTCGGCAAAGTTGTGATTAATCACAATTTTTATAAATGGTTAATACTATTATTCCTGTGATTATTCACGGATTTCCGGTTATTAATCACAGAGTTACTGTGATTATGAATTTACTGTTAATCATATTCCGTGATTATGATTTTATTCTTATTCTTAATGTGTGAATACGAATTTAATCTCAATCATAATCACAGAACCTCATTCCTGTGATTAAAAATCTCATCATATTCATGAGTATGATTTTGCCCAACTCTGGCTGGAGTTACTGGTATCTTATTATATTAGTATGTGCGGTGGGTGCCTCATACAATTATAAGGGACCAGTAATTCTACGTCAAGCCGAACACAGGTTTCAAGGCGAACAGGTTGTTTTGAACACGAATCTAAGCGCAAAGGGGACAAAGCGAGCGAGTTAAGCGCGCTGGATACTGACAAATACTCCTGTGGCTGTTTATGAAGACTCGAGTTCATGACCTGATGTAATATATTATAGCTTTCAAGCATTTCTGGGGACACACATATGGCTAGACGTGTTGAAGGTCGTTCCACGCAAACGTGCTGCACGCTCCGGTGCAATAATGTTTCTGTTGGATGTATTTGAGGAATGCTATTTGTGCCATCCGTCTGGACAGTTATTGGTATACCTTCCCACGATAGAATGAACGCACTTTCGAAACCAATTTACGAATATCCAAGATTGCCTCTCTAACCGCATTTATTTATCCATTGGCTGCACAATCGTCTGCCAATTTCACAACAAATGAACCACAATAGGAACTTATCCTGTATACTAAACGAGCCAGTATTTCCATCTACGAAGCTGAACATTCCCAAAACCAAGTCCTGTTGCTGTTGATGAGGTACAAGCTACGAGTACTCGTTCACGGCTCCCCGAATTCGGGTCGGGCCAGGCGAAGGCGGACCTTCCTGTTTTCACTTTCAAACGTACACGGCTCGACCAACGGGTTCTTTCTCCCTTCTCTCCATCCAAGTAACTTCCCGTGCTCCTTTTGCCTCGATCATAAAATAATCAACTCGAAAAATTATAACCCAAGTTCGAGTAGGTCTTGGTAGGCATCGATTTTATGTTATATCAAATTAGCATGTCATCTGTTGTCTCTAATCAATAATAAAATTCGTAATGTGGCCAATATGATACTGTTAGGTTGTTATGTTACTAAAATGTTAGGTTGTTGTGTTACTAAAATGTCACTTAGTTTTTAGAGTTGGTAACATCTAGAAAAGTTCGTGTGTTCCGCGTAGAATTTATCGTTCTCAATACAACAGTATTTTCCGCACGTTTGGTGTCCTCTTTCCAACAAGTGGTGTCAGAAATGTCTGACGAACCCATCCCACAGACTGAGCAGCATGTTTTACGCAGTGGCCGCGTTTTTTCCTTAGTTGGTTTGGGCGATGCTGAGGCCGAAAGACCTAATTCATATCAGGAAGAGCCGGTAGAGGTGGTACCATCTGTGACTGGATCCTCGGACCATCCTCCCCCTCCGCTCGATGAGGCTAACATCATGGAGCAGGTAAATGTTCATTTGTGTGGGTTCAAAGAACAGTTGATAAATGAATTGACATTAGAGATGAGAGATGTCCTGCGACCTGTGCATCAGTTTATGTCCACAGTTCATCAGTTGCCAAATGTGTCATCTACCGCCCCTGCACCCACAGGATCTAGGGATCATGTTTCCAACAACAACCCAGCACCCAAGAAGGTGGGCCCATTTGATGGTTCGGCCGAACTTGAGTCTTACCTCATTCAGTTCAACATCATTGCCACTGCGAATGGGTGGGATGAAGATGCAAGGGCGACGGCACTCTCTTCAGCATTGTCTGGGCCAGCTCTAGCTCTCCTTAGCGATGTCAGTCCCCCTAGGACCTATAGGCGTCTAGTTGAAGCATTGGAAGAGAGATACGGTTCGAAAAATCAGGCTCAGATGTTCTTGACCCTTCTAAATACAAGGGCACAAAAACCAGAGGAGGTCATCAAGCAATTTCATCAGGCCATTCGCCCCCTTGCTCGGAAATCAGTTTCTGACGTTGAACACCATGGGGTTTACCATTTTTCGCGCGGACTCCGTGACGCTGAAGTAAGAAGAGCCATAGACACCCTATCACCAGCTACAATGTCTGAAGCTCTTGTTGTAGCCCTTAGAGTGAAGCTGCTTTGCAAAGGGATCGAACTTATCGTGGGACAAATTTAAGAGTTGCAGAATCTTTGGTTATGGGTCACAACGTCTTGCAGTCCGGCAATCAATGCCCATTAGCTGGCGTACAACATGATCCTGCTCCTTCCACCGATAATTTGTACCAAGTTCTGCGACAGCAACCCATCAGACAATGGTCAGGGCCTCGTAAAAATCCCCAGGTGGCATGTTGGCGTTGTGATGGGCTAGGTCATTACTGCCGTCACTGCCCCACATGGAGAATTAGTAAGCAGAACTCAGTAACTCCACAGGGAAACGATCGAAGGTCAAACTAGGTGGGCAGAGTTTGGCTCCCATTCATAAGCCCAACGATCTGAGGAACAAGGGAGAAGGAGGTACTGAGGTAGTTTACCAAATTGGGGGAGGCGGTTCCTTGAGTTTGAGGGGGCGGATTGGGGAAGTTTCTTGCAGGATTTTGATTGATACAGGGGCGACTGCAACGTTTGTGTCTCCATCTATATTGCAGAAGGCTGGAATTCAGGTGTGTTCTGGAACTGAAGGCACGCTTCGGACTGCTACTGGACAAATGTCATCCACTATGGGTCGTGCTACAGTGCTGTTGGATGTCGGAGATGGAATACACCGGAAACAAATGGTTGTGGTAGCGCCAATTGGTGAGGATTGCATCGTCGGTCTCGATTTCCTGCGAAATTTTGGTTGTAGTATTGACTTGATTAAAGGAACGTTGAAGATTGAACATGTTGTGATACCATTTGCTTTTGAAGATTGGCTGTTATTGGATTCCTTGGATGTGGAAGAGATGGAGGATAAAATGTTCCTTTCAATGGACCCTTCAGAATGTAATGAGATGTGTCATGTGGAAACTCAGAAAAGACAATGTTGTGTTCCAGCTCACGTAGAAGACCTTTTCTTGAAGCTCCAGGGCCGCCTCAAACCAGCTCAGCTTCGGTCAATACAAGAGTTGTTGAACGAATTTGGAGATGTTTTTGCCGCTGGAAAGACAGATTTAGGACAAATTACGGACGTCGAACACTGCATTGATGTGACAACTGACAGACCTATCCGTCAAGTCCCTAGACGTATCCCACCACATCGACTTCAGGAAGTTGATAAATTGATTGCGGATATGGAGCAAGGGGGGATTATTGAGCCTTCAAAAAGTCCTTGGACTAGTCCAATTGTACTGGTAGGAAAGAAAGACGGGTCAACTAGGTTTTGTATTGACTACCGGAAGCTGAATGATGTGACTCATAAGGATTCATACCCCCTACCTCATATTGATGATCTGCTAGGTGCTCTTTCTGGTAGTCAGTGGTTTTCCACGCTGGACCTACAAAGTGGGTATTGGCAGGTCAAAATGCGTGAGACTGACAAAGAAAAGACGGCGTTCTGCACACCAAGAGGTTTGTGGCAATTTCGTGTGATGCCTTTTGGGCTCTGTAACGCGCCAGCCACCTTTCAACGTGCCATGATGAAGGTTTTGCACCGACAGATAGGTAAAGGTCGAGTAAAAGTCTACCTGGACGATGTCTTGATTGATACAACAAATTTTGAGGAGCAGCTAGTATGGTTACGGGATGTGTTCATGGAATTTCGAAAGCGAGGTATCAAATTAAATGCCAAAAAATGTGAGCTTTTCCGACAGAGTGTGAACTATCTTGGATATGTGATCTCAGGGAAAGGTGTGTCCACAGATCCAGCAAAGACTGAGAAAGTTCAGAAGTGGCCTAACCCACAGTCCACCAAAGAAGTCCGGACATTTGTGGGGTTCTGCTCGTATTACCGTCCTTTCATCCCCAACTTTGCCAGTCGCGCTAGCCCCCTATATCGAGCTCAGAACGAGAAGGGACCTTTGCAATGGACAGATGAATGCCAGTCAGCTTTTGAAGATTTGAAGGTAGCCTTGACAACAGCACCAATTTTGGGACATGTCATACCAAATTGCTTGTTTGTACTGGATGTGGATGCCAGTGAACGGGCCATCGGCGCTGTGCTTTCCCAGCAACAAGGATCAAAGGAGATTGTTCTTGGCTATTACAGTAGGTGCCTCTCAAGGCAAGAAAGAAACTACTGTGTTACCCGAAAGGAGCTTCTAGCTGTGGTGGACGCTTTGAAGCATTTTCGACCCTATGGTTTGGACAATGGAAAACGTCTTACAGTTCGGACAGACCATTCATCACTTCAATGGCTAAAAAGCTTCAAGCAGCCTGATGGACAGATGGCACGATGGCTTGAATTTGTTTCTATATTCAATGTTGCAATTGAATACCGTCGAGGAGCATCCCATTCGAATGCAGATGGATTATCTCGTAGGCCTTGCCTCAAGGATGGTTGCAAATATTGTGCACGGCAAGAAGATAAAGAGGTGGCTGAACTTTGCAGAATTCGACTTGAAGAGGGAGTTAGGTGGGAGCAAGAGCAAACCAAGGACCCAGATATTCAACCTGTCAGAAAGTGGAAACTTGAGGGTTCACGTCCTGACTGGCAACAAGTTTCACCACTCAGCGCGGATACAAAAGCATTGTGGGCTGCTTTCGATTCGTTGGAAATAATGCATGGGGTACTTTACCGAATTAAAGAGAGTCATTGTGGGAATGAAAAACGAGCAGTGAAGCAGGTCATTGTCCCACGACATCTAAGAGAGACTGTTCTGCAACAAGTTCACCAGCTAGGTCATTTTGGGTACAAGAGAACTATAACTGAAGTACATCGAAGGTTCTATTGGATTGGGTTGCATAGGGATGTTCGCGATTTCTGCAAGTCTTGCGATATTTGCGGAAGAAGGGGCCAGAAAGAGAACAAGAAAGCACGGGCACCACTCCAAACATACTCTGTAGGCGCCCCCTTTGAGCGTATAGCTGTTGATGTAGTAGGGCCACTCCCCAAGTCAGACAGGGGTAACATTTTCCTGGTAGTAGTAATGGATTACTATACGAAGTGGCCAGAGGTATTTGCTGTGCCAGATCAAAAGGCTGAAACCATTGCAGAGGGGCTGTTGCAACATGTGTTTTCCAGGTACGGGCTTCCTCTTGAACTACACACAGACCAGGGTAGGAATTTCGAATCAAAAGTTTTTCAAGAAGTAATGCAAATTTTAGGAATAACTAAAACAAGAACAACCCCGTTACGTCCACAAAGCGATGGAATGGTCGAGCGATTCAATCGGACACTGTACCAAATCCTTTCGAAATACATTGCAGACCACCAGCGGAACTGGGATCAAATGCTTCCGCTAGCCCTTCTCGCATATCGAGCATCAACACATAAATCGACGGGCTTCTCTCCGGCTATGATGATTTTTGGTCGTGAGCTGATTGTTCCTGCAGATATATTGACAGGTTTGGCACCTGAACGCACAAGTAGAACACAGTACGCCTGTGAATTAAGGAATAGATTGCAAGAAGCCCACGACATTGCACGCCTCAACATTGGTAAAGTAGCAGCAGAATCGAAACGGAGGTATGACCGGCATTCGAGGGAGCCAAGGTTCCAGGTTGGAGATGAGGTTTGGATGCACTACCCTTGCCGATATTTGGGTCGCTCACCGAAACTCCAACTTCCATGGATTGGCCCTTGCAAGGTCTTGAAGTTTATTTCGGACGTGGTTGTCAGAGTGCTAACTCCTGCGCGCAAGAAAATAGTAGTGCATGTTGACCGACTGCGATCTTACTTCTGTCCCCCCGAGGAGAAAAGGGAAACATGAGAGGAACAAGAAGAAAAAGGAAGAGGGTGATGTTAGGTTGTTATGTTACTATAATGTTAGGTTGTTGTGTTACTAAAATGTTACTTAGTTTTTAGAGTTGGTAACATCTAGAAAAGTTCGTGTGTTCCGCGTAGAATTTATCGTTCTCAATACAACAGTATTTTCCGCACGTTTGGTGTCCTCTTTCCAACAATACCTTCGTTGGTTATCAATTTATTTTTGACATGGATTTGTCTTACATTAAAGATTGTTTGAGACAAATTGTTACTATTAAATAGTAACAATTTGTCTCAAACAATCTTTAATGTAAGACAAATCCATGTCAAAAATAAATTTTGTTACAAATTGTTACTATTAAATAGTAACAATTTGTCTCAAACAATCTTTAATGTAAGACAAATCCATGTCAAAAACAAATTTTGTCCGGGAGAGGGATCATCACCAATGAATTTATAATATTACATCTTTGAACTTTTGGCAAATAAATTTTTATTTTCGCTTGTCCTTTTTTTACATTTTCACTCCTATGATGTTCAATAAATGCTTTTCTCTTTCTCAATTATTATTCGATGGTCATTACGAGTGAATTGGTCCAGATACTCACTTCCCTTCTTGGGCTACACTACAAAGTCTTTGGTTGAGCCAAATCCCAACTTCCCTCAGTGTGCTGGATTCAAGATACTAACTTATTTTTTTTAGAACAGATGTGTTCATCAACTCTTTTTTCTTCGTTTTAAATGGGGTTTCTCTCCCTTTTCCCCCAAATAGTAGAAATAGTGAGTAAACAGTAGTAAGCATCAATGTGAGAAGTAATATGCGTCGATTTGACATGACACTTCACGCAGACTTAATGAAAAGTCCTTCATTCCTTTACACACTAATCTTCCTTTACAAATTAAATTAACACAATATATTAAGTAAGATGATCATCTTACTTAATTTATTGTGTTAATGTATTACATGAAAGGCAAATCTAAGGTAGCCCAAAATAAGTTCTAAAGGTGAGTAACAAAATGGTAGATATGCAAAAGGTTTGATCCTCACGAGTGCCGTTTGTATCGACATAGTATATTGTTGGATTATTTGAAAAGTATAATTTTATTACCTTCGTTTCACATATCTACCACCTATTCCTGCCTTGTGAATTGACACACATTTTTTCGCTGAACTGGGACAAGAATTGAGGCCATTCGTGTTGACGCGTCGCCAATGGCGCCAGTGGTCCATTGTCCTCCCAACTGGCGTCGAGTAAGCGCGCCTTGAAAATATGGGGGAGCGATGGCGCAAATACCATTAGCGAATTTTCAAGGAAAATGAAGCTATTGCAATGGACTCTACATTTTCAGCATGGAGTTATTTGAAATTTTTTTCCACTGAAATCAGTTTTGGAATAATTTTAACATCATAATAACAATCCCTTGAGTTTTTCAAAAAATCATATGTATACTATATAAACGATATAACGATAAATGTGTCACTCCGGAGTTTAACTCAAGTAATTCAAAATTTCAAGTTGTTGCCAGAATGTTGATAACAGGTAAAAAACAAAAAGACGAGTTCTTTAGCCACAAATTTTGATGCAAATTTCAAAAAATAGGCAAAAAAATTGTTTTTACGGTTTTATGTGTATTATAATTGAAGTAAAGTATGTTATATTTGGATATAGCACAAAATTTATAATATAAGCACAATTTAAAAAGTTAGAAATTCTAAAAAATTGTGAATACGTATACACAATTTATATAAATAATGAAAACTGGCGTATATTCGTTCTACCCAAAATGCAATAGCCCAATGCGAACTCTATGAGTTCATGGAGACAAGTGGAACATAAATGTGGACTCGTATCATCGTCAAAACTTGCCCTATGCGTACAGTATGTTGGTATGGTGTAGTTCTGAAAATAGGAAAAAAACAAACAGGCAAAATCGTTCGAGGTTTGATGACAAAAATTGTACATTATAGACATTTTATGTCTTTACTTTGGCAAATAAACGAAATTTTAATGTTTAAATTGATTATTCAAAATTTCACTCTTGGAGGGGAAAACAATAGATCATGGATATGTCCACTGTTTGTATGAATAAACTGAATTTTTTTTCTAAAAAAAAAGAAAAAAAACTCCGATCGCACCTAATATATTGCAGTATTCTAGAGAACCTTGCTTCATAGCTACCGATATGTAGCTATGATTTGTTTACTGGTATCGCGTTGCATTTTTGTGGCAAAAAAAAGGGTCGCGAAAAGTTCCTTGACCCCCAGCCAAAAGACATTTCTATGTCAAAATGAGGAATTTCACCATGTCGGAATTTCCTATTTTTGACCCCAAAATCGGATTCAGCACCTCGAAAAACCTCCTAAGGCAAACTTTCAGCCCGAACTTCCTAATTTACGAATAAACAAAACAGTGTAGAAAATACGAATGTTTAAAAAAACCGGTAAAATGACGTCATCCTGGAATAGTTCATTTATGGCCGCTTGAAGCGCTGAGATCGAGAAATTTATAGTCCCCAGATGCAAAATTTCACGAAACAATAAAGTTCGAAATCGAAAAACTGAAAAAAAAAATTAGAAAAAGCAAGATGGGGAAAATTAGGTTTCCCCTGTTTTTGTTTGATAACTTTTCTCTTAGAAAACACGATTTCGTCGTCCCAATGGGAGGAGACGGCGATCCGAACAACCCAATCAGCGAGCGTTCCCGCTTCACGTCCGTTTTCCCGGTTAGTTTTGAAATCAAAAATTTTGATTGTCTCCCAAAAATAACAGGAGACTTATTTTCCGAAATCAGCCCGATTTTCATCTATCCCGCACCATTAACTATTCAGGAAAAATGCAAACAGAATTCGGTGAAATTCCTCATTACAATTTTCGTGTGGATACTGTATGAGTTCGAGGCGACCAAAAAAGAGAGTATTTTTTGAGTTTTTTTTTTTTCAACAATTCTAACC
Source organism: Apolygus lucorum (assembly GCA_009739505.2). Lineage (NCBI taxonomy): Eukaryota > Metazoa > Arthropoda > Insecta > Hemiptera > Miridae > Apolygus > Apolygus lucorum. The sequence goes on from CM019180.2 coordinate 5,600,784, forward strand.
ATGGGGGTGATGGTATCATTTTAATGATTCGTGCTATGTGCCACACCCACAAGACTGACAACTCTCTGATACAGATAATATTTCGATTTTAACCAAATCTTCAATGATTAAAAAAAACTTGGCCTTCCGGGCCTCGTCTAGGGCTAAAATTCAAAAAACATGGAACATGCTATCTTATTCTGTTTTTTTATTTTTTTATTCGGAAGAATGCGGTCAAACCTATTCTGCTATTTCGATAGCCTTTTAAAGAATCTATTGCCCGTACTGGTTATCACTCTATCGCGAATAATACCACTGACGACACAACACACCCTTTCAAGGAAATAACTATCTCAAGTTTAACTTAAACAGAAAATACAAACTTTTCCGCCAAGAAACTTTTACGAGAATATATTTTTAATAATTTTACACAGATGACTTTTCAAAAACATATCGAAAATGGATTTAGAAATCATGTGGCCAAGAGTTGAAATTTAGGTATTAATTTAATTCATTGCTGAAGCGGACATTCTCCCCCACGCTGACAGCTGTCATTGGTCCTCCGTCAGCTTGAGAGGGCACAGCTTCCTAAAACACGTCTACTACCCGTGTTTGCTGATCTTCTTCTCGTATTACGTGCTTGGTCCAGTGCGTCATTTGAAGGTGTGTGGTAGTACTGCTCAAGGAGGCTTCCACGAATTTGCGGGGAACATTTCCATACAGCACCCATCCTAACCACGTTAGGGAGACAACTGGGCCTCGCCATGGTCCCTGGAAGGATTTACGAACAAAAAGGAGTGGCCAGTTATCTTGCCCTATTATTATTCGTGGCACCGCATTTTTCAGTACAGTCACTCCGCCTCTCTTGACATACGGAAACATTGAAGCCAAGTCCTCCACATTCACTGACTGTGGTTGCATTGCAAGGTCCTTTACGGTTCTGGCCTCAAAAACGCTGTATTCTTTAGCACCCTCTCGAGCCTCGGAAATTCGAAAATTGACAACCTTTGAGTCTTCTTCGGTTCTGCTCACATTTCCTGTCCAAGCCAATGACAAAGGTCTGGTCTCACCTTCCAACCCTATATCTTTGGCTAAACTGCTCTCTACCATAGTCAGGCTGGATCCCTCGTCGAGAAGAGCGTAAGTGTCACGCGAACCCGCTGGCCCTGAGACTCTGACTGGTACTACCTTCAGGATTGTTGCACATTGATTGCTGTCTTTTGGTTCCAGCAAAATATTATGTGTCTGCACAGCGTTCTGCACCGTTGCAGCCACTTCATTTTTATGTAGAGTCGTGTGATGTACTCCATTGCACTTGGAACACACACTCATCTCTCTACATCTGAATGTTCTGTGCTCAGGTTTGAGACACCTGAAACCAATCATGGCCTTCATCGCCCATTCCCATCTTCTTTCCACCTTCTCTTTCAACCACTTGTCACAATTGCCCAAATTATGTGAGCCATTGGAACAAAACGAACAGCTTCTCCCTTCACCTACCAAAATCTTATTTTCGCCCGGCGTCTGACTTGTCTTCTGCGAGTTAGCACAACCCTGTGCCCAACCTAAACCCGCAATGACACTGTAGGCGTCCGCTCTTCTTTCCAACCATACCGCGAATTCATTTATCCTAGGCATAGAACCTCCTAGGCAGGTCACATGCTCTCCCCATTGAACTTTCAAACTCCCTGGTAACTTACAGGTAAGCTTAGACAACGTTGAAGGTTCAGCTAGAAAATCTGTACAATTCAAGATTTCTATAGTCGTGACGTAGTTTTGCACCTCTGACGAGAATGCAACAAGGGCCGAATAGTCCCCTTCCTTGATTTCCGATTTATTCAAAAGCTGTTCACCTATTTTACCAATTACGTATTCAGATCTCCCAAACCTTCTTTGTAGAATCTCTATAATCTTGCTAACCCCATCCGGAAGCGCCAATAAGGCATAAACAGCGTTCTTAGCTTCTCCTGTCAAGCACCTCTGCAGCCTACTTACATTTTCTTCGTTTGAATAGCTACAGAGACGGGTTGTCCTCCGGAACTGGCTTATGAAATTTGGCCATTCCATTGGGTCCCCGCTGAACATAGGTAATTGCTTCCCTTCACTCTGCCTAGCTATAAAATAACCCAGATCGTGATTTGGGTACTTACGACAGTCCTGCGGTACCTGTTGTCGCTCACTGAAGTGGCTCTGCATTGGCTGAGGTTGCTCGTGATGAAGGGGTGAAGCATTTATTTTGGGAGGGGGCTCCACTTGGGCTTGGACGGTCATCGTTTTCATTTTCAGTCCATCTTCTACCGCTCTTGAAGTTTCTGACTTTCTGGTTGATCTTGAGCTTCGACTTCCAGTTTCCAGATGTTGCATCAACTGTTCCCTCAACTCCTGTATGCTTCTTTGCTGATTGTCAAGAGCTCGAAGACGTTCGATTTTCGACAACATACTAGACCTGCTCGAAGAGGTACGCGCACTGCCGCCAGAACGTACCGATATCCGATCGGCATCACCTCCTCCTTCTTCTTTCCGAGTCGGAAGAACTTTCGAGTTTCTCAATCTCATTCCTTCCATTTTACTACGTCTTTCGACAAAAAAGTCCTCGGTCGAAATGGCTTTCGGCACCAACAAATGTATTGCCCGTACTGGTTATCACTCTATCGCGAATAATACCACTGACGACACAACACACCCTTTCAAGGAAATAACTATCTCAAGTTTAACTTAAACAGAAAATACAAACTTTTCCGCCAAGAAACTTTTACGAGAATATATTTTTAATAATTTTACACAGATGACTTTTCAAAAACATATCGAAAATGGATTTAGAAATCATGTGGCCAAGAGTTGAAATTTAGGTATTAATTTAATTCATTGCTGAAGCGGACAGAATCAGTCTTCAGATAGGAAGGTATTTTAATGGAAGTATCGCATAGGTTACACCACGTGTAACGCAAAATTTCGTGACTCGATACCGTTCCTAGTTACCGTTCCCCAAAAACGTAACACTTTTTGCCAGTTAGGTCAAGGCTAAAACAGGTTCCATGCTAAAATTGCTTATTATCTATATATGACAAAATAATCTTTTGTACTTTCAACCATGTGAATCTTTGGTAATGTGTCAACTGTCATCTATGTCATCTTAGGTTACGTGTCATCTATGTCATCTTAAATTATACGTGTCATCTATGTCATCTGAAGTTTTGTGTCATCTAACCACGATGTGCCCCTAGGCCTAATGGGGCTAACCACGAGAAACCAATATCTTATAGTGACTATGGTATAGAAGGAATTTTTGAAAATAGCCTCAGGATGGGGTTGGCTGTGAGAATCGGTGGCAACGAAAATAGAAGGTGAGTTATGGATGAGAAAATGAAGTAGAGTGAGGACTTTTGTATTCGCGAAAGGAGAAAATACCCAACGAGAAGAAAAGGAAAAATAATGAGTGGAGGTGGTGGTGGGGGGTATCCGATGATATTCGCTCTAGTCATTTGTATGCTATGTTTGGACCGGGAGGGGTGGGAGTTGTATTACAAGAAGGTGGCACGAAAGGTCAAAGGTCGGGAGCCCAAAAAGAGCGTTTGTTTCGTAGGGTGGTCCTGGGGGGGGGGGGGGGGCGACTTTGACCTCCGTGACCCGGTTGGTTTGTGTCTAGCTCCCCGTCGTCATGGAGACAATCCTAACCCCTCCTCCCCACGAGACGCATGAATATCCCCACTTCCCGCCTCCACCAATGCTCATAACTTGAAGGTAGATTGATAATTATGCACTTGATTTTATTTAAATTAAAAAAAAACTTTTTATGTAGTAAAAGTAGAAATATAGGTATGCTTTTAAACATGAAATTAAAAAATCAAAAGAGTAAAAATGCCTAAAACATACATATTTCAGAAATGTTTCGTAGAAAATCCAATTTGCTATAGAAAATGAACTAATTTTCAAGTTATTTTATTTTTTAGCAATTGTTTATTATTATGTAGGTATTATTTGTATGTTCAATACATCACCTATAACGTAAGATGGAGTTTTTTTTCAAAGCGAGCTCCACCAATGTTCCTTACTTGAAGGCAGATTTATAATTATGTACTTGATTATGTTTTTAATAAATCCACTTTATTCACAATAAAAATAACAGCATATTATAAACTTTCAATTTTAAACATAAAATTTTAAAATCTGAAAGGTGAAAAATGTCTTAATTCTACTAAATTCTGAAATGTCCTATCCAATTTGAGAAGCATTGTGAGTGATTTTTTTCTCGAAAATTAGATATTATTGTTATGTATTATGATTTATTATGATGTACAGTACATACCAATAACTTAAGATGGATTTTTGTTTAAAGCGAATTTTTGACAAGAAATTGTCTATTTCATTTCTGAGGTCAATTCGAATTTCAGCAAAGGAGCGTTATCATGTTTTACACATTGTTTCTTTGTTTTTTATGGCCGATTAGTTAGCATACAAGTTCGGCATAAATCGAAAGCTTTCCAAAGACTTGGTAACATTTTGTCGTTGGAAAACCCGACTGAGTAACTTGATCTCTAGTTATTAGGTTTTGACATGAATTTTCCTTCGAACATTCTCTATTATTTTTCTGAAAATGATGATTATGACAATCACTTCCCTTTTCCTTATTTTCACAATTTACCCCCATTTTGGCATTTTTAGGTAGACCCAGGGCGAGTTGTCGTTTGGAGTGACCTATAAAATTATATCTTATTTTTTTCTTCTTCTTTATTTTCTTATTTTGTCATTAAGCTCTCTTCAGAGGAAGTTTTTGAAAATCAATTAAATCGCCCCAAAATATATCTATATAAGATACACACTCAAATAATTTAAACACCATAAACTGCTTTATAAACTGATTTTTAAAACGAATTTTAATTGGAAAAAATGTCAACATGTATGAGAATTTCCATTTTATTGCAATGGCTTCATTTTCTTCGAAAAATGTGTTGATTTTATTCAGTAACCCCAAAATTATTGTCTTATATACAGTTGGAAAGTAAAATACATAAAAGATGTGAATGAATAAATGAAAGAAATATTCTTACTGTAATATGCTTTCTATGCGAATTGCAAAATAGAAAGAGTTTTTGGAGTCAAGTTGGTTTGAATGAGAAAAAAGTTTAATTTTGAAAATACTGTAAGTTTATGGAAATGAATATTTAAGGATGAGTAATTGCAAGACATTACCCACCTACCTACTAATTTCATTTGAACTAATCCCCATTTGAAGATTAAAGTTATTAAATTTTCATTCTGACAGGAGACTAAGGGTACATGAGTGCTAAAAGTGGAAGTTGACTTTTTTTCACCAGCTATTTCAACGCTTCAGTATCGAGTTAATCACTGTTTTTTCAGTCGTGAAAAATGTAATTCAGATTTTATGTAGAAAGGACCTATCCATTAATTTTAGATTAAAATTTTAATTGAGTAATTCTTATGTTGGTTTTTATGATTTCAGGTGGTGCTTTTACTCTTGGAGATGGAAGATAATCCCCGTCTGACCCCGTAAGGTCCTCCCCTGGTAGTTACGGGAATCTAAATCGTCTAGTTCGCGTTGAACTCGAATCTCTTCTGTAAATAATTGATGTTTTAGTGCGCTATTGTTAAATTCAACCGAGTGTTATCCGGAATAAAACAAGGCCGGTCTGTTAGAACTCATTATTGTCGTAATTAGTGCGAAGTGAACTTTCGATATTCTGTTTACCCGACTTTTGAAGACCCCACTCTGGATCATACAGGTGAGTTCTTCTTTGGTAAAGTTTTCGAAAATTTGCATCTTTCTTACGCCATTTACCATTCACAGTCTTAATAATTTCAACCTTAACAGTTATTGATAAGATTGATTATTGGGGGGGGGGGGGGGGGGGGGATTCACTTCACTTCTATCTGAGTTCCACATAATTGCTCTGTTGCTATGGTTAACCTGCTTTGTAGTAACAATCTGCCTTGATGGAGAAGATGGATCCTTGAAAAGTTGAATAATATAAATTCTGTAATACATTCTGCAAAGATACCAAATTTGTTGAACATTTGTTCAGTTATTTGACAGAAGACGAGATTTATTTATTAGTATAAATACTGTAAGAACCCGCAACAATGAGATAACAAAAACAATCTATTTTCCACTTCAAGTCCCAAAACACAACAACCGTGTTTTCTACATCATCCCAAAAAGTCTCCAGCAAAAACATTTATGTGATTTTGTGTGGGTTTACCACAATACCGTTAAATTAATAACCTTGACGTAAGACAAACTGATTTCATAAATAATAAATTAAGATTCATAATAAGTTGAGAGTTCGCCCATCACTGTTTAGGACTCTTTAATCTCCTTTCTTAATCTTATTGAATCGAATCAAAGCGACGCCCTTCCATTCAGACCGTCCATTGAGAAGTTACTCACTTGAAAACTTATTACTTTGTTCTGAATTATTACCAGAGGAGAATCGTGGTTTGCAAACAACTTGAAAATGAAAAGAAAAAAACCTCACCGAGTTGATAAAAGGAAAAGAGCGGTCTCTGTTCTCGTTTCATTCCTCGAGGAAATGAGAAACCCCTGAGATAACCCGGTTATTAAATCGGGCTCAATCGAGTGACCTCGGGAATCTGTTGACTGTGTTGACTTCTATGCGTCATCGGTCGATGTGGGAGTTGATTGCCGCAGACAGACAAAAATCAGACAGACACCGAGGCAGGTGGGTCGTGACTGGGGTCAATTGTTCGCGTGATACGAAGGAAGATATAGGAAATCGGGAGATCTTTATTGATTTATGTAGAAACTAAAAATTAGTCAACAATCCGTCCTGCCTTTGCGGTTTTTAAAGAGTAATATCATTGACGGATTCTTTCAATTTTGAAATGAGGTCTCAATAGCTAGTTAATAATTTATGTAAACGGAATAAACAAGTGGATGAATGTGTAACTCTGGACACCTGTCCTCAGAGACATGCCGATTTGTCAATTATTATAATCAAATAATTTTGCGAATAAAAAATGAATCCGTTTTATGTAAACATTCGTCAATTTGCCGTTAGTAATAATTTAAAAAGGGTTGAATTTTATTTTACAGAGAAAATGGTATTATTTGAGTTTTTACCGAAAGAACGATCGAAGATAAACATCCATTTCATTTTTCAGAACGATTCGTAAAAATAATGTAAGTTTGATAAAATTTGGCCAATTTGTTCACAGCTGTTTGTTTTTCTTGTAAATTTTCACGTAATCCTTTAGATTATTTGGTTGCAGAAAATTAGTTAACGTGACAGATTCTGTGTTATAATCGTCTCGACATCTTCAAACACCAAAAAGCCCATTTTCAACAATATTTCTGTATTCCATTTCAAAAAAATGTTTGGGACCTTTTAATGAAATATAATTATTATTCAATCAAAAATCTAAAAACATGAGATTCTAAAAGACAGAAGGTGTGAAGAACTGCAGTGGTGATTTATGCTTTTCGTTTGCTTTTTCATTTTTACATGCTTTGTGATTAATTACTTCAGTATCTGTCGTCGTTTCCTTAATATTTGTTGCAATTGAAGACTCTCGAATTCTAGAATCTTCAGTTTGAAGTGAAGTAGGTATTGCAGATCGTGTAAATCAAGTTTTGTCGGTGCACTGAGCTATAAAGAAGGTGTGATACACGAATTTATTGTTATTATTCACGCTAAATTACAATAAATAAACCAATCTGGATACAGCTCATATATTTTGAACAAGTGAAAATTTCGACCTGTGAATCAAAATCTTTGCCATAGTCAAGGAATAGGGGTTTATTCGGATTAGAGCCCACGATAATTATTTTTCAAAATGTAGTTTAGTGAAAATGTGTCACTTGAATAATTTTTTAAAGTTCGCCGGTTGAGGACAAACCGCAAGTTAGGAGTAGGAGCTTTTATCTAGTGGCATGTGCATCCGCCCTCGAGAGGATGGGGATTCCTATGCATGTCCTTGACAGAGCGACATACGATGGTTTTCCGAAGGGATGAAGGATTAGGGGTAAGTGCAACCCCTAATTACAGCTGTGGTGGTACGAGGGTCCGATCCCCACAGCCGTGGGTGAGCGTTGGGAACAAACAAACGCCAGCTGCCGCCGTCCCCCATAACGTGAATGTCAGTTTCAGAGAGATTTCTCCTCCAATGTTCACAGGATTTCTTGAAAAGTTGTGAGCATTTGAATTATGGGATCGCATCTATCCGTTTGTCCATAGTGAAAGTTACTGTGAGCGACCGTCGTAGTTGCCAAGAAGGGAGCATATCAGTAGTTCGTAAAGTTGAGCACTGTTTCATTATATCGAGGACAGATCCTGATAAGAGATATCAAAAGCGTACAATATCTTGAGGGGTATCCGATGAGCATATGTCTCAGAAAACAAACAGGCTGTGAAGTACTGCTGCAAAAAAAGATGGAGCGTGAAGAAACGGTTCATGTTGACCTCATACTGTTGTTTCCATAAACGTTCACGTATAATCCTCTTCTGCAGAAACAATTGAATTTTCATCTTCAAACTATTGAGCTGACGGTTCGTTTCTGTATTCTACGCCAAGAAGAGGAAACAAAGGATCCTATTTGAAAAGTTCGCGTAAAGAGTAATGAGTCAACTGACTTCAGTCTGTGTGAGGATAGAAGTGTAAGTAAATGTACGAAAATTCCACATTCCTACCAAAACTTTTATAACGTCACTAGAAATGGAGCATCCGAAAGCCAAAACTGAGCTGTGTAGGTTGGCAATACTCATTCTCAAAAGTCCAATTGTAGCAACGTTTTGTTCAAGATTATGAATGGTCTAAGAACCGAAACCATGAGGTTGTATGAATTCGTATAATTTTCAAGTTTTGCTGCATAACTGGAACTTTTTGACTAACTTCCACGTGCACCCAGATTTAGATGTCAGGTAAGAAGATCAAATTCCTATGTGTATATGGTCTGCTATTCTCTTGTATATGATCTGCTATTCCATGCTATCGTAGCGCTACCATTATTTCAACTTTTCCGTGTTTGAAGTGATGATGGAAATACGTAAGACTCCCGACCCCAGCGCAGCTTCCCACTATCGACCGCACCCCCATTGTCACGTGACGTTTTCTAAAATGATACGAAATGGATAGAACCAGTTTCCGTCGACTGGTGGCAGCTGATGGGTCCATGGCAATAAAAATGTCGGCAGCGCATGAGGGTATTGTCGGTCATTAACTAGTAAACTCGACGTAAATTTAAGTCGACTTCATTTCTCGTAAAGACGGTAACATGATGGCGGTACCCCGCAGGAAATTCCTTCGATTTACGAATAAAATCACTCCCGACGAGATTGTGGAAACCCATTTTAATAAAAAACGGAGCTAAGAAAAACGTTTTCTATTTCTATGGAAGTATTGCGTTACAAAGTTAAATCGATGTATACAGTTATTGTTTGTTACTGATGATGACCTAACCGTCGAAATCGATTTAACTTTGTAACTCCTTCGATTTTGTTGACAGTTTTGTCATCCAACGTTTTCATTTGTTTCATTTCATTTCGTTTTCGTTTGTTTAAGAATTTATTTGAGTGCTGAAGTATGATTACTGTGATATGACTACCTGGTAACTAACACGCATCGGATCTTGCGAAAATGGGGATGCAAAATTGAAGGCTCTAAAGCAACTTGGTACAAGGACAAATTGGTAGCTCAACATTGATGTTTCGATTATTCGGTTCCAAACAATCGACTTTCAAACGAATTATATTATACTAATATTTTCATGATTCAGAGTACCTACTAAGTCGTTGGAGTATCACTTGAACTGATTCTGGTATCCTGTGAAGTCAGAAAAAACTCATTTTGGTGAAAAGTGTAATTATTTCTGACGCAGAGAGAGGTGATAGTGAATCCTATTGGCTAATTGAAGTGAAGGGGGCCGGGAGGATCAACCAATGACAATCAAGGCAGAGTGAAACGGAATGGTGAAGAGGGAAATTCAAAAAATGAATAAATTCTACGTACAACAACCATAACTTCTACAGTTTACTGTAGACGTTCACTGAGTAAAACGTCCTTCGAGCCCCGAAGAAGGTACTAATTTTATGACCCCATTCCCAATCAGTTGACGTAGAACGTTTTGCTGGGTCGATCTACATATTTGCTCTTCTACAGTTTCCTACCGAATTCGATTACATTTTCAGGGGATGTGTGGTTGGAATTCTTGATGGGCCCAATTTATCCACCACGATCGGGTTGTCACTGTTCATGCCACATCGTATCTTTCTTAATAAGCCCTTGTACAACCTTCAAGAACTTATTTGAAAGATAACTGGCATACGAATACTTATATCAAGTATCCAAAACTGCATGTACTTGTTCATCTCGATTCCCTCAACCTTCAGACTTTTTGAATTAATTACGACCTCAAGAACAATTGTGTTGGAAAAGTACCTTCGTCTGTTCCTGACGTACGAGTATTTCCCTCGGCCTCCTTCACGGAGAGCGGAAAACAGAGATGCCTGTGAAAGACTTGCAAAACGAGATTTGCCTTGAGGTTGAGGTGCCTGCATTGTCGGTGGCGGCCAAGTGTATTCAGTTGCCGTGCAAGGCCCGACCTGAGACATGCAAATGCGGCCAGCGGGCACGCCATCCCCCCACCCATCATCGCGGCCCTTCGCTTCCCTGGCCAACATTCTCAACCCAAATAATCTTTGGCAAACTGGCCTTTTTCCCTGACTTAGGGATTTGGGTACGTATAACGACGATGTTATTCGTTAAAAACAAAAATTCCATTTGCAATGGAAAACAGATTGCCGGAATCCGTGTCAAAACTCTGAAAACACCGTTGACCTCATAAAATAACGATTGAAATTTGATATTGAAATGACGGCACTATTGATTACCATCCTATACGTTTATAGAACGTTTTAAGTTATTATCAAACAGCAGTTTATGACAATCGACCCAAAATATCGAAACTATGTCGACTGTATTGGGATTATTAAGGTCCAACAGAATACTATCCCTCTTTCACTGAATTTTAAAATTGTATAGTGTTCCTGATTTTCACGTCAACATCTTCGATGGTGGTTTGATGTTTAAATCTTAACGCATCCTCTGAACTCTGAAGAATAAAATATGTTTTTTGAAAATTCGGTGTAAGAGGAGAAGTTTTCTGTTGGACCCTAATGCCAATTAAGTTGAAATAGTTATTATAAATCAGTTCATTTCTAGTGAATTATAAATCTTCTCCTGAAGTTCGAATATTATATGATTATTACAGTTACCTTTAACAAGAAAGAAAGAGAATACGTTGTCCAAACGACATCTGGTCCTAATAACTATCTAAAAAAAGAAGAAAAAAAAAATAAAAAATAGAATGTCATTAGAATGCTTTATTTTTAAAAAAATCGCGGTAAATTTCTCCGCTTCACGGAAAAACATTGAATCCTGGATATGTTTACTGTTAGAGAAAGCACATATGTTTAGTGTGTAACGTTACTGTATTTGAAATAAACATATTTCGTTTAATTTGTACCTAATAACTTAATATTTGGTAGGAAACCGGTGAATAATTCCTTGGTACCTGCCTCAAAATACTGGTCGCCACAAAAATAAGAGTCGTCACAAATTTTGGTGTCGTTACGCAAATTTTAGAATAACTCCCCAGCCCAAAAACATATCCAAATGAAAAACTCGGCGCTTTGCGCCTCGGCGGGGGGCTCCGCCCCCCTGCACCCCCCGGTTTATTTCTTTTTCCATACTCTGTATGAAATCATAGGAACACAGAATGTGTTTTTGCGATACTAGTCATCCGTTAAATAAAAAACAACAATAATAAATGTGGAGTTGACATTAACATGACAACCAATAAACATATCACCAGATGTTTTTTCTGTCGCTTTTTCGTGACGATTTTTTTTCGGTAGGTCATCGCAAAAACACATTCTGTGTTAAAATAAAAAAACATACCTAGTACAAAATTAGCTAGAATCAGTTAACGTTGGTATCTACTTTCACAATGGGGTGTGCGCATGGGTTGGAAAAACTGTTTATTGTTATTTTTAATCAAAATTAGACCTCATTCTGAGAATTTTGAGACCAACCGCGACCTTCTAGCGTGAGAAGACCTTTTTCTATGATTTTTCGAAGTTTCGAATGTTTATGACGTCACAGTCGGCTGGGGGTCCCGCCTAGGAAGAGGGGCGCGTGACGTCATAAACATTCGAAACTTTAAAAAATCATAGAAAATGATCTACTCGTCCAAAAAAAGAACAGCTGGTGTCAAAATTCTCAGGATGAGGCGTACTTTCGATTAAAATTTTTTTTTAAAATCAGGCGCACCCCCTTCATATATTTTGAAATGCTGGCGAATCAAAAATTTTTCTGTATTGGTACCCATTTTGCGTTGATCATCGCTCCACATTTATCGAATAAGTTTCTTTCGTACGGGGAGTTCGTTCCATTCTATTCCGACTGCCATTTCAGTTTGTCCGACTTGCATCGAGGACGTCATCCGCTGTCTTCCAAAAGGAAGATCAGAAGAATCAATTCTGAAGATCATTTGTTCTGATGATTTCACTCATGGCTTCCCATTGCCTCACCGCCCTGGGTTGTGACGAGGGGAGGGGGGGGGGGTGAGAAGAGACGCACGAAAACATGCCTCCGCGGCGAGACTCGAACCCACGACTTCCCTGCAGTAGCCGGTCCGAGACTCGTTGCTAAAAGACGCGGACAGTAGCGAGCGCGACCACAGCTGATCTCATGTTATTTCCTACTATGAGTATCTACTATTGGCGTCAATCGTCCCAGAAGAGCTCATTGCTTGATGAAAATGTTAACCCGATGGTTTGACAGGGGATTTGGCCCCTTGTGCATCTAAACGTCGGATTCACAGTCGTTTTCCTTTATTCGCCTAACTTTTGAGCCCTTATGAAGAGTTCAGGCCTTATGAAGTTCGAAGTTGGTCTATGTTCCGCTTGGTCTCATTCGATATACCTATTATTTTCATCCCGTTGACAGTATTTTACAGAGTCTTGAAATTTTCATTCCATATTTTTCGCTCCTCATTTACCCCAATTTTTCAACAGCATGTAAATAAAGGAATCAGCCAATAATGGTTCATCAATAAAAATGTACATGAGTCTATTAGTTTCCATCTACTTCGAAAATAGAAACGTTAATGATTTAATAATTAAGTTAATAATTTCCCAGTAGAAACCTAGTGAGATGTCGTGTGTGTAATTACATGAAAATATAAGAGTAAGCTCGTGAAACAGTGTGACTGTATAAAAGGATGTAGGAAAAAAACGCTGCAGCATCAAAGCGTTTTCGGTCTGAAAACCTGTTATATCTAGATTATTTTAAGTTTTCGCTCGAAAAACCCTTCTAATTCCATCGTAGAAATGGTGTTCTGGTGTTTTTTCTCATGCCGGTTTGGGTGAAAAGGATAAACGAATTATAAAAATGGACCTGTTTCATGTTGTGAAAAACTGAATAATATTGTAATCAGTTTTCCATTCGGATGAGTTTTCGCAAACGTTGGAAAAGTTTGAGGATATGGAGGCCGCAGGCTGTATTCTTTTGTAATCCTTGGTAATGGTGGATTCTGTGCAGTGTTCCCGTCTGCGTTTGGATATTGTGTTGGTTGGGCAGTAAGTTTGTATAGTTTGGAGAAGTAGGGTATTCACGTTCAAATGTACTCATCAATATTCCAGAATAAATCATCGCTCACATTTAGCCTCCTAACCGATTGAGAGTCCAGAAGCCACCTTCCATCCCCCCACCGCTCATTTATACACAATGGGATACAGTCATAGTATGGTTGAACCGATGGCCTCTCGGAACAATAGCCCAACACTTTTCAGCGACGTTTCTGGCTTCTTCAGGTCAATGACTTCTCATCCACCGCTGTTTTCTTCGAGTAATTTTTTTTCGGCGAACTGAACGTTTTTTTAAACGGTTATTTCTGACCTACTCAACTTGTTATGTTTGCTTCGTAGTTTAGAGCTAGCCTGTCATAATTCCAAGGACTTGCCTCGGTGTCGTTGACCATTCGCCAATATTGCTTTTTCCCGCGACCGTGTCGACCTCATTTTTCGACTCCTTCTTTACCTTTCTTATTTTTTCATCGTATCCAGTTTCCCTCAGACGTCGAGCGATTGTTGGAACAGTACTTATAACAATATAGAATTTTAATACGGTGACAGAACCATTTAAATCGGTACCAATCGATTGAGCAGGGGTCCATACAAGAACCTCTGCAGCCAATTATAAAAGTGACGTTATTTATGACCACATAACTCAACCGTAAACGTCGAACTGCGAGTATTAAGATCAGTTTCCCATTTTCATATAGGTAATTTTTTCTCATAAAATTGAACTATTGATCATTTCACCTGAGTTTTGAAGAGAGCTGATTCTAGATTTGAGGTTCTGAATGCCCAACCAAGTAGAATAGGAACTTCATTAGTGAAGAATAGAGAGGATCTGAATTAAATGGAAGAATGTAAACTGATTGATTCATTAGAATGGAATCACTAAAAGTCACCAAAATAACGAAAACGTCGCCCAAGTGGGTATGACATTGAGCTTTCTCGTATCCACAATATATTTGTGATGATCTGGTTGGGATTCACGAAGAGTCAACAACATCTATGTCAAGTTTTCATAGTTTGGGTCTTCAATAGTCAGTATTTACTCCAAGTTTAATCGAAATTGGATCAATTAGGTATGAGGAAATTAATGTAGTATATAAATTGGAGTCGTTCAGGTTTATGAATGCGCATTGGTTACAATAAATCTGACTGCAAAGGAATTGATGGGGAGCCATCTAACTTTTATAGGTTACGATGATTAGGTTGGTCGGACGTATGCTTGTATGGATTTGGCCTTCCAGAATTCGACCAGTTTGCGCATAAGTGCAATCAATCCCGAATCAACATAGATATCATAGTATATAGATATCATCAGAACATCAGTCCTCAACTATCTTACAATTTGTTTTAATCGTACAAATAGGTACAAGTAGGTAATGAGAAAATTATGTACAGAAAGTTTTACGTATGCCAGGTCCATTCCTTCTAGATTGGAGGTTTCAATTGCCATATATTGGAATTATGCGCTTAGCAGCTGATAATATCTCGTTTTGGAAGGTTGGTTAATACTTGGAAACTGGACACTCCATTAAAATGCTGAAGTTACCTTTGTGGCGTCCCCTCAAGTACAGACGTTGTAAAACAAGATACCATAATCATGATGTACTTCAGTGCTTAGATTATCTTTAATATAAGAAAGCCTAATTTAACTACTCCTCTCTTACGTCATGATTGAATAGTTCTTGAGCTGAATAGTGAAAACTGAGAAAAACTGTACAGGATAAACGGTGGTAATGGGTAAATTAGATCTTCGAAGAGAATACAACTAGGAACGAACGAAGAATTCCACTTTGCTGAGTAATGTTCTGACGAACAGACCTATGATTTAGGGTTTATCGGTGATAGTCTCTTGGGTCTCATCCTGTGGTCATGTTCTCATGATTCATAATGATCGTAACGAACGTTTGACTGGAAAATTGCTTCGTTTTTCAATCAGCGGTGCGCAATATTTTTGTGATCTCTTGTAACTCGAGTGGTCTCTCGGGGGAGAGTCAAACAGGAGTCGAGTGAGTGGGGAGAGGAACCTGTTGTATACGGGTCTAGTGAAAGTCAGAAACCCGACATTTAGGTCAAAGGCCCAACATGGAGCGTCGATGATGCCTTGGGAGGGGAGCACCAGCTCCCAGTGCTGAGATTTGCGAGATCATTTCGCCGGAATCCATTTTACTTCTGAGAGCATGAAGCTTTTGTCAAATACTTTCCATTCGGCCATTTTCGATGTGTTGCTTTCCAAGCTTGGAAAGCGACAAATGAAATACCTGGCTGGGGATGTCTTTTCTTTAGAGTTCGCCCTCCCTCAAGTTTGGCTTGTTGGCTTTCGAAAAGTTCCGACCACTTTCCGGAATTTCATTTGTCAATGCTTTCCTTGGCTTGGTGGTAAGCACGTCAAAAATGCGTCATTCTTCGATTTTTACCACTATTTTGTGAAATGAGTGTTGACTTCACTCACTCAGCAGATTGAGTATTCTGTTTAGAGTATTGAGTATTTTCACTGAGTATTCTGTGTTTTCGATCACTTTCCTTATAAAAGAAGAAGAAGTACCAACCGATGTAGCTAAATGACGTCACTCATCTTAAGCAAAGACGTCATGTCTTGATACTCCTTTGCATAATTTAAAAGCTTCTCAATATGGATGAGCTCTCGAGTAAGTGATGAAATGAGTGAGATAGGGTTCTTCAGTTAGGATGAAATAGAAAAAAGATGGTTTCAGGAACAACGTTTCGTCCTTCATTAAACGCCTTCGGGGTTCCATCAAAAACCACCAATACAATAATGAATGAAAGACCAAGCACATCATAATTCATTGTATGAGTACAACATACTATTGAAAAAAGAGTATGACATTGAACTTTCAGCATATTTTTATGTTCATTTCGGCTCTTATTAACAAATCAAGTAGTTCAAAACCTCCTGTAATGATGGAGCGGCAAAATCTAGTGGGGCATCACTTGTGGATGCCTCTCGTGTTTTGATGTTCTGGGGATATCCAATAAAACAGGCAAACAACACGTTTTCTCCTTTCTCTGAAGGATGAATTCAAGAACACCCTCTCATTATAGCTTCTCAGTTTAGTTAGTTGTAGTCCTGGATGTTGGTGAGGACCCTTCTACTCAAGGGACTGGAAACCTAGGTGCGAAATTGGCCTTCAATCTTAATTCAATATTTCGATCTGAAATATCTACACTCCAGTTTTAATTCTTCTTGTTACGTAGCGCGTCTTTCCTTATCATCATCTAAAATCTTTTTAAAGAAGAGAAAAAAGGCAATAAATCGATTTTCCAATCTAATATTGAACGATTGAAACTTGACTCGTGGACATAATCTGAAATGTATCCTTGAATACAACATCACCGTCGACGACCCGGGGGCGTCATAAAAATTCCGAAGGATCGAATACCTCAGTAGCTCCCATCTCAGCTCGCGGTTACCAACCCTCCCGGATATCGTCTTTCGAGAGGCTTGAGAAATGCTACTCCCCTTGCGTGACATGGTAGATTAGTTTAGTTGGTACAAAAATTCCTTTGCCACCGCTCATGTTACAATCTGGAGGTATTTGGAAGGGCGTTTAAGCTTCTATCGATTAAGTTCATGCCTAATAGTTTTTACTCGGTTAGGTCAAATTGCAGAATCATTGTCGAATTTGCTTCTTGTATGAGCCAACATTGGGCCACCTTCTGTCAACATGCTTTTAATGCTAAGTTATTAAACTTCAAACGTAACAGAACCAGTAGATGCCTGCTCTATTACTCCACAAGTCGTGTGAGATCTCACTCTGAATAAGGAGTGTACAAGACTTTCTTGGAGCTGGCCAATGCTCTTTCAGAAACAATGAGACTCACATCATGAGGAGCTGTTTCGTTTTCTGACCAAATCTTGAGTTCGCTGCTCAGGCCTCAATTTCATACCGATTCGCGAGTTTGGTTATTATTTTCAATAACTAACCTTTAATACGTCTCAACATTTTCGAATATTGGATTTTAAGGTATTATTGGGGTATTACAGTATTAGGGTATCAGTATAAGAAAATACTGATATTCAATATCTCCAAGTCTTTTAATTGATCCTGAGGCTTGAAATTCGGATAATATAATTGACATACCATCACTAGGGTGTCCCTTATTTTACAACTTTTATTGTTCGAAGTTGGTCATCCTCGGACAACGCTAACACGTGCCGCATCTCCACCTAAGTTGATAATGTGAAAACCACCGAAAAACTAGCTTATTACGAAAACGCCAACATTTTTCCTGCATCTCGTTCTTCTCCGATTGACTCAAACTTTTTACACGTTGTTTGAGAAGGTCTGCTGAAGCTCTGGTAAACTGAGGTTTCCTGGTGAAAAACGAGCTTCAGCAGACCTTCTCAAACAACGTGTAAAAATTTGGACTCAATCGGAGAAGAACGAGACGCAGGAAAATTTTGGCGTTTTCATAATATGCTGGCTTTTTGGTGGTTTTCATATTATTAACTTAGTTAGAGATGCGGCATGTGTTAGCGTTGTCCGAGGGTGACCAATTTTTTGAGGGGTACTTTGGTACCTAATGGAACAAAACGAGGGGTAAAACTTACAGTTTTCGAAGATTTTTAAAAAAAGGCCATATATGGGACACCTAACCTTTTCGGTGGATTCTCAACTCAATTTTCGGTGGATGTTTTGTACATTTTTGTGGTGCCAATAATTGGTGATTTGGCGCTGAATAACGTTGCCTTTTCAAGTCAATGATGTGGTCATTTTCATCTTGAGATGTGATTTTGTAGTGTCCTATATAAAACTTTGACTGGGCCCCCCTGGAAGATGTTTGATTGCTAAGTACCAAATTATAAACACAATTCGGTATACTAAAAAACACAGTACGTCTTGCAAGTCATTCCTATACAGATTTGATCATGGAACGTACCTTTTTATTAGATTGATCAGATAATAAATCAAGTAGGAAGATGGTTTTTTCAAGCGTTATCTCACATTGAATGCTAACAAGACCAAATTTATAGTTTACGGAGGAAACAAGTCACTAATTGAGGAAAACACTTGAAAATCACTCTGCACTCTTGTCAGATCAAAGATGTTCATGCGAATCGATAGAAAGAGTTGAAGGCATAAGTATCAATCTGGGGCTAGTTCTGGATGAAGAGCTTAAGTGGAAGCCCCATGTAGACTATACACACGATGATATTAGGAAATATATATATTTTATTCAATGTGAGACACGCTCCCGAAGCAAACAATAAAACTTATATATTATACCATGTTGCAATCTGTATTGCAGTATGGCATAATAGCTTGGGGAAGAACGTATTCCACCCATATAAATAAGTTACACGTTCGGTAGAAAATTATCATAAAAATGATGTTGTCATTACCATAGACTTATTTGATATTGCTAAGGTATGTGGTGTATGTTGCTAGTGGACAACTTTATGTGAAAAACCTACTATTGCAATTCTTTGGGACACCCAACATAATTGAAATTTCTCAACGGGATCCGAAATACAATATTAAATATGCCACCGTAGGGAATGTAATTGGCCCTAGACCTAGACTGACCCTGACAACGCACAGCCCAATTTCATTCTACATAATATGTAACATATTGATATTGATTTCAGAACATAATATGTAACATATTATGTTACATAGAGAAACTGTTTGTAGTATGAAAATCAGTAGAAGTTCACTAGACCAAAATACAAAAGCAAATACAAAAAGCAAGTGTTAAGTTGACTAGATGCAGAAGGGGGCTTCAGATGCGAAAGGCTATTTAACAGCATATATGTATAGAATTAGAGATTATTAAATATCGTCCATTCTTCAGTCCAATCATGTAAATTCAAGAAATGGTGGAAAAATTATTTTATCATTTATGGTAATATAATATAATATAATTTATATCATATGATTTTGAATCTAAATTTATGTATTTATCAATTTACTTACCCAGAGGGAGCAATTTTGCTAAAATCCTACCCTACAACACAGGCCAAGCCTAACGTCAGGTAGGAAATCAAAGCAAATCGCATCCCTTTATGCATTTTTCTTCTTTTAAAAATTGTACAAAATGGAGCCAATTTACAAATTTGTTAATATCAAGCATCAATAGATAGATAGATATTTATATCTATCTATCTATTGATGCTTGATATTTCCGTTACGCGATTGGGTGGTCGTCTGGCGTAAATAGCCAGTGAACACGGACTACGACTCTACGGATGCCACAACGGCTGGGGACCCCCCTTTATGGGTGGGCGGTGAGGGGTCTTTACTGAGCCTAAAAATAGTTTTGCCGATCTATTTTCATCTGAGATTCTGTTGAACCCGTTTATTGTGATGGAAAGATTCTTGGGTTACTCTGAGGTTTCTTAGCAGTTTGTTTTGATCTGTAGTGGAATTTACGAGTATGGATGGGTAGAATTGATTTTTTTAGTCTTCAACATAATATACAGCTACAATTTCGCTTGTATAAAATGAAGGTAAATTAGTTTAATTGCAGTAAGCATGCAATTTATTTTTAAAAAACAAGACTTTAGGCATACAATAAAAACATTAAATTTGAACACCAAAAGGTCACTTACTTCAGATTATCTTAATACAAATTTGCACCCTATTTTGGAGTATAAACTTCTATTATGTAGAACAAGGAACAGGAATGAACCAATCTAGGCTAAATCGATGATGCTTCCCCGAATCTAGTCTTGAGGTAAATTTTCAAATATTTTCGTGAATAAAATTGTTTCATTCACTTGCGTTTTACTTCATCCGCTGTACAAAACATGATTTGGTACAAAAATGATTTGTCGTTGCGTGCAAATTCCAGCAGATAGTCGGGGGGGTCTCCATTTGTAAGTACACTTTTTCGAATAACTTCCCAAAAGAAGAAATTCCTATTGTGTGCCCTCGACAAATATTCGAAATCATGGTCCGATTAGCTTGGTTAGCTCTTATCGAACGCTCTTTGGCCGTTTTATATTGAAGTTGGCTCATCTAAATTACTGATCATCACATTACATCTCAAGTTCACTAAAAGTATAGCGATATCACGGTTTTGCACTCGTGTTTTAAGACCTTGAGATGAAGACCTCCGCCAGACTGTTTCTCGCTCGTGGTGTCTTCGCCCAAGTTGATGGAGGGAACGGGGCCAAACTGGCGAGATTTGAGAGGCCGTAATACGATCCTGTTTCCTTGATTCTGATAACATTTTTTCGTTGGCGTTCCAAAAGAAGTGTCAGATAGGCGTGTCATTCGAATACGTCAAGGTAGTTGGTAATTTTATTTTGGTCGAGCTAGGTTGTTGAGACGCCAAAACTCATCCTTCAGATCTGCGATTAGCTTTTTACTTTTTATAAAAGAAAAACAATTAGTTCATCATATTTATTCGTTCGAATTATATGTTGTGATTTCATTGATATTATAATAAAATAGCGTATTCCTATGGCTTAGACTTTGATGCACACTGATCCCTAAGGTAGGTACCTAACTAAACAGCGTTGAGAAGATGATAAGGCAGTAGCCAAGATGGACCGTGATTCAAAGAAATCATCAGTAGTTTGAAAGTAATATTCAAAATAACAACACTTGAAAATATCTCCCTGAAATTTCAGAAGCGATTTGCTCTGCTTTACGGATATAACAGAATAATAAATACGTGATCCCTGTAATCTTGCTAGGAAATTTGCCATCAGTTAGTAGAAGCTCGGTACCTACTTCATGGAACTCATTTTGGTCGTACGAGCTAAAAACATGACACGGCATGACATTTTTCTTCCGAGTTCTAAATCTCTAGATGAGGATTTTTACCTTATTCGCTCTATTTTAATTTCTAGCGTTCATAATTGTACCACTTGAATGTACTACTATAAATAGTACGAAGGGAAATCGTTCAATTGTGTTGGGAATTTTCTATCCCTTTACTCTTGGGTGTAGGACCGAATATTGACGGAAACAGGCAGGACGGCTGTTTAATTAGATTGGGAAGCCGTTTAGGTCCGGAAACTGACCAGGGTCAATGTGGGCGGTTCGTTGCGCAAGAGTTCGGTTGACACGTGTCGACTTCTACCCATTCATAGTAAACCCTTCTGTAGTACTCTACTTATCTTATTAGTTTAGGAAGGGACATTCTCTTTAGTACCTGGATACGAAAACTTTGGTTCAAGTGCCCCTTCAAATAGAGGCCTCATTATTATAAGTTGGAACTTGTCTAGTTTTCCGTCTTATTTTCTCAACCGATGATAATAAAACTTCGCACATTGTAGATTAGGTTCAACAAGATGAACAGGCATTTGGAAGTTTCTAAATCCAAGTGTATATTGCCACCTATTCCAAAGTAATACCAGAAGTGGTATTTTCGTTTTAGTTCACGCCCTTTGTTTATAATTTTAAGATATATGTTATCTTAATTAAGGAAACTTGTTTTTTAAATAATGAAAAATTATGAATATCGATCAAGCGAAAATTGAGGAGAATTGGGTAATTGAGTCTAAACCTCAACTTCTGTATTCAAACCGATGCTGGGCATATTTCCTAGCGTCTCTTTTTGCAAGAAGATCTGTTAGAACTGACTCCCAGGCCTCATTGAAATTTTGCAGACGCCCTCCTTTATCGACCCATGCTTTACTTATAGTCTGATCAATCGTCGATGGCACTTGGCGTCTTGGGTCTTGGTACTTGGTACTAATACACTCACAGGACCGACGGCTTGAGGTGTTCTTTGGAAAAGTTCGAATACCTGCGTTGGGTCATCCTTCGTTACCTCGTTGTTGTGTCAGTGTTTTGGTAAATTCGTTAATCAGGAATTTTTAGTTATTTCACTGTTTTCCGCAGTCAATTTGAACATGATACTTTCCTTCAAAACGAGCGGCTATGTGATGATTTCTGATACCAGTTATTTGGCCATTCACTCAATAGATAGCTCTATCACAGCTCTTTCGAACAGAAGTGAGGCTTTCAGCCGTTCAGTTTATATAAATTGAAATGTATCTGGATGAAATACATTTTTAAAAAGGCATGTATACGATTTTAAAGATGTAAAAGACATGCATACATTCCTGCATACATTCCAGGGGGAAGTAATATTAAAAGTTTTTAACATTTTGTATGGAATTTATATGGAATAATATTGGGATGTAGGTACCAAAAGAGTTTATTGCCTGATTTTTGAACATGTTTCTTCTTTTCAAATTTGAGATCGTTTCAGCGGTTTGTTTGATTCCACCTAGAGCACTCCTTTTTAGGACGTCCCACAGTAAGACTTGGGCGTCCTTATGCGATAGATCTGGGGTGAAGTTGGACAACACTCAACAGAAAAAAAAAATTACCACACAGTAATCCGTTTTAGACCATTCTGAATCCAAATCCGCGAAAAAAAACCATAGGTGTATGTCTGTGTGTGTGTGTGAGTGTATGTGTGTGTGTGTGTGTAACAAAATCTTGTGTACTCTGCACAGGCCTTAGTTCTCAACCGATTTTCCTGGTTATTTTTTCGTTCGACACGGAATACTATCTATTTGTGCACTACGGCGCCGGAATTTTGGATTTTGCTTTTTAAGAGGGGGAAAGGGGGGGTTAATGCTTAAAAAACGTGCGTTTGCGTGCGTAATCTTGTAAACTCTGCCCAGGCCTCAATTTCCAACCGATTTGCGTGTTTCTTTTTTTCTTTGACTCAAATAACTTCCGAGTTGTACATGATTTTACCAGAGTACCAAAATTCGCAAGGGTAGGTGATGAGTGGGGGGATAATATTCACAAAATATCCGATTTTTCAATATTTCGGTTCCTTTACTGCTTCCTAATTGTACCCAAGCTTTGAAATTGAGGAAAAACTCTCATTATACCTCCGGATTTTCATGAATTATTCTCTGTACCACCATGGAAGTAATAGTGGTGCCACCATGGTGCCATGATGCCATAAACCGCTTATTTCGTGTTTTTTTTTTTTTTTTTTTTTTTGTGTTTCACCTTGAATACGGATGTGACCTTCGACGGACTGCCTACCAAAACTAACAGATGAAAGTTCAATGTTACGACGTATTTCTGCTTTGGTGCCAGACTGGCACCATTGTTGGCGTTGGGAGGTGGTGGTGGGGGGGGGGGGGGGTGAACTCGAATTCGCATGTTGGGTATCGTAGATCATGGATTTTAAAATGCTCTTCAGATTCGAGGCTCCCATGCCGCTAGAAATGTTAAGGTGGATAATGGTGAGAGGGGGGGGGGGGTCAGTATTTCTTGCCTAAAGTAATAAATAAATTACATCGAGTGAAAAATTTTTATCACTTAACAACTGGTTAAACTGATCTAATGCTTATCCAATGGGACGTCCCCTGGAATGCATGCATTACTAAACAATATGTTTAGTCTTGATAGCACTCGAAGATTGGCAGCTGCCGAGGAGCGCGTCTCAAATGAATTGTTTTGCAGGGACGACCGCCCATCAGTTCTGCTCAACCGTTGTGCTGTATGCTTTCCGATCATCTTTGTCCGATAGAAGAACAATAAAATCGAAGAATGGAGCCGTCTCAGCTTCTAAAGAAGCCAGAGAAACGAGGTTTCCCTCAAGGTTTTCCGTTAATACAAACGACCTCCTCCCCCGGGGCGGACTCATAACAATCCTGGACGAACCTCTTGAATAACATGAGAAGGATCAAGAGCTTGAAGGTTGAAAAAGGGACATTGATAGGTGGTCGCGGCTCGTATGACTAAAACCATGGTAGCAGTTGACGGATGAGTTGGTCCTTGGGATGTCAGGCTGGTGGCTGGGCCAACGTCGCGTCGTGTCGATCAGCTTCTGTGTTGCACTCCTCAATAATCACCTTCTTCTTGAGAATTTTCGAAATGAATGGCGTGTTGTGAAGGGTCGCTGTTTCTATTATAAGGGTTAGTATGTTTATAGGCCAAGTAGAGCTTGATAGCTCAAAGTACTTTGAAGTAAATTTGACTTATAGTGTCGTCTTTCAAAAAAATACATGATCATGTTTTTCTGTACTATGGATATTTAATTAATTCACTCAATGGCATTCCATGGATATTTGTCTCCCTCAGTTTCAAACATGAGAACTATGTTGAAAACTGTTCAAACTTAGCTAGGATAGTTCCAGATCTGTTTGTAGAGCTGTTGTTGGCAGGATGGTATTTTTGCTGCGTCAAGCGTCACGGAGCATCAAATTCTGCTCATTTATGGATGCATGAAATTTTAGCAATAATATTATTGTGTTTTTGTCTAGGTGGCCTTTTTCAACAAAACTCGATTTTAATTTTCGTTCCTTACGGGTGGTAAAGTAGTTCGGCAAAGACAGTTTTTTCCCCCTTCCAACCGACATCCGCACGATTTTATGGATACGGGCCTACGTGTTCATTTTACAAGAACACGCATATCATAGACTGTTCACTTCGTCGCCCGCATCATAACGTAATGTTGTACATGCTTTGGAAAGTGGTTCGTCGGAATATCGGGGCGATTTTCAACCATTTTGTCACAAACGTGCGTTTTCCAGCTGGTTTGAACCTCTGTACTAATACCTCCCCATCTACGGGGGCCAGGCGTGCCTCAAAAAAGACCTTGCTTTCTTAGAACGAAGCCGCGGCCTCAGTCGATGTAGGGCAAACGTGTCTCCCGCGAGTTGGAGATGGCTTGCATCTGGGTGCCCGCCTGGCTCTACCGACTCTTCTTATCTTGCGTCCTTGCCAATTCGACTTCGTGCCAAAATACTGCTCAGGGCGGTGACGGGCGTCTAATACCCAGTGCCGACAAGCTAACTTTTGTTGAATTTTTTCATCATGTGACACCGTCTATTCCAAGTGAGGTTAGACAAAGTAGGTATGTTCCTGTCGGAAGCAGCCTCAGCGTCGACCCCCCCTTGTATGGACATTTTATCGATACCAAGGCACCGTAGCACAAAGGCGCTATATCCAAAAACGGAGTTTTGAGAAAAACTCAAAAGATGTCTTCACCAGTGCACAATGGGGTATTCCAGTCAATTTTTTAAATTTTTTTTTTTCAAAAGAGTATGGCTCAGGAATAACGGTAATCGGGTCTGTTCGTCGAGAAAATGTTTTTAAAAAATCAGAGAAGCTAAGGAAAGTTGAAGATTTGAATGGTGTGACGTAGCTAGCCAATCGTGACGTAGCTAGCCAACTGTCTTTGAAAAAAGTATCCATGCACAGAAACCCTTGGAGGACCTCTTGGATACTACAAAATACTATATATATATATATATAGTCCTTGCCTAGTGTGTGCATTTATAGCGGCCCGCCTTTTTCAAACGTGTGATCTCTTTAATTAATTTTTCTACCACATGTTATAGTATCATTGGGCTTAAAGTTGTAGTATATAGGTTTTCAAGGGTGCTGAATCCAAATTTGAGGTCAAAACCCAGAATTTCCGACCCACCGAAATACCCCATTCCTGAATTAATGACTTGTTACACTAAACTCTTCTATTTCTTCAAGAAATTTTCAAGCTATATTCATCGAGAAGATCAATAATAGTTTTGTTGATTTTGAGTCTTTCTGAAATTAAATAAACAGGATGGTTAGCCGTGGTCGTACCAGGTAGAGTGGGGATAAAATTTGATGAAGAGGAGTGTAGTGGTGTAAGCAGTACCAGGTACCTTCATATCATGAATATTCACGTTCAATTATTCACGAGAAGTTGCTATAGGTACGGCAGTGTGCACAAGAAAAAAGGCAACCCTTGCATGTGGGAAAATAAAACCGAGGAACTGACAGACCCTAAAAGCAGCGTTGACCAAAAGATGACCGCTAAAACATTTACCCGCATTGACAGAACGTACGAAACCCGCATACAAGAGCACTTCTCCTGGGACTTACTGAGCTCACCTGCGTTCTCCCCGGCGATAGTTAGGTTGGTAACTATTTGCTCACTGCGAAAGGGCACCACGTGACGAATAATAAAAACCACAGTACGATGACATACGTTCAATAAAGCAGGTACCTGATTGGTAGTACCATAAGAACTCGAATAATGACCATTGTACCTGCCATGAAGAGCGTGTTGGTCTAGAGGGGGAAGAGTGCAATAAGTCCTAGATTCTGCTCGATGCGCTTTCGCAAGGTAGATTGATGTTTTGGGCTAAGTTGGCTGTCTTCCATAAGAGTGAATCCACTGTAACCCGATTCATCATGAAAGCTATTGTTTGTGAAAACTATTCATTGCGCGAATGAACGGCTATACCACTCTCATTACATTTTGTTAGTAGACCCGATCTCGTCCAAATCGTCTCTGCTATTCCAATGACTGACTAAACCTAATCGTTCTTAATCACTACAAACGAACAAAGTTGATCCAGAAATTCTCATAGTTATTTATTCGTGATACTTGTTCCAGACAAAATTGTAAAAAATCTTGTTTTTGTTAAATTTGCATGGTTTTGTGCAGGTTAGATATTTTAACTAACTATAGCGCAGAGGTTTTCTTAAACACCGTATTCTCTCGATCTATTGCCCAATTTTGCTCAAATTCGAGGGAAGTTGGGTATTGATGATAGTTCCGGTATTGATTGCCAAAAGATTTGTTCAGTTTGAGCTACGGTAAACAGTAGAATCATAAATCATAAATGTAATTGAGAATATGAAACAAGGAAAAACTTGATTTGTTATGATCTTGATGATCATGTTTCTTGTAGTTAATGGTCGATTATATATTATCCTCTTCATTCATTTTTACCAACTAATTCTATATTACGTCGTTAATATTTTACTTTAGAAAGCTGTCCTTACTGTCTAAGAACTTTGCAAAACTTGCTAAAAACCCGTTTTGCATCATCGATAACTTTGTCTCATAATCACGATTCTTCGATGTGTATTAGTAATCAAATTGATAAACATTACATTATTTATAACGAGAATAGTTTTTTTTATTAAAATCCCCCTCCCTTCGATCTACAACTTAAAACTACTATTTACACATGAATATAACGGACTGGAGTTTTATATTGTAGAAATGAAATTGTCACTTCCTCGTTAGGTACTCATTTGCAAAGCGCTACAAATTATTGCACAAAGATTTTCTATATAGATCACTCGTCTGCAAAGAACTCGGCTTTGCCATTGTCACTACCTACCAACCATCGATACAACCTACCTACCACGTACCTACAGTGATCGCATTTTAGTCAGCTAAAATTTGAAGGGAGATTAAGCCTCTTTTGCGATTCACCCTCGTAAGTCCAACCCTTAAGTTCTCGTAGGGAGCGAACGGTTTGTCCTACAAAGCTGCGCGTGGTCTGAAAAATCCTAAAAATTCAATACTATCTCAAATTGATGGAAAAACAATGCATCGACATTTTTTGAGCTAGGGCGTTTTAAAAATTTCATCTCTTAGAAGTGACCGATGAAAGGAACTATGAATACAGCAACCGTGTTGCCAAGGACAATATAAACGTTGAATATTCTAATGCTGTAGATTTGCCATGTTGGCTCGAATAAACATTATAGTTTAACAAGAACACAGTATTTATAACAGACATCAACCAAAAGCTTCGGGGCACAACTAGACCCCAAATTTAACCCTTATACCAAATTTCATCAAAATGGGTCCATGGGAACTAAAGAAAGTGGCCGCGTACGGCGGGCGGCCAAAGTTTTATTCGATTTTCGGATTTTACGTACCTTGAAACGCAAACCAACAAGTTTTGAGGGGGCTACAATTTTTTTTTTTTTTGGTCGATTCCAAAGGTTCATTATTGAAAATAATAAACCAAAACAGTTAGGCACTCAAAAATACCTAAGAACTGATGACATACTTTGGATTAAAGACACTAAACCAAAGCCCGTTAGATAGTTGAATGGACCAGTTCCTGTGAGATCGCCGATATTTCCTATTTTTGACCCCAAAATCGGATTCAGCACCTCGAAAAACCCCCTACGGCAAACTTTCAGCCCGTATTTCTTAATTTACGAACAAACAAAACAGTGTAGAAAATATGAACGTTTTCAAAAATCAACCCGATTTTCATCTATCCCACACCATTAACTATTCAGGAAAAATGCAAACAGAATTCGGTGAAATTTCTCATTAGCCATGAGCGAAACCATCAGAACCAATAAATTCAAAATATTTTCTCTAAAAGACAACTGATAACGTCCGTAACGCCAGGAATGGTAGTCGGACGAAAATTCAACCCGAAATTGATAACTGATCAATCGGTTTTCAATCCTAAATAATTGTCGATTTGTCTCCACGTCACTAAACATCATAAAAAAAACTTCAAAAAAATTCACCAAAAAATATTCGTATTATATTTAGTCTAAAAACGGTTGAATTGTGAGAAAACTTAAACTTATGATTCTTACTCATTTTAGGATACTGATTCAAATTTCCTGCAAAACACTTTTGGAAACCCCTAAGTACGACCAATTGTGATCGAAAAATCCTACAACACTGAGCACTAATATCAGAATCCTGTGGACTAGATTTTTTTTCGTCTCTCTTTTGTCCTCTCGAGTTCTTTCAATCACGCTTTGCTACTTCCATTACTTGTCTGAGCTCGACTTCTTGTTCATCCCCTCTCCTTCTTTCTGTTGTTCATCACCTCGCTTCCAATCATCGTCTCACCTTCGAACGTAGATAAGGCCGTCGCGAACAGAATTCTATTGAGCTCCCTGTCGCAGGGTTGACGCGTAGGTGAGGGGGGTCTATTGTGTCTCAGACTTCTCCTCTTGGACGCGAAGAGAAAACAGAAGAGGAGAGAAACAGTGGAGAAGAGAATCGAGACGAAGGGAGAAATAAAAAGAATGGGAAGACCTTGAGCGATTGTTTTACACGACGGAAAAAGAGAGAGGCGCTGTGGTCGGTCGAAGGGGGGTCCACCACGGATGAAGCATGGTAACAATGATTGGGGGGGGGGGGGGGATTTCTCACTCCAGACGGCCTTGACTAACCCTCTGTTTCACATGCGGGCATAAACCCCCTCCCTTCCACCTCCATCTATGGTTACTGATCCATTGTTCCTCAAGTCAATTTAATTATTTTACCAACAATTGAATTTTTTTGGGAGGTATACAAGTTTAATGAAGCCCACAATTCATCAATTATTTCTATAATAAATTTATGCCAATTATTTATTTAGAATGATTGAATCAATTCCGTGTGAAAACTGGTTACAGTGGGTTCTGTAAATAGCATTGAACATGATGTCTTAAAATAATGGGGTGTGCGCAAGGGTCGGAAAAACTGTTAATTGTTATTTTTAATCTAAACTACACCTCATTCTGAGAATTTTGACACCAACCGCGTCCTTCTAGCGTGAGAAGACCTTCTTCTATGATTTTTCAAAGTTTCGAATGTTTATGACGTCACAGTGGTCTGAGGGGTCCCGCCCAGGCGGGAGAGGCACGTGACGTCAGAGTAATTCGAAACTTTGAAAAATCATAGAAAAAGATCTTCTCGTCCAAAAAGAGAAAGGCTGATGTCAAAATTATCAGAATGGAGTCTACTTTCGATCAAAAATTAAAAAAACAAAATCAGGCGCACCCCCCATTGTGTGGTCTCTTATTGAGTACCGTAAAACGAGGTAACTTGGCTCCAAAAAATAATTTGTTGTGTGGTGGCATCACCAAAATAGGTAACATGGAGCCAGTCGGAAAAATTCCATGTTGTTCCTGACATCATCTACGAAATTTTGTATAACTTCCTTATACGCTAAGTGAAGCTTTAATTGCAGTTTGTCTCGGTCAAATGAAACGTGCTATTTTCTCTGCTTTTCTCATCAGTTGTACTTTTGGCCTCCCAGCTTCGGGGAGATGTGAAGAAGTGCCAAAATGATTGCTTCTAGATCAGGAGGAAGGAGCATAAAAAAAAGCAGAGAAAGGTACAACACCCTGTTCTAGGCAAAACAATTCGTTACGGTGGTCTGATTTTGATGAAATTTTCAGCCTTAAGTGAACTAGTCCTTAAATTGTTCTCATAACAATTTCCATCGAACTAAATTACCGTTTATACACGCAAACATAGCAATCTTTCTAGAACTTAGATTTCTTAAGAAGTAGGTAATGAGCCGATTCTGCTGTAATTCGAAGAGAAGTTGGAAATTTTTCGCAGAAAAATTTTAAAAGAATTTGATAAAAATCTGATCAGTAGGAGCCACGAAGCATATTATGAAAACTTGACATAAATGGGAGATTCTTGTTGTTCTTTTAAAAGTAGAAAACCATCACCTTGATCGTGAAGTTCTGGTTTCTTATCAAAGAATTCAGGTACCTCAACCAACACATGCTCACGTAATCCCCCGCGAGGAAGTGTCCATAAAACTGTCCATAAAATTTTGAAGACATGTTTCTACAACGAACCGAAGAGAATTTTCTTCTTTTTGGGTTTCAATGGGTTATCTGTCATCACCAATAGATGATTCAATAGAGGGGCTTCTGGTTTCAGTCAACCTGTCTCTCATTGGTTCCTGTACCTGAATAAAATAGAAAATAAAAGCTCAAATATCTCTCCCGGAGTAGTGATTCACGTTTAGAGGCGCAAGCCAAACCATCCAAAATGTCCAGTAAAGATAAATCAGCAACTATGTTCACTGATCCACTGCCAGCATTCGGTATGATGATGTAATTACCCTTATACCCTTATGTATAATTACTTTATTGCATTATTATGTAGTACCTATTATAATTATTGTATTAATTATGTATATGAATATTACCCTTATGTATATCTACCGTTACGTTATAAAATCGTGTGAATTGGTTATTAGAGTTATTACTCAGAAAAAAGCACGAAAACGTCCCATTATTCCTTATTCTCCCTTTCTGAACAACCCTTTCGAGTTATTACTCAGAAAAAAGCACGAAAACGTCCCATTATTCCTTATTCTCCCTTTCTGAACAAGCTCTTCTGGTATCATTTCTCAACGTGTAATTTCATACTACTCACTGTCTATAATTAGGAGCTATGCCATTTCCATTGCATGTGTAATTCTTAAATGATGTTTTCCTTGTTTCAGGTATGTCCTCCCTTGCTTGTTTCTACACTGTACTAATTTTAATGGCCATTCGCAATAAGTAAGTAATCGCATTTAAACTGAACTGTTGAAACTTTGATTTGAATTTGAAACTTACTGTTGTACAATAATTGTACAATATTTTCTCTCAGGCTCATGTTTCTTAATTTTTTGGAATATATTCCTCTTTTGTGTATAAACGAATAGAGAATTTATAGAATTTTAGGCCAACATTTTATTTATTACGAGAATAGTTTTTTATTCGATCTACAACTTAAAACTACTATATACACATGAATATAACGGACTGGAGTTTTATATTGTAGAAAACGCTATGCAAAACGCTACAAATTATTGGACAAAGGAAAATTTTTCTATATAGATCACTCGTCCGCAAAGAACTCGGCTTTACCATTGTTTCTTAATTTTTTGGAATATATTCCTCTTTTGTGTATAAGCGAATAGAGAATTTATAGAATTTTAGGCCAACATTTTATTTATATATTTTTTTAAACTTCCAAACCAAATTTATTTTTATCAATTTCGTGGCGCGCTTTTCGTGCATTCTGAAGTATTTATAGAATTCATTTGAGTTACATTTCAAGTGGTTTGTTAGAGAGTGCCTCTGTGTGACAGTTGTGGAAATCGGTCTTTAATTGAGAGGTCTCCTTATTTATTTGAGTCGTTCAAACTGTGAGGACTGGAAAAGAACAACATTGCGCCTACTAAAATTTCTATTTCCAGTGTGTTGACTTTCGCCGTACGCAGCACTTTGCTTTCCTAAACATCGCTTAGCTATCGAATCACGACATTTTGGCAAGTCTAAGCGAGAAGAGAGGTGAAAAACGGTTGTTATTTGAAGAGTTTTCAATTTTCAGAATCGTTTATGACCCCCTGAAGTATTTTCTGTAAGATCATTTATTCGCTTCCTTTGAGGACTCTGGTGGTGATATGAGAGCTGGGCCCAATCTCAATTCAAGTATTTGATAGTTTCCTTCAATCAAAGTCGAGTGTTTGTATGCATAATCTGTCATCAATTCGTAGTAATGTAATCGAATGTAGTCAACGCATCTTCAAAATGAATTAAAAGTGACTTATCTGTTTCAAATAACAACTTCACTTTCCACTGAGTAGACAATAGTAGGTTAACCCATAAGAAAACTGTATCTTCATGGGTAAATAATCACCGTATCTTGAAAATCAAATAACCTTGCTATTACTATAAACCGTTAACACACAACGGTTTATTATAATAATTAGGTTTATTTTTTAAAAAAAACGCACCAGGCGTAAACTATGCATCTTGTGGGAATCAGACGTTTTTCAAGTTGATTTTCTCAGTTGCGCCTGAATTGTAATCACTTATCTGCCCTGGGAATCCTCGATGGCTTCCGAGGCTCTCAGCATTGTTATCGGTAGCCACTCTTTATTCTGTGAGGCGAGTGATTCGTCGAGGTTCTTCGAAGGACGAGCTCAGGTGTAGCCATGCGGGTGACCACATTTTACCGAGAATCTATGACGCCACTGTTCCAAAACCTTCTCGTGGGTTGTGGCTTATCCAGATGACTGCGGCACATTTCGAATGAGCGGATTTCTATATGGTGGTCCAAATTGTATAGATCACCTTGGTTAATTATCACGTCGCAAGCTTCGAGGACTTCTAACATCTCAGAAAACCCTTAGTCGTGGAAAATCGCAACGGAAATGTCTACCTTTTTAAATTTATTCTCGCTTTACTACTACCATTGTTTTCCCCAACTTTATCTATTCCGATCAAACAACGAAAAACCGAAATTTTGCCTCTACTAGTTCTCTATAACTTAAATAATGCAAAATTCAGACGAATAATTAGTATTTTTTTTCCCTTACTTGGTAGGTATGAGCATAAAGCCATTCAACCATACATTTATTAATTACATCATTCAAAAATATTTACGAATTGGAAGTTATTTAAATTATAAATTAACATCGATTTTTGTAATAAACTCATAAATGTTTACTCTGTCCAGACTTTTGATATGTCTCATGTCGAAGGGTTTTACTCTCTTCGTGGAGAAAAGGAGTTGTCTTGGTGTGATATGCTGGGCAGTTGAAGAAGATATGTTCGAGTGTTTCTATCTCTTCTGAGAAGGCTCGGCAATCTTGGGCTCTTCCAGTCATAATATGGAGGTACTGGTTTGTTAGGGCTTGGCCAGTTCTGATCCGCATTATTGTTTTAAAATATTTTCTTGGCTTAGAGCAGTTTATTTTCGCGCCCATGTGTGTTTTTAAACATTATTGAACTTAGTTATGTAATTTCGTCCTTTAGGGTACGAGCTACAAAAATTCTGCCATTCTATCATGTATTGCTCTCGGATGCTCCAGTGCAGGTCGGTTGGTAGGGATTTCTTTGGAGGGATTTTTGGAAGATTGATCAGCAGATCGTGCAGCGGGCGCGGCTAGGATTTCGTTCCCAGGAATGCCAATGTGAGTCTTAATCCATATGAAGTATTCTCGCGTTCCTTTTGCTCGTAGCATCAATCTGTCGCAGAATACCTATAATTTGTTCAATTTCGTGATTTTTCAAATATTTTAGCTTCAATATTAGTTCAATTAGCTTCCAATTTGTTCAATGGCGAGATTGGGCTAATATTTTTCATTTTAATCAGAGCCCTCTGCGAATCAGAGAAGACTATTATTACATTCTTCTCTAGACGGTGTGATTATTTTCTTTACTTGATGAGAAACACAATAGCAAGGTCACAAAATGTTCAATATTGACCTGAAAAAAATCATTCAAAAAACACCATAACAAGCAAGGGGGGTCACACTCCGTTTTGGTTTTTCAATGGAATACTGATATGCTCTCTGGTGCCCAATCTAGGGCTTCCAATCAATCCCAAATTCTAAATGTTGTAAAATTTAGATTTTACTTTATTTTACATCATAATCATTGTGATTAGTCGGAATTATCCAAGGTGGACGAAAGTAAGGAGACCTCCATATTTCCTTCATTTTTTTTGTTTCAATACTTGGACAATCCTGGTAAACCTGGTAGCATACGGCCAGTGACAAAAGGCAGGACCCATTCACGAGCCAGTGGTTCTTACGAGACTTATGGTTGCATTCAAAGTACCAAACTATCTTGTTAGATTCCAAGGAAAATATCGTGAAAAATACACTCGTGCTTTATTAATCAATTCTTCATCATTCCAATTGAACAGACATTAAAACGTGTATTCCATCATTTTGAACCATTCTATATAATATGGTGTCCTTGTTTATTTGTAATAAGAGATTCGATCATAAATGATGGAATGGATCGGGTACTACTAGTTCGATGAACTCAAATAAATATCTAATAGCATCGTAGGATAAAACCAATACAGCGGATGATAACGCACAGTCGATAAAAGATAAAACGAGCTACGTAAATATGCTTCCAATCTCTTTATTATTTGTTCTCTTGAAGAATCAGGAATATGGAGCAACTTTATTTAGTAGTATCGAGTAGTCACTACTTTCTAGGTGTCACCAAGAAAATAACTTTATCGGCGCATAACTGTATTTATATTGTTGATTCCACTCGTGTCAATCCGAAACAGTGTGGCGCATAGCCTCTTCATAAATGCTACGTCAAAACGCTGCAAATCATTGCCCAAAGGTTTATTATTTTCTCTATAGATCACCCTTCTGTATAGATCCCTCCCTACCAACCTACTAGGGCATTTTGAAAATTTCAACCCCAACCACCAACCAAATGGAAATGAAGTTGAAAGGGTTGAAATTTTCAAAAATGCCCTAGTAGGTAGGTACCTACGGTTGGTAGTGAGGGATCTATACAGAAGGGTGATCTATACAGAAAATAATAAGTCTTTCGGCAATGATTTGCAGCGTTTTTTAAACCTATTTTTTTTACCTACCAACTTTTTTTTCCTACTAACCATTTTTAGGTACTACCTACCACACCTTACTGCCTTCACACGTGATTCACTCGTGATTCTGTTTTATCGAAGGAAACAAAACCCTTAAGTACTCGTAGGGACCAAACGGTTTGTCCTGCAGAGCTCCGGGTGGTTTCAAAAATTTTTAAAAATTCAATACTATTTAAAATTGGTCAAAAAACGATACCCTTATTTCGAGAGTTTTCGAGCTAGGGCACTCATGAAAATTTCAACTCTCAATTTTCACCCCTTAGAAGTGACTGACATCAACCAAAAGCTTCGCGACACAACTAGACCCCAAATGGAGCCCATAAACCAAAATTGAACTGAATCGGTCAAGTGTTGCTAAAAAAAAGTGCCGCATACGGCGGACGGACGGAAAATTTTTTATTCGATTTCCGGATTCTACGTACCTTGAAACGTAAAACATCAAATTTTGAGGGGGGTTAAAATTTTTTTTCTTGCTTGATTCCAAAGGCTTGTTATTGAAAATAATAAACCAAAATGGTATGTGTTATTACCCACATATCATCAGTAATTAGTTCTTAAATAAAGAAGCTACCGGGAGGATCCCTGAGTGAGTCATCACCCACTAGGGGAGATGAGGTACGGGGGATACGCCAACCTGACTTCACCTTTCCACCTCTCTCTCTCCCGAGTAAACGACATGAGTATAAAAGCCCACTCAGGGATGCTCCCTTATGCCAATCTAGTCCAGTTCTCGCCTAGTTCATTTCGCTCTCCAACTTCTCCTTCATCAAGGTATCTTCTCGAAGTAGTAGGCTCAACAAGTAAATATCCTGTCTTCCCGCCGGTAGGTTTCTCTGAAACGCCGGGGTCGACGGGCTAGCCCGATTCTCCCAGTACTCCGCATGCCGGTATGGGTCTGACCCGCCGATGCGACAGTACTGCATGATAGGATAGGGACAGTCTCTCTTAGGTTGAGTAGGGGTTAAAGTAAAGTCAAATCGCCGCAGCGAGAAGGTCGTCTCCTTCACTCGCCGACACGCCGAACACAACTGTATGTGTAATAGTGGTCTAGCTAGGAATATCTGGATAATGAGGAATGTTTTAACTCTGTCGTTTCTCAACATAGTGGAACTCAGTCAAGCATGTCTGTGCCTTAGATGTACCTTAAACTGATAATATTCGGACCAAAAAGCAACCTGGCGTAGGTACTCAATTTTGTCGAATGGGTTTTCAGGAGTGGTAAATCTGAAAAAGTGGCCGTTTCGTTCGTTTGGTACATTTAAGGTGTTTTTCGACAGTTTCAATTTTTTATACATTCAATTTTCCATCTAAAATGCTCTCAAAAAAATTGTTTTGGGGTAATTCTACGAGAAAATCCGAATCCACCATTTAAAATACACCAATAAAACCATTGACTCGTCAATAAACAGCAAAAAAAGATATTTTCGATCGTAATCTTCTTCATTTCTATCTAGGAACTTAAAATCTAGGAACTTTGAAAAAATCCAATAAAACCTTGCAATATGTTTACAGTTTCATATCTATCTCAAAGTTACCTGCTCTATCGTTGTTTTCAACTCTTTGAAAACATAATTTTCTGCTAAAATGTGTTGTTTTTCCTAAACGTTTACCTTCAAAATGTTACCGAAAAACTATCAGAGCCTGTATGTCACGGAACAAAATTAAATTTAGATTAGAGATTTTGAGTGGAAATGTAACTTCTTGCGGTGAACTCGGAGTAGACATTAACG
The DNA here is from genome assembly GCA_009739505.2 of Apolygus lucorum. Taxonomy (NCBI): domain Eukaryota; kingdom Metazoa; phylum Arthropoda; class Insecta; order Hemiptera; family Miridae; genus Apolygus; species Apolygus lucorum. The sequence goes on from CM019180.2 coordinate 5,637,976, forward strand.
TCTTTGTCATTCTTGGGTTCTGAATATTCAGTAATTATCAGATCAGAAGTTTCACGGGCTGAAAACTGAGCAAACTTACTTAAATATCGGTCTTTAGAAGACAGAAATACTTGGTTTTCCTCTACCTATACATAAAATTATCTGTACATTGTAAAAGCTCGGAATAGTCTTGTAAGGACAGCCGTATCACGGGGGTCGTAGTGCAGATGTTATTCCATCAAATGCCAGTTTGCAGAGATGAATGGCCAGGAATGTAATGAAAGGTGAAGGGGAATCTCGTGTTGAGTAAGGTCATGGCTCAACTACATCCGGAGACCGGAAGCTGTCAGTAGGCTCTCCACGAGGCCGCGATTGTCGAGACTCCAGAACCCAACAACGATGATTTCTACCTCTCTTCACTGTATTTGAGTGCATTCATCTTCATTAGTCACTATGCATACTTATCTTTCTTCCTCATAAACTTTGGAGTAAATTGTACTTTCCTGGGGGGGGGGGGGAGGCTCAACCAACGTCCAGGAAGTCGCACATGTCCATAAAGGCGCAAAAACGTTAAAAGTTGTACCTAAATTTTAAATTTTAAAGGACTTTAGAAATCCATTAGTGCACGCCTCTAGTGAATTGAAAAACTGAAATATTGCCGCTGGAATCATCATAGGAACATAGAAAAAAAACCGTTTATTCAGTAGTTTTTTCCATTTTTCTTTGGCAATTATTGTTCAATTTTGATGATTCCGGCGGCAATATTTCAGTTTTTCAATAACCAAGGCCCATGCACTAATGAATTTCTAAAATCCTTGAAAATTTCATATTTGGGTACAATTTTTCAAGTATTTGAAAAAAAATTTCGCGAAATAATAAGAACTAACGGCGAACGACTAGGACCCCCTTAAGCTCGCTCGTCCACCAATGTTGATAAGGTGATTTTCTGTTAATACTTGTCTAATGTAACGAATATTTAACATTACAAAACTTACATTTTTGTTGATGTTGGAGCTCACATTCTCTCAAAGCTAAGGCTTTTTTTGTTGCATGGCGACGTATTCAAATCACTCTTAATTAACAAGATATAATCCCAGAGAAACGAAATTTATCGTAGGTATATAGCTATGTTTGAAAAACGCTGCAAATCATTGCTCAAAGGTTTATTATTTTCTGTATAGATCACCCTTCTGTATAGATCACTGGTTCTCCATCAATAGCACCTACCACCATGTGTATTCTCCCTTGACCTTCCCTCTCAAATTTCAGCTTCCTGCGTTCAATAGGATTGAAAATGACTTGGGAGCTCACTCAGCTGATCAGTGATCTGAAGAGTGAAGAAGATCTCCTCGAATGCTGAAGACGCCTGGAAGAGCACTTTCATTCAATAGGATTGAAAATGGCTTCGGAGCTCACTCAGCTGGTCAGTGATCTGAGGAGTGAAGAAGATCTCCTCGAATGCTGGAGACGCCTGGAAGAGCACTTCCATTCAATAGGATTGAAAATGGCTTCGGAGCTCACTCAGCTGATCAGTGATCTGAAGAATGAAGAAGCTTTTGAGCAATGATTTGCAGCGTTTTTTACCCACCAACATTTTTTGCTTCCTCACTACCGAAGGTAGGGAAGCTTTGTATTCGTGAAAGAAGTGAAAAAAAAAATGTCCTCCAAAATCAAAATTTCCACTTGCTTTTTGCGTTTTAGAGCTTCCCGAACAATTTTGGTTCCGTGTCTGTCTGTCTGTCTGTCTGTCGGTCTGTCGGTCTGTCTGTCTGTCGGTCTGTCTGTGGTCAATCCTTGTCCCGGGCAAAACTATACTAACCTGTGGTCAGATTTTGATGAAATTTTCAGGGATTGTGCGGGTTAGGTCCTAGACGGTCCCCTATAAATTTCAGCACCTTCGGACCAATAGGAGCGAGTGCGCATGCGCAAACGTGAATTTCCTGGGACCTCGGTTTCTCGGTTTCTAATGAACCGATTTTGCTCAAATTTGGAGGTTAGTTAGGGACTAACTTCTAAGAGACACCCTATAAGTTTCAATCAAATTGGTCAAGCAATAGCCGCTGCGCATGCGCGAACTTTAAATTTATTGTTACAACCAAAACTCCGCAACTATTCAACCGATTTCGATGAAATTTTCAGGGATTGTGTGGGTTAGGTCCTAGACGGTGGACCGCTGATATTTTGGTATTCAATAACTCTTTGAATCATAATTTTTTCGCCAACTGATTCTATACGTCCATGTTACAATGAGTGAGGAAGCTATACTGCCCACCCAACTTGGCAGACGTTTTTTACCTACAAACTTTTTTTTACCTACCAGCTAGGTAGGTACTACCTACCACACCATACTGGTTTCACACCTTCACATTCAAGTTTATTAGAAAGAACTAAACGCTTCACACTTGATTGGAAAAATAGAAAGCTTCATATTGAAATTTGATTACTGGTTACGCAGAAGGCAAAACTGTATACAAATCGAAGAAATGAACAGTGATCGCATATTAGTCCGATAAAATTTGAATGGAGATTAGACCTCTTTTGCGATTCACACTCATGATTCTGTTTTATCGAAGGAAAACCTTCAAGTACTCGTAGGGACCGAACGGTTTGTCCTACAGAGCTCCGGGTGGTCTCAAAATTTTTTAAAAATTCAATACTATTTAAAATTGGCGAAAAAACGATACCTTTATTTCGAGAGTTTTCGAGCTAGGGCACTCTTGAAAATTTCAACCCTTAATTTTCACCCCTTAGAAGTGACCTACATCAACCAAAAGCTTCGCGGCACAACTAGACCCCAAATGGAGCCCATAAACCAAATTTGAACCTAATCGGTCCAGTGTTGCTAAGAAAAGTGCCGCGGACGGCGGACGGACATTGCAAATTTGGATTCTACGCACCTTGAAACGTAAAGTGACAAAGTTTGAGGGGGGGTTATAAAAATTTTTTGCGATACGATCACATAGGCTTATTATTAGAAATAATAAACCAAAATCAACAATCTCAGCTTTCCAACGGCATAGTCAAAACTATTTTTACGATCGAATTTAAGGAACAAATTTCTATTTGAAGGGAGAAAAACGTGAATTTTAAAAACGAAGGAGGGTTTGGGGAGGGTGGGTGGAGCGGCGGCGGAGTTGAACTTTTTTTGACTCCCGTCGAAAAAATTCGTGTTTTTCCCGCTTTTAAACACAAATTTTTCTCGTAAACTCGATTGTAAAATATTTTTTTATTATACCATTGGAAAGCTGAGTTTTCGGTGTTGAGGTACTTGAAAAATCATGAGGAACTAAAACGTTATCAACCAAAAGAAAAAATTGGAAAATGTGCCAATTTGACAAAAATTAATTTACGAGTTGATTTTTCACCCATGAATATCACACAAATAGTTTTATGAAGGCACTTGAAAGATGGAAGATTTGACGTATTTTTCAACGGTGCTCTTATAATCAAATGTTTACGGCAATTTAAGTCTCTTAGCAATTTTTTAGAACCCCTTGTTTCAATTTTTTTCAATAATTAAATTTTAATTATTAAAAGATTTTTTTCGTGTTTTTGACCAAACGTCATTTAAACTGTTATAATTCCTGTTATTTATCAAGTAAATTCAAATTTGAGGATACCGTTAGAAAGAGTGTAGAATTTCTAAGCTACTTAGTGCAAAACCAAAATCTTTTAGCTAAATTGTCACCGAAAGGTTCAATAGTTTTCTGCATAGATCACAGCAAAGAACACAGCTTTGCCATTCTTGGTCGATTCCAAAGGTTCATTATTCAAAATGATAAACAAAAAGCAAATTTTATCATTTTTTTCTTCGACATTTGACTTTTTTTAATCAAATTTTTTACTTTGAATCTCTTTCTATTTGATGGGCGCCTTTCAAAAAAACATGCTCAAATTGTCAGCTTTCCAACGATCTACCTATCAATTTTTGTTTTTAAAATTCAAATTGGAAGAGTAAATCAAGTTTGAATGCCAAAAAACGTGCGTTTTACTTTAAAATCGTTACTTCAAAAAAAGTGTTACTTCATGCTCACTACCATTATCTACGAATAATGTGTATTTTATGTGCAAGAAAAAGAAGGTTTTGTTCGAAACATCCATTTTCTAGCAGTCAGAATTATTCTGAAGTATCACCATTGGATTCACTGTGAAAAATTACATCGGAAATGAGACCAAACTCGTCCAGTAATCTTGAGATCGAGGGTAAAACACTCAATCTTCTTGTAAAACACACGTTTTTTGGCATTCAAATTTGATTTACTCTTCCAATTTAAATTTAAAAAAAGAAAATTGATAGACCGTTGTAAAGCTGACATTTTTAGCATGTTTCTTTTCCGAAGAGCGCCCTTCGAAATGGGCAGGGATTTAGAGTAAATAATTCTAATCAAAAGAGTCAAATTTTGAAAAAAAATTTAAAGTTTTCTTTTTGATTAAAAAAAAATGTTTTATTGGTAAAAGATTTTGGTTTTGCAATAGGCAGCTTGGAAATTGAACGCTCTTTCCATATCCTTAACTTTGAATTTTTCTTGGTAAATAACAGGAGTTATGACAGTTTTAATTACGTAAGGTCGAAAATACGAACGAAATTGAAGGAACTTGAAAAAAGTCAGGTTGCCATTCTTTCTTGGTATTTCACGAAAATGAAGGCGCAAAAACATAATGAGGTGTATCTAAATTTGAAATTTTTAAGGATTTTAGAAATTCATTAGTGCGCGGCCCTAGGAATGGAAAAACTGAATCGGAATCATCAAAATGGAACAATAATTGCCAAAGAAAAATGGGCAAAACTACTGAATAAACGGTTTTTCCCATATTTCTCTGGCAATTATTGTTCGATTTTGATGATTCCAGCGGCAATCTTTCAGTTTTTTCAATTTCCAAGGCCCATGCACTAATGAATTTCTAAAATCCTTAAAATTTCAAGTTTAGCTACATTTCATGGGAAAAACATAACTGAATTAACGGTTTTTCCCATATTTCTCTGGCAATTATTGTTCGATTTTGATGATTCCGGCGGCAATATTTCAGTTTGTCAATTCCCTAGGGCCGTGCTCTGATGAATTTTTAAAATCCTTTAAAATTTCAAATTTAGGTATAACTTTTTAAGTTTTTGCGCCTTCTATTTCGTGAAATATTAAGAACGAACGGCGACCGACTGAGACCCCCTTTAATACAAAATTACTAAGAAACATTTTTATTTGGAATTGCCTTGTAAAATCTAATCCTGAAGTTATGGTCAACTTAATTGTAGACACTCTGTGTTATAGTCTAATTATGTTGGCTAACCTGTCGTGAATTAGTTTTATGCTCGTTGTCCGTTATGTTACGGTTCTCTCGATTCTACTGCTTATTTTGTTTAAATACTCTCCTGATTACCCAACATATAACATTCTGTACCTCTAACAGGTGTTGAATTCATATTTGAATTTGGAAATTCCGTTGTCTGCCTGGAATGTGCCTTCATTGACGGTATGACTGGAGTCGCTGGCGTGGGGGAGGTCACATGCAGAACGCTGACCTACGACACGGCAAAGTCCCTTAGCCCTTCAAGTGTGAACGTGAAGTTCGAACTTTGAAGGGACATAATCATAGTTGCAGGTCTCAGACTGCGATTATTCCTTTCAAGTTTTCGATGTAAGAAGTCGTCTATCGTAATCGTAATCAATGAAGGTGAATACTCTGTTGATGGTCGGGTTTGTTGTGTTTATGCAACGTTGAAGGTCGGTGTTTACTCCGTGTGCAGCGGGAACCCCGACCTAGGGCAAACAGACGGCGTCGTCGAATCCCCCCCTTCCACTTACACCTCCCCGCCCCCTCATCCCTACCCACCCCCTCAATCGTTGAGTACAAAACCGCGCAGAATCGGTCGTCCTTGAGTGAGATTCCTCCCGCTCCTCCTCATCACCCAACTCATCCCCCCCCCTCATCAGGTCCACCCTCAGCCACCACTTCGGATCGATACACTTGAAAAACACCCCACTCAAAATACACCCCTTACTGGTGTACTTCACATCAACATGAACAATAAATTAATTTCTGTAAAAATGGGGTATTTCAGTCAATTTAAAAAAAAAAAAATTTCAAAAGAGTATGGCTCAGGAATAACGGTAATCGGGTCTGTTCGTCGGGAAAATGTTTTTAAAAAATCAGAGAAGCTAAGGAAAGTTGAAAATTTGAATGGTGTGACGTAGCTAGCCAATCGTGACGTAGCTAGCCAAAACTGTCTTGGAAAAAAGTATCCATGCACAGAGAAGAGATGAAACCCTTTCCTGATTTGATAAGTTGAAACCACAAATGAAGGGAACATAAAACAACCAAATGGAATAGAATTGCTAGTTTGATCGAAATGTATATAAATGTTCCTAATTTGATGAAACCTGGATGGAATTTTTCGGACACCTCAGGAGGGAGGTGTCTAGTGTGGTTCTAAAAAGATAGGTACTTCGTGAGAGGGGGGGGGACGCTAACGTTATTTTAAAAATAAGATACTTAGAATAGGTTCTATCCAATTTTGGCTGAAAACAACCAGCAGCTCCCCTTCAGGTGTATCTTAATTTATATTGATGCAGTGTCCCCCACATCCTGAGATTTCCAGTAATACACCATCTGCTCCTGAAGTATCCAAAAGACACCATTAAAAAATCGAAATTTTCAGCTATTCTTGGATATTCCCAACCACAACTTTTATTTCCTCAACATCTCGGGGTTTTTTCTGTAAGATTTAAAATTAAATTTGGTAGAATAGTTTGTTGTTATAATGAGGTATCAGAACTAATTCATGAAACTGACCTTCACTAAACTGACCCAGTTCATGGAAGAGGTGGGTCTGATCTTAACACGATATTATCTCAGGGATCGATGATTTTTCCGTTTTATAGTTGAATTTTTAAGGTAGCCAAAAGAATATCGGTTTTGGCTTAAAAGTGGTTGAACAGTGTTGCAGAATGCTTAAAAAATCGGACTTCCGAAAAGATACTTCAGGACATTAAGGGTTAAATAATTTTTCTACCACATGTTATAGTATCATTGGGCTAAAAGTTGGAGTATAGAGGTGCTGAATCCAAATTTGAGGTCAAAAGCCTGAATTTGCGACCAACCAAAACACCCCATTCTCAATTTTTGAGAATCACCACTGGTAAATTCCCCAATACAAACATTTGGATTTGTGTGAGAAAGAGAGAATGAATGAATGTACGATTTTATTTAACGAACCAGGGGGAGATTAGGACCATCTGGCCCTCTCTTCCATCTCCCCTGGAAACAATTAGTACAATTATCCTCAATTCAATCGAAATAGTTACAAATTAGTTTAAATACATTTATAAACATAACAATGTCTCTTCGTACAAAAACAATTGTCACATGATTGTTCAATCCATCATTTCTTAAAAGTAATCACATGTTACTTAAATGCTCAAGGGCACATCATCATTCCATTTATAATTATTAATTAACATATTATGTTAATTAATGATTATAAATTGAATAAAAATTATAAAATTATAAAAAATTATAAAAATTATAAATTGAATTTATAATTATTAATTACATATTATGTTAATTAATAATTATAAATTGAATGATGATATGCCCTTGAGCATTTAAGTAACATGTGATTACTTTTAAGAAATGATGGATTGAACAATCATGTGACAATTGTTTTTGTACGAAGAGACATTATTATGTTTATAAATTTATTTTAATATTTTATAAAAATATTATTTTTGTAGGTATTGCGGAAGGATGGAGAGAGAGAAAGAGAGATTGAATGGCGTTTATTTACAAAATAGGGAAGGATTAGGACAAAGGAGTCATCTCTTCCATCCTCCCTGTAAAAAATTAAATAATTATTCCTCATACATTCGAAGGTTAGAATTAATAGAGGGAGAGAGCTTTGATTTTGCTGGAAAGGTTTGGTCGATTTACACCTAACCAGCTTATTGTTGATTACAAATTATTACAAATACAATGCAATAAGTCTGCGTAAAAATGAGTGTTCTTCTCTCATGATAACAGTTGCAAATAAAAACAAAAACAGTAGATGGTAATATGAAATGAAACTAATGAAGATAAATAAATTGGAGCTTGTATCAATATTTTGAAATTATGTAATCTTTAATTTTTAAGGGGGAGAGAGATAAAGAAAGAGAACTTATTCCAAATATCGCACTATTCAAAATGTAAAAAGCCAGCCAAGTGGGTGTGGCACGTAGCTTCCTCCTATGCATCACCCGATTGTATGAGTGATCAGTAGCTAATCTCAAAACATTTATCCCTAACTATCATGTTACTACGTTCATAAGGGACCATGTACACTCCAATCCGCACAATCCCTGAAAACTACCTCCCACTATGTTACGACAAGGATACAAGACTAACATTTATGTGCATGAAAGGATTTATCATAAATGTAATAATAATTGAAGCGTTGCAAGGCAAAGTGATCTAAGTGCCAAACAATCGGAAATTCATTTTTTGCTAGCAAACTGATCTAGGAACCATTGCCAGTGTATTTCAAAATGATTCAAGTCCTTACTCTGCACTGTTGTGTTGTTAGAGGCGTTGGTAGATCGCACCACCGGTATGTGCCTGTGATATAATTATGATGACTAGATGGTTCGTTGAGTAGTTACAAGTTTAAACCGAACTGTTGTAGGAACCAAATTTCCCGTATCCATTCATTTCCCGTTGTATTTTATGAAGAATAAAGCCTTCTATAAGGTATTAACTTTCATTCAGAATATTTCAATTTATTCTTCATAAAAATTCATGCAATGGATAGGCTTCTTCGTCCATCAATACTAGACTTGAACCCAGATTCTGCCAACGCTCCAAGTCATTGGAATCACTGGGTACATCGATTCCAGAACTTCATCAACAGCACTCAAGCTAACGAAGAAGAAAAACTGCGTCTGCTCATCAACTACATTTCTCCGGAGATATTCGAGTACGTGAGTAGATCCGATTCATATAATGACGCAATCTCCATACTAAAGTCCATCTTTGTTAAACCTGTTAACGAAGTATTCGCAAGGCACAAGCTCATCACTAGACGTCAACAAGCTACAGAATCAGTAGACCGCTACCTAGAGGCTCTTCAGCTTTTGAGTCGAGATTGCCAATTCAAAGCAGTAACTGCTGAGACTAATAGAGATGACTACATTAGGGATTCTTTCATCCGTGGTCTAGTGAATCCCAATATACGTCAGAGACTGTTAGAAAATTTAACGCTTTCCCTCACAGACGCTCATGCGCAAGCCCGATCTCTAGAATTAGCCCAAATACAAGCTAAGCATTACGACGATCCTATTCCTACTACAACTGTCAACGCAATCCATGGGTCAGAGAGTGATTCTACAGAACAAGAATCATCTGAGCGGAACGTTTGTGCTACTCGCAAGGGCAAGTGTTATTTCTGCGGACAAGAAAGACACTTGCGCTCAAAATGCCCAGCTCGTGAAGTAAAATGTAGGAACTGCTCCAAAATAGGTCACTATGCTGAGGTTTGTCGTTCTAGCAAAGCAAAATCGGTTAAATCATCGGCCGCTTTAGCCACAATTCATTCTTGCTCTGTTTCTTCTATGTCGAAGGTGACAACTACAGTTGAAATTGCTGATTCGAAAATATCTGGTATGCTGGATTCCGGAAGCGACATAAGCCTTATCGACAAACGTGTGGCACTTCGCCTTGGATTGAGAATCTATCCAATCAAAGATGAAGTTGGGCTCGCAGCGAAAACGCACCGGGTGTCTATTCAGGGACAATGCAAAACTGACCTGACTATTCTTGGCCATCATTACTCTAATGTGTCATTATCTGTCCTTCCAGACCTATGTTCTGCGCTAATAATCGGTCGTGATGTCCTGCAACAACATTCCTGTGTCCAATTCGACTTTGGAGGTCCAAAAGCGCCCCTGCAAGTCTGCGTCTTTCAAGCTGCCAACGTGGAGCCTGCAAAACTCTTCTCTCATCTAACTTCTGATTGTAAGCCATTAGCTATTAAGTCTAGGCGACATACTGACTCAGACTTGAAGTTTATCGAGGCAGAGCTAAGAAAACTTTTAGAGGAAGGAGTAGTAGAGAAAAGTCTCTCTCCATGGCGGGCACAAGTACATGTTGTAACTGGTTTTCACAAACGCCGCATGGTCATTGATTATTCGCGAACAATTAACCGCTATACACACCTAGACGCTTACCCATTACCTCGAATCGACGACATTGTGAACAAAGTCGCAAAATATAAGGTTTTTAGCACTATTGACCTCCGAAGTGCTTACCATCAAGTACCAATATGCGAAAAAGATCGCCCATACACTGCCTTTGAGGCGGCTGGCGAGCTGTATCAATTTACTCGCATTCCATTTGGTGTTACCAATGGGGTTGCTGCATTTCAAAGAGTAATAGACGGTATTATTCGTAGGGAAGGTCTCAAAGACACATACGCATACTTAGACGATGTTACTTGTTGTGGACGTAGTCAGGAGGAACATGATGTGAACTTGGAGAGATTTTTCAAAGCTGCTGAAAAATTCAATCTTACAATCAACAATGAGAAAAGCTCTTTCTCTCTACGAACGATAAATCTCTTAGGACACACGATTTGTAATGGCACACTTCGCCCCGATCCAGCTAGGATGAAGCCTCTCCAGGAGTTACCTCCTCCGACTAATGCATCATCTCTCCGAAGAGCATTAGGAATGTTTTCTCATTATTCGGGGTTCATTCAGAATTTCTCTGAAAAGTTGAGACCACTGATGAACAGTTCGTTTCCTCTCTCACCAGAAGCACTTGATTCGTTCTTTGACATGAAGAAAGCTTTAATGAGTGCGTCTTTGACTTGCATTGATGGAGACTCCCCATTCTGCGTGGAGACGGACGCATCTGATGCAGCAATAGCGGCCACCCTCACACAAGGTGGAAGACCAGTAGCCTTTTTTTCCCGCACTTTGAACAAGTCAGAACAGCACCACTCTTCAGTCGAAAAAGAGGCGTATGCAATTGTAGAAGCAATTCGCTACTGGCGCCATTTCCTCTTAGGTCGCCATTTCCGTTTGATAACAGACCAAAGATCTGTTTCGTTCATGTTTGACACAAAGCATACTGGCAAAATAAAGAACGAAAAGATCACAAGGTGGCGTCTTGACCTCTCTTGCTATTCATACGATATAGTATATCGACCTGGAAAAGACAACTTAGCGGCTGACGCTCTCTCCAGGGTCTGCACTATTTCGTCTGGGCTTGAGAGCCTAGCGACGCTACACCAATCACTCTGCCATCCAGGTGTCACTCGCTTACAGCATTGGATACGAAGCAAAAACTTGCCATACTCTATAGACGATGTCAGACGGGTAACAACAAGCTGTAAAGTTTGCTCAGAACTGAAGCCCAGATTCTTTCGGCACCAGGGAACACTAATCAAGGCCACTATGCCTTTCGAAAGACTCAATGTCGATTTTAAAGGACCAATACCTTCTCAATCAAGAAATCGATATATCCTCACAATTGTAGATGAGTACTCCCGGTTCCCATTTGCTTTCGCTTGCCATGATACCAGCACTTCTACCGTAAAGAATTGTCTTTTCACACTGTTCAGTATTTTCGGAGCACCTTCTTATATCCATTCGGACCGTGGTTCGTCTTTCATGTCCCAAGAGCTCAAAACTTTTCTTGCATCATTTGGGGTAGCCACAAGTCGAACCACAGCTTACAACCCTCAAGGCAACGGACAAGTTGAAAGATACAATGGAATTATTTGGAAGACAATCGAGCTAGCTCTGAAAGGAAAAGAGATGAAAACCTCTCAGTGGGAGAGCGTACTTCCCGAGGCTTTGCACGCCATAAGGTCCCTGCTGTGCACCAGCATAAACGCCACTCCCCACGAACGGATGTTCAATCATCCCAGACGATCAAGTAACGGACAGTCAATACCATCATGGCTCTTGACTCCTGGACCAATCCTACTCAAAAAGTTCAATAGGCAATCGAAGTATGAACCACTGGTGGAACAAGTTACCCTCGTAGATGGTAACCACGATTATGCGGTTATTCGGTACCCTGACGGTAGGGAAACTACAGTTTCGACCCGACACCTTGCACCAACAGGGGTATCCTTGTGTAATCTGCCAGAAGAAGACAAACTCCAACCATCAAGCCTACCAAATACTCCACCAGACATCAGTGTGAACGATGGGCCTCTCAAACGACCAACTCCATTATTCCAACCTAATGCCGATGGGAATAGTCCAGAACCATCGTCACCCATGATACCAGATCCTGCACCTACGCTACAGGATCATCCACGATCTAACTCGCCACCTCCACCGACATCACCAACGTCACCACCCTCAGCGGATCCCTCACTTCCATTGGGAGGCCTCCCATCTCCGAGAAGAAGCTCGAGGTCAAGGAGACCCCCATCATACCTCCGAGATTATGTTCAAAAATGAGAAGGGGGTGAATGTGATATAATTATGATGACTGGATGGTTCGTTGAGTAGTTACAAGTTTAAACCGAACTGTTGTAGGAACCAAATTTCCCGTATCCATTCATTTCCCGTTGTATTTTATGAAGAATAAAGCCTTCTATAAGGTATTAACTTTCATTCAGAATATTTCAGTGCCATCCGATTCCCCTCAAAGTGATGTAAGTGCCAAACCTGTGTGAAACCTTCTCGTTCCACCATCATTCAGCCTCTGTTTTGTCACCTCCTGTGTTTATTCATCGTTCACTTATATCGTTTTTGTTTACACGTGAATATGGATCGGAAAGCGTTTTGTGATAGTGAATTGGAGAAAAAAAAGCGAAGACGAAAGAAGGAGAGTGAAGCTCGTGTGAGCGGTCAGCCTTATACGACTGATAGAACAAAGAAATCAAAAATCGGGAAGCGGCCACCAACGAACCAGGTTAGTACTAACTCACGATGATTAAATGCAGAATAGTATTCTAGTTTTTCTTATTAGCACATTCTAGTTAATTACATCAATTTGTGGACGTAGGTACCTACGGAGTGTGTGGAAACTATGTGCTTGATGGGTCCATAATATGACGTGTAATACTGACTGTTTGTTGATATTGTTTCAGATGGTTTGTAAATGCAAATATGAGTGCAAAGACATCGTAGAAATGAAGAAAAAGCTTTTTGAAAGTTTTCACAAGTTGAATTTGGAAGAACAAGGGAGTTACCTGATGGGACTGATACAGATTTTACCTATACAAAGACGACGGAATGGTTCCTATGATGATAGTAGTGCAAGTCGTAGACAACACACCATGAGTTATGTGGTTCCTGACGGAAATGGAGGATTGAAGAAGGTATGTAAAAAAAGTTTTATGGAAATTTTTGCTATAAGTCCACAAAGAATTACAACCCTCGTTTCTAAGAAGAAAAGCGGATTAACAACCTTCAAAGAAAAACGAGGAGGTTGCAGAGTATTCAAATTCACCTACAAGGATAGGTGCGATGTTAGAGAGCACGTCAACAGTTTCCCATGTGACGAAAGTCATTACATGCGTACTAAGTCAGAAAAGCAGTACCTCAGCCCAGATTTGAACGTGCACCGTCTCTTTAACGCATTTAGAGAAAAGAACCCAGACTCGACGATAACCTACAAGTTTTACCGTGCAGTGTTTTTGAAGGACTTTCCCAAGTTGTCCTTTCGGAGGCCAAGAGTAGACACCTGCAAGACTTGCGATTTACTCAACATACAATCGAAGTGTTCAAATGCCGATGCTGCAAGAAAAGCAAAAATCGATCTTGAAGTGCATCACCGTCAGGTTGAAACCGTTTTAAAGAACGTCACTCAAGATGCTTCTGAAAGTACTCTTCCAGGAAGTAACAAGTGTACAATAACGATTGATTTGCAGAAGGTTTTTTGCTTACCTCGCCTTACTCACAGTGCCATGTACTACAGCCGTCAACTCTCCTGCTACAATTTCGGCATCCACAAGGCAGACACTGATGATGGTATCATGTGTGTTTGGCACGAAGGCCAGTCTGGAAGGGGAGGAAATCAGATGGCTTCCTGCATCTTACAAGCCCTCAACAGTGGAATTTTCCATACTTCCAAGCGAGAGCTATGTGTATGGAGTGATAACTGCGCAGGCCAACTGAAAAACCGCATGCTAATTTTTTTGTATCTATTCCTCATTAGCCACGGTTGGTTTGACACAATAGAACACAAATTCCTCATCTCTGGCCACTCGTTTTCCTCTTCGGATCGAGACTTTGCACTCATTGAGAAACGGGCAAAATGCAGTAAGCTACACACTGTTGAAGATGTTCAAAGGGTTATAACAACCTCAAGACCCAGTCGACCTTTTAAAGTTGTGGACATGGGACAGAAATCATTTTTCGATTTCGCTGAAGCCTCTTCTATGTTCATTGACACGTCTCAACTCCATATCACAAAATTATGTTGGCTGCGCATCACCAGGACACAACCAGGTGTCGTCTACTACAAAAGTAGTTACAACGATGTGGTTCCATGGAGATCTCTCAACGTGATGAAGCGCGGTAAGACTACTAAAAATCTTCAAACTACGCTCCTTTCAAGTCTTCCAAAGGAAATACCTCTGAATGAGGCCAAGAAAAAATATTTAAAAAACATGCTGGCTTTTCTCCCAACTGAGAATCGGTATTTTTTCTAAAAAATAATTCAAGTTTAATGTTAAAAAACAGCAATTCTTTAAAAACATTGAAATATATCTTTTTCTTCACTTGAATATTGTTACTTACACTTTTCATTAAAGTTTTGCAAAAATTAGCTCTATTGTACAGTTTTTTTTATTTTCCCACAACTTTTGATTTTGGTACTTAGATCACTTTGCCTTGCAACGCTTCAATTATTTTTGTTATTTTCTAAAAGAATATCACATAAAGATAGAAAATAGATGGAATCTGATTTTTCTAGTTTTTTTTTTTAAACAATTTCATATAAAGATAGAAAAATCAGATTCCATCTATTTTCTATATTCATGTGAAATTCTTTTAGAAAATGACAAAAATAATAATTATTATTATTATTATGATAAATGCTTTTATACACATAAATGTCAGTCTTGTATCCTTGTCGTAACATAGTTAGTGGTGTTTGTTAGTATGATAAAAGCACCACTAACTATGAATTAAACAACAACAAATAAATGAACAAGCAACTACAACAACAACAAATGAATTAATGAATGAACAAACACAACAAAAGAATGTTAACAAATGAATTAAACCTCTCTAATACTATTACAGCTATAGAGAGAGAAATAATAAATTTATATAAACGCATAATTCAAATATACATCTTCTTGAATAATATGCCTCGCCAAAAGAACACAGCCTGTTGGGACGGGGCAGAGTTGGTCAATACAAAGTTTTAATTTTCAAATTATTGCTATTTGTATGCATGTACGTATCATCTATGCAGTTGATGAACAGTTTTCTTTCAAACGGGCTTATATCCATTTTTTACACTTTTTGTTTTTTTCGGTGATTCTGATTCTTAGGGATAAGGCCTATCACCTCACGAGTTGAATTCCTTCCGAAACGGTGTGTATCTCGCTTTAAAAGCTGGCTAGAAATCGGGCTTGCCAACAAAACGGCTTATATCCATCCTATTTTTTTCAATTAACATTCTAATTTTTTTTTTTAAATTCTTTTATTTGAGTGTCGGATTCTACTTACACTGAAACGTAAACCATCAAATTTTGAGGGGGTTCGAGTATTTTTTCTTGCTCGATTCCGAAAGTTCATTATTGAAAATAATGGATAAACAAATGAAAGACAATGAAAATGAGATTTTTGTTCACACAACCAAAAACTCGTTTTTTTCAAAGTGGCCCATTTCCATCGTTTTTCATAAAATGTGCTTATATCCAGATAAGAAATGGCCATGTCTCCCTCAAAACGCATGCCAAAATTTCGAAATTTGGTCTTACAATAAAAAGTTCTGTCAACAAACAAATTGGAAAATTTGGGAACCCTAGACAAATTAGTTTTTTATCAATTTCCCACAAAACATTCCTAGTGGATATAACACCGTTTGAAAGAAAACTCCTCATATATCTACTACTCATAAATGCTACAGAGGATAGCCTGGTTTGGCAGGCCCCATATGTATCCGCAAGGATAGACTGCAACAAGATGCCCTCGGTAATAACTTTATGGGTTATGTTGAGGCCACTGAGGTTCAACGGCGCAAGAGTTTTCCCCTCCTTCAAGACCTGTATGTCTTGCTGGTTTAGCATATCCACACCAGGGTCGCTCCGGATGTGCCTGCAGGTTCGCTCGACGCACTCTGCACGGGTGGCAGCGCAGGAAACATTTGACAGCGAGTTTGTATTCCATCAGTGTCAGTTGAGGTCCCTGATAAGTTATAGTCGGATCTGACTGCTAGGTTAGTACATACCTACCAACCAGTACCTTTCAATAAAATAGCCTAACTATAAATTGACCTACATGATTTTCTGGATTTTTCTTGGAAAGTGATTTATAGTCTTGACATTGTAGCAAGTAGTTAGCTACCTAAACTCAAATGGGAAAAACCTTGGAAATCCATCGAAGGTTCCTTGATATCTGAGATGTCCAATGTATCTGGGAACAACACATTGTAGAGGGTATAATGTAGTAATGATGTGTAAATGAGAACATGAGCTTCTTCGAGATAATATTTTGATATGTTAAGAGATCCTAAATTCAGTGGACTACATGCTTGGTGGTTATCAGAATTACTTGACTTCCGTGTGATAGATGCATATTAGAGATTTGTTTATTTGGCGCCATTTTGGACATTGTTTACATTATGATAAATGCATGAAGGGATGCGATTTCCTACCCGACGTAAGGCTTGGCCCGTGTTGTAGGGTAGGATCTTTGCAAAATCGCTCCATCTCGGTGAATAAATTGATACCTACTATATGTATAGATATGTATCCGTTATTAGTTAATTACTTAACGATACTTTACGTTTTTTACACATTAAAATAAATTGATACTAAAGTAAATAAATTGATACTAAAGTAAATAAATTGATACCTTATATACTTAACAGTAATAAGTAAACTTCTTAACAATACATTACATTTTTTACTCTTTAAAGTTGTAGTCCTATATAAATGAGCTATTATTAGCCTCTCGTATCTAAAGCCACTGTGATACACAGCTACCCTTCAAACTACAGTCACATCGTCTATTTCTAGCCCATCTTCGTAGATAGATTTATTGAATTTGTTTATAAGAAAGTTAGGTACATTAATTGTTTCCGATCAGGGCTTGAAAATCATTTTTCATTTTTAAAATTTTTATTTTATTTTATGCGTTTTTAAAGATCGATATGTTTTTGCCCAATAGTAAAAGCCCTTTGGTTTACTGTTTTCAAAAATAAAACTCAAGAAACAAGCAAGAAAATAAAAGTTTAATCCACTTTAATCATGCAGTGTTTTGAATTTTCGGTCGCAGAAATGAATATTTCCCCTATGAAATCATCACCCCCGGAGTGATAGTAGCTACTGCGCATGCGCGAACGTGAATTCCTTGTAACAGCCATTACTTCCACTTTTTCTACCCGATTTCGATGAAATTTTCAGGGATTATGCGGAGTAGGTTGTAGATGGTCCCCAATGAAAATCAAGGCCTTAAAACTTACAGTAGCCTCTGCGTATGCGCAAACGTAAAATCCTTTTAACAGCCGTGCATTTGTCGCCCTCCCCATTCTTTCCCCGCGTAATTTCACATGTGTGACGTGAGAATCTTAAATCCTATACATCCCATCACCAGGCCCCAATAGCTCATAGGTAGCGCATTAGACTCCCACCGTTGAGTCCCTGGTTCGACTCCCAGCCAAGCCAATACATTTTTTTAACCAATCACATCTTTAACCTTTGACACTGTGCTTAAACCCCCAGATCTTACTACTCACCTACATTTTTCATCCGAATTTGATGAAATTTTCTAATATTGTACAGATTAGCGTGTAGATGGTCCCCTATGAGGGTAGTGAAAGGTACTTAGAGATTGGTGTTTTGAGATTAACTACTATGCATCGGATCATCTGTATAATCGGGTTATGGATACGAGAAAGCTATGTGCCACACCCACTTGGCAGACGTTTTCTACAACGAACCGAAGACAATTTTCTTCTTTTTGGGTTTCAATGGGTTATCTGTCATCACCAATAGATGATTCAATAGAGGGGCCTCTGGTTTCAGTAAACCTGCCTCTTATTGGTTCCTGTACCTGAATATCAGATCTGTACAGATTCTGTACAGATCCTGGTTAGTGTACTGAAGCTCAAATATCTCTCTCGGAGTAGTAATTCACGTTTAGAGGTGCAAGCCAAACCATCCAAAATGTCCAGTAAAGATAAATCAGCATCTATGTTCACTGATCAACTGCCAGCATTCGGTATGATGATGTAATTACCCTTATATAGCTACCGTTACGTTATAAAATGGTGTGGATTGGTTATTCGATTTATTACTCAGACAATATCGGGTAGAAAAAAAGCACGAAAACGTCCCATTATTCCTTATTGCCCCTTTCTGAACAAGCTCTTCTGGTATCATCTCTCAAAGTGTAATTTCATACTACTCACTGTCTATAATTAGGAGCTATGCCATTTCCATTGCATGTGTAATTCTTAAATGATGTTTTCCTTGTTTCAGGTATGTCCTCCCTTGCTTGTTTCTACACTGTACTAATGTTAATGGCCATTCGCATTAAGTAAGTAATCGCATTTAATCAGAACTTTCAATTTCGTATCATTGCATGTTACTGTTGTACAATAATTGTACAATATTTTCTCTCAGGTTCATGATTCTTATTTTTTTGGAATATATTCCTCTTTTGTGTATAAGCAAATAGAGAATTTATAGAATTTTAGGCCTACATTTTATTTATCTTTTTTTTAAACTTCCAAACCAAATTTATTTTTATCAATTTCGTGGCGCGATTTTCATGCATTCTGAAGTATTATTAAGTATTAATTTGATTGGTGTTTTGAGATTAACTACTATGCATCGGATCATCTATATAATCGGGTTATGGATACGATGAAGCTATGTGCCACACCCACTTGGCAGACGTGTTTTTCTTGATACGAAGGTTCATTATTGAAAATACCTAATAAACCAAAAGTCCTTATTAGTTATGTCACATTCGGACAACTTTTACTAAAGTTCATATTTTTGCAGTGGTGATTTCACTTGTAAGTAAGTAAACAACCAGTTCAGGTTGGATTTTCGTCCGACTGCCATTCCTGGCGTCGCAGACGTCATCAGCTGTTTTTCAGAGGGAAAATCAGAATTTGTTCTGATGATTTCGCTTATGGCTTCCCATTGGCCTCACCGCCCTGGGTTGTGACGAGGGGGAACTGCGACTGGCTTACCCGAAAATGTACTCACGGCCCCGCAACCGATTCCGCAATTTTTCGAGCTGAGTAATATTCATTTTTATCGCACTACTGGAGTCCTTGTCCACCTTCATTCCTTCTACAATGTTCAATAAAGTGTTTTATCTCTCCCTATTTTTTATCGCAAAATCTCCGTTCAAATTTGAGCTCACCAGAATTCGATAGGAGATTTTGCAATTCACACTCGTTTTACTGATTTTCCGTAAGCACAACCCTTAAGTTCTCATAGGGAGCTAGAGGTTGGTCCTACAGAGCTCCGGGAGGTCTCATTCGATTCAAAAATTCAATACTCTTAAATTGATGGAAAAACATTACCTTTATATCCAAATTTTTTGAGCTAGGGTGTTTTTTCGTAGTCGATTCCAAAGGTTCGTTATAGAAAATAATAAACCAAAAATTCAACTCGAAAAATAACAGTAACTGTTATTGGCATAGCAGTAACTGTTATTGGCATAGCAGTAACTGTTATTGGCATAGCAATAACTGTTATTGCTTCCGAGCCTAACAAGGTAGCGAAGCTTTTGGTTTCGATGCAACAACTTAGAGGATGATTGGATGATACTGAAGAACATCTTTTCGTTGATATTCTGCCAAGTCTCCTTTAAAAGGTGATTCTCACTACCGCTCCGAGTTTGCAGGAGAGTGTAGTAATCTCCGTAATTCCTCCGAAAATGG
Organism: Apolygus lucorum; assembly: GCA_009739505.2. Taxonomy (NCBI): domain Eukaryota; kingdom Metazoa; phylum Arthropoda; class Insecta; order Hemiptera; family Miridae; genus Apolygus; species Apolygus lucorum. The sequence goes on from CM019180.2 coordinate 5,658,028, forward strand.
AGAACCCGGGGAGGGAAGGCCGGCTGCAGAATCCTGGGGAGGGCAGAAGGCCTTGCGGGGGCGCGGTGACGTAGTCTGATTGGTATTGATTCCGCCATTCGAGTCAGCTGAGGTTTTCTTCCGTCTGAGGCCATCCACGTGTCATCACCCTCCGCGCTGCTCCCCTTGCACTTGGTGCATCGATCCGCCCCCGCTGGAGTCTCCAGCTCGTGCTGGAGCCCCCCAGACCGCTCCCAGTCAGCTCTGTTTCAGCTTATAATCCTAAATCCACTGCTCTTCCAATCCTATCACGTAAAATATATTCATTCGAAGACGTCCAATGCTTTTCTGTCCATCATTACTACTTCCTAGCCCAAATGTCGACGATTTTGATTCAATTTTGGTTTATTATTTTCAAAAATGAACCTTTAGAATCGACCAAGAAAAAACATGCTTCAGCCGTGTTGTGTTTGTTTGCTGTTTCCTTTTACTAGGAATTTGTTGTCTGTTGTTTTAATTTAGCTCTTTATGGGCCTGCTTTCAAATTGATCATCATTTCATTCACCTCTTGATCCCCAAAGGTATTCTTATTATTAAGAAATCGAAAACATCTAAAACTTTGAAGAACACATCGCATCTAAAAGCCTAGGTTACAAGATCCTTTGATTACTTTTTGGGAAAAACGACGCCATAAATAAAAACGTTGCAAATTATTACACAAAGGTTTATTATTTTTCTATATAGATCACTTGTCTGCAAAGAACACGGCTTTGCCATTGTTACCACCAATCAACTTGAAGAAAAACATCGATCGCATTTCGGTCAGCTAACATTTGAACGGAGATTCGGCCTCTTCTGCGATTCACACTCGTGTTTCTGATTTATCGTAAGTCCAACCTGTAAATTCTCGTAGGGAGCGAACGGTTTGTCCTACAGGGCTCCGGGTGGTCTCATAAAATTCTATACTATCTTAAATTGATGGAAAAACTATCGGCTGTAAGCTTCAACGAGCGAGTCTAAATATTTGAGATCACCAAACTTGAGTGCAAACGGAAAATACCAATATATCATGCATTGTACATTATGAAACGAACTCACCGTTGAACGAAAGTCTGGATTTAGGGATTCGAAAAGATTTAGACTATACAGTGACTTTATGATTCATACTAGTTTATTCAATAAATATTGAATGACTCGAATTATGATTCAAAAGCGAAACGAAAGCAGTAAGAGAGCGTAACCAAGCAAAGTCGTAAGACGGTTGGAAACGAAGTGAGGAGATGCAAAAGCGGGCAGACGCGTAAACCTGACGCGGGCACCTGAACGCGTACAATGCTACCAACTACATGATTCGGCTTAAGCTGATCTACATTGAATTTACATAATTCAAAGCTTATAAGCAAGAACATGTTATTCGTATGGGTACATTGAATTGTATTAATATTTTCTATTTAGAAAATATTCAGAGTCAGATTATACAATAATAATATGAGAATGCAATGATCTCCTTGTGGTATGAATACTCGGTACATACATGATTACATGAACTGTATGACGTCACATGGTAAGAGACAATCATTGAAGACATCTTATTTCCAGCAACAAGAATGCCTTTATATCGAAATGTTTTGAGTTAGGACGTTTTCAAAATTCAAACCTTATTTTTCAACCCTCAGAAGTGACCTAAATCAACCAAAATCTTTGGGGCACAACTAGACCCCAAATGGAGCCTACGTACCAAATTTCATCAAAATCTGTCAATGCTAAGTGGCAAAAGTGCCGCGTACGGCGGACGGATGGCCAAATTTTTGTTCGATTTTTGGATTTTACGTACCTTGAAACGTAAACCAACAAATTTGAAGGGGGATTAAACAAATTTTTTTTCTTGGTCGATTCCAAAGGTTCATTATTGAAAATAATAGATCAAAATCCGCTAAATCGAAGTTGGTTCTTACCAAGACAACCAACAACATCGATGTAGTCCACTAATTCGATGTTTGGTTTTACGGCGAATATTGTTTACAGTTCTTTCAAATCAGAGGTATATCGCAGCTTCGTGCAAATTTACAGCTGTTTGGCAGTATAATATACTGCGTAAATGAGTAAATTATATTATAATTATATTATATGTAAATTATATTATAATTTACGCATAAATTGAGGGCTTTTCAACGAGTGGCGAACGATTTTCGTGGTATGGAAAATAACGGCGATACATTTCCCTAGAAACGGGTCGGTTGTAAGTGAAAATCACGAGTTGAGTTTTTTTCAAGTTATTTGAGTCAATATGACTGAGATTTAGCTAAAATATTCCTTTGAAAATTCGCTCTTTTGGGACTTGATATGCTTTTTCTGATGCTCCTAGTGTTCTGAAATATATTGTTAGGGCCTAAATCAGCTGACATTTTAAAGTTGAGTTCTTTATTTTTTCAAGTTATATGAGTCGAAACGGTCGAGATTTAGCTAAAACGTTTGTTTGTAAATTCGCTCTTTTGGGACTTTCAGTGTGTTTTGACAAATTCTGAAGTTCCTTGTGAACTGGAATATATTGTTAAGGCCTGAATCAGCTGAAAATTCAAGTGAGTTTTTTCCAAATTATTTGACTAAGTGGCTAAGATTTAGCTAAAATATTTCATTGTAAATTCGCTTTTCTGGGACTTTGATTGTGCTTTGACAAATTCTGATGCTCCTAGTGTTTTGAAATATTGTTAGGGCCTAAATCAGCTGAAATTTTAAAGTTGACTTTTTTATTTTTTTAAGTTATATGAGTCAAAACGGTCGAGATTTAGCTACAATTTTTGTTTGTAAATTCGCTCTTTTGGGACTTTCAGTGTGTTTTGACAAATTCTGAAGTTCCTTGTGCCCTGGAATATATTGTTAGGGCCTGAATCAGCTAAAAATTACAAGTGAGTTTTTTCCAAATTATTTGACTAGGTGGCTAAGATTTAGCTAAAATATTTCATTGTAAATTCGCTTTTCTGGGACTTTGATTGTGCTTTGACAAATTCTGATGCTCCTAGTGTTCTGAAATATTGTTAGGGCCTGAATCAGCTAACATTTAAAAGTTGAGTTTTTTTACTTTTTCAAGTTATTTGAGTCAAAACGGTCGAGATTTAGCTAAAATGTTTGTTTGTAAATTCGCTCTTTTGGGACTTTTAGTCTGCTTTGACAAATTCTGAAGCTCCTTGTGAACTGGAATATATTGTTAGGGCCTGAATCAGCTAAAATTTACAAGTTAGTTTTTTTCCAAATTATTTGACTTATTTAGATTTAGATTTAGCTAATATATTTCATCGTAAATTCGCTTTTCCGGGACTTTGAGTGTGCTTTGACAACTTCTGATGCTCCTAGTGTTCTGGAATATAATATATTATTGTTTGGGCGTAATTAAGCTGAAAACTACGAGTTTAATTTTTTTTAATTTAGATGTGAGGTGAATGTGTTCGGTATAAAATGTTGTCTGAATACACCTTTCTTGCTCGTCTGAATGGTTTAACCCTTAGTATGTCGTAAAACACATAAAACCACCGCTCTGGCGGATATGTCTTTCGAGCGGAGTACATTCGTATCCTTCCTGCCACGGCTCGTTCGTCGGGTCGTTCCGTCCAAGGCCGTTGACGGAACGATGGGAAACCGCACACTTTTTTCCAACGGAGGCAGCACTTCCATCGTCTTCCACTCCCACCAGTGTTATGAAACGGCCGCTTTTAGACGGCCAGCGACACGACACGAGATTCCGAGCCGTTGATGGCTCACGCGATTCCTCCACTCGCTTCCCTGTCTCCTTTATCCACTCTCGCTCAGTTCTTCACTTCCACTCCCTTGTTTCCAGTTTTCCATCAAGTAGAGATGAAATTTCATCTTTAATGTAATTGAAATTGCCTATCTCGGAGTTTTTAGCACGTCCCACAGTAAGACTTGGACGTCCTTATACGATTGATTTGGGGTAAACTTGGACAACACTCAACAGAAAAAAACCACACACTAAGTCCAAATCCACGAAAAAAACCACAAGTGTATGTCTGTATGTGTGTGTATGTGTGACAAAATCTTGTGTCGTATGCCCAGGCCTTAGTTCTCAACCGATTTTCGTGGTTCTTTTGGTTTATTATTTTCAATAATAATATCCGAAAATCGAATAAAAATTTGTCCGTCCGTCCGCCTTACGCTGATTTTGATGTAATTTGGTACGTAGGCTCCATTTGGGGTCTAGTTGTGCCCCGAAGATTTCGGTTGATGTAGGACTAAGGGTTGAGAAATGAAGTTTGAAATTTTGAAAACGCCCTAACTCAAAAAATGTAGATATAAAGGTGATCACGGTAAATCTGTGATTAATCACATGAAATTTTTGATTAATCACAGGAATAATAGGATTAAAATCTTATTCACGCACTATTAGTATGATTAACGTCATAATCACAGGAAAACTGTGATTAATCACAGGTTTTCTGTGATTAACAATGTATTCTCAGTCATACTCTGTGATTACGATTTTAATCATACTGTTAGTGTGTGATTACGAATTTAATCTTAATCATAATCACAGAAACGTATTCTTGTGATTAAAAATCTTAATCATATTCATGAGTATGCTTTTGCCCAACTGTCTATGACAGGCACACACACAGACAGGCACGGAACCAAAACTGATCGGGAAGACGTAAAACGTGAGTGAACATTTTGATTTGGAGTATATTTTTCTTCCAATCTAGATAAGTGAGAACAATGCTTCAGCTACCTTGGTGGACTTCACGGCAAGACGTCTGACAAGTGGGTGGGGCACATAGTTTCCAATGCATTGTAGCTAATTTCAAAACATTAATCTTTAACTCTCAGAAGCATGGACTATGGGGAGACAAGGAGAGACTCTTCTCAGAACTTTCGAAAGAAATGACGACTGTACGACCTATACAATGATATAGATGTGAAGTTTGTCAAGCTAGGCCGCCTCAGATGGCCAGGACACGTCGTTTGAATGGATTGAATGGACGATGGTAATCCCGTCAAAAGAATATTCAATGGACATCTAGGAGGCAGTAGAGCTCGTGGAAGACCGAGGCTTCGATGGATTGACGAAGTCGAGGAGGATGTGACCTGCACGGGACATAAGTGTTGGAGACTGTTGGCCAAGAGACGAGTGGAATGGAAAAATATTGTTGGACAGGCTATGGGCCCATCCCGGGCTGTAACGCCACCAAAGAAGAAGAATCGCTCCACATTTCTTCGAAATCGAATGGAAAATGTGGAAGTGAGTGCTGTGATTAGGAATTCACATTTGCGCATGCGCACTGACTACTATCTGTTCCTTGCGATGATTTTAATTGGAAACCATCTACACGCCAGTCCGTGCCTTAAAATTTCTTCGAAATCCGATTGAAAATGTTGAAGTTATGGCAATTACATTTTTTTTTTCAAGAGACAGGTGAGAAAATCTCCAAGATCTACAGGGTGTCCCATATTATGGGACACCCTGTAGATCTTGGAGATTTTCTGTAGACACCCATAACATATTATGTTATCCACCAAACGGTGGAGTCGGGAGTAGTTTCTACAACTAATTTGCAACAAAAAGTGTCTCCTAGCAATTTTCTTTTAACCCTCTTGAAATCCGAATTTTTTGACTTTTAAGATTTTTCGTGTTTTAGACCTTACACCATTCAAACGGTCATAACTCCCTTAAATTAGACTCAAAAATTAAAAATGAGGATATCGTTGGAAAGAGCGTAAAATTCCTCAATACATGAGTCGTTGACCAGTCGAGAAAAACAAAACGCTAGAGTAGTATTTTTACCTCAAACTTGAAAAATAGTCAATTTTTGTTTTTGGTGAAAATGTTGATCATTTTTCCTCATTGAAACAAGGTATTTGCCAGAAGGGCTTAAAAACTGCTCCATTTCATCAGCTTTCCAACGGTCACCCAATTTTTAGTTTTACTGTGGAATTTGAGGGAGAAAATGGTGTTTCAATGCGAAAAAACGTGCATTTTTTTCAACGAAATCGACGGTTTGACGGGAGGACGTGGTGCTTGGGGGGGTGGCGGATTCCTCCCGTCCAACCGTCAATTTCGTTGAAAAAAAAATACACGTTTTTTTCGCATTGAAACACCATTTTCTCCCTCTAATTCCACAGTGAAACTAAAAATTGGGTGACCGTTGAAAAGCTGATGAAATGGAGCAGTTTTTAAGCTTTTGAGCCTCTGTGGCAAATACCTTGTTTCCATGGGGAAAAATCATCAAAAATCTTGAAAAAAAAAAAAAAAAAAAAACAGAAATTGACTAATTTTAAAGTTTGAGGTAAAAAAACTACTCTTGCGTTAAGTTTTTCTCAATTTGTCAACGGCTCATCTATTGAGAAATTTCATGCTCTTTCCAGCGGTATTCTTATTTTTAATTTTTGAGTCAATTTAGGGGAGTTATGACTATTTTAAAGGTATAAGGTCGAAAACACGAAAAGAATCTTAAAGGTAAAAAAAGTCGGATTTTAAAGGGGTTAAAAAAAATTGCTAAGAGACACTTTTTGTTGCAAATTAGTTGTAGAATCGACTCCCAAAGTTTGGTGGATAACATATGGGACACCCTGTGTAGGTGGAGTTGGATATCGTAAGATACCTGAAGGGCGCCTTCAGGTTAATATAAGGATTTCAAACCCACTAAAAACAGAAACTCCTGTTCTCTCAAGTTGGAATTCAGCATGGAACCGTTTAACACATTACTATGGACATTTACGTTTGGGCATGCGCAGTCGCTACCGTCAGTTCCGGGGCCATGACTTTCGTGGGAGACCATCTGCAACCCGCACAATCCCTGTAAATTTCATCAAAATGATGAGAAATGTAGAATTTATGGCTGTGGCAAGGATTTCATGATAGACAGACGCGGAACCAAAATTGTTCAGAAAGGCCTGAAACGTAAAACTGGACTGGAAATTTTGATTTTGGAGAACATGTTTTTTCAACCTTGAAAAGTGAAAACAATGATTCTGCTACCTTGGTAGACTCGGAATAAAAATCAGTAGAAACCGGAAAAATCAGTAGTCGACCTGTGAAAGTCCGGAAATAAGACCTCAGATGTGATCTGCTGCAGCCCCCTCGTGAAAACGGACGTCGACGTCTCGTCTCGTCGTCTGCTTCCGTTTCATTACGAAGGGCGTCCCCCTCGCGTTTATCTGCCCTCTTCAATTAGTCCAGTAGTCGAGCTCATTCCACAGTGCTGCTCGCGTTACCAGCGTCTCCCTCAGATATGCAGCTAGAAAACCACTTTACCGGCATCCGTGCGGGAATCTTCTCTCGGGCGGCGGAAACTTCACTCAAACGATCAAAGCTCATATCTTACGCACAGGCGACCACCATTGTATTCCTTCTCGAACAAAAACGCCGGGCGTTTTGAAAAGTGTTACCCCTTCGTCATTTCACGCGCAGAAACAAAACTACAAAAGCGGTCACTGGAAGGGGAATCTGGTTGAAAAGGATGAGCAACGCGATGAGAGGGGAGGTGCGGACAAGACTGAAGGGCGACACACGACCAACACGTCACGAGAGTTCAGTTGAAAGGCCGAAGAGTTACGCACTCATATCTACTATTTCAAATTTGGGGGTGAAAAGGGGTTCAGTAGAAGCCGGGAGGGTTGATGAGTCCTTTTGGTCACCAGCTTGTCTTTTTGTGAGAAATGAGTACGCTTGTTCTGGCAATATGTATGATTAAATGCAAGGTCAAAAAAAAAAAAAAAAAAAAAGAGTACGCTTCAACGAGAATCCTTTTTCATTAAGTGAAAAGCGTCCTATTGTTTCCGAGTCTACCAAAGTAGCTGAAGCATTATTTTCTCTTTTAAAGGTTGAAAAAAACGGTGCAAATTATTTCCCAAAGGTTTATTATATTCCTGAACAGATCATTCGTCTGCATCGAATAAAACGCTGCAAATTATTACACAATGGTTTATCATTTTTCTATGTAGACCACTCGTCTGCAAAGCCACCAACCATCCAACATGAAGAAAAACATCGATCGCATTTCGGTAAGCTAAAATTTGAACGGAGATTAGGCCTCTTTTGCGATTCACAATCGTGTTTCTGATTTATCGTACGTAAAACCATAAAATTCTTGTAGGGAGCGAACGGTTTGTGCTACAGAGCTCCGCGTGGTCTCAAAAATTCTAAAAATTCTATAGAATCTTAAATTGAAGGAAAAACAATATCTTTATATCAACATTTTTTGAGTTAGGGGGTTTCAAAATTTCAAAATTCATTTTTGAACCCTTAGAAGTGATCTACATCAACCAAAATCTTCGGGGCACAACTACACCCCAAATGGAGCCTACATACCAAATTTCATTAAAATCGGTCAATGCTAAGTGGCAAAAGTGTCGCGTACGGCGGACGGACGGCCAAATTTTTTTTCGATTTTTGGATTCTTCGTACTTACCTTGAAACGTAAACCATAAAATTTTCTTGGTCGATTCCAAAGGTTCATTATTGAAAACAATAAACCAAAATTTGGCAGTCCGTCCGCCGTACGCGGCACTTTCCCCACTTAGCAATGACAGATCTTGATGAAATATGGTATGTAGGCTCCATTTGGGGTCTAGTTGTGCCCCGAAGATTTTGGTTGATGTAGGTCACTTCTAGGGTTCGAAAAATGAATTTTGAAATTATGAAAACGCCCTACCTCAAAAAATTTTTATATGAAGTTATTGATTTTCCTTCAATTTAAGATTCAATTGAATTTTTAGAATTTTTTGAGACCACCCGGAGCCCCGTAGGACAATTTAAGGGTTGGACTTTCGATAAATCAGAAACACGAGTGTGAATCGCAAAAGAGGCCTAATCTCCGTTCAAATTAAAGCTGACCGGAATGCGATCGATGTTTTTCTCCAAGTTGGTTGGTTGGTGGCTTTGCAGATGAGTGATCTATATAAAAAATTATAAACCATTGTGTAATAATTTGCAGCGTTTTTTTAACAGTAGGTTTCTTACGAATAGATAGGTAATTGAAGAGGACAATTTTGGTGATCTTTTGAAACCAAGAGTTCCTTAAATTTTTTTTGCTCTTAATAGATAAGGATCAGGATAGATCAAGTTTGTAATCATTTGACATTTCTAGGAGAATGAAAATGTTGAAAAATATAATTAATGATGTTTAGTATTCCATGTATTATGCATGAATAGCGTTCCAAAATTCATGATCAACTATACCCAACGTGTGAAACATCCCGGCGACTCGAGCTACGTGCCACACCCACAAGACTGGTTACTTTCTCTCAAATAGCTGATATTTCGATTTTCTTAACCATAGCTTCAAGTAAATAGCTTAACCATAGCTTCAATTAAAGCTGAATCATAGCTTTGAAAAATCGCTCATTCATTCTTGAATGGACTTTTTAAGTCGTAATTGTATTCGTAAAAGTATTTGTTAATCGATGAGCGCTTTTCTACCCCCTCCCCCCCCCCCTTAATTGGTGAATTGGTATGAAATGATTAGAATCAACCGTCCATGTTGCTGGTCATTCTGTGGGACCGAACGACGACGTACTTCATCGAGTGGACGAGCTTAATTGGATAATATTCGTATTGAGGGCGACTCGACTCGACAAAGCCTCCGTCTCGGTCCGTAATATCCGCCGCGCACCGGAGGATCGTCCGAAATTGACGGCGAGGTAATGGGGCGGCCGCCGCCTCCCGCCCGATCGGGTTCCGTCCCCCGCCGCCGTCGGAACCGATCGGGTCCGGCTCCGCTCCGCTGGCCCTAAATTGGTCGCCGCCCCCGTGGCCTCAATTCGGGCTCGTTCCAGATACGTGAGGACGCTCAAGGACTCCACTGATTGCGAATGGCTGCAGTGAAATGTGATGAAACGCTTTGATGAGGCAGCAGATCCTCCCAAATATTCCATTAAAGTGCGAAAACCTGCCAGAATTATTTTGCAAAGTGGTTTATTCATAAGCAATAAATCGAACGATGCCGCGCGATTGGAAAAGTCCATTCATGCAGCATGAATTAATGAGCGAATTTTCAAAGAAATCTTGTAGTTAAAGGTGTGGTTAAGAAAAGAAATAATGGTGTTGCAATTTTTTTTAAAGTTTTTTTTTTTAATACGGTTCTTGGTTTTTTCGATTTTCAGTATAGCATACCTACCAACATACTGTATGCTTTGAAGATGTTAAGAGTCCATATTCATGCTCTACTCGTCTCTACGAACTCATAGAGTACCCACACGGCTACCGCATTTCTGGGTACAACAAATATACGCACGTATTTATTATATATATAAATAGATACATACTTTTCTTAATTTTGGACAATTTTCATTTTTGAAAAACTCATTCATATCAGAAATTTTGTGCTGAATCCGAATATAACATGTATTACCATGATTGTGAAAGTAATAACCACAAAAAACGGGAAAACCCCGTTTTTTGGACTTTTTTCGAAATTTGGACCACTTTGGACTGTCCAAAATTTCTGGCAAACGAACTTGACCTTTTGTTTGTTACGAACATTTTGGCGAAAAGTAAAAAAAAATTCCTTACAGTTATTCAAGTTATTGTGCGGAATGACACACGTGTATATACATAAGATTTTTGGACAAACTTCAGGGATCGTTTCAGAATGTTCCAAATCGGATTTCAGTGTAAACATTTTTCGAAAAAGTCCATTCTAAAAATTTTGAGGCCATTCCAATAGCTTCATTTTCTTTAAAAATTCGCTAAAAAGCACAATTAAAAGTGTTTACTGGATAAAACTAATAATTGGATCGTAAAAGCCCATAAACTGTTAAGGCTCACACCAAAAATTCGAAACGAGTTTAAACCAAAAGATGCGACATATCAATCAATCAATCAAGTTTATTTGTCGTAACTATGAATAATTGCAATGACAATAGTCAATTACATAGTTGGATGCATATAATATACATATCAACAAATAAACACATTGCTGGAGTGTTGGGGAACCTACCTCCCAAGTGCCGGCCGGGTGCCACCCGACCTGCCCCGGCCCCACCCACCATGGCGGCGTCCCAGGACCAGCAACCTTGAAGGGAAAGATGTGTAAAAGACACTCCCCACCACACCGGACACCGCGCCCGATCCAAACACACCAATGGGAGAAAACAACACGAAAAAACAATACCTTTATGTCGAAAGTGTTTGAGAAGCGTTGTAAAAATTTCAACCCTTATTTTTGAACCCCAATTTTTGAACTAGACTCCAAATGGAGCTCATACCTAATTTCATCAAAATTGGTCTATGCGCTTTTGTGGCAAAATTTTTATTTGATTTTCGAATTCTACGTACCTTGAAACGTAAACCAACAAATTTTGAACTCTCTCCCCCCCCCCATCCTCAAAAAATGTAAGTTAAAATGTTTTTCTTGGTCAATTCTAAAGGTTTATTAATGAAAATATCGTTCGGTTTTTTATCAACCAAAATATCGTTATCGAAACATCGTTCCGACGAATCATTCGAACGGAGCGAATTTTCCCCTTCCAGCTCGCAGAAATTATGAAGATGATGGATTTTTTATTCACGTATTTTCGTCCGTTTTCCATTACCTCCCTCGTTCCAAAACAAAGGAGCTTTTAATAAGTTTCCCTCGCGTCTCGTCGCCATCTTCTCGTCGGAAGTTGCCAGACCTATGTTGCCAGAGCGATGTTCCTATTTTCTTGTTGAAATATTCATCCTCGTGTTAACAATTCATGTCCTCGTCGTGAACTACGGTGTAGCCGTCTTGGAAGTTTCTCGATAGTACTTAAGGTTATGGAATAAAGTTAAAAAAAAGGCTAAAAATTCAATACCATCTTGAGTTGATGAAAAAACAATACCTTTATGTCAAAATTTTTTGAGTTAGGGCGTTTTCAAAATTTCAAACCTTATTTTTCAGCCCTTAGAAGTGACCTATATTAACCAACATCTTCGGGGCACAACTAGACCCCAAATGGAGCCTACATACCAAATTTCATCAAAATCGGTCAATGCTAAGTGGGGAAAGTGCCGCGTACGGCGGACGGACGGCCAAATTTTTATTCGATTTTTGGATTCTACGTACCTTGAAACGTAAACCAACGAATTTTCAGGGGGGGTTAAACACATTTTTTTTCTTGGTCGATTCCAAAGGTTTATTATTGGTTTGTTTTGTTTATTATTGTTTATTATTGAAAATAATAAACCAAAATCAAGTGGAAATGCCATTTGACGCAACAATTCTCGTTGTTTTTGTGGGCGTTAAATTTATGTGCTCTATTATGCTACGTACTGAGGGCGAACACTAACTTTGATGGCGTCTCTTAAACTTCGGTCTGGTGATGGTTCGTCGGTACACGAGGAAGCTGTTTCCTGACTACCCACTCACATTGCAAAAGTTTTGGCCGTCCTTCCCAGCTTCATCGCCAAACTACCGACGCTCGACGTTCCCTCAGACTTCTCGTAATCTTATTTAGAGGGAAGTTCCTTGATCTGAACCGAAGATCTTATTCAGGTCACCAGTCTCGCGAGGAAACTTGTGGAAAATCCCGTGTAATTCCGGGGAAAAGCGGACCAGGATCGGGCGGAAGGGGGATTTCCTTCTCCGTCGACGTATCGAAGGCTTTTCTCCTACGAGCTTTCCCGATAGTCTGGGGACTTTTCCCGTCGACGTGACCCTTCTCCTTTAATTACTTCCGTCCCATACTGTCCCGATTGGACCGGAAGTAACCGGGAAATACGTTCCGCCTCCCTGCGGGACAGCTGTACCCATCGAGTGCTACGTTATTACTAGAGCCTGAATATTGGCGTGTTTTCCCACATCTGAACAAGTAATTCTCGCACAAGACATGATCTGATCATTCCTTCAGTAGACAAGAATTGCCTATTGCAATCTTGACTGTAAAATTACTTAATTAGGTAATTTTGCTTCCGAGCCTACCAAGTAGCATTGTTTCCACTTTTCAACGTTGAAAAAAAAAAGTTCTCCAAGATCAAAATTTTCATCCGCGTTTTACATTTTAGGTCTTCCTGAACAATTTTGATCACGTGTCTGTCCGTCGTGTAATCCTTGAAACGGGCTAAACTATAAGAAGTTATTGTATGATTTCGATGAAATTTTTTGGGATCGTAAGGATTGGAATGTAGATGGTCCCCTATGAAAATCATGACCCCAAATTGACTCTGGAGTACTCTGCTAAGGTTAGGAAACTGGATGAAATGAAACTCTATTCGAAGAAACGAACAACGGTCGCATTTGATCGGAAAATCCGTCCACTTTTGTCAGTAGTCTTTCATTTGCGATTCATACTCGTGTTCGGCTGTATTATTCGCCCTACACTTGGGTACGATGCCCATTATTACACAAGTATTCTCATTTTTCTATATAGATCACTCGTCTGCGATGAACTCGGCTTTGCCATTGTCACCAACCATAGATACACCTACCACATACCTACACCGATCGCATTTAAGTTCTTATAGGGAGTGAACGGTTGGTCCTACAAAACCCTGGTTGATCGCATTCGATTCTAAAAATTCAATGTTATTTTAAATCGATAAAATAACAATACCACCACTTCTAAGGTGTTTGAGCTAGGCTTTTGAGCGAAAGATACCTATTGTAAATTACAACCTCTAGTTTTCAAGCCTTTTTATTTATACATTTATTTATTAAACATTACGGGATTTTATTCCAAATTACATATTTAGAATTTTTCAACAATTTTCAGCTACAGTAACTGAAAAACAAAATGAAAGTGATAAATAAGATGTTAAATTTGTCACAAATAAACTAATTTAATACTGCAGGTAAAATTTAGATAGCGTTGACTTAATGTAATTCACGCTGTCGAAAAACGGATCAATGTCGACTGGCGACTCGTTCGCTGTCCGTTGAAACCGTGTGAGAGGGCTATTCATATCGTAGTTGGTTCCCTCAAAAGATGGTGAGAAAAAGTCTCTTGACCTAGTCGAGTAGGATGGAACCCTTATATTCACAAGGTTGAGCAAGGAGGGTGAGTCGTATGAGCCATTTAACTATTTCACTAGGAAAACAATATCAGCTATTTTCCTCCTCTCCTTCAAAGAAGCAAGTCCAAGAGACACCCGCACAGCAACATCGCAGAACTCAACTCCATCACACCGGGCCCTTAAATGCGCGTACTTGAGGAATCTACGTTGGATCCGCTCCATCGCCTCACTATGCGTTGCGTAGAAGGGATTCCAAACACAGGAGGCGAACTCCAGACGGCTTCTCACGAGGGGCTCATACAACACTTTGAGACAATGAATATTGGTAAACATGCGAGTAGTTCTCATCAGAAAGCCAAGCTGCCTCGATGCTGTGGAGACAAGCTGTGAGTAATGAGCCGAGAATGAAAGCCTTGCATCGAAGATCACTCCAACGTCACGAACTTCGGTTTCCCTTGACAATGGTGTGCCGTTGATATTGTAGGAAGCTTCAATGGTCGCATTGGCCTTCGAGAAAGATATTGAGCAGCATTTACGGACATTCAGTTCCATACCATTCTTGCTGCAGTATTGAAAAAGAGAGTCAATATTCGACTGAAGGATATCGACATCATCGGGATCCACCACAGCTCGAAAAATGTTGAGGTCGTCGGCGAACAGGAGAAAGCTAACTCCAGAAAATATATTGGACACGTCGTTAATAAAGACCAAAAATAGCAGAGGGCCTAAGTGAGAACCCCAGTGGAACTCCTGAAGTTGGTGTGAAGGGACCCGATAGAGCCCCTCCAATCGAAACCCTCTGACAGCGATCGCGAACATATGAAGACAGCCATTGCAGCAATGGTCCAGTGATCCCAAATGCACAAAGCATTTCCACGAGAAGATCCAGATTAACTCTGTCGAAAGCCTTACAAAAGTCGGTATGAATTGCGTCAACCTGTCCTCCCCGCCGAAACTCATTGATAACAAACTCAGCAAACTCCAATAAATTTGTAGTGATAGATCTCTTTTTCAGAAAGCCATGCTGATGAGGAGTTAGGGCCTAAGTTATGGAGGGAGTCAAGATTTCAACTACCAGTGCTTCGAATTATTTAGGAATCGTTGAAAGCTTGCATATTGGTCTATAATTAGTGATGAGACTCCTTTCACCCGACTTGAAAACAGGCACTGTGAATCCCAGCTTCCTTGACTGGGGAAACTGACCCCAGGAAAGTGAAAAATTAAATAAGTATGCAATGGGAGTGGCTGGCTGATCGCTGCACGACCTTAGAAGGACGGGAGGGATTCCATCCGGACCCACACCCTAGCTCACGTCCAGACCCAGCATCTTCTGCCTCACAGAATCCACAGTCAACCTGATAGTCACAGCCTTAGAAGTGATTCACATCGACCAAAAGTTTCGTTGTAGTACTAGTCCCAAAATGAAGCCCATGTACCAAATTTCATCAAATTTTAGGAAAATTTTAGCATGGCGATGTGTCACGAAATTGTTCAATGATTTCAACATACAACCAAGTCGTTGCTACGAATTTTATCTCCGCCATTAGAGTTTGTAGAAAAATCGTTGCAACGCCTTGTAAGTTGAAATCATTGGAAAATTTCGTGACACATCGCTTTTTGCCAGTTAGCTAGGCAATTATTAGGATTAGGAATTTCATCTCCGTCATTAGCGTTCGTAGAAAAATCGTTCACCATTCGTTGGTAAGCCCAAAATTTATGCATTAATTATACACTGCCAAAAGCGCTGTAATTATGGATGAAACTGAGATATACACTTGTTTTGAAAGAATAGTAAACAACATAGATTTAGCGGGGTTTCATTTCGAAGGAAGGTGTTATTTATGTAGTAGCAGGCCCGTAATGAGCTAAATGAAAATAGCAGACAACAAATTCATAGTAAAAGGGAACAGCAAACAAATAAAACACGGCTAAAGCATGTTCCATGTATCTTGAATGCTAGCAGAAGGCTCTAAGCAGTAAGTATATTTTTGAGGGGTGTGTGTGTGTGAAATTTTTTTGTTTTGCTCGATTCCAAAGGTTTGTTATTGTCAACCAAAAGCTTGTCTGCAAAAAATGATTGTAAGCGAAACGAGCTATTTGGACGCATTCTTGCCTTGTAAAAGGATTTTGAATAAAGATATTATTATTATTATCAAAAACTATGATGAAATGTGCGATATCACGAAATTTGGAAATCCATCTGCACAGTGTTTATCACTCTTCCACGCGGTCGCTTTTTATCAATTGAAAACGCTCATCAATCCAACGTCGGTGATGCCTCAACAGGGGAAGTGGATCGTCCGGTATAAAAAGCCGAGAGTGCGCAGTGCCCTTGAGCGAGACCTTGAGACTTGATGTCCTGATGGCCGTCGGGAACGAAAACGAAAAAGTCTTGGCCAGCCTCTTATCCCGATCGAGCGACCCCCCCCCCCCCCCCCCCCCCCCCCCTTTGCGATTCCTTGACTTCCATTAGCCCGCCGAGATGTGCGGTCTGATCCAGGAAGATTCGGGAAAATATCAATATTTTGGCTAATCACTTGCAAAATTGTTGTGCTTGAAACAAACGGGGCTTCTAAATTATTTTCGAAACGTGATTTTGAAGGCTTATGAGATTGATCTAGGTTGGGACGAGACATAACTCAGCAGAACAAAATCTGCCAAGTGTGTGTGGCACATGGCATCCTCGTATCCATAACACGTTTCTGTAGATGACCCGATGCAAAGTCGATAACCACGAAACTTCAATCTCCGAGTAACTACCATCATTTTACGATCATACGATAATGATATTTCCAAGGAACCATCCAGATTATTAACCACAAAACCCGAGAAAAATTCATCAAAATCTCATGAAACTGTAGAAGTTGAGCTTAGTAGGGATTTCACGTTGGCGCATGAGGCCTCTACTATCATATCACAGGTAGCTCATACTAGGTAGTATAAATATTTTGATGGTTTTATCATATCACGAAAGGGGCAGTACTTATATACTGGCTATTGACATGATTTTTAGGCGTGCATCACCAGTTTTTAAAATTTTCTTTCGTTAAAAAAAAAAACAGTTTTTTTTTCGAAGGGGGTTCGATTGTATCCTTTTTGGGCGATTTTCACTCCGTTTTTTCGTCTTACCGTTTTAAATTACTTCGTTTCTCGACTTATTCTAGTTTTTACATCATAATGATATTATGATTAATGTAAGCTTATTCGTTTACTTTACTTAGCTAAGCTACTACTAGCTACGTTGTAGCTACTGCTAGCTACTTTACTTTAGCTTGACTAGCCTTCCGGTTTGGTTTATTATTTTCAATACTGAACCTTTGGAATCGACCAAGAAAAACAAATTTTTAACCCCCCCTCGAAATTTTTTGGTTTACGTTTGAAGGTACGTAGAATCCAAAAATCGAATAAAATTTTGTGCCGTCCGTCCGCCGTACGCGGCACTTTTGCCACTTAGCATTGACCGATTTTGATGAAATTTCGTATAATATACGAACTAGAATATACAATATATAGAATATACAACTAGACCCCAAATGGAGCCTATATTATAGGCTCCATTTGGGGTCTAGTTGCACCCCGAAGATTTTGGTTGATGTAGGTCACTTCTGAGGGTTGAAATTTCGAAAACGCGCTAACTTAAAAAATTTTGACAAAGGTGTTGTTTTCCCATCAACTCATTATAGTATTGAATTTTTAGAATCGAATGAGACCACCCGGAGCTCTGTAAGACAAACCGTTCGCTCCCTACGAGAATTTAAGGGCTGGAATTACGATTAATCAGAAACACGAGTGTGAATCGCAAATGTGGCTGAATCTCCGTTCAAATTTTAGCTGAACGAAATGCGATCGATGTTTGGTGGTAACAATGGCAAAGCCTTGTTCTTTGCAGACGAGTGATCTATATAGACAAATAATAAACCTTTGTGTAATAATTTGCAGCGTTTTGAATTATTTGACGAACCCTCCCAGTTTCAACCTGTCCGATCAATAATTACGGCACTCATTATGTCTAAACCTCGAGATGGAGCCGCTGAGACAACTCAGATTCTACAACCGCGTTTTTCACGCATTGTGTTGCAAATTTGTTTCCCAAAAAAAACCAGTTGACGTCAATTTGGGTCCTCTTGTTTTTTCGCGCGCTCGCTTCCTCCGTTTGCGTATTCCGTTATGTATTGTTCGTAAGGTGCTTGACCTGTCTCCAGTTGAGCGACAATTTTTGCGAACATTGGCGGAAACGAATTCAACATCCGCAGAAACGTTTTACTCTGATAGTTGCTACTGAACTACTTAGGGCCGGTCCCTGGTACTTAGGGCGCGGTCGATGGCCCCCTATGAAATTCATCGTCCGGACCGATAGTAGCTACTGCGCATGCGCAAACGTGAATTTTGTTATACTAGCCATAACTTCTACATTTTCTTCCCGAATTTGAAGAAATTTTCAGAGATTGTACGGATTGGGGTGTCGATGGTCCCCTATGAAATTCATCGTCCGGACCGATTGTAACCACTGCGCATGCGCAAACTTGAATTTTCTTGTAGTAGCCATAATTTCTACATTTTCTTCCCGAATTTGAAGAAGTTTTCAGAGATTGTACGGATTGGGGTGTAGATGGTCCCCTATGAAATTCATCGTCCGGACCGATAGTGACCACTGCGCATGCGCAAACTTGAATTTTCTTATAACAGTCCCTAACTTCCACATTTTCCTCCCGAATTCGATGAAATTCTGCCATTGCCCTCATGGGCGTATGTCGGGAACCGCCATGGTGGGTGGGCCCGGGCTCGGCTGGGTTTCCCCTGGCTTTGCTGCCTTTGTGCATGGGTGACTTTTTAGTTATTTTTAATATTTGTATTTGTCGGCCCTTTTCCTTTTATTCGCGAATTTGTTGTTTCACTGTTTGTTGTATTACGTTGTTTTATTGTTACTTTTAGGCTCTTAGATTTTTGACCATTGTTAATACAAATTGATTGTTGGCGACAAATAAAATATATTCAAAAGATCGTCTGTACCACCGCGTTGTGGATACGAGGAAGCTATGTGCTACTCTCTCATAAAGCTAATGATACAGATGATATAGCGATGATTTTTTGGGGCAAGGATTACGGTGATATACTGCGTAGGGCCAGTTTTGGCCTGAGTATGGTTAAGCAGTGGTTGGACAGAAATATGCTTTGCCTTAATGTGTCAAAGACTTCGTTCAAAGACACCCCCAGTACTGAAAGAGTGAGGCTTCACGATTACTCATGTTCCATGCAAGATATCAAGTGTAACTGCGACATTTTACCATTTTCTGACACCTGTACGTATCTGGGAGTGAGGTTTGATAATAATTTAAAGTTTAAACACCATAATATGGTGTTTAAACTTTAAAATATTCCCTAAACTTTAAATTATTAATATTAGGGAACTAATATTATTAGTTCCCGGATTACTCGTTTGAGAAAGCTGCTTTATGTATTCAAAGTTGTTCGTGATTTTTTACCGAAGTATTTGCTGCGGTCGGTTTACATGGCTTTGGCTGGTTCCATTATTAATTATTGTATCGTGGTGTGGGGTGGGACTTGTTCAACTCACTTGAAACCTCTACAAACTGTCTAAAATGCTTTAATTAAAGTGATATTATGTAAACATATGCGCTATCCTACTGTGCTACTCTATAAAAACTTTAATTTATTGAAGATTAAGCAGTGCTTTCTACTACCCTCTTGTTTAAGAGTATTTGAATCTGGTTTATGTAGCTCACTTATTTCAAATTATTACCACATTCTAGAACTGCTAGCAACAGCAACGTAACAGCTACTATCCTCTTGTTTGAGAGTATTTGAATCTAGTTTATGTAGCTCACTTATTTCAAATTTACCACATTCTAGAACTGCTAGCAACAGCAACGTAAGGTTACCTTTGAATAGAACTGAATTTTATAATCGGAGCTCTTTTGTGCAGGCCATTAAGGGCCGTTTTCACCAACAATCCATTAACTCCGTTCGACGAAAACTGTGTTTAAGGGAACCCAGCAGCTAGTACTAAAGTGGGTCGGCAGACCCATTTTTGTGCCCCTAGATCTTGAACACTGTTCAGTCTATTGAAATGAAATTTTTTCCAGTGGTTGTACATATAGTCGTCTTCACTTTAGACAGATGGATTTTGAAAATTTCAATTTATAGCTTAGGTATGATTTTTCAAAAATTCCGTTTTTTATCTGCATTTTTTCAATTTCAAAAAATTTTTTTTAAACCTTATAATTGAAATTTTGAGAAACCATCCGACTAAAGTGGAGTTCAATAATAGCAGTTTCGAGGAAAAATTGGGGGAACACGATAACTTCAACCATTGCAGAGGAACAGGGGCAAGAAGGTCCAAAAACGTGATTTTACAGTAGAGCACTTTTTCTGAAAACTTCGCAAAACGCATCTCAAACAAAGTAAAACGTAACTCCCAATGACAACAATGACTTCAAACATGCAAAAAAAAAAATTATAGAAAGTGGAGAAGAATAAGAAAGAAGGTTATTTTCAATCAGTTTTTGTTATCTTTTTTCGCCATTTTTGTTATTGTTAGTTGGTTTTTTCTCCCAAGTTTCGTGAATTCAACGTATTAAATCCGCGCCGGCTAACACCTACTTTCCCAACTTTGAACTAATTTTTCTACCAGTTCTAATTGTGCAAAATTCAAAAATACTACACCATTTTGTCCGCATTTAAATAAAGAATTTTTTAATGTAAAAGACCGAAAATCGATTTTTTTTTTTTCATTTTTTCCCTGCTGGGTTCCCTTAAAGTAAACTGAGATTGTTCGCCAGTCAAAATTTGTTTCGGTTTCACCAAGTTGAACGAGTTCTCAAGAATGGCGTTTTCGTTGATCTTTGGTAAACTTCTTCTTCGCCATCGAAGCATCGAAAATCAGTCGTAAAACTCTGATCTGGAAGGCAGTGAATTGGTGATACGGGACTCCCGTAACGGGAGATAACGAAATTGTTTTGTGACAGTTTTCCCGCAGAATCACTTTTTCGTTAGTTTTGACTTCATTCAATGCGTGATATTTCATCAATCCGTCAACTATCCTCTTTCAGCGCTATAATTTGTGTTGTTCATAAGTTCATTATGGTTGTTGGAGTCAGATTTTCGATTGGACGTCTACCTACTTCATCAACGTGAGTACCTTTACCTACCTTTATCTGGTGATTCCCTCTTCCAGGCTCTCCGGGTTTTTCTACAAATGTGCCTTACTGCACGACTCCGAAACCATATAGGTACCTACTCACCGGTACTTTCAACTACTCTGAGCTAGTAGACATAGCTAACTGCCTAACAATGTGCGGATGCAAATTTTTGTTTCAGATTCCGGATAACAGGCTACGAACTGTGTGTCAATGACGTCTTTTCTGAACAAATAAGGTGAATTTCATTCTTCATGTCAAGAAAACCTATTATCACTTCAGCATTCATGAAATACTACTACGATCGGTACTTGTGTAAAATTTTATGTACGAATTTTATAAGAATGAATGAATTAAAATGATAATAATTGTATTCAATAAAACGTGATACGTATGAATTGATTTGTTCATCTGCCTGCACATTTCTCCAAGTCAATCATGCTGCAACAACTCGGTTCTTAGGTATTTCTCCTACCAATGCTGATTATGGTGCAAACAAAAATAAATTCGTAGGTAAGTAATAAGAAAAGAATTTTCAGCATAACTATTTGAGATAATGCGTAATCAAATAATAATAGTGATTCAATCAAACAACAATACAAGAATATAAACGACGTACCTAAGCAGTCTTTAGTAAACACCTAAAGAGAAATATGAAGGGGGATCTTGTGAAAAAATATGTATTCGCCAGAAATGATATAGTTTTGTAACAATTTTATTTTCATAATGATTAACATCAGTAAAACCAACTACTCACAATAGGTAGGTACGTAAAATGCACACAGCAACTGGGAAACTGAGATGGTAAAGAAACTTGTAGGCTGAAATAACGACGTCCTGCGATGGGTTTGTTTGGGACCACGAATAATGAAATGGTTCACAATTTCGTCAGCCTTTCTCACTCCCGTATGATACCTACGAGAAGGTATTTATGCGCACCAAAGCTCGTGACATGATACTACAGCTCGACGGAATAGGAAAAATAACAATGGCGTCCACGTCCATCGCTTTAAACGAAGATCAAACCGATTAACCAGCCAAAATTGAGCGATCAGCGCCAAACGCCGGATGAACCGAGGAAGGCGTTGATCGCCTCTGGTGAAATCCATTTTCTCGGTTCAGTAGTTGAGTCGGCCCTCGAACTCCGATCAAAATGTTGGTGAAAACGGCCCTAAATCCTTTTACTATAATAACATCAACCCTATGGATTTTACCAGTGTGAAACATTTTAAGAAGTTCTTATTATCAAAATGTATTTTTTTCTCTCAATAGCTTATTCTGTAAATTTTAATTTTCTTCTTTTGGTTTATTATTTTCAATAATGAACCTTTGGAATCGACCAAGAAAAAAAAAATTTTAACACCCCCTCAAAATTTGATGGTTTACGTTTCAAGGTACGTAGAATCCAAAAATCGAATAAAAATTTGGCCGTCCGTCCGCCGTACGCGGCACTTTTGCCACTTAGCATTGACCGATTTTGATGAAATTTGGTATGTAGGCTCCATTTGGGGTCTAGTTGTGCCCCGAAGATTTTGGTTGATGTAGGTCACTCCTAAGGGTTCCAAAATCAATTTTGAAATTTTGAAAACGCCCTAACTCAAAAAATTTTGATATAAAGGTATTGTTTTTCCTTCAATTTAAGATTCTATAGAATTTTTAGAATTTTTTGAGACCACCCGGACAAACCGTTCGCTCACTACGAGAATTTAAAGTTTGGACGTACGATAAATCAGAAACACGAGTGTGAATCGCAAAAGAGGCCTAATATCCGTTCAAATTAAAGCTGACCGAAATGCGATCGATGTTTTTCTTCATGTTGGATGGTTGATGGCTTTGCAGACGAGTGATCTATATAGGAAAATAATAAACCATTGTGTAATAATTTGCAGCGTTTTTTGAATTGATGGCATTGTACAGCGCTCTACCGGCTGATTTTAGGCTCTGTCAGTTTACACAAGTTCCTTTGAACTTTTTAACTGGCAGGCGTATGTTTATTTACAACAAGTATTAAATACTTGTTGTATGTATACAAATTTTGTATTTCTTTTCTTATATATTTTTTCATATGCCAATAAATAAATAAATAAATAATGTTTCTATTTTCCGAACCATAGGTTTGAAGATTTCTTTGAAAATTCGCTCATTAGCTCATGCTGCATGAATGTACTTTTTCAACCCAATTGCAGTAATTTGACTTCAACACCTTCCTTGTGGTCGAGTGAGAAAATCGAAAATACGACTTAGTTGGCTGCCCTTCAATGTTCTTCTCTATTACGGTGGGGGGGGAGGGGGGGCTGGTGGTGTGGAAAAGCTGATCAAAGGGATATCGGGGGTGGATCCCGCGTGGAGGGGGGAAATGAGGGGCGCACTTTGTTTTCCCGCCCCGAGCGCCGCCACCTAGAGATCAATACCCGCCATGCATCCCCCCCCCCCCGTCTCATACCTCATGACCATACGACGGTTCCCGCATAGTTTTCCCGCCTCCCTCCTCCCACCGCGAGTTTTTCACCCTTCGCGCCAGACGCCACCGACGGCTCGTGTGCCCCCCCCCCCCCCCCCCCTTCGTCACCCGTTTGTCAAGATAATTGCAAACATCCCGCACCGTCGCTGATTGATCAAACATCACCGCATCGCTGGAATTGAAGTATCGTCGTTTCGATAAATTCTCGAAATTGGATCAACTTGAGTGATTCACCATCAAATAAATCGTTTCGAGTCCCCATCATTATCACCACTCGTTCTATTTGTACTTCCAATAAAGAAGACACTTCAGCGAATTTTCAGAAAAAGGCAAGAAGCTATTGCAAAAAACTCAAAATTTTTAGCGCAGACTTTTTTGATTTTGCTTCCGAGTCTACCAATGCAGCGGTAGCTTTGTTTTCACTTTTCAAGGATGAAAAAAAAGTTCTCCAAAATCAAAATTTTCACTCGCGTTTTACGTTTTAGACCTTTTTGAACAATTTTGGTTCCGTGTCTGTCTGTCTGTCATGAATTCCTTGTAACGGGCATAACTATACGAAGTTATTGTCCGATTTCTATGTCCGGAGTTCCGGTGTGTAGACGGTCCCCTATGAAAATCATCATTCCCGGACTGATAGAAGCTACTGCGCATGCGCAAACGTGAATTCCTTGAAACGGCCATAACTTCTACATTTTTCATCCGAATTTGATGAAATGTTCTAGGATTGTCTAGATTAGCGTGTAGATGGTCCCCTATGAGGGTAGTGGAAGGTACTCAGAGATTGGTGTTTTGAGATTAACTACTATGCATCGGATCATCTATATAATCGGGTTATGGATACGAGGAAGCTATGTGCCACACCCACTTGTATTTTTTTTCTTTCACTGAAACCCATTTTGGAAAATTCTAAAACAGTTCCTGAAGTTTTTCTTAAATGATCTAGTAGGCACCAAAATTTGGTCAAAATTTTGGCCAACATTTAATGTTGGCTGGGCTTGATCACTAATGGTTGGAAAATTGAGGCCCTTTCCAACGGTGCCCTTATTTTTACATTTTTAAGGCAAATTAAAGTAGTTATGATAATTTTAGTAGTTTCAAGTCCAACACACAAAAAAAGTCTGCACATAGCTTCCTCGTATCCATAACCCGATTGTTTAGAATTTCCAAGCCAAATGACACCTTTTCCCAACCAAATGAAACTTTTTCCAAATCAAATGGAACCTATTGAGATAATGAGTGAAATGAGGTACCTAGATAGGTAGATACTCTGCAAATTTCAGATCGATGCAATTGTACCTATCGTACAAAGAAGTTGCCAAAATGAAAATTCAATGACTTTTAGGCATAGGATTATCGAAGTAGATCTCACCTTAGTAGAATAGGAAACAAGTAAGTTAGACATCATGGACATGATGATGCTGTTGCCTCGAGCCGCCACCAGTTGTGACTTACATTGACTGATTGAACCTCTTTGTTGTTCTGTTTGTAATATGTTATTCATCTACGATTGTTTACGTTACAGAAATACACTATGTTTGGAAAAAGTTTCATTTGACTTGGAAAAAGTGTCATTTGATTTGGAAAAAGTTTCATTTGACTTGGAAAAGGTTTTATTTGGCTTGGAAAAGGTTTCATTTGGTTTGGAAAAGGTTTTATTTGGCTTGGAAAAGGTTTCATTTGGTTTGGAAAAGGTTTTATTTGGCTTGGAAAAGGTTTCATTTGGTTTGGAAAAGGTTTCATTTGGTTTGGAAAAGGTTTCATTTGGTTTGGAAAAGGTTTCATTTGGCTTGGAAAAGGTTTCATTTGGTTTGGAAAAGGTTTCATTTGGCTTGGAAAAGGTTTCATTTGGTTTGGAAAAGGTTTTATTTGGCTTGGAAAAGGTTTCATTTGGTTTGGAAAAGGTTTCATTTGGTTTGGAAAAGGTTTCATTTGGTTTGGAAAAGGTTTTATTTGGCTTGGAAAAGGTTTCATTTGGCTTGGAAAAGGTTTCATTTGGTTTGGAAAAGGTTTTATTTGGCTTGGAAAAGGTTTCATTTGGTTTGGAAAAAGTTTCATTTGGCTTGGAAATGCTATATAAAGGGTGTACGAGAAAGATAATGCCAAACTTCAAGGGTCGATTCTACAAGGCATTTCCAACAACAAGTGTCTCATAGCAATTTTCTTTTAACCCCTTGTTTTTCAAGGTTTTTTCAATTTAAAGATTTTTTTCGTATGTTGAACCTTGTCTTACTAAAATGATTACAGCTCCCTTATTTTACGTAGAATTGCAAATCTGATTACACCGTTGAAAAGAGCATTAAATTTCCCGTCAGATGAACACACCTTTTTAACCTCACATCTAGTTAGATTTTTTCAAGTCCAAACTTGGAACTTTGCAATTTTTGAGTTTTTTTGACGAAATTCTCAAGAGGTTTTCACCCATTTCCTGTAGGGGGAAATCAATGCGATTTTCAGCAAAAACCTCCTCAAAATCTCAGTTTCCCAACGGTATAATCAAAAATATTTTACAATCGAATTTAGGGGAGAAATCTGTGTTTGAACGCGGAAAAACGTGGATTCTTTTCAACGAAATCGACGGTTTGACGGGAGGATTCGAAAGGTCTCCTCCGCCATCGCTCCTCTCGCCCTCCATCCAACCCCGAATCCTCCCGTCAAAACGTCGATTTCGTTGAAAAAAATCGACGTTTTTCTCGCGTTCAAACACAGATTTCTCCCCCAAATTCGATTCTAAAATATTTTTGATTATACCGTTGGAAAGCTGAGATTTTGCGGATGTTTTTGCTGAAAACTGCATTGAATTTCCCCTACAGGAAATGGGTGAAAACCTCCTGAGAATTTCGTAAAAAAAAAATTCAAAAACTGCAAAGTTTTAAGTTTTGACTAGAAAAAAATCTAACTAGGTGTGGCTTTGCCATTGTTACCACCAACCAACTTGAAGAAAAACATCGATCGCATTTCGGTCAGCTAACATTTGAACGGAGATTCGGCCTCTTTTGCGATTCACACTCGTGTTTCTGATTTATCGTAAGTCCAACCCTTAAATTCTTGTTGAGAACGAACGGTTTGTCCTACAGGGCTCCGCGTGGTCTCTAAAATATCTACACCATCCTAAATTGATGGAAAAACAACACTTTTGTATCAAAATTTTTTGAGTTAGGGCGTTTTCAAAATTTATAAATTCATTTTGGAACCCTTAGAAGTGACCTACATCAACCAAAATCTTCGGGGCAC
The DNA here is from genome assembly GCA_009739505.2 of Apolygus lucorum. Classification (NCBI taxonomy): domain Eukaryota; kingdom Metazoa; phylum Arthropoda; class Insecta; order Hemiptera; family Miridae; genus Apolygus; species Apolygus lucorum. The sequence goes on from CM019180.2 coordinate 5,684,777, forward strand.
AACTAGACCCGAAATGGAGCCTACATACCAAATTTCATCAAAATCGGTCAATGCCAAGTGGGGAAAGTGCCGCGTTCGGCGGACGGACGGCCAAATTCTTATTCGATTTTTGGATTAAACGTATCTTGAAACGTAAACCAACAAATTTTGAGGGGGTGTTAAAATTTTTGTTTCTTGGTCGATTCCAAAGTTTTGTTATTGAAAATAATAAACCAATAAATTGAAACTGCTAGACACCTAATTTTTTTCCACTAGGATCTACAAACGTTGTGAAGAAGGCTACCCGTGATATGCTGGTAGCGCTGGATGAGGCATGGCTGCACTATAGTGAAGATAAAGATATCTTAAAATATTTAGCGGCCGCTACAACAATCTTGAATCTGTTTCTAATGACAACGAAGTATCTGATGAATACTGATTTCATTTATTACGATACAGCTGACTTATTACAGATTTTCATTCATTTTGAGGTTTTCTTCGGATCCCCCAAACTCATCACTTTCTCCTTTGAGCCTCCCCCGAAAACCATAGCGTCTTTGATTCATTCCCCCAAACTCAAGTTCCCCAACAGGAAAATGCTTCTTTATGGAACGGAGACCTCAATTTTCCGTAGTTCGGTTTTTCCCCGCTAGAGGTACTCAGGTCTCCAAGTGATACTCGTACTCCGTGGGGGATCAATACGACTTTCCCGCGCTCTTCCACGCGTACGCCCACGCACATCGGAATTTTCGGCCATTGAACAAATGGAAGACGGGGAGGGCGGACGAGGCTCGTCATGAATGGGGGCAGGTCCGCCTAGTTCGCGGGTTCGCCGTCGGAACGCGCCACTTCCCCTTGTTCGTTCTCGTGACGTCACGGTTAGGCCCCTCGGTATCCTGGACGCCTCCCGCCTTCCGCCCCTTCTTTCCAAATTCAATTATGTATTAACTGCAGGCCGCCCAGCTAAAAATAGACTGCGGAAAAACAACTTGAACTTCCTCCATCGATTTGTTTCAAAAGTAACTTTTTAAAAAGAGACGCATTCAGCATGTTTCGAACTTTTATTAGGGTAAAACTTACTTGTTTGTTTTCTCCGTAGTAAATATGACGACCCGACAAACAATTCTCCGTCAAATTGAATGGGAATGAGGTCCTCAGGAATAAAACTCCTCCTTTGCCGAGCTTTCGGTAAATATATCACCTTCCTCAGGGCTCGAAGGATGTGTTACCGATTGAACATCACGTCAGCGTGAATCATCAACCAGGTAGTTAAAGATGCCACCATAACTGGTGGGAAATGAAGATTTGGTATATGATAATCCAAAGCTTTTAGAGATCAGCGTTAATTTTACGTAAATTACCAAATTATGGGTAATTAAAGCTCTCCAAGCTGTGGATCCTCATATTTTGGTTTATTATTTTCAATAATGAACCTTTGGAATCGACCAAGAAAAAAAATGACCCTCAAAATTTGTTGGTTTAGTTTCAAGATACGTAGAATCCAAAAATCGAATAAGAATTTGGTCGTCCGTCCGCCGTACGCGGCACTTTCCCCACTTAGCATTGACCGATTTTGATGAAATTTGGTATGTAGGCTCTATTTGGGGTCTAGTTGTGCCACGAAGATTTTGGTTAATGTAGGTCACTTCTAAGGGTTGAAAAAAAAAAATTTGTAATTTTGAAAACGCCCTAACTCAAAAAATTTTGATATGAAGGTATTGTTTCTCCTTTAATTTAAGATAGTATAGAATTTTTAGAATTTTTTGAGACCACGCGGAGCCCTGTTTAAGGGTTTTACGTACGATAAATCAGAAACACGAGTGTGAATCGCAAAAGAGGCCTAATCTCCGTTCAAATTATAGCTGACCGAAATGCGATTGGTGTATTTCTTCATGTTGGATGATTGGTGGCTTTGCAGACGAGTCTATATAGAATCTATATAGAAAAACAATAAACCATTCTGTAATAATTTGCAGCGTTTTTACTTCATATTTACTAATATTTATAGCTGGAAATGATGTTTTAAATCCTCCCACCAGACCTTGGTGGATCTTAAGACCTCATTCCCAATCAATTGCGAGACCGCAGTAATGTATTTTTTAGGACGTCCCACAGTAAGACTTGGGCGTCCTTATACGATTGATCTGGCGTAGATTTGGACAACATTCAACAGAAAAAAATAACCACACATTTATCCGTTTTAGACCATTCTGAATCCAAATCTGCGAAAAAATGATAGGTGGTGATGATAAGTGTCTGTGTGGTCTGTGACAAAATCTTGTGTCGTCTGCACAGGCCTTAGTTTTTAACCGATTTTCGTGTTTCTTTTTTTATTCGACACGGAAATCTGTTTAGTTGTTTACTACTTTAGTTGTTTAATTTCGAATATTGCCTTTTAAGGGGGGAAAGGGGGGTTTATTGCTCAAAAAAGGTGAGTTTTCGGGCATATTCTTGTAAACTCTGCCCCAGGCCTCAATTTCCAACCATTTTCTTTCCAGTTTCTTTTTTCTGTTTTCAGTTCAATTTTTGGTTCGACTCAGATAACTTCCGAGTGGCACATTAGCTCACTAGAGTATCGAAATTAGAGTGAAGAGGGGGCGAGTGGGGGATAATATCTACAAAATATACAATTTTTCGATATTTGGGCTCCTTTATAGCCGACTAATTTTACCCAAGCTTTGAGACTGAGAGAAAATTCTCAATATACCTCCGGATTTTCATGAATTATTCTCTGTTCAACCATGGAACTAATAGTGGTGCCACCATGGTGCCAGGACACCAGAAACCGCTTATTTCGTGGGTTTTCGTGTGTTTCACATTCGCATGTTGGGTATCGTAGATCATGGATTTTAAAATGCTGATCAAATTCAAGGCTCTAGACCTGGGCCGCTTGACATGTTATTAAATTACGTACATTCAGTGAAACAGTTTTGTGCAGGAGGAAGGTGAATCAATTTTTTTTTTTTTCTCTCTCAAGTGGTTTCAATTGACTTAATGCTTATCCAATGTGAATTCCTCTGGAATGCATGTACTAAGCAATGTTTTAATTTTTCATTTTATCTGCTATACCTCCAAATCTTCATTTCCCACCAGACCCTGGTAGATCTGAGGACCTCATTCCCAATCAATTTGACAAAGAGTCGTTTTCTCCTCGCGATCTTGTCTACCTGGTTCGCTTGCTTCGCTCGCTCATTCAAGTGGAGTGGTGGAGTGGTTCTCTGGCCTTTCTCATCCAAGTTACAGCTACAGTGTAGTTTTACAGGCTTGCGGTCTCGCAGTAATGTATTTTTTGGGATTACAGACTTGCTGGATTGTTTCGAGGGATTGCAGTCTGGTGGCACAAAGGTATCTGAGGATATTGCGGGTTTGGCTGTACTTGTCAGTGTTCATACTTCGCATGGCCCAAGGCGGTCTTTACGCGGGCTTCTTTGGCAGTCCATTTTAGTTAATCCCCAACCTGCCTCTGACAGATTTGTACTGCCTCTTGGTTTTCTTTAATACTCAATCTACAGGTGTTTTAGTAACCCCTTCAAGAGGACTATAAAAAAATTTATTGACTACTCTGCAAATTATTACACATTCGTTTATTATTTCACTGTAGGTATAGATCACCTGTCTGTATAGAAAACGGCTTTTCCATATATATAACCTTCTGGCTATAAAATAACTATCTGAAAGTGGTGGTTGCATTATATGGCACGCTGAACACTACTGGGTTAATTAGGACATTTGATTCTTGATTCCTATGGACGCACAACTGAGTGACATGAAACTGTGTACATAGATGGTTTACATAGGCTGCCCAATTATTCCCGCTTAAAAAAGTTGCCTCGCAGGCGCTTGTTTCGCTCGCTCGTCCAAGTGGTGTACAACTCACTGGACTTGCTCATCCAAGTTACAACTACAGTGTAGTTTTAAGGGCTTGCAATCTAGCAGGAATGTATTTTCTTGAGACTATAGACTAGCTAGATAGTAGTTTCGAGGGATTGCTGTCTGATGGCACAAAAGTATCTGAGGATATTGCGGGTTGGGATGTACTTGGCCGTGTTTATACAGCCCTTGGCCCAAGGTGGTTTTTACACAGTCTACTTTGGCAGTCCCTTTTAGTTATTTCCCACCCTTTGACAGATCATTAGGTTTGTAGGTAACCACTTCAAGAGGTTTATGTACACAATTGAAAACTCTGCAAATTATTATACATTGATGTATTATTTCACTGTATAGTTGTTGGTTTCGTCGAGAGTCAATAATCGGTTTTATTATTATTAGTCTTCATCTGTAAAACGAAAAATTCGATTCTCGAAAGAAAACATATTCTTATTAGCATACAAATAAATAAATACTTTGGATTCTATGTTCGAGAGACAGAGACGCGGTCCTTACAGATTTACTGATCAGCTTCATCTCCAAACAAGTGCATACGGTGTAGTATTTATTACCTACTCTTACCTATATGGGTAGTTACAATGATGACGATATGCAAGAGATTCTTCCAGAGATACCTCATATTATGCGGTATGTTGCAATGATCCAAGTCGCCTTGAATGCCTCTTTTTTGAGGTCTCACCTTCGACCCGGGCGCACCGTAGAAAGTAGTGCCTTTCCCTTGTAACGGTGCCGTCGCCCGGCCTTGGATATACGTCTCTCCTTCTCTGGCATCCTCGAAGAACCTCCAAGCACAGGGTTCCTGCTTGACTATCTGAAGAGGCGTCAATGGAGAAAGTAAGGGAACTGTGAGAGACAGTCTGACCTGGAACAAAATCCGTTTAGGAATGTTATC